>JAWDJE010000004.1:142460000-143047500 GCA_035047345.1 Bradypodion ventrale | reverse complement strand
GAAGTTTTGTTTTCTCCGGCTCCTGTATAGTAAGATAATTCACAAATGTATTTTATTTTATTTTATTTAATGCCCTGCAGTTTCTCCATAGCAGTGTGTATATTGTCCTGAAAGAAAACTCACCATATCACACAATAGACTAGAAGAGAACAGGTTTGGGTGTGTGAATTATTTCTCCCACTAGTAGCTGCTGACTTTGGCAGAAACATGATTTCAAGGTATTTGCAAAACTGACTATTTCTGTTCAGTTTGCGGTAGTAAATCCTATAGTCATGAAAAATTTTCTACAAAGTTTCATAAAAAGCCTCCTGATTAACTGGCTCTGGCTTTGGTGTAAGATTTCAGAACCTGCATGGGAAATGGATGTTAGAAGAAGTGAAATCTTCCAAGGCAAGGATGGAAATAGGCCACAATTATATACAGCATTCAAAGAGTCTTACGATCTGAAGAGTTATCTCTGCAGTAGTGTAAGTTTCTGCAGTGTCTCTGTGTGTGTGTGCCTATGCATGGAGCTTCTTTCCCTTTATTTGAGAACAGCATGAGACAGCAGGGTAGAGCCTAGGGGTGTGAAGTATCCTTCCTGAGTTCTTCATTCATTTCAGTGTAGGGCTTTCATGATATGTTGAGACATCTGGATAAATACAAACCTTACATCCAGATTATGGTAGACAAGTAGCCCATTTTAGAGTTAAAGTTGATAGCTTCTGGCAGGACCTGGACTCCCTGTTAGGTTCAACAGATCTGATGGAGATGTCCAAAATATTATAGAGCCAGGTTATATTGGATCAATTTCAACTGATTCACCCTGAGGATACAGACAAGGCATTTCCATGCTATAAAGTAACAATTCCATCTCCTGAATGTTATACTTCAAGGTTTTAAAAAATAAGACACACAGATGACCATGGAATGGGCTGTTAGAGCGTCTCTCCCTCAGAACAATTCCCCACATCACCCATTGGGTCATTCATCACAGTTGGTGCAGCTCCAGGTGCTGACCCCAAGGATGGCTCAAAAGTCTTTAACTAGAAATAGAGCCTTCTTGGTGGTGGCACCAACACTGTTGAACACTCTACCAGTAGAGCTGTGCCAGGCCCCATCACTGGCAATCTTAAAAAAGCAATTAAAAACTCTCTTCTTCAAGGAGGCTTTTCAGGGTGTTGTCCCTTTAGCGATAAATTAGTCAGTCAGGTTGAGTCCCTATGCCGACATATTTGTCGGTTGTTTGTTTCGATTTGCTGCGTGTTTGGTTATTTGTTATCTGTTTGTACACTGCCCAGAGTGGGATACCATGCAAACGGGTGGTATAGAAATGCAAAAACTAACTAACTAACTAACTAACTAACTAACTAAATAAATAAATACCAGTGATGGTGAACCTTGTCACTCCAGTTGTTCTTGGACTTCAATTACCAGAAGCCCAAGTCAGCACTCCTGCTGATCAGGGCTTCTGGGAATTGAAGTTCAAGAACATCTGGAGTGACAAGGTTCACCATCACTGGGCTATACATATCATCATTGTGGTGTGTGTGTGTCCCCTTCTAAAGGAAACCATTATAAACCCATTCCTGGATAACCTTAATAACCATAGGCCAATTGCTAACAGGCTATTCTTGAACAAGTTGATTGAAATGGTAGTGGCTGATCAGTTACAGATGTATGTAAAGGAAACAAATAGTCTAGGTCCATTTCAAGCAGGGGGTGGATTGTGCCATGAAACCATAGTAGCACTGCTCTCCCTGCATGATGATCTATTTTAATGAAGCAAAAAGGGTGAGTGAATCTTTCTGTTGCTTTTAACACCATCAAACATGGTAACCTTCTGAGTAGGCTTTCTAGTTTGGGTCTTGGAGGTGTCATTTTTCTGTGATTCAAGTTACAAGAGTAGGCTCATTGAATTAATAGAATTTATAGATGAATTCAATTGCTAAAACCCCAACAGGGTTTTACTCCATTGGTAGCTTACTAGATTGAACAACAGAATCTCAACCATTGTTCCATTGTGTGATGTCCTGCTGCAGAGACGAAATGATACAGGGATATGGTGATTTCTCAAATTACCAGTTCAACGAGATGGATAGAAGGAAGTAGTAGATGAATAATTCCATAACTCCAGACTGGAGAAGTGGGATGTTCTATTTTTTCATCTGTAATTGTAGAGTGTTGTAAGCCTTCAAAATTCAAACAAAAGATTCTGGGCTTTAGATTCTGAAATAATAGGAATAGCTCAAGCTCAAGGCTTTTGATAGAGAAGGTATACTAAAGTTAGAGAGATTTTCCTTGACAATGGGGAGTTTTCGGAGGAGTTATTTAAGTTGTGATAAAGGCATCCTGCTGAATTATGGCACTTCAAAACTGTTGATTGCATAGTATTTTTCACCAAGGCCCATCAGCTGTGGAACTCACTCCTACCTTTCAGTTAACCTTCACACATGCTTGATCTGATTTATTTCCCAGACTTTTACTAAGGAAGAAATATATGAAAAGTGGGGTTTTCCATTTCTCATACCTTGTGGTTGGAGACATTGTTTCCAGTTAACTTAATGAATGTCCATATTTCTAGATATGGTTATATACATATACATGCATGCATGCATATATATATAGTTAGGCAAGTGTTAGCAAGGAAGTAAATGAAGAGATTGGTGAGACTGGGTATATCAAGCCAAGTACAAAGTATTCAAGAATTACAGAGCATAATGGTTCATCCTTTGGTTTGTTTCTAAAGAGATTTAAGAATAAAATAAATAAATAAATAATAAATGGAAAGTCAGAGCTCTTCAACAGTATGGAAAGCCTTGTTTTGCCTTCAGACTAAGTTCTCATCCACAATAAGCATTTGTTCAACTTTCCTTGAAACCATGATACTGTGTCCCAGTATTCACACAGGGCTGAATTGAGAATCAACAGAGAGCTCAACTACACAAGAAAAAAATGTAGGAAATACTCCAAATTTGTAGGCTGATTCATTTTCCCCCATTGACCACATGACACAAAGGTAAATGTAAATCAACTTGGAGTCTCCTCCCCCCCCCCATCAGAGACCCTTCTACTTTAAAATAAATTGAATCATTTCACTTCAGTTCAAAATGTGTGAGCACTTTAAACATATGCAGAAACTAATGACTGAGCAGGTTTGTCTACATACACAAAAAACAGTGCTTTGACAAAGCAACTTTGACCCTCACAGCTTGAGGAAGAAAAAGGACATGTACTGAAGACACACACAAGCTGCACTGGCACTAATGTCTCTTTACAAAGACTGTCTTCTCTCAAGACACGTCTCTTTTAGAGCAGCTTCCCTTTGGTTGGGCAGTCCTTCTTCTTTGTTTTTACCAGCTTTACAAACTTCTCCCTGAAAAGATACAGTATGAATGACTGAGGAAGGAGAACCTTTTAAAGGTAGTATCTTTGAACTGTGCCACCTTGAAGTGTTTCCAATGGAACTGCAGATAGAAGGCTTATTTTCTCCTTTGCTTGTATGTCCACTTATATCAAAGAGAACTGAATGCCCCAGTGTGACTTCACAGTGAAAGAATGTGTTTCCCTTATTGTGTTATCATACCCAGAGTCAAAGCAAGACCAAAAAGAAAAAAGAAGCAAAATGCATGTTTTTCTTTGGGATTTTTAACACCACCTCCTGGAGATGGTATATTTTTGTTCTGTGTCACTTTGATTTGATCTGGTACAATATCAACACAGGCAAAGATACTAGCACTGCCTTCTGCTAGTCATGACAACCAAATATGCCCTTTCCCATTATTTTTGTTCTTATGCATGTTCAGAGTGGATCTGTAACCATCTAGATGTTGTTTAATTCCAGCTCTGATCACATCTAATAGTTGACCATAATGAGTGGGGGTTAATAAGTCTGAAATCCAATAAAATTGGTTAAACTTCTTGTACTGAAGCCAAAAATTTGTGAGTTTGATCCCGCACCCCTTCAGGTTGACTCATCCTTCCATCCTTCCAACACCGGGTACCCCTACTAGAGTATATAAAATAAGCTGCCCTGAGGGGTGTTGGCATCAAAAATGCAGAGTACAACTGTAAATAAATAAATAATCTGGGGAAATTTTGCATAAAACGTCTGCTTTAAAAATGACAAGGAACTTCTTAAACCTCATTGCTTGCACTATTTGGATACAAATCTTAGGATGTTGTTCTTCCCAAACTTTTAAACTTTTACAGAGAATTTCATTAAGCTACTAGCAGAGTTTGCCCGGCGTTGCCGGGCTTTTTTAATTTGTGTTGGAAAGGTTTTGGGGTGTTTTTTTTTTGTAATGTTTGTAAAAAAAGAGGTTAGTCTGTAATTGTTCTTTTTAAAAAATTTATTTATGCAAAAATTTCTTATGTTGTCATTTGTGAAATAGATTGTATTGTTTTGATACTGTAAAGTAATAACAACCTGTATTTTGTTATTTTTCTAATGTATTTTTGAATATTTGTTTTAACATATATGTTAATTTTTGTTACGATGCTGGGCTGTTATAAACTGTGATTAGTTTTTTGGGTGTTTTTCTTTTTTGTGGATTAAAAAAAAGAACAAAGGATGATATATTTTTTATATAAAAAAACTTATTTAACCAAATAATGTTTTAGTATGTGACTTTTATTTTAATAGTTGTACCATAGGTAATAGTTTTAAAAATGTGAAAGTACATGTTTTTACATTCAATGTTTTTAAACTGTGTTTAGATGTTTTCGGTTTTTATTTGAGTTAAAACTCAACACAGGATTTTTTAAAAAAAATTTTTTATTTTTTTTTGACATGTTTGTGATTTGTGTACATTTGTGATTGATTTTTATGTTTTTGAGTTGTTTTTACTGTTGTGGCCTCTGGGTGGGGCTGTTGAGTCTTTTTGAGTTGTTTTTACTATTGTGCCCTGCAGGTGGGGCTGCTAGGGGTTTTGGTGTCATTTAAGGTGTTTTTTTCTCTCCTGATCTCTGGGTGGGGCTTCTTCCAGTAAGTAGTCTCTTTGTTTCTTCATTTCTGTTCCGGTCGTCGTGGAGGAAGGTCATGATGGTGAGTTGTCTGGTTTTTTTCTTCTGGGGTTTTCCTTTGTTTTGCTTTTGTGGTGGTGAGCTGGGAGGTGTTTCTGTTTGTTAGTTTTTATTTTTGTTTAGTTTTAGGTAGGTTTAATTGGTTTGATTTTTCTGGTTGTGTTTAATTTGTTTTATTTCATTGTTGTTTGTGTAATTTGTGGGGTTTTTCATGTTGTAGTTAGGTGTTTTGTTTGAGGTTTTGTGGTGTTGTGGAAGTTTTTCTTTGTGTGTTTTGTGGTTTATTTCTTTTTGGTTATTAATGTTGTTTAATTATTGATTTATTTTTGTTTTATTATTTTGTAATAGTTTTGGTGTTTGTTTTTGTTGGTTACTTTTTGTGTATATTGTTGTTTAGGGGTTGTTTTGGTGTGCGAGCGCACACACACTGGGCAGGTTTGAAATGTCCAGCCCAGTAGGTGTGTGCTGCAGTTGAGTTCGGAGGCTGCGCCCGGGTGAGGAGTTCTGTGAGGCGAAGGCAATGACTAGAGGCCCGTTCGCTGCCTTTGCTTCCCAGGGAATTGGTTTGCTTTCAACCGGGGGGGGGGAGGTACTGGTGCATTCCCCTCCCTTGAAAGTGAAACACTTCCTCGGGAAGGAAAGGCAATGACCGGGGCCTCATTCACTGGGGAATTGGTTTGCTTTCAAGGGGGGGGGGGTGAATGCATCAGTATCTTCCCCCCTTGATCCCCCCTGTTTTTGGTGTTTTTTTCCTACCCCAGCTCAACTTTTCTTGAGGCTGGTGGTGGACTCACTGTGTCTTTGGTGGGGTAGCGTGGAGGAGAGGGAGTCCCTCTTCTTCCCATTGCTTCAGGAAAGAAGGACAGCGGGTGTCTCACAGTGGCATTCTTTGGCTTTTTATCCGCCTGCGACGGACTTGCACTCCCATTGTGTTTTGTATTTTTATTTTGTGCATGCCGGCTTTGTCAGTGTTCTGCATGCTAATGGTAGTGCAGGACACTGGGGCTTGTAGTTTTTGCATTTGTGGTTTCCGTTTGTGCAGCTGTTTTTTTTCTGCGGCTCAATTTTGATTGGCTGTGGCGCGTTTCCCAACATTCTTATTGCTTGCACCTCTCAGCCTGATTGGCTGTGGCACAAGGAACATTGGGAAGTGAAGTCTTTTTGTTTTGTTTGCATTCGTGGGTCTCCTGCCCCACTGGCACATTTTTCAATCCACCATTTACCTCCGTACCCAGTTCGGGCAAGTGCACGAATGCTCGGTATGGGATAGTATGGCCGGGTGCAGGATCGTTTGTCAAATTACAACAGTTAACGCTCGGATTTGTAGGTAAAGATACGAAAATGAAGAGTTCAGTAAAACCTCAAGTTATGATAGAGGTCCATTCCAACAGCCTCTGTTGTAATCCAAAACAAGTGTAACCTGAAGCATGATTTCCCATAGGAATGCATTGAAAACTTTAAAAAGTCAAGATCGGAAAAATAATAATATTAAAAAAATGGAAAATACACATGAAAATAAAAAATGTCAGATGTAATCATCCCTCACCCCCACAAAAGCAACAGAGCAATATCCTTACCTTTCCCACACTATTTGAGGACCTTATCCAACCACAAAAACAATGACAGCACCTCCACAGTAGTAAGCACTGCATTATGACTTTGGGTGAAGGGGGTGGCCATTTTGAATCCTAAAATGGTGGCAGTGGCTATTTTGATTTCCAAAATGCTTGCCAATATTTCTGGGAGGTGTAGCCCTGAACTCCAAAATGGCCACCACAACTATTTCATAATTCAAAATGGCCACCTCCCCCTCCACCCGAAGTCACAATGCAGTGCTTACTGTTGTGGAGGTGCCTTCATCATCATTGGATAAGGTCTCCAAAGTGCATGGAAAAGGTAGGGAGATCACTATTATCTTAGATTTTAAAATACTGTAGTACAGTTTTCGGTCATAAACTGAAAATCGGTCATAACTCGGGGAATTTTTTAAATTAAATGTGAGGTCTTAATCCATGGCAAACATAAACTGGGACAGTCGTATGACAGTGTTTTACTGTACTACAGTAAACTCCTGATTAGTGACATTTCTTGGTTCCCAATGCTGCATCGCTAACCGGGAAACAGAAACCTGTAGCAGACAACGGGGTTTACCCCAGGGTTTCTGCTTGCAGCATCATCAGAAAAGGTCCAGTGGGGTCTGAAACAGCTTGGATCACCTTCACCCAGCCTTCCAGGGGTGGCAGGGACCCAAAAATGGGCAAAACAAATCCCATCACGATGGGATTTTTTTCCACCCATTTTTGGGTCTCCGCCACCCCTGCCTCCCCTGGGAGGCTGTGGGGAGGCAATCCAAGCTGTTTCCGACCCTACTGGACCTTTTCCGATGCTGCTGCAAGCAGAAACCCCGGGGCAAACCCTTTCGTCTGCTGCAGATTTTTGCTTGCAGCATTGTTGGAAAAGCTCCGGTGGGGTCGAAAACAACTTGGATTGCCTCCCCCCAGCCTGGCAGGGGTGGTGGGGACCCAAAAATGGGCAGAAATTTTTTCAACCATTTTTGGGTCTCCGCTACCCCTGCCACCCCTGGGAGGCTGGGGGAGGTGATCCAAGCTGTTTCTGACCCCTACGATGAGATCTCCTATCTTATGTAGCTGGAAAATTGCCATCAGTGGGGTCCCTGTTTGAGGCTCTCTGCTTTCTCAGGAGGGTCTGGGAGGCTGGGAGGAGGTATTCCAAACAATTCCCACCTTCCTAGGTGCTCCCAGTGCCGCCCAACAGCTGATTATAGTTGCAGCTGCCATTTTGAAAAAGAAACAAACTCAAACAAAATGGTGGCCGCAACTATAATCAGCTGTTGGGTGGCACAGGGAGCAACTAGGAAGGCAGAAATAGTGTGGAACAGCAACTCCCAGACTCCCAGACACTCCTGAGGAAGCAGAGAGCCTCAAACAGGGACCCCAACGAAGATTTTCCAGCTACATAAGGTAGGATATGAAAAATGGTGCCCTTGGTTAATGCTGCTAGATCGTTAACCGAGAGATGACTTTTCTCAAAAAGTCACGTTGTTAACTGAAAATGACTTTAACTGAAGGCATCGTTAACCGAGGGTTTACTGTATGCAAGCGCGGCGCCAAAATGGCCGCCGCGCCCTTTGCGGGCCCCCCCCCACAGGACAGAGAATCCGGGTAGTTAGGGGCGTGGCCAGCTCCCTTATAAAAGGGGTGGCCACGAGGCAGCCGAGCTGCCATTTTACCTCAGCGACGGAGCGGAGAAGTTTTTTCCCCTGTGTCTCCGTCGCTCGTTAGCTTACCGGGAAGCCTTTTGGTAGCGATTCTGCCTTGCCGGCTTCCCTTTTCTGCTTCGGTGGAGATGCCTTCGAAGAAGAAGGCAGCTTCGAGTTCAGCTCGCGCTGTTAGGAGGCGCAACCCAGGTCGGAGGACCGCGGTGCTGCCTCCTCAGCAGCCACCTTTGCCAGCCCCGGCCGGGGCCAGCGGAATGGGGTCTATTGCCCCTTGGCCCGGAGTGGGCAATCAGAGTGCGGGCGCGGAAGGGGTTCCGGCCCGCGGCCCACGAGCGGTGGACACCGCTCCTGCTCCTGCCCACTCTGTCGGGCCTACTCCTCTTGGGCCGCAGCCTCCCCCTGGGCCCTCTAGCCTTGGGGGGTGGTGCGGCCCCCTGCCTTGGCAAGTTTCTCCACCAACCCTGCCGGGCTTCGGTGCTGGCCAATGGCCATATGTGGGTCCCGGGGTACAGGGACCTGTACCCATGCCTGGACCAGGCGGGCCGGCCGGCCCTTTGCCCGTGGTCAACGTGGACACCTTGCTGGCCCGCATTGCGGCCCTGGAGGCGTCGTTGGCTCGGGCCAGTCAGGCGGGCGCCCCCTTCGGGGTTCCTTTTGAGGCGCTGTCGGCAGGAGGACAACAGCCGGCGGGGAGGGTCGAGCTGCTGCAGGCGCGGGGCGCGGTTTCGGCCACTGCCTCGCAGCTCCCCAGCCAGCAACCAGGTGCGGGTCAAGCCCCGGTGATGAGCTCTACGTCGGTCGTGAGCTCCGACGCCCCCAGTGGGCCGGAACCCCCGGTGGGGGCGGCCCGCGGGGGTGCAGCGTGTGAGTATACGGTGCAAGCGAGTACATCCACACACATTCCCAATCTAGGGGGGGCCTTTCAATGGCCTTGGCCTCGCGCGGGTGGTGCGGGGGCCACGCTGTCGGCAACCCACCCGGCGACGACGACTGCCACCTTGGGCACTGGGGTGGGCATTGGTCCTTACACCGCAGGGAATATTCTGGGGGTGGCTGGGTTAGCTCAGGCCCCTTTTACCAGGCCGGCTGTCCCCTTTTCGGCTTTGCCGACGGCAGGGTATTCCTTGCCATTGGGTGATCACCTGGCACAGGCTACTAGGGAAAAGATATGGCGAGGGGAGTACGTAGATATCTTCTCACTCCTGAACAGAGAGCCCACCAAGGAGGAAAGGGAGGGTCAGGATGAGAAGGACAAGGAGCAGGCACGCCGCCGTAAGCCGCCGCGTACCTGGGCCAACTGGCTCCCCGCTTATTTAATATACATGGCAGTATATTTGAGGGCGCGGCCGGATTTAGCTATTCCCATGGTCCAATATTTGGACAACATATATAGGGCGATGGTCGATTTCCCGGGCCCCTCATGGCTAGCATATGATGAGGAATTCCGTATGAGGATTCCCCTCCACCCCGAGATGAGATGGGATGAGCCGTGCCAGAGGCTGTGGCTTTTGTATATGACACCCACACGCCCTGCCCCGGGGGATAGATACCATTGCGGACATGCGGTCCAGCGAGCGGCTCCAGTGCAGGTTACCCGCCAGGCGGCGGGGCAGGGGGTTCCAGCCCGCCTGCTGTGCTGGACTTTCTCGTCAAATGGTTCCTGCAATCGAAAGAACTGCAGGTATAAGCATGAGTGTCCCACATGTTCTGGCCCCCACGCAGCCTCTGCTTGTCCCAGGCCTGGGGGGGCGCGAGGCAGAGGGAGGGGTGGACAGTGGGCTGGCAAGGCTGCCACGGATGGAGCTAGTTCTCCAAAAGGCCCCCTCCCCAATTAAGGTGGACATGCTGGAGCGCTGGCTCGCATCGTACCCGAAGGGGGAGGACGGGGAGTATCTCCTTCAAGGTTTTAAGCAGGGATTTCGTATCCCTTTTATGGGTGATAGGTCCCCTCAGGATGCTCCCAACCTTTTATCCCTCAGAGGAAGGGAGGAGGTGGCTGCGGCCAGCATTAAAAAGGAGTTAGACGCGGGCAGGGTCGCTGGACCTTTCCTCGCACCCCCGTTTCCCAATCTGAAGGTCTCGCCACTGGGTTTGGTCCCCAAAAAGTCCCTAGGTGAGTTTCGCCTTATTCATCATTTGTCCTACCCAGCCGGCCGATCGGTCAATGATGCTATCCCTGATGACCTTTGTTCAGTCAGGTATACATCGTTTGACCATGCACTGCGCATGGTGCGCTCGTGTGGCCCGGGTGCCCTGCTGGCCAAGTGTGACATTAAGTCGGCTTTTCGCCTCTTGCCAGTGCACCCGGGTGACTTTGAGTTGCTGGGTTTTAAATTTAAGGGGGAATATTATTTTGATAAGGCCATGCCTTTTGGCTGCTCCATATCATGCTCGGCTTTCGAGCGTTTTAGTACCTTCATAGAGTGGGCTTTCGTCCGCAGGTCAGGGTCCCGGTCTGTAGCCCATTACCTGGATGACTTTTTATTCGGGGGTGAACGGGGCTGGGACACGTGCGCACGTCTCCTCAACACATTTCAGACGCTAATGGAGGAACTTGGTGTCCCTTTAGCGCCCGAAAAGACCGAGGGCCCATCGACCAAGCTAGTATTCCTGGGGGTTGAGATTGACACAGTAGTGCAGGCTTCTAGGTTGCCGGGTGATAAGGTGTCCAGGATAGTGGCCCTTATCTCGGAATTGCTGGCCAAGCGTAAGGCATCCCTGAGGGAACTGCAGGTGCTACATGGGCACCTTAATTTTGCTTGCAGGGTGGTCGCACCGGGCAGGGCTTTTGCCCGGCGCTTATGCGACGCCATGGCAGGGTTATCCAGGCCCCACCACAGAGTCAGGCTCACCCGGGGTATCAGGGCAGACATGTTCGTCTGGTTGCAATTCCTGAGGGAGTTTAATGGGGTCTCATTTTGGAGGTCTGACCTCCTGGCATCCCCCAATTTCCAGATCCAGTCTGATGCCTCAGGATCCCTGGGTTATGGGATGTACTTCAATGGGAAGTGGGCCTATGGTGGGTGGCCACCGGCATGGGCAGGCACAGGTCGCCTGCGGGATCTCACATACCTGGAATTTTTTCCCATTCTGGGGGCTTTGATGCTATGGGGCGAACAGTGGGCTAATTCGGTGGTGCATTTCTGGTGTGACAATGCGGCTGTTGTACACATTGTCAATGCACAGACTTCCAAATCGCCCAGGGTTATGGATCTAGTGCGCCATTTTGTGCTGCGCTGCCTGCGCCTCAACGTCTTCTTCAGGGCCAGGCATGTCCCAGGGATTAATAATGATATTGCTGACGCTTTGTCCCGCCTGCAGATCTCCCGGTTCCGCGCCTTGGCCCCGGATGCGGAGGAATTTCCCTCGCCACTCCCGGACGAGATGTGGACTATTGGCAAGGAGAGGTGAACCGGGCGATTGGCCTGTCACTAGCGCCACGCACGCGTAAGGCGTATCAACAAGCATTCAATTCGTACAGGGCATTTGCTACTCAATTTCTCTTGCCAGAGACCTGGCCTATCCCGGTGGACCATGTTCTGCGGTTCATGGTTCACCTGCATGCACAGGGCCTCGCACCTCGCACCATAGCATCCAAGCTCTCGGCGTTGGCTTTTATGGCCAAAGTGGGGGGTCATGTGGATACCACCTCTGACTTCCGGGTGAGACATGTTTTGGAGGGGTGGGTGCGCGAGCGCGGGCGTTGCCCGGATGACCGGCACCCTATTTCCCCAGGGGTTCTTACCCAGTTGGCCCGGGGCTGGCCAGGCCTCTGTTTTGATCATTATGAGGCAGCCCTTTTTCATGCAGCCACAACGGTGGCATTTTTTGGAGCGCTCCGCGTCAGCGAACTCGTGATGCTGTCTAAGGCGGATGCAAGTGGTAGGGCACTGGAACTCGAGGATGTCTATGTTGCCAAAGACTGGGCCCAGTTGAGGATCCGCTCCTCTAAAACAGATCAGCATGGCGTAGGCAGTGGTGTAAGACTGCTACGGTGTTCTTTGGCAGACATCTGTCCGGTTGGTGCCCTACAGGAATTCCTGGCACTGCGTGGCGTGCACCACGGCCCGTTTTTCTGTCACCAAGATGGGTCTCCCCTTACTAAATTTCAGTTTTGGAAGGTGACAGCCATAGCCCTCACCAGGGTGGGCCTACCAGGTGCCCGTTATGGCACACATTCGTTCCGTATTGGTGCAGCCTCTACAGCAGCTGCTTTTGGGTACTCTGGGGCTGACATACGCAGCATGGGGAGGTGGGGCTCGCAATGTTTTCAGTTTTATGTGCGCCCACTCCCGCCATGAGTACCAATCCAGTCACCTTACCGCCTTTTTTCTCAATTTTCTTACAGACCCTGGGTGTCGTATTACACCGGTGACAGTATGGCTGGTGGGCCACAGCTATGTGCACAGGTCAGCGCGTTACGCTGCGGCGACAGAGTGGGACCCCGACTGGGACTGGGTGACCACGCCAGTCTCGCATGGCATGGTAAGCCTGGGATGTTATGGCGGGAGCTGCGGCCTTTCCTTTTTTCTGGCCTGGGTGCTGACCCGCCTGACATTCTAATCATCCACCTGGGGGGCAATGATTTGGGCCAGGTCACCGGCTTATCGCTCAAGCATGCGATTTGCGAGGAACTCGCCTACTTGCATTATGTCTGGCCTGCCACAACCCTGGTTTGGTCGGACATTGTTCCGCGCCATTCTTACAGAGGGGGCGTTAACCTCCTGGCCCTTGACCGCGCTAGGCGCGCGGTCAATAAGGCAGTGGCGCGGTTTCTTGCCACCAGGGCTTGGGGACGGGTTAGTCATCACCCCAATATTAGTCTACAAAATTATGACTTGTACGCAGGGGATGGGGCCCATCTGTCGCGAGGAGGTATGGACCTCCTGTTGGGTGATTGGCGAGCAGGCCTGTTGACCGAGCTGACGGTCTGGGGGGGGGCGTCAGGTCTTCTTTGAAGCCCCTCCGTGTGGCGGGTAGCACTGGTAAGGTAAACAGTATGACCCACAAGTATCCGGCAGGTTCGCAATTGACTGGACAACACTAGACAGGAATAAATTAGTTAAACGTTGTCCGGTCAACGACGAACCAGGCGATGGGGTGATGACGATTGCTAACCAGCATGCATCACCCCTGTGATTTCACGGATACGCGTCAGAGGGTGGGGTCATAAGTTAGTTATTGACTACGGTCAACAATTTGTTTGTTGTCAACAAACAAATTGATACAAATTGATACATTGTAACCAATTGCCGTTGGCAATTTTGGGGTGGTACCTTACCAGTGTTACTTCGGCCTGCTTGCCTTAGGAATTATGATTGGTCGTTTTACCAATACAAATTTATAATTCGGACTAGGGCATTGAATCAATAAATGTGGCCCTATGCTGTTATCCACTTTCAATGTTGTCTGTGTCCGTTATTGGGGGGGTGCGCCTGCAATATAGAAAATCACATAGTAGGTCACAGCTAGATAGCAGACAAGGATAACTTCACTGTGTGGTTAATAAAAATATTAAAAGTTCCACCATTTCCAAATTGTCTCTTTAGGAAGCAAACTACTGTTTTCCCCCTGGGACAAAAGAAAAAGGGACAAAGCGAGAGATATGTTTTTTGTTCTCACCACTAAATTTGATCTGTCCTAGAGATTACATAAAATTTGAAGATGTATTTCATACCATAGTCATTTCAATCCTAATTGGCATCCTTTAATGATAATTGGAAAATTTTCTAGTTTTAATACTGTTCCATAATGACAATTAGATTTGGCAACAGGCCTTTGATATATAAGAGATGGAAGAGAAATAGTACTTTGTATCCTAAAGCTATATACTCTGTAAGACTTGACCTTCCTTCTAGTTATTGTTTCTACTGATATACCTTTACAGGATGTAATTAAGGGAATGGAATGCTGCTGTATACACTTAGATAGGACCCAACTACATATTACATCATGCTGTTAGAAGGCATTGCTTAACTGCTGAAAATATCACAGTGCAGCTTTCCCTTCCTCTTGTAGTTTGCAAGTTATCATGCTGTGTTTTGTGAATGGTCTTCAGGATTTAAATATGGGCTTTAATTGCAGTTCTGATTTCTTAACCATCAAAATATTCCTAATTGTTTGAAGTGCAAATATGCCTTTAGTTCTAACATTAGGCTCTCAGTAACGTGTAGTTCGACCTATAATTAGGACATATTCCTAGAATGCACTTGTATGGGTAGGAAATACTGCAAAGTTGCTGAAGTCATGCAAGAAATGAAATGTGTAAAATGGGTTGGGACACTGTGGGAAATACAATGGGAAAATTTGGAATTTCGATGACTTAATTCAGGTATGATTGTGTGTGCAGGCAAGAAAACTTTCTTATCTGTTTTAAGAGTACCAATAGAAGGACTGATTTACTTGAAAGAATGATTATTGTCTGAAAAATCAAATTCACAAGATGGATACTTTCCTGGCTATACCACATTCAACACTAGAAATCAGTACTTTATAGTTTGGACATGAATATCTTTAATTGTTGGAAAGTGTAGCCTAAATAAATGACAGATGAACATTAACCATAAAGGAAACAAATATAATATCTGATATTATATTTCCAAAGTTGCCCTAATTCCTAAATATATTGCATACAACATTAGTTGTTTCAATTGCTTCTAATGTCATGAGTTTCTAGACTGGGATGGAGGAGGGGAAGAAGTAATTTAATATTTCAGTTGAACCAAGATGCTTATCTAATGAACGAAGAATTATTTGTGAGTTTGCAGCAATGGAAGTTCCATGAATGATGTGACTACTTTTCAATTAGCAGCTGTCTCTGAAAACCTAATTTCACAGTTTCACAATTTGGATTCTCATTTCTAATGTAGTTATCTCAGAGCTTCTCAGAGTAGCAAATTGCATTTCAAATTTGAAAACTGCTATATAAAAATCCATTTGTAGAGATAAGACCTGTAAGAAATGGCATTATGTGCTGAAAAGAGTATGAGAGGAAAGGATCCTAACAAAATTACTTCGGTATTACAAACAGATGGTTTTAAGAGTAGAGTAAAACTGACTGATTGATTTGCAGACAAATAATGCATTGACTTGGTTCAGTAATTATAAAAAAAACTAATACCTATATGTGCATTACAAATAGCAGAAATGTAGAAGTGCATCTCTGATTCCTGTGTCACATAAATCACTCAGATAACCATGCTTAAAGTATGTATGTAAAGGAAGAGCTACATACAAGTAGTTAAATACAATGGAACCTTGGTTAATGTAATTAATGTGTTCTCCGGGAGGTTTCTTAGAGCGAAAATTACTTTAACCAAATTTCCCATAGGAATGAATTGAATGCAATTTCCCATAGGAATGCATTGAAAACCAAAATACTTTAACTGAAATGTGGTTTCCCATAGGAATGCATTGAAAACCAATTAATCTGTTCTGAAAAATAATCTATAAACTGAGCCACTATTTTGTATGGATTTCCTTTTGTTAAGCAATTTTTATGTTAACTGTGCCATTTGTTAACCGGGGTTCCACTGTACATATAGAGATGACCTGCATGACCAGGATTCTTCCATTAACCAGAAAATTTCAGTTGGGTTCTATATTCTCCATGGGAGGATGAGCTTTGCAAAAGATTATTGTGATTGCAAGGAGTTAGTGACATTCCCATCCTCCCCTTTAAGCATACCTGTCAAGTATCCCATTTTATCAGGGAAAACCCCATAATTTAGAGCCTCTCTTCTCACCATCATGTATTTTTTTAAATAATTTCCCATATTGTTTTAAAAAAACCAGGGGCATGTAAACCTCCCATATATTATTGTGTTATATCTTTATTCATGAGGTGTGCAGCTCACAGAGCAGAGAAGTGTTGGGCTCCCTCTGGTGGAGGAAGAACCACCCCATAGGCATGTTTACCCTCACAGGGAAAAACGAAGCCAGCAAGCCAGGCTTACTGTAATAATTCTATTCTAAATTCCCCCCTATTTCCCCCATATTTGACTGCATTTCATAGTATGGTGATTTTTAATGGAACTGTTTTTTACACTTTAATCAGTTAATTGTCTACTGTCTTAGCATTTTGTGCCTCAATTTCATTTTTTAAAACTCTGTGTTTAAGAGAAAACCATGGAAGTATCCTGTTTATGTTGTATGCAAATATATTTGAAGCTGCTTGGCTCATTGACTTCCCTGTAACACCCTCTTTCCCAGGAGAGATGGCTTCAAGTATATTTATATACAATATAAACAGCATACTTCCGTGGTTTTCTCTTAAATACAGAATTTTTAAAAAATGAAATTGAGGCACAAAATGTTAAGACAGTAGACAATTAACTGATTAAAATGTAAAAAACAGTTCCATGAAAAATTGCCATAATATGAAATGCAGTCGAATAGGGGGAAATTTAGAAGAGAATTATTGCTGTAAGCCTGGCTTGCTTGCTGCCTTTTTCCCTGTGAGGGGAAGCAGTCGTGCCTATGGGGTGGTTTTTCCTCTACCAGGGGAACTCAACATTCCTCTTTGTGGCTCCTCCTCTTCTAGGCTCTTGGATGTGCTTAGATTTTGGGGAGGAGGGAGTGTGGC
Organism: Bradypodion ventrale; assembly: GCA_035047345.1. Classification (NCBI taxonomy): domain Eukaryota; kingdom Metazoa; phylum Chordata; class Lepidosauria; order Squamata; family Chamaeleonidae; genus Bradypodion; species Bradypodion ventrale. The sequence goes on along the minus strand of JAWDJE010000004.1, from coordinate 143,030,674 downwards.
CTGGGAGAGAAGGGCATGGCCTAAAATTTCCCTTATTTTCATGTCCAAAACTTGACAGGTATGCCTTTAAGCTCTGAAATGGTTAAAATCATGTATTAAAGTAGTAGAATTTGCTTGTTGATCAATTAATGCTTGTTGACCAGGAAAGGAATGTTTCCCAGTTAAGCTTGCCAATTAGTAAGATTTAGTGGGGCCTTAAGGATAGAGGGGGACTTTTGGACAGAAGACAGAGGAGATAGGATGGGGATGAACATGCCGTGGGATAGACACGTTGTTCTCACCTACTGTAAATGCTGCCGTAAACCATGGTGAGTGTGTTTGTGGATGTGTTGGGTGCATTTACGGCTGTCGCAAACACATCCACTTCCGCTTCTGGGATCATAGCTGTGGGCCAGATGGAATGGCTTTGTGGGCTAGGGCCAGCCCATGGGCCATAGGTTACAAACCCTGACCTAGACTGTAGGCAAGACAGGGTCCAGATCAGGTTTTGAATTCTATTGCTGATTCATTGTATTGGGAGGTTATCACTTTAGGAGGTGGCAGTTGCATTCCTGATTTGTGCCCAATTATGTATATACCAGAAATGCAACCAGCACTTGTTAATGAATGGCAATTTACCAGCACACACGTGTGATTTTCCTTCTGCAAGTGTAAATCAGTGATAGGATTCTTGCCATGGTGTGCCCTCATTGCAAACCTTTGTGTTGCTTTTTAAATGTATATTTTAGTGGGCCATCTGAATTAACAAATCTTGTTTATGGCTGCTTAACTGTCTTTGCAGACTATTGTGGCTGGGAGTCTAGAAATCTAAGCAAATGGATTTTGGCAAAAAAACAAGCCACAGTCTACATAATTTATTTGTAAATCTTGAATTTGAACCATGGTTTGGAGTTATAACTATGATTACTGTAAAACCACTTTTGTTGTGTTATTTCAAGTGAGACAATGTGGAATCAATATGATTACCAAATAAACTTCTCCTGTTACATGTGATCCTCTATCTAGAGCAGGGGTTCCCAACCTGCAGGCCAGCCCCGGCCCCAGAAGTCATCCCATCCATCCCATCACTACTTCTGCCACACCTGTAAGTGGAAGCAGGCCGTTTATGTCATCTGTAAAATGCACCCACTGCTGCCATAAATGCAGAAGTGGGTGCATTTATGTCAGCTGTAAATGCACCCACTTCTGCTTCTTGGTGGCATGGTCCAGCCCATGATGCTGTCTCGGGGCATGGTCAGGCCTGTGATGGAAAAAGGTTGACCACCCATGACCCAGAGATATACCTTAGGACAATATAGTTGCATCTAATTCTCAAACAAAATACTGATTCTGAAGATATCTGAAGTGCATATATTCTTTCTTTTAAAAAAACCAAGCTTAGTGTGGAACTGGAACTTCAAACTAAAAATGGAGAGACCTACCTAAATTCTGCATTGAACTCATTAGATAACTTCAGAGCAGTCAATTTATCACAGGATAATTTTGATATAAGCAAAGGAGATTCAGTCCATACATACTCTCCTGAACTCCATGGAAGAAATGTGGGACATAACTATTATGTATTATTATTTACTAGTTTTATTCTCAGTTTTCAATTACTGATACAGATTGGTGGGTTTGGAAAGCCTAACTCTCCATTGCGCCTTCCAGGTTAGGGTGCACCAAGATTACCCAGAGCTTGTGTGACTGATATGGTTACCTGCATAGCCATCTGTGTGCTATTGAGCAAGCAGTATGGGCTCTTAAAGGAGGGACTCATAAAGTACTTCTTAGCACTTTATAGCTAATAAATTATGGGAGTCAAAATCAACTTGATAGTGCATAAATATTTCCATTATTTAGCAATGTAGAATAGGGCTTGCAGTCACAAAATATAGCAGAGATAAAAGTAAAAAAACAGATTGATCCATCAAATATGAAAAAAATGAGCATACATACTATTAAAATCAATAAATCAATGAGTGTATAGACAGATAAAACATGTATCTTCTCACTTTTTCTAAAAACAGGGTAGAAATGGAAGTGCATTTCATCCTGGAGTCATGCATTCATCAGTCATCTTCTATGTGCCTGACCAGCTGGCCTCTCCACCTGTTGATATTTTTAAGAGAGCCTCTCCTGACCATCTTGACCTCTGAACAAATTCTTTATGAGACAGACGGTCCTCTGGAAAATCACTCCCAAGCTGTTCAGGACTTTGACAGTTTGAATTGGTCCCAGTAAGCAACCAACAATCAGTGCAGGCATTCCAATATGAAGGTCATGTGATCTGAATACCATGGATTAGTTAGCAGCATATTACACCAACTAAAACACTTCAAGAACAGCCCCATTTAAAAGTATTGCAGTAGTACAGGTGTGATTGAACTAAGGCACCAAAGACTATTGTCAAATGAGTTCCACCCAGAAAAGTTAAAGCTGGTTCACTATCTGGAACTGCACAAAAGTACTCCCCATCATTGCTGCCACATTGGAATCTAGGGCTAGTGCACAATAAAGAAGCACTCCCACACCATGAAGAGACATACAACCTCTCATAGAATAGGTGCTCCCACTGAGAAGGCTCTATTTCTAGTTACAGACTTTCTAGCCATCCTTGGGGTCAGCACCTGGAGCTGTGCAGACTGTGATGAATGGCTGATGCAGGGAGTTGTTCTGAGGGAGAGACACTCTGACAGATAACAAGGTCCCAAACCATATAGGGCCTTATATGATAACACTAACACCTTTTCTAACACAGTGAGCAACAGGTAACCAGTGCAGGCCTGCCAAGACTGGGAAAATATGGTCAAATTTCTTTATGCCTGTCACCAGTCTGGCTGCTGAATTCTGGACCCGCTGTAACCTCCGTATCAGACACAAGGGCAGCCCCACATAGAGAGCATTACAGCAGTCAATTCGCGAGATTATCAATGAGTGGGTCAGGGTTGTGAGAGACTGTCTGTCGAAGTAGGAGCATAACTGCACAATCTGGTGCAAAAATACAAAAGAACTGTAAGAAAATATACATACAGCAGCAATTTCAAAAAATGTTAAAAAGTAAAGTCCTCCATTATACATTTAAAAAATGAGCAACATGTGAGTAAATCCTCAATAAAACAAAAAAAAAGGCAAGTGCGGTGCCAATATGGCCCCAACGCTCTTTGCGGGCTCCCCCACTTCAGACACAGACATCCGGGTAGTTAGGGGCGTGGCCACCCCTACATAAAAGGGGTGGCCACGAGGCGGCTCGCCGCCATTTTACAAGAGCGACAGAGTGGAGAAGTTCGCTCTGCTGTGCCTTCCTTGCTTTGCCTTGCCTTTGCCTTTTTCGACCGTCGGAGCGGGGGAATTTGCTCCGCCAGTCATTGCTTGTGTCCCACTTAGAGGCACCACCTTTGGGGGCCAAGGCCCTGTTGTGTTTGGAATGTCGTGCCTTTAAGTAATGTAAAACTCGAATGAGTGGATATAACAATCACCAGCTGTAACACTGTAACCTCCCACATCAGGACGCGAGCTAGTGACCACTAGAGGCAATAGCGAGCACCCAGCTCACATGGTTCCAATTCCCCAAATACCTACAGCGCGGGAAGATTCCCACCACCACCTCACCTGGACAAGAAGGGCGTGACGGGGAATGACGTCACGCAGACAGTAGCCAATGGGCTATCGAGGAGCCACATTCAAATGTATAGCCACAGTATATATTGAGCTGTTCATCCGCCATTACCACATGTTCCCCCGGACCATTATGCAATAAAGATGTGTTAAGCCAACCTTTCGGCTGTTTCCATTGTCTTGGTTCTCATACACTAAATTGGCGACAAAGGTGGGATAATGGATCCCCACGGAATCAAGACAACGCAGGCCGGTTTCAACATCAACAAACCGGAAGAATGGGAGCTTTTCGAGATGGACTTCCAAAGCGCACTGATGGTGTCCGACATCTCAGACGAGGGGAAGAAGAGGGCCATTCTCATCAGGATGCTTGGGTTCCCCGCCATGAAGGTATTGGTGGACCTGGTGTCTCCGAAGAAGGTGAACGAAGTGCTGGTCAAGCAGCTCCTGAAAGCGATGCACGACCATTTCCAGCCCTCGGTTTCAATGTTTTCGGCTCGGGACGCGTTCTGGAAGAGAGTCCAGGTGCCTAGTGAGTCCGTGGCTGCCTTTGCAGCGGCCCTCCGTTTGGCCGCCGGCCCATGAAAGTGGGAGAACCTGGAAATCGCCCTCAGGGACCGCATGCTGTGCGGCCTGTGGGACGAGGAGTTTCAGCGAAAGCTGATGAACAAGGAGCTGCCCCCGACGCTGCAAGAGGTCGTGAAGGAGGCGCAGGTGGCAGAAGCCACGAGGGCCGGGGTTAAGGGGTTCAGAGCAAGGCCCCCACAACCCGACAAGGCAGCGGGCTCGGTGCAAGCGGCCAGGCGGGCACCACACTCCTCCACGGAGAGCAGCGAGGACGAGGACATCCGGAAGGTGCGGAAGGATGGCCGGTGTTGCGATGGCTGCGGGGCGTCCCATGACCGCATCAAGTGCCCGTTCAGGAAGGCCGAGTGCCACAACTGTGGGCACCGAGGCCACATAGCCAAGGTTTGCAGACGGCGGCGCAGAGACCAGAAAGGCTCAACAGACTGCTCACCGAAAAACCAGGAAGGCGTCCGGCCCTCGATGAAGCAGGACGGCGTGGGCCGCATCTCCGACGACAGCGACGACGACACGGCAGTCCACAGTGTGTCCTTAGGACACCCACGTTATTTTGTTGAGGTACTGGTGCAAGGGGTCCCCGTTAAGATGGAGATAGACTCGGGTTCCTCATATTCCATCATTTCCCAGAGGGAGTTTTTGGGAATTTCCCCCAATGTGCGGTCCAAGCTCAAAGCACTGAGGTCTATGCTGCGGGACGTGCAGGGAAATAGCATTCCTGTGTTGGGGGTTGGAAAATTCAAGGTCCAATACAAGCAACACGCCGCAGAACTTCCCCTGGTTGTTCTCAAAGGGGGGAGTTGTTGCCTCCTCGGGACTCAATGGTTTAAGCTCCTGGGTTTGTTCATTGGGGGGGTGCATGCCATTGGGATTGACCCAATACAGGAGGTGTATAACGCGCATCCCGAAGTGTTCAAGAAGGGACTCGGAAAATTCAAGGGGCCCCCAGTTGCGTTCGACCTGGACCCGGAGGTCCGCCCAATAAAACTCAAACCACGGAGAGTGCCTTTTGCACTTAAGGACAAGATAGAGGTGGAACTGGACAAATTGGTGGGCCAGGGGATCCATGTTCCTATTGATTCCGAGGAGTGGGAAACTCCGATTGTAACAGCGCTTAAGGCCAACGGGGAGGTTCGAATATGCGCTGATTACAAATATACCATTAATAAGGCGATATGCCCAAATGCGTATCCGGTGCCGGTAGTCAGCCACCTGTTGGCCAGGTTACATGGGGGAAAGTGTTTTGCAAAGCTTGACCTGGCGCAGGCTTACCAACAGCTCTCGGTAACCCCAGCTGCAGCTGCTGCGCAGACAATAGTCACTCATAAGGGGGTGTTCCAGGTGACGCGCCTACAGTTTGGCATGAACTCGGCGCCAGGCATCTTCCAATCGCTAGTGGAACGTCTCTTAAAGGGTCTGGAGGGGGTCTTGCCATATTTTGACGACGTATTGATAACGGGGGGGAGTGAGTCAGAATTGGCTGAGAGGCTAGACAAAGTACTGACGGTATTTGAAAAGGTGGGGTTGAGGTTGTGGAAAGACAAATGCATCTTCCTCGCAAAAGAGGTTGAGTTCCTGGGTTTCCGGGTAACCCATGCAGGCATTAAACCCTCCGAATCAAAGGTGGCCGCCGTTCAAAATGCTCCTCGCCCCACCGCCAAGCCTGAATTGCAGTCGTTCCTGGGACTCTTAAACTTCTACCATTCCTTCCTGCCTCGGAAGGCGTCGCTAGCAGAGCCGCTTCATAAGTTACTAAAAGAGGACAAGGCGTGGAAATGGGGTGAGAGCCAGGAGAGGGCATTCAATGAGCTGAAACAACTCTTATCCTCAGACGCCATATTAACCCATTTTGACCCCAAGAAACCAGTGGTTCTGGTATGTGATGCATCTCCAGTGGGGGTGGGGGCGGTCCTGTGCCACGTGTTGGAAAACGGACGGGAGGCCCCGGTGGCGTTCTACTCCAGGTCCCTGTCTAACTACGCACAGACAGATAGGGAGGCATTAGCGATAATTGCTGGGACGAAGAAGTTCCACGACTTCCTCTATGGCCACCCTTTTACCATCGTGACTGACTACAAGCCCCTGCTAGGCATCTTTACTGCAGACAAGCCCACGCCACAGATTCTGTCCCCTAGGATGCTCAGGTGGGCCATTTTTTTAACGCGTACCAGAACGCGCTGGTGTATCGCCCTGGAAAGGACATAAGCCACGCGTACGCCCTGTCGAGGTCACCCCTCCCCCACACGGGCAGCCACGTGTGCGAGGTGGAACAAGACCACCAAGTGCGCATGATAGAGGTCCTAGATTCACCTCCCATAGTGCCCATAGAGATCGCCAAGGTGACAGGCAGGGACAAGACGTTGGCCCTAGTTAGTTCATGGGTGCAGAAAGGGTGGCCAACGTCCTCCTCGGCAGCGGAATTTGCCCCGTTTTTTAGGAAAAAGTTAGAACTGTCCATGGAGAGGGGTTGCCTCCTGTGGGGCCAGCGGGTAGTCGTCCCTGAGAGCAAGGGTGCTCAAGCTGCTGCACATCAGCCACCCTGGAATTGTCCGCTCCAAGGCACTGGCCAGGAGCTACTTCTGGTGGCCCCAGTTGGACACCGATATCGAGCACATGGTGGGCACTTGCGAGAGTTGCCAAAGCTCCCAGCCCGAAGAGGCTCGACTTCCGCACAGGGAATGGGATGCGGCAAAGGGGCCGTGGTCCAGCGTGCACATTGACTTTGCGGGCCCTTTCAGAGGATCGCTTTTTCTCCTCATAGTGGATGCTTATTCGAAGTGGTTAGAGGTTATCCCAGTTGCGAACACCTCCTCAGCCGCAACAATTAAACAATTGTGCAGGGTGTTCAGTTCATTCGGTATACCCGACACGCTTGTTAGCGATAAAGCTAGTTGCTTCACGTCCGCCGAATTCAGGGCATTCACCGACATCAACGCCATCCGGCACATCACCTCCGCGCCCTTCCACCCGGCGATGAATGGCCAGGTAGAACGCCTCGTGCGTACCACCAAAGACGCGCTGAGGCACATGGGCCCCGGGGATTTGAACCTGCAGTTGTGCCAGTTTTTGCTGGGATATAGGGTGACCCCCCTAGCATCAGGATACTCGCCCGCAGAGCTCCTAATGCGCAGAAAACTGACTACGGTAGTGACCAGGCTAGATCCTACGAGGGTGGAAGACACTGGGAGGAACATCGGGTTAGCGGGCACAAAGAGTTTTGAAATAGGCGCCCCTGTCCATTGCAGAAACTACGCTAGTGCAGGGCCAGCCTGGGTTCCGGGCGTAGTCATTGGGCAAACGGGTCCCGTGTCGTATTGCGTAGAGACCAGCACAGGTCTACTCTGGAGGCGGCACGCGGACCAACTCCGGCGCCGGGTCTCCGGAAACCAGAGCGCGGACAGCACGGAACAGGATTCAACGTTAGGGTTCTCCCCCACCCGTTCAGCCCAAGGGGGAGGAGAGGGGGGCAGTCATCACCAAGGGGGGAAGGGAATAAGTTTGTCCCCATAGATATCCTGCGGGATACCCCCACAGATACCCCAGAAGATGATTTTGAGTTTGAGTTACAAAACCGGGGGTTTTTTCGGAGTGGTCCCCCACCCATCCAGGCGAGAAGCGGGTTTTTCGTTAGCCCCCAGTGCCCCCGGTTTTCCCACAAAGGAGTTAACCCCTACCCCGAAAACCGCGGAACTGCGGCGAGTCGCTAACGAGTCTCCCTCTCCCATTGCAGGACAAGAGACCAGGGAACACAGAAGTGATAGCGCCCCCGGGACAAGCCAGCCAGCCTTGCGCCCAAAACGCGCTTGCAATAAACCATATTGGATGAGAGACTTCGTCTCATCCTAGGGGGGGAGGGATGTTGTGTTTGGAATGTTGTGCCTTTAAGTAATGTAACACTCGAATGAGTGGATATAACAATCACCAGCTGTAACACTGTAACCTTCCATATCAGGACGCGAGCTAGTGACCACTAGGGGCAATAGCGAGCGCCCAGCTCACATGGTTCCAATTCCCCAAATACCTACAGCGCGGGAAGATTCCCGCCACCACCTCACCTGGACAAGAAGGGCGTGACGGGGAATGACATCACGCAGACAGTAGCCAATGGGCTATCGAGGAGCCACATTCAAATGTATAGCCACAGTATATATTGAGCTGTTCATCCGCCATTACCACATGTTCCCCCGGACCATCATGCAATAAAGATGTGTTAAGCCAACCTTTCGCCTGTTTCCATTGTCTTGGTTCTCATACACTAAAGGTCCCCAAAAAGAAGAGTGCGGTGGCCGTGCAGCCCCGCGCTGGGGGATGGGCTCGCCCGACCCCCACATGGTTCGCCCTAGCGTCCCCTCAGGCCGAAGGACTTGAGCGGGAGTGCTGGGAATGACCAGCACCAGGGTTCACCCCCCTCCACTGCCACCAATGAGGGCAGCCAGGTGCTGGCCCCCATGCCCAGTCAGAGGACTCGGGCGGGGGTAGTCTGGCCTGGCTCCCCGGGGGTTTCGAGCCCCATGGATCTCGGATACCACTCATCGGGACCAGGATCATCCCTGGGACCCAGCTCAGGGCAAGGTGGCCCAATGTGGCCCAGCGCGGGATTGCACCCTGCCCCCCCCCCGCCACATGGGCTGGATTACTTTGCCTGACCATACTGCAGCCCAGCCCACCCGCCTGCGGCCACCCCTGGGCTGGGGCAAAGCATACTGCCTCTTCCCAGGTACCAACCACCTGTCGGGCCATCTGGTGCATCCGGCCCACATCATCTCAGTGGGCCGGACGCGATTTGTCACTTGCTTCTGGCATGCATTGCTGCCTTAGAAGCCTCCATGGGAATTGCCTCTCCTCAGGTCCCTGGGGCAGGGCCACATCTGGCCACTGCCCCTCTGCATATCGATGCTTCGCAGCAGGCCCTTAGCCAGGTAGAGCTTCTTGAGGCCATCAGGCCCACGCCTGGTGGGGCTCCGCAGCTCCCCATGCAGCTGCCCCAGTGGGGCATCCCGTCGATGCCCGGAGTGACCTGGCATGGACCTCCGATGGCTCAGAGCTCGACTTCTGTCGTGAGCTCTGATGCCCACTTGATGCCGGAACCCTCGGTGGGGGCGGCCCAAGGGGGTGCAACAAGTGAGTATAGTGGTCAAGCTAGCACGCCACCCACACTACCACTTACTAGCATGGGGGTACAGTGGCCCTGGCCTCACCAGGCCAATTCGGCTTTGCAGCACACTACCCAGCACTCTCTTGCCAATTGGGGGTCTCCCTATTTGCAGGGTTTGCCGGGGATGACCGCTCCACCAATGCCAGCTTCATTTCCTATGGGGCCATATGGCCCGTTACCTACTCCCGCATTTCGCTCCGTGCCGACTTCAGCAATGCCGACAGCTGGCTACTCTCTTCCTCTGGGTGACCACTTGTCTCAAGCCACCAGAGAAGATATGGCAGGGGGAGTACATCGATATCTTCACCCTCCTTAACCGGGAACTGACCAAGGAGGAGAAGGAGGGGCAGGATGACAGGGACAAGGAATTGTCCCATCGTTGCAAGCCTCCCCGCACGTGGGCTAACTGGCTACCAGCCTATTTGATCTATATGGCTGTTTATCTCAGGGCTCGTCCTGATTTGGCTATTCCGATGGTGCAGTATCTGGACAACATTTACCGTGCTGTCATGGATTTCCCTGGCCCATCATGGTTAGCCTATGATGAGGAATTTAGAATGAGAGCTGCCCTTCACCCTGAGATGAAGTGGGACGAGCCCGGCCAGCAATTGTGGCTCCTTTACATGACCCCTACATGGCCAGCACCAGGTGATTGGTACCACTGCGGCCATGCGGTCCATCGGCACGCCACTACACAGGCTCCCCGCCAGCCGGCGGGGCAGGGGCTTCCAGCCCGCCTGCTGTGTTGGAGTTACTCCTCTAATGGAGTGTGCACCAGGCGGCAATGCAAATTTAAACATGAGTGCCCTTCCTGTGCCAGACTGCACGCTGCTTCCGTGTGCCCACGGGCCGGCGGGTCACGGGGCAGAGGGAAAGGATACCAGGGGCCGGCCAGAGTTGTGTCTGACAACACTGCAAATCCCAAAGGCCCCCTCCCCAATTAATCTCAGCACACTAGAGAGGTGGTTGCGTGTCTATCCTAGGAAGGATGACGTGGTCTATCTGTTAGAGTGTTTTACTTATGGCTTCCGTATCCCATTCAGGGGTGTTCGCACACCCCAGGATGCCCCAAATTTACAGTCCCTCAGGGGTAAGGAGGGCATTGCTGCAGAAAAGATAGCCAAAGAAGTGAGGTAAGGCAGGGTTGCTGGCCCGTTTGATATGCCCCCATTTTCAAATTTAAAAGTCTCCCCTCTCGGCTTAGTGCCTAAAAAATCCTCAGGTGAATTTTGCTTAATTCAGCATCTTTCCTACCCTGCGGGCTCCTCAGTCAATGACGCTATACCAGATGACCTTTGCTTGGTCCGGTATACGTCCTTTGACCAAGCCTTGCAGATGGTCTGCTCATGCGGTCGTGGGGTGCTACTGGCAAAATGTGATATTAAATCGGCATTCCGATTGTTGCCAGTGCACCCTGATGACTTTGAGCTTTTAGGTTTTTGTTTTCAAGAAAAGTTTTATGTGGACAAAGCCATGCCATTTGGCTGCTCCATTTTGTGCTCAGCCTTTGACCGTTTTAGCACCTTTCTCCATTGGATTTTGTTCAAAGGTCGGGGTCTCGGGCCGTGGCTCACTACCTCGACGATTTTTTGTTTGGTGGTGAATGTGACTCAGGCACATGTGGATGGCTGCTTGACACATTTCAGGGGCTCATGGAGGAACTTGGTGTTCCCCTGGCCCCAGAAAAGACAGAAGGCCCAGCCACCACCCTCACTTTTCTAGGCATAGACATTGACACCGTCACCCAAACATCCAGGTTACCAATGGAGAAGGTGACTCAGATCTCAGACGCAATTTTGGCCATGCTAGCCAAACACAAGGTGTCTCTCTGCGAGTTGCAGGTGCTCCACGGCCACCTCAACTTTGCCTGTAGGGTGGTAACACCAGGTAGGGCTTTTGCCAGGCATCTCTGTGATGCCATGGTGGGTCTTTCCAAGAAGCATCACAGGGTCTGACTTACTAGGGGTATGCAGGCTGACCTATTGATCTGGCTCACATTCCTGCAGGGCTTTAATGGGATTTCCTTTTGGTGGGCGGAGCATATTGCCACCCCCCATTTTCAACTACAGTGGATGCCTCGGGTTCCCTTGGATATGGGATTTATTTTAATGGCAAGTGGGCCTATGGGAGGTGGCCCCAGGAATGGCAGGGTACTGAGCGCCTACGCGATCTCACATTCCTGGAGTTTTTTCCAATCCTGGGTGCGCTCATGCTCTGGGGGGACATGTGGGCTAATTCCGTAGTTCACTTTTGGTGTGACAATGCTGCTGTAGTGCATATTGTCAACGCCCAAACATCCAGGTCCCCCTGAGTCATGGCCTTGGTTAGGCAGTTTGTCCTCAGATCCCTGCACCTTAATGTGCTCTTCAAGGCTAGACATGTGCCAGGCATTAACAATGATATTGCTGACACTTTATCCTGCCTGCAGATCTCCCGGTTCTGTGCCTTGGCACCAAACGCAGAGGAACTTCCCTCTCCACTTCCGAGCGAGATGTGGACCTTTGGCGAGGAGAAGTGAACTGGGCGATCGGCATGTCTTTGGCCCCGAGCACGCGTAAGGCATATCTGCATATGTTCCTCCAATTTAGGACTTTCTGTAGGGAGGTGCAACTGCCTGACATGTGTCCGATCCCAGTTGACCATGTTTTGCAGTATATGGTGCACCTTCAGAATCAAGGTCTAGCCCCACGCACCATTGCCACCAGGCTTTCTGCCTTGGCGTTTATGGCTAAGGCATGGGGTTATGTGGACTACATGGGTGACTTCCGGATACGCCATGTATTGGAAGGGTGGACACGTGAACGCGGCCACCGCCCGGTCACACGTCAGCCTGTTTCCCCTTTTCTGCTGAAAAACCTGGCTAGAGGTTGGCATAGCCTGTGCTATGATTGGTACGAGGAGTCTCTTTTCCATGCAGCTACCACCATGGCTTTCTTTGGGGCTCTGAGAACCAGTGAGCTGGTCCCACTTTCAAAAGGGGACATGTCCCATAGGGCACTGGAACTGGAAGATGTTTCTCTCAACCAGGAGTGGGCCCAGTTGAGGATTCACTCCTCAAAGGCTGATCAGCAAGGGAAGGGTAGTAGCGTGATGCTCCTACAATGTACATTTGCTGACATCTGTCCGGTTGGTGCCCTACATGCATTTGTGGCAGCGCATGGTTCACACCCTGGCCTGTTGTTTTGCCACCAGGATGGGTCTCCGCTTACCAAATTCCAATTCTGGAGGGTCACCGGGACAGCACTGCGCAGTTTAGGGGTCCCCAGGGCTCGTTACGGTACCCACTCATTTCGGATAGGCGCCGCATCAACAGCGGCTGCATTTGGGTACTCGGAGGCCGACATTTGTTGGATGGGCAGGTGGGGATCTGCACATTTCTCTCTCTATGTTCGTCCTCTCACTGCATGAGTGCCTTACATGCCCTCACTTTCTTTTCTTTTATTTATTTATTTTATTTATTTATTTAGTCGTATTTATATATGCCGCCCACTCAGGCAGAACCCGACTCAGGGCGGCATTACAACAAATTCTAAAAACATATAAAAACACTTTAAAAACCCCATATCCCACCCACTTAAAAAAAACCCTTATCCCACCCATCCATCCCACCCACTCTAAAAAAGGAAGAGAGAGTTCTTAATTCTTTACGTAAGCCAGCAGGCGGGGACCGTGATCCCATTCGGGCCCCACACCTGCCCTGCCAGCCAGGTCTTCAATCCTTTCCTGAAGGGCAGCAATTCTCTTTGAAGTCTTAGATCTGTTGGCAGGAGGTTCCAGAGAGTTGGTGCGGCCACGGAGAAGGCCCTCCTTCGGGTGCTAGACAGATGTGCACCCCTAACTGATGGCACCATTAGAGAGCCCCTCCGGTCCACTCTGGTTGGACGGGCAAACACTCTTGGGACGATGCGGTCTCTAAGGTATCCTGGCCCACTGCCATATAGGGCTTTAAAGGTCAAAACCAGCACCTTGAATTGTACCCGGAGACAAACTGGTAACCAGTGCAGCTCCCGAAGTAGCGGTGAGGCATGGGCATATCGCCCACATCCCATCACCACCCGGGCTGCCGCATTCTGGACCAGCTGCAGCCTCCGAATGGTCGTCAAGGGCAGCCCCATGTAGAGCGCATTACAATAATCTAGTCGGGAAGTAACCAGAGCATGGGTGACCATAAGCAAGGAGCCCCGGTCCAGGAGCGTGCGCAATTGGCGAATCACCCGAAGTTGGGCAAAAGCCCTCCTGGCCACAGCCGCCACTTGTTCTTCCAGCAGCAGCCGTGAATCCAGAAGGACCCCCAAGTTGCGCACTGGGTCTGTCTGGGGCAAAACCGCCCCATCCAGTACCAAAGTTGGTAACTCCCTGGATAACACGGGGCCCCTTATCCACAGCCACTCTGTCTTGCTGGGATTCAGCCAAAGCCCATTGGCCCCCATCCAGACCCCAATGGCCTCCAGGCATCCGGATAGGATTTCAACAGCATCACTGGGGTCCCCACGGGCCGAGATATACAACTGGGTGTCATCCGCGTACTGATGGTACCGCACCCCATGGGAACGAATGATCTCACCCAGTGGCTTCATGTAGATGTTAAATAAGAGGGGAGAAGGCACCGAGCCCTGAGGAACCCCATACTTGAGGGACCTAGGGCTGGACCTCTCACTCTCTAACCACACCGACTGGGTACGGCCCTCCAGAAAAGAGGAAAACCAGGACAACACAGCCCTGGATCCTCAATCCTTTGAGCCATTCCAGAAGGATACCGTGGTCGACGGTATCGAAGGCCGCTGAGAAGTCAAGAAGAGCAAGGACGGATGGATAACCCCCGTCCCGCTCCCGCCAGAGATCATCCATTAGTGCGACCAATGCCGTCTCCGTACCATACCCGGGCCTGAATCCTGATTGAAAGGGGTCTAGATAATCCGCTTCCTCCAGGACACTCTGCAGCTGGCACGCCACCGCCTTCTCCAAAACCTTACCCAAAAAGGGCAGGTTGGAAACCGGCCTGTAATTGTTAAGGACAGCTGGGTCAAGGGATATTTTCTTCAGGAGGGGGCGCACCAAAGCATGTTTTAATGGTGCAGGAAATACCCCCTCCCGTAAGGATGCATTTATTATCGCCCCAACCCTGCCACCTGTCACCACCTTGGAGGCTTTCACCAACCAGGTGGGACAGGGGTCCAAAGGACATGTAGTGGCACATACAGCTGCAAGGAGCCTGTCCACTTCATCAGGGACAACAGGATCAAACTGATCCCAGATCGTACAGCAAGACTGTGCTCCGGCACCCCCCCGACCCTCCCCATCCACGCCGGGACTCAGTCCTGAACGAATCCGATCGATTTTCTCCACCAGATGGTCAGCAAGTCCTCAGCCGAACCCTGCCAACCGGGCACCGATCTCCCCCTACCGAGGAGGGACCTGGTTACCCGGAACAGAGCGGCTGGGCGATTATCAGCGGAGGCAATAAGGGTGGTGAAGTATTGACGCCTCACCACCCCCATCGCCACTAGGTAGGCCCTAATAGCAGCTCTAGCCAGTGTCCAATCGGAGTCATCCCGGGTCTTCACCCAGCGGCGCTCTAGGCATCTCTTTGCCCGTTTGAGATCCCGCAGTTCATCTGTGAACCACGGGGATGACCTAACCCCACGGGCGCGGAGAGGCCGCAGTGGCACGATTTCATCCAAGGCTGCTGTTGCCGTCCTGTTCCACAGGTCGACAAGTGCCTCGGGTGAATCGTGGAGCCGATCCAGAGGAACATCCCCCAGTTCCCTCTGGAATCCATCTGGATCCATTAGTCGCCGAGGGCAGGCCATTTTAATAGGCCCTGCCTCCCTACGATGAAGCGTCGCCCCCAGGAAGTCAAGAGTCACCAGATAGTGATCTGACCATGGCACAGGTGAGATGGCTAAATCCTGTAATCTCAGGTCACTCTGCCACTGCTCCGACAAGAAAACTAAGACTGGCATGTGACCACTGCCCCTGGTTGGACCCCGCACTACCTGAATCGGGCCCATGGCTGCCATGGAAGCCATGAACTCCCTTGCCACCTCAGAAGCCATCCCCAACGATGGCAAATTGAAGTCCCCCAGAACCATAAGCCTCGGGAACTCCAACGCCAGCATCGAGGCGGCTTCGAGGAGCTCAGGCAGGGCATCCCTTACCCTGCAAGGGGGCAGGTACAGGAGTAAGATCCCCAACTGACCCTTGGGGCCCAACCGTAGAAGCAGGGCCTCACAACCAGGCACTTGTGGAGCAGTGGCCCTAGCAATTCCCAAGGACTCCCTGGCAACAATGGCGACACCACCGCCCTTCCCCTCACCTCTAGGCTGGTGCCAGATACCGAACCCAGCTGGACACATATCCGAAAGAGGTACTCCATCTTCAGGTGTCAGCCAGGTTTCGGTGATGCATGCCAGGTCGGCCAGCCCCTCCTGGATAGCATCTTGAATCAGGGGGGCCTTATTACATACCGATCTGGCATTCACCAGCAGCAGCCTAAGGGTGGGGTCACTGTGGATCTGCTGCTCAGGGCCCAGAGATGTACCTGCAGGGCTGGAATGAGGGACCGCACTTAAACATCGGGCCTGCATTCCCCGAGTGCGGCCCGCCCCACGGTACCCGCCATACCGCCCCATGCCCGTCACAGACCCTGTGTGTTTGCAGACCCTGTGTGTTTCCGCACACCGGTGGCAGTATGGCTGGTGGGCCACAGTTATGTGCACTGGACGGCACAGTGTGCGGCTTCGTCGGAGTGGGGACCCCATCTCGAGCTACGTGCAACCGTGTGTATGCAGTGGTATGGTGTGTGCGGCATGAGGTGGTGGGGACTGTTACCATTCCTGATGTCCATTAGGGACGCCGGACTTCAAGAAGTTTTAATTATACACCTCGGAGGCAATGATCTCACACAGATCACCAGCCTTGCCTTAAAGAAATCGGTGCGCAGTGACCTGGCGGTTCTCCATCACTTATGGCCGTACATGTGGTTGCTATGGTCAGACATCATACCGAGACACCACTACAGGGGAGGACTCGATCCTCGTGGTTTGGACCATGCCTGGCGGTCAGTGAACAGGGCTGTTGCCCGGTTTCTTACTGAGAATGGTTTGGGAACAACCATTCATCATCCGGGGATAGGGTTACAGGACTACAGCCTGTATTCTGGAGATGGGGTTCACCTGTCAGCAAGAGGTTTGGACCTCTTTTTGGATGATGTGCAAGCGGGCCTGATGACCGAATTGTTGTTCGGGGGGCGGGGGCGGTGAGTGATCATGGACGCCTCCCCGTGTGGCGGGTAGCACTGGTAAGGTAAAATTGATGACCCATAGGTATCGGGCAGGTTCGCAATTGATTGGCCAACACGAAGATAGGTACAGGGGAAACAGGCTTGGCCGGTCAAGGGCGAACCATGAACAGGGTGATGCTAGGAGCTTGACAGCCTGCATCACCTTGATATTTTAATGGATACACATCAGAGGGCGGGGTCAATAGATAGCATATTGACTTCGGTCAACAATTTGTTTGTGACAACAAACAAATTGATACAAATTGATACATTATAGCCAATTGCCATTGGCAATTTGGGTGGGACCTTACCAGTGCTACTGCGGCCTGCTTGCCTTAAATATTTACAATTGGATGAAACACCAATTGAAAGTTATAATTCGGACTAGGGCATTATTCAATAAAAGTGGCCCAATGCTTTAAATCCAATACCGGTGTCTGTGTCTTTATTTGGGGGAGTGCGCCTGCAAAGCTAACACTATCCTGATACTTGCATTGCAGAATAGCTCTAGATCAGGAGTTCTCAACCTATGGTCTGTGGGCCAGCCCCGGCCCCTGATGCCATTACATCCAGCCAATGGCAACAACCCCAGAAGCAGAAGTGGATGCACCTGTGCATGCGCAGATGCACCCACCACCAGTGCATCTGGCCCATTTAGCTATCTGAGGGTGAGAAGTGCAGACTGTGGCATGAAAACCTTGAGAATCCCTGTTCTAGATCTTAGGCAGTACACAGACATAACAGCAAGTCAGCATAAATCACAAAAGTTAAGCCAAGCAATGAAACCCAAGAAATACTTCCAACTTCTTTATATCCATCATCCACCCTTGTAGCAGTTTCACAACCTGAAGTTACCTGAAGCATCTCAATACTGGCCTCTATTATGAAAGTAATTTCTGCACTTCTCCTTCTCTCCTTCCAGATGGATATAGTTTCTCCTAATTGGCAATTAGCTGGTCCACAAACATCTTGATGTAATGACCTTGAGCCACATTCTTTCTCAGGAATAATTCCACAGTTGTGAGATCTCAAAGGGTTGTACTTTCCCTCTGACCTCCTTCTTCCCTGTGACATCAGGACCAGCCAACTAAAAGGAAATATTTTTGCAAGTGGCTTCAAGTTCAAAAGCGACTCCATTTTCTCCCATTCCTTTACAGAGGACAGCTGGTTATGTCTATCAGTTTCCCATTGCATGTAATCAACTATGTACTGTAGTGAAGGGCTCAGAGCAAGGAAAGGAAGAGGCACAATTGAGTTGTTGACTGATTGCTATGCACCCAGATAGCACAACTGGAATGGTATTCCATAGACACCAGCAACAGAACAGAGCAATTCTTCACTCGCCTGTATGCCCTACAGATATTTGTATAAGAAAGTACATTTAGACACCGAGGATGACTAAAAATGCATAATTAGAATAAAAAGAGTGAGCATGCTTTAATCAATGTGAAAATGTGCACAAACATGTGAAGGTCAGAAAATGTACATACATGTCCATATAATCTAAAAAATGCAATATGAAATTGAGAATGACAATTCTAGAAGGCTATAAAACCAGATCAATAGATCTGGAAATTGTCCTCTGCATTCTGCCACATTTCTTACATAGTCCAAATTCTGAACTAGAATCTATAACTGGAATTGCTTGGGAATAACTGTTAATGCCTCCACTACTGCCAAGGCAGAGCAGGCTTACTGCACAGAGGGAGGGAGGGAGGAAGGGGCACAGGCGTAGGTCAATGAAAGCCGAGTTGAATTACAGGTCATCGATTAAACAAGGTCCCAAGGGAGTTCCAAGAGCGTAGTTAAATTGTTAGCAGAAGGTCTGAAGTCCAGAGTTACCAAACAATAAACAAAAGGAGATTCCAAAGGCGACATCTGAATGCAGGCTAAGGGTCCAGAGTCCAGGGTTGTCAAACAGGCAGAATGCACAGAGCAGGGAGCCGCACTGTTGGGAGAACATGTCTTGCTCCAACAGAAGCCTCAGCTGGCATGGCATGGCCATCTCCTTAAGTGTCTTCAAGCTCTGGACTCACAGCTAGAGGTGGTCTTTGCAAACAAACTCTTCCCTCTTTTCTTCACATGTGCAGTTGATTCCTCAGCTGTAGCTGACATCTTTGTGATGTACTTGGCTCCATCTCATCCTCACTGAAACTTGGAGCTGTCTGAGCTCCTGTCATGTCCTGATCGAGTTGACCAGCTTGATCATGAATGGGCATTTCCAAGCTGACAGCAGGCCGATAAGCTGGCAGAAAGTCTTTGTCATCGAACTTGGGGTCCAGGGACATCACAGTAAATGTTTAACTACAGTTCATCACCATATTCTGTTGGTTGTATAAGATAGATAATCTAGATCAGATAAAAATTCAGCTATTATTGTGCTCATAAAGGAAACAGATCAATATCCGTGTATGGCTTTCATCCATTTTTAGTATGGTTTTAGTGTGATTCTTTAATGGCAGAATTATATATTTGTATATGCGAGGATGATAATTCTAGGATATTTGTATTGCTGTTTAAACTGACATAGGCATCGTTTGCAGCTTGACTTCCTGATGCTTTAAGAATTAATATGTAAAAAGCATCAGTATTAGCTCTGACCATCCTACTTGTTATGAATCCTTGACAAAACTCTTTGTTTTGCATACAGTGCGTTCCATCTTCTAATTAATTGATACAATCAAAGTAGAATCCAACTGAAATAATTGGACTGGGCAAGAACAAAATGTTAGTAATAATATTTCTTTATCCATGGTAGTGGAAAAACCTCTGTGTCTGTTCATTGAAATGCTCACTGATATAAAAAAAATAAGGAAATGTGTCCATTGGCAGATTTCAGTAGTCTATTTTATGCATTCTGCCGAAAATTGATGACAAATCCCTTCTAATGTCTAATTGAAGCACAGAAACAGCAAAGGCAGTTTACTCATCTAATGTGCTGCTCTGATATACTGCTTAAGTATAGTGAAGGATAGGTTCTATTGGGCAGATTTTCAGTAAGATGAAGCAATAATTAAACTGTACGTTGTGTGGGTTTATACACATGGCAGTAAACTCTATAACTTGCACATCAGGGTAAAAATATACTATTTACTTTTTAACTTAAACAAGCATTTATGCTTATGAATGTCATTCCATGATAGCCTTGTAGAAGCTGTACATTTTTTTTTCTTTTTCTTGTTAAGATTGTACATGATTCATTCAAGATCTCCATTAATGCAGAGGTAAATCAAACTTGATTCTACCTTCTAACAGTGTTGTGAACTTTAACCAAATTCATTTTTCAAGCTTTTTTTATGCTTAAACCACTATTCTGAACCGAGCCCAGAATATCCTGGTTACCAGGTACTTACTTCTTCAGCAACAGTGTATTTATCCACAATTTGTTGGGTAGGCTGTACCAGTTAGTTTCTGAACTGACTCGCATAGTCACAGTTTAGTAATAACATTAGAATTAGCATATCTGTAGCAAAACTGTTGGTTGTTTTCTTTAAAAATAAAATCTTCAATGAAAGTTATAGTAAAATATTATTTTTAAATATTTAAAAATTACTTTTAAAGCAGGTTTAGAAGATTAAATTTATATGCTTGCTCTTTCAATTTAACTGAAAAATAATAATTTAAATATAACTGTTTTAATCCTGCAAATTATTTTCAGGCTCTCTAGCTAGTCCATATCAGATATGGCTGGTGCCCTTTAGACTACAACAGTGTGTGTGTGATGCTTATTAAGTCAGAAATAATTTATAGCATCCTCAGTCACACTTTCAGAGTGAGAGATATATTGCTAGATAGATCAGTGGTTTAGGTATCTGTGTGTGGAACCAGAGTTTGATTTTCCACTATATTTCCCTGGCAGAGGCTGGATTCAATTATTCATAGGATCCCTTCATGCTCTATAGTTCTAAGATGTTGATGATGCTGACAATGACATTGATTCCACAGCTTAGGAAGGATTCAAACCTAGGTCTTCTGAGCCCAAGCCTGTCATACTATCTACTTTACCACACTTGCTTGTAAGCCACTACTATCTGAGAATTCTGCTGTAAGGCTGGATGTGGAAATACTTCCAAGCTGTAAGATAGATAGATAAATCTTTATTGTCATTGTCCTGCACAGAACAATGAGATTGGGGAAAAAACCCACTTATCTTATTCACATCCTTGGTTGACTTTTTTTTTTTGCTTCTTTGTGTTGGGGGAGAAATCTTAGGGTAACTTTGATACATGTAGACACCTTAAAGCCTGAATTTCAGTGATCATACAAATGTTAGATAGCATGTTGCTCCAAATGCAAGTATCCACTAGTTCTTTCCTCTTGCTCTGGTTTGGCTAACTGTGCCAAGGAAGTAACCGTGTTTTGCCAAATGAAAAATGTCCCTTCTCCCAACCTTGCCTACCCTACTTCTACAATATCACAAGAGACTGACTCACAATACTAAAAGAGTCTCACATTTTGGTGTCTCAAGGAAGAGGACAGTGCTGACTTGGAAACTTCATCATGAGAACAAGATTTTCTGAAGAGTCCCTGCTATCATTCTCTTGATTTTGTTTTAGCAGAGCATTATTCACCCTCATTCAGTCCTTTACCAGGGATGAACATAGCAGCATTCGTTTGTTTTTTATGTACCAGTCCTTTCCTTTTATGTGAAATAGAAAACATCTTTCAGATCATTTCATTTTGGATTGTCTATCCATATTTTGAGCACTTCCAAAACCCTAATGAACTCTTAAAAACTACTTCAGAAAAAGCAGTGGCAAAGCAACAGAGAATCAATGTACAGTAAAACCTCGAGATACAAAATTAATCCGTTCTTCCGGGTTCTTTGTATTTTGACGTTTTTGTATCTCAAAGCATGGTTTCCCATAGGAATGCATGGGAAACCAATTTATCCATTCCAGAGGTCTGAAAAATACCCAATTTTTTCAGGTGGTCAGCGGTCTATGCCGCTCCCTACACCATCAGTAGAGTGTTGTGAGTGAATCCGCTCTGGTTTTGGGATTTTCTGGGATGGTTTTAACCCTGTTTTTTAACTTAAAAATGGCAGGGAGGACAATGTCTGGTTTTTGTGAACTTCACTTCCCAGAAGCCAATGCACAGCCAGAGGCTCCAAATAGCCCAGGGACTGGAAGTTCCCCTCATCGCTTTTAAGTCCCCCAAAAAAGGTTGAAAGCACCCAAAAAAAATCCAAAAATGGGAGTGGATTTACTCATAACACACAGTCAAAAATCCGTCCATATCTCAAAAAAAATCTTATTAAAAATTTGTATCTGAAACCTGATTTTTTCCTGAGATTTCCATTTGTATTGCATGTTTTTGTAAGTCAAGCCATTCGTATCTCGAGTTTTCACTGTATTCCAAAAAGTAAGTTGCAGTATTGTCAATAACAATAATTACCAAACAAAAGAGTATATATGGCAAGAGGGTAATTTTGATGATAATGTAAGAGTGACCCTGTGATAGCCTCCCTTTGATTACTTTTCAGCTTACCCCTGGAAAACCAGCTAACCATAAGTAGGTGTTTCTTTCAGATTTATAGAGTCCTTATACAGTCCCTTGCCACTTCCACAGCAAAATAGATTGGGCATGAGGACGTGGCTCCACTTGTCCTCTACCCCTCCTTGTATCTCCATAAAGGTGCTGATGACAGAACTCAAGTGTTCAACTATCTCTCATTTCTTCCCATCTTCTAATGCAGGTCATGATGATCCTGAACCCTCTAATTCTTGCCCTCTTTTTGCTACCACAACTTCACTGTTTAGTCTCAGGCATAATGCTTAGTCTCAGGTTTAGTCCTCACTTGTAATGGTGTATCCCCACTGGCTAGGAGCATGGAAGACTCACGTTCTCAAGACTTCCCTGGGTCTAACAGGTGGGGCCACACAATCTGTTGGAGGCACATAAGGCAATCCTCTCTCAGTGACATTGAGAAAAAGTAAACTTCTGGAGTCACTTTTTTAAATCCCTGAGATGTAGCCAATATATAGTGCATTTTATCACTGTGTACTATGTGACTTGGTTTCTAAAAGCAGAATCAACAGTACAACCCATTTCTCTTTGCTGTATCGTGCCAAATTAACCCACTTACGTTTTTACAATCAAAGAGAGTTATTAGTGGTACTGAACAGATTGCCTTCCTTGCACATTAGATACTGTCTTACAGAAGCTTTTATTCTCTATTGATCTAGTAATGAAGGGCAAAACAATGAAAGCAAATAGGGTACTTTTGTGTTATCACAAATTAAAGGGGCTGATCCACAGCCTTTTGAAATCTGTGGAGAGAACTCTGAGCAGGCATTAAATAAGTATGTTAGAAAACCATGGAGAATTTCTGACTGACTTGTATACAGAGTTCATCAGCTTGGCCCATTAGTACAAATGGAAGCACAGCGCCAAAATGGCCGCCGCGCTCTTTGCGGGCCCCCCCCACCGGACGAAACCATCCGGGTAGTTAGGGGCGTGGCCAGCACCCTAATAAAAGGGGCTGGCCACGAGGCAGCCGTGCTGCCATTTTGGCGAACCGACGGAGTGGAGAAGTTTTTCTTTCCTCCTTACCTCCGTCGCTCGTGTCCTCTTGGGGGAAGCCTTTTCGGGCAGCTTTCTCTTGTTTTAGGCTTCCTAGCTACCTTAGCCATGCCCTCGAAGAAGAAGGCAGCCGCGAACGTGGCTCGATCGGCGCGGAGGCGTCAGCCGGGTCGGAGGACCGCGACTGCGCCCGTTCCGCAGCCACCTTTAGCAGACCCCACCGGGAACGGTGGGATGGGATCGGTAGCTCCTTGGCCTGATGCGCGGAGCATACCTGCTGCCCCGGACGGGGCCTCGGCCCTTGGCCCCTGCCATGGTCTGTGCGGCGGGGCCCTCTTGCCCGGGTGCGCTATTCCCTATGGGGGGAGCGAGCCACGGAGGGTGGTTGGGTTCCCTGCCTTTGCAGGGCGTTCCCACGGCTCCCCAGGGGCTGAGCATGGGCTCTTGGCCTTATCTGGCCCCTGGGGCTCAGGGACCTGGACAGGTACCCGTGAATTATGGGCCGGTTGCCCAATTGCCCCCTGTTGGGGCCGGGGCCTATGTCGATGTGGAGGCCCTCCTGGCCCGGGTGGCGGCCATTGAAGCGTCCTTGGCAAGGGCCAACCAAACAGGGGTGTCTCTAGGTTTTCAGGTGCCCCCTTTGGCCGCCGAACAGCGGCCGGCGATGGGTCGGGTTGAGCCGCCTGAGGCGCGCGGGCCGGTGGTGGCCACTGCCTCGCAGCTCCCCACCCCACAGGTGCAGCAGTCTGGTGCTGGTCTGGCCCCGTCGACGAGCTCAGCTTCGGTCGTGAGCTCCGACGCCCCCAGCGGGCCGGAACCCCCGGTGGGGGCGGCCCGCGGGGGTGCAGCGGGTGAGTATGCAGTCCAAGCTAATGCACCCACACAACTGACTTCCTTGGGGGGGGGCTGTTCAATGGCCTTGGCCTCGCTCGGGTGGCCCGGCGGCCCAATGGCCCCCGGCCCACCCAGCGATTTTGCCCGTGACACAGGGCCTGGGTCGGGGTGGTGCCCCCAATGTGCTGAAAATGTGTTGGGAATCCCCGGGCTGGCTCAGGCTCATTTTCCTTTGCCCGTAGTTCCCTCAGTGCCGGTGTCGGCTTTGCCAACAGCAGGGTATTCCTTGCCCTTGGGGGACCATTTGGCCCAGTCTACCAAGGAAAAGATTTGGAGGGGCGAGTATGTAGATATCTTCTCCCTTCTAAATAGGGAGCTGACCAAGGAAGAGAGGGAAGGGCTGGACGAGAAGGATAAGGAGCAGGCACGTCGTCGTAAGCCGCCATGCACGTGGGCAAATTGGTTGCCAGCGTACCTGATTT
The DNA here is from genome assembly GCA_035047345.1 of Bradypodion ventrale. Lineage (NCBI taxonomy): Eukaryota > Metazoa > Chordata > Lepidosauria > Squamata > Chamaeleonidae > Bradypodion > Bradypodion ventrale. The sequence goes on along the minus strand of JAWDJE010000004.1, from coordinate 143,006,217 downwards.
ACATGGCCGTTTACCTCAGGGCTAGGCCGGATTTGGCTATCCCTATGGTCCAGTATCTGGACAATATTTGCCGGGCTATGGTTGACTTCCCGGGTCTGTCATGGCTGGCTTATGACGAAGAATTCAGCATGAGGATTCCACTGCACCCAGAGATGAGGTGGGATGAGCCCTGCCAGAAGCTGTGGCTTCTGTATATGACCCCCACGCGCCCGGCGCCTGGGGATAGATACCATTGTGGACATGCGGTCCAACGAGCGGCCCCGGTACAGGTACCCCGCCAAGTGGCGGGGCAGGGGGTTCCAGCCCGCCTGCTGTGCTGGACCTTCTCGTCCAATGGTTCTTGCAACAGGAAAAATTGCAAGTACAAGCATGAGTGCCCCTCTTGTTCTGGCCCCCATGCTGCCTCCGCCTGTCCCAGGCCGGGAGGATACGGGGGCAGGGGTAGGGGCGGACAAGGGGCAGGTAAGACTGCCATGGAGGGAGCGGGTTCACCAAAAGGCCCCCTCCCCGATTAATGTCGACATGCTGGAGAGTTGGCTCGCATTGTACCCGAGGAGAGCAGACGCTGTGTACCTCCTTCAGGGTTTTCAACTGGGTTTTCGTATTCCTTTCACGGGGGATAGGTCACCGCAGGATGCACCTAACCTTTCGTCACTTAGGGGAAGGGAGGAGGTGGCTGCCGCCAGCATTAATAAGGAGATTGCTGCGGGCAAGGTCGCTGGCCCTTTCCCCGCACCCCCGTTCCACAACCTTACAGTGTCTCCGCTAGGACTAGTGCCCAAGAAGTCCCCGGGCGAGTTCCGCCTGATTCACCATTTGTCCTACCCAGCCGGCCACTCGGTCAATGATGCTATCCCTGATGACCTTTGTTCTGTCGGGTATACATCCTTTGACCAGGCATTGTGCAGGGTGCGCTCATGTGGCCCGGGTGCACTGTTGGCTAAGTGTGACATTAAGTCGGCGTTTCGCCTTTTGCACGTGCACCCGGGTGACTTCGAGTTGCTGGGTTTCAAATTCCGGGGTGAATATTATTTTGACAAAGCCATGCCATTCGGCTGTTCCATATCCTGCTCGGCTTTCGAGCGTTTCAGTACCTTCCTGCAGTGGGCATTTGTCCGTAGGTCAGGGTCTCGGTCTGTAGCCCATTACCTGGATGACTTTTTATTCGGGGGTGAACGGGGCTGGGACACGTGCACACGTCTCCTCAACACATTTCAGACGCTAATGGAGGAACTCGGTGTCCCTTTAGCGCCCGAAAAGACCGAAGGCCCGTCTAATAAGTTAATATTCCTGGGGGTGGAAATTGACACGGTAGCGCAGGCGTCTAGGTTGCCCGCAGACAAGGTGTCAAGGATAGTGGCCCTTATATCGGACTTGCTGGCTAAGCGCAAGGCATCCCTTCGGGGATTGTAGGTGCCACATGGACATCTCAATTTCGCTTGCAGGGTGGTCGCACCTGGCAGGGCATTTGCTCGGCGCTTGTGCGACGCCATGGCAGGCTTATCCAGGCCCCATCATAGGGCGAGATTGACACGGGGCATCAGGGCAGATCTGCACGTATGGCTCCAGTTCCTGAGGGAGTTCAATGGGGTCTCATTTTGCAGGTATGACCTCCTGGCTTCGCCCCAATTTCAAATTCAGTCTGATGCCTCGGGATCCCTTGGTTATGGGATGTACTTCAATGGGAAGTGGGCATATGGTGGATGGCCACCAGCCTGGTCAGGCACGGGTCGCCTGAGGGATCTCACATATTTGGAATTTTTTCCCATACTGGGGGCCTTGATGCTATGGGGTGAGGAGTGGGCCAACTCTGTGGTGCATTTCTGGTGTGACAATGCGGCTGTTGTCCACATTGTCAACTCACAGACCTTTAAATCTCCCAGGGTCATGGATCTTGTGCGCCAGTTTGTATTGCGCAGCCTGCGCCTCAATGTACTGTTCAGAGCCAGGCATGTCCCGGGGGTGAATAATGATATTGCTGATGCTTTGTCCCGCCTGCAGATCTCCCGGTTCCGTGCCTTGGCTCCGGATGCGGAGGAAGTTCCCTCGCCACTACCGCAGGAGATATGGACCATTGGCAAGGAGAGGTGAACCGGGCGATAGGCATGTCACTGGCGCCACGCACGCGTAAGGCGTATCACCACGCGTTGGTTGCATTTCGGACCTTTTGTTCCCAATCTCGCCTGCCAGATACCTGGCCGATCCCAGTGGCCCACATCCTCCGTTTCATGGTTTACCTGCACGCCCAGGGCCTGGCACCCCGCACCATAGCATCTCGGCTATCAGCGCTGGCTTTTATGGCCAAGGTGGGAGGTCACGCGGACAGTACCACTGATTTCCGTGTGAGACATGTTTTGGAGGGGGGGGTGCCGGACCGTGGGCGTTGCCTGGACGACCGTCACCCAATTTCCCCTGGGGTACTTACCCAACTGGCACGAGGCTGGCATGACCTATGTTTCGATAGGTATGAGGCAGCCCTGTTTCGTGCGGCTACAACGGTGGCCTTTTTTGGAGCGCTCCGCATCAGCGAGCTTATGATGCTGTCTAAGGCGGATGCAAGTCGTAGGGCACTGGAACTCGAAGATGTCTATGATTGGGCTCAGTTGAGGATACGCTCCTCTAAAACAGGTCAGCACGGCGTAGGCAGTTGAGTAATACTGCTACGATGTTCCTTGGAAGACATCTGTCCGGTTGGTGCCCTACAGGAGTTTCTTGCACTGTGTGGCATGCACCATGCCCCGTTTTTCTGTCACCAGGGTGGGTCTCCCCTCACTCAGCCATTCCTGCAGGATGGGGGCGGTTTCTACTACAGCTACTTTTGGGTACTCTGGGGCTGAAATACGCCGCATGGGAAGGTGGGGATCACATTGTTTTCAGTTTTGTGTTCACCCTCTTCAACCGTGAGTGCCAGTTTAGTCACTGCAATGTTTCTCACCCCCCCTTTTTTCTTTGACAGACCCTGGGTGTCGTTTTACACCGGTGACAGTAGGGCTGGTGGGCCATTGCCACGTGCACAGGGAAGCGCGTTACGCTGCACAGGGCAGCGCGTTACGCTGCACAGGGCAGCGCGTTACGCTGCGGCAACAGAGTGGGACCCCGACTGGGACTGGGTGCATCCGCACATCTCAGGTGGTGTGGTAAGCGCAGCATGTTATGGCGGGAACTGTTGCCATTCCTTTTCTACATCAGGGATGCTGACTCGCCTGATGTCCTGGTTATTCACCTAGGGGGCAATGGTTTCGAACAGGTCACTGGCCTATCGCGGAAGCTTGCGATTTGCAGTCACCTGGCCTACTCGCATTATGTGTGGCCTGCCACACCCCTCATTGGTCGGACATGATACCGCAGTACGCTTACAGGGGAGCGTTTGGCCTCCAGGCGCTTGACCGGGCTCGTCGCTCCAGGGCTATTGCCCGGTTCCTTTTTGATATGGGTTGGGGACGCGTCATTCGCCTCCCCATCATCAGTCTGCAAAATTATGAGCTTTATTCACGGGAGGGGGCCCATCTGTCGCGAGGAGGTATGGACCTCCTGCTGAGTGATTGGCGAGCAGGCCTGTCAACCGAGCTGACGGTCTTGGGGGGGGGGGCGTCGAGCCTTTATTGAAGCCTCTCCGGGTGGCGGGTAGCACTGGTAAGGTAAACATTTATGACCCACAGGTATCCGGCAGGTTCGCAATTGACTGGACAACACTAGATAGGCATAAGTTGTTTAAACGTTGTCCGGTCAACGACGAACCAGGCGAGGGGGTGATGGTTACCACTAGACAGCTGGAATCACCCCCTGATTTTGCGGATACACGTCAGAGGGTGGGGTCATTAGTTAGATATTGACTACGGTCAACAATTTGTTTGTTGTCAACAAACAAATTGATACAAATAGATACATTGTAACAATTGCCTTGGCAATTTTGGGTGGTACCTTACCAATGTTACTTCGGCCTGCTTGCCTTAAGAATTATGATTGGTCGTTTTACCAATAGAAATTTATAATTCGGACTAGGGCTTGAATCAATAAATGTGGCCCATGCCGTTATCCACTTTCATTTGTGTCTGAGTCCATCATTGGGGGAGGTGCGCCTGCAATGGAAGCGCGGCGCCAAAATGGCCGCCGCGCTCTTTGCGGGCCCCCCCACCGGACGAAACCATCCGGGTAGTTAGGGGCATGGCCAGCACCCTAATAAAAGGGGCTGGCCACGAGGCAGCCGTGCTGCCATTTTGGCGAACCGACGGAGCGGAGAAGTTTTTCCCCTCCACCCCCTCCCTAGTTAACAGTGTGATTTCTTGGTTGCTTCGGGGCCGGGTGGGAATTTTTGGCTGGGACCTACAATTGGCCTTTGAGTCCTGGCTTTTTCGCCCATCCCACACTGTTGCTATGGTTTGATATAGGGGTTTGTCTGTGCTACTGTTGACTTTGGTCACATTGGCGGGTAGCACTGGTAAGGTAAACATTTATGACCCACAGGTATCCGGCAGGTTCGCAATTGACTGGACAACACTAGATAGGCATAAGTTGTTTAAACGTTGTCCGGTCAACGACGAACCAGGCGAGGGGGTGATGGTTACCACTAGACAGCTGGAATCACCCCCTGATTTTGCGGATTCACGTCAGAGGGTGGGGTCATTAGTTAGATATTGACTACGGTCAACAATTTGTTTGTTGTCAACAAACAAATTGATACAAATAGATACATTGTAACAATTGCCGTTGGCAATTTTGGGTGGTACCTTACCAGTGTTACTTCGGCCTGCTTGCCTTAAGAATTATGATTGGTCGTTTTACCAATAGAAATTTATAATTCGGACTATTGCTTGAATCAATAAATGTGGCCCATGCCGTTATCCACTTTCATTTGTGTCTGAGTCCATCATTGGGGGGGTGCGCCTGCAAAGGACATTGTAACTGAAATAATTTCATGTTAAATGCATTTGAATGTTGAGTTCATGCAACTGTTGTTCATGCAACTGTTGTGGGGCTATGAGTCTAAGAAAAAGAGGGAGGCTGGTACCTATAGGACCATTAACTAAACTGCCCTCTGAGAAGGACTCTTGGAGACAGAGGGAAGTAAACACAAATAGTTGTTCCTCCTGTCCCAAAGCTCATTACCATTATAAAAAACAGTGGTTCCCTGGTGAAGTTTCAGGGAATATTCCCCCAAGTCCCTGGTCAGGGTCACAAATCTCAGTAGAAGCAGCACTAATAGTAGAATGTCTGATTTTATGTGTGGTGGCTCTAAAGCTTAGGTACCAATCTTTGCCCACATTCTCAATCAGCACAAGAACTATGTAGCTCACTGAGAAGTACTTGAACATTGTCAGTGAACCAAAAAGCCAGAACTGAGGGGAATGGACTAGGGAGAGAGCTTGAAAATGTTTGTGGATCCAAATGTGGGCTTTCCAGCAAGGGAAGGAACAGAGTGTCAGCATCAAATCTTGTGAGTCCTGCTGTTACACAGCCCTGGTAACAGTAACATAAAGCCTAATAGGGAGAAACTCTTCTGATGGTGATGCTTCCACAATTTCCCCTAACACCAGCAGCATAGTCCTGGAGGGGAAAAACTTTGTGTGTTATGTGCACTATAAGTAAAGCCACACAAAATGTAATTCCTAGTAAGAATGATAATAATCACTGAAACTCCTGGTCACATGATGCCACATACCACATGACAAAAAAGGAGTGACTTCCTTTCATTCTGAGTTGGCATGTTGCCTAGTTAGCCATGCGTTACTGAGATTCTGGACCCACTTTTTTGTACACTCCCTGTTCCCATTTCTGTAGTCAGTCGATACAGAAGCAGTTCTACCTCCCCTTTGAACCTTTGTTCATCCTATTTCCATAACAGCCATTTCTTACAATCTGTGTTTTTGACATTGAAATATCATGAGGTGGAGACCTGGAGACCTGGCAACTCTACAGGTGATTGTTTTTAATATTGCTTATTCAATTCAATTTCAAAACTTTTATTTGACATAAAAATATTGCTTATTGCAAAATGATTAACATATCATAGCTGTACAATAGTGCAGCTATGTTACTGTGCAGCAAAGTACACCAATATTCTACAAGACATTTCTAAAAATAGAGGCAGTCCAAGCTAATTATTGTAATTTTGAAAAGCCACAGAGCTGTTTCTTCAAAATCAGGAGTGATATTTTAATGTCCTGTTGGACAGTATTTTTAAAATAATTTTATTGACTTTTTACAATAAACAACAAAACAATGCATAATTTTTTTTTTAAAAAAAATTTAAAACACCATACAGAATTGCACAGAAAAAAGTAAACTAAAACTAAAACTGATATATTAAAAAAGCAAATTAATCAGGTAATAAACAACTGTATCATTAAAAGCACAAAATCACACTATTAACGACAGTAACAACAACAACAACAGCAACAATAATAAAGACATATTCATTGCATACTTGTTTCCATCTTCTTGCTGTTTAGGCTTCTTGAAAACTACATATACCAATACCCATGACTTGTCCATGTCATTATTTGATTCATATATTTAATAACCAACATTTTATTCATACTTGAACATTTTATAGATCCATAAGCTTCTCATTCTCATAATATAAAATCTACACTGTCTTAAACACACAACAAACATCAAATATAAACCCAGGTGATATATACAATGCCTTGGTTGTTGCGGTAAAACACAGCGGTCCCATGTTATAACCAAAAACTCAATTGAGTTGGTCTGCTACCTTTACCTTCAACTAATGTATGTTCTAGAAAGGGTCTCCATATGTTGCCAAATGTATTTTCACTAATTATACCTTTTTAAAACTTCAATTCCCATGTTAACTTATGATTTAATGTGATTTGCCACATTTCTCTATACCATAAGAACATAAGAACATAAGAACAGCCTTGCTGGAACAGGCCACAGCCCATCCAGTCCAGCATTCTGTCTCACACAGTGGCTCACCATTTGCTTCAGGGTATTCCCAAGCAGATGCCTTCACCTGCTTAGGATTCCCTGGAAATGACATTGAGAGATATCCTGCCTATCTCTCCAACCCGGAGGTTGTCCTTAAGTATCCATAATTATAGCCATTGATACCCTTGTCCTCCATGAACTTGTCTAATACCATACCTCTATTTCCAATATATAATCATTCTTCCAATTTCTTGCAATACATTGTCTCGCTGTTGTAAATATTATAGTTAATAACTCTTTTTTATTCTCTTCTATATTCATACTTTCCAACTTGGCCAATAATGTGGTACCTGGCTCCAACTTAAAACTAATACCCATAATTTCCGATATTTCTCTTTCTATTTTTACCCAGAAATCTTTGACCACTTCACAACTTCACCACATATGTTCATAAGTCCCCATTACGGTCTTACATATCCAACACATTTTCGATTTAATATGATCCATCTGATTTAGTCTAACTGGTGCATACCTGTCAAGTATCCTGTTTTTCCTGGGAAAACACCTTATTTTTACCCCTCTTCCTGCCCCTCCCATTTTATTAATTTCCCCGTAATATCCCTTATTTTTTTTAAAAAAAAATCCTGACCGGAGCCGTCACATGCGAAGCTGCAGTATGTTTTTCCTGCCACCAGAGGTCGCTGTGTGGCTTTTCGCTTGTGGAAGGAGTGAGAGAAGGGGTGGGGGCATTCTGTAGTTTCTCTTTCATTTCCCTTCCCTGCTGCTGCTGGTCGGAGCCACCATGCTCTAGGTGAGCGATATGTCATGAATGGAGGATTTAGTTTCTACAGTTCTAGAGTTAACTTGGGAGGGGGGATGTTGCTTGATCATTATATGAGAGAGAGAGAGAGCACCCCACCTTCTAACAAACCATCTGGAGGGAGATTAACTCCTCAGCTGCAGGGAGTCTTGGAAACTATAGAAGTTGCTTTTTTTTCTTTACTAATTCCCTTTCTTAAGCTGGATCCTACATTCTCAGGTGTTGGTGCTTCAAATGGTTGCAGTGAGGAACAAATAGATTGGTTAATTTTTTTTATGGGGGGGATTAATCCTTTGCTCCTCCACCCTAATGGGGGGGGGGTGTCTAGCCACGTGCAGGGCTAGTTCATTAAAGTCAAGCTGCTTAAAAGCAGTTGGTAACCCTAGGGGGCTGGTTTACTATTCTGCACTTTCTTTGCTTCCCAGGAAAAATATTAATTAAAAATGAGTAAGGTAAAGGTAAAGGTTTCACTTGCTCGAAAACCAGTCGTATCTGACTCTAGGTTTCAGTGCTCATCTCTGTTTCAAAGCCGAAGAGTCAGCGTTGTCTGCATCTGCAGACATTTCCGTGGTCATGTGGCAGGCATGACTTGACACCAGAGCGCACGGAATGCTTTTATCTTCCCACCAAAGTGGTCCCTATTTATCTACTTGCATTTTCTTGCTTTCGAACTGCTAGGATGACAGGAGCTGGAACAAAGATGGGAGCTCATTCCATCCTACAGTACTCGGAAATCGATCAGCTGACCTTCTGCCTCCCAGTCAGCATCTTAGTCACTTAAGCCACTGAGTAAACAAGAAAGAAAACAAAACAAAAGTCCCCCAAGACGATGGGGGAAAGGGTTATTTGGCCCACACAGCTTTGTGCCCATTGCATCTTTCTTTTGTCCTCCACCTTTTCCAGCATCAAGGCCTTCTCAAGAGAATCCTCTCTTCACATTTGATGTCCAAAGTACTTTAGCATCATCTTTACTATTTGACCTTTAATAAGCAGTCATGGTTGTTTTCTTCTAGGATCGATCTATTTCTAACACCACATTTCAAAGGCATCTATTTTTCTGCGCTCAGCTTTCCTAATGGTCCAGCTCTCACACCCATACATTACCACCGGGAATACCATTGCTTTGACTATGCAATTTTTTGTTTGCAAGGTGATGTCTCTACTTTTCACTATGTTCACCAGGTTTCTCAAAGCTTGTTTCCCAAGCATCAGTCACCTTTTTATTTCATGGCTGCAATCACCATCTGCAGTGATCTTTGATCCTAAGAAAGTAAAATCTGCCAGTTGTATCCATCTCTAGGGTGCAGTGCTCATCTCCATTTATAGCCAAAGAGCCAGTGCTGTCTGTGTTTGCAGACATTTTTATGGCCATGTGGCAGGCATGACTAGAGCCCAGCAAGTCACATGGCTATATTTGGCCATGCCCACAGATTTGGCCACACCCTCAGTGGGGTGTGGCCAAAATTTCCTTTTTTTCAAATCCAAAACTTGACAGGTATGAACTGGTGTCAGGTACCACCTCCACAACATTTTATAATTATGCTTTTTAGCCAATATCGCTGTGAAGATCTTAGCATCCTGGTTTATCAATGAAATTGGTCTGTATGATTCAACTTTTTCCAAATCCTTCCCGGGTTTTGGCAATAACACTATTATGGTCCTATACCATGAAGTCGGAATTTGTCCACCTTCCCTCGGGAGAGGGAGTGACCAGTGCCCAATCCCCTGCCAAGGAGCAGGAGGATCTACAGCAGAAGCTGCAGGATGAACAACAAAAGGCAGAGCAGTTGAGCAGTGGGAGTGGCTAGGCCCTCGATGGAGTAACACACTTCTTGATCTGTTCGTACTCTTTAACGTGGAAACCAATGTGAGTTATATGTATTAATGAATATTTCATTCTTTAAAAAAGGGGTAATCTGAAGCCCTAAATTTCCTTTACTGAACTTTAGTGGAGCTTGAGGTCAGAGTCTGGATATCAGGAGGTAAGGGAGGCGTGGCGCAGGCTGTGCTGATCAAGCCACTCTGAGGCCAGACAGGACCACTACATCAGAAGAAAAGTGGACTTCGGATTCCAGAGTTTTCCTTTAAAATACAAAAAAGAAGTGTGGCGGCAGCTGTAGAAGGGAGCCCAGAAGGAAAATGTAAGTCGGAAGAAGGAGAGTGGAGGTTGCGGCTAGGAGGAAGAAGGAGGGTGGAAAATAAGGAAAGAGAGAAGGAGAAGGTGTAATGGTGGCGAAGAATGAAAGTTAAAAAAGTGATGACTGTACAGAAAGCCAAATGGAGGTAAAGTGTTAAGTTTGGAGTGTTGGATTGGGACGAAAGAAGGAAGGAGAGGTGGGAGAAATGAAAAGAAGGAAGGGGGAGAGAGACAGGTATATGATATAGAATCATAGGTTTGTTAAAGGTTGGCTTTGGATTACAATAAAGGCTTGTTGAGCTCTAGTATTGGATTCTGATAAAAATAGACTGCACAAGATTAATATATATAGCTAAATATGGAATTTGATCAGGAAGACAGTTTTGGAGAACATAAAGGGGTTGCTACATTGAGATTACTATTTGAAGCCATGATGGGAAAATTGGGAAAATGAAAGGGAAAGGAGGAAGAGGTTGTGAAGTCTAAGAAGATGGATGTGATGAAGGAGGAGAAGAAGGAGAAAGCAGCATCACCAGAGCCTACATCAATGGACCAAATGCAAATTATGGTTGAGTTGGGTAAATTGTTCAAGAAATTTGAGAAAAGGGAGGAGGCAAATGTGAAGGGCTTTCGGGAAATTAAGGAAACAATGGTTAAAGATAAAGGTGAAATTATGGAAAAACAGGATAATCTGGTTTCGATGGTAAATGAGTTTTCTAAGAAGGTTGATTATAATTTTCAGAGGATGGATATAAGTGTTAAGTCAATGCAAAAAGATTTGAAACTGATGCAGGATGATATGAAAGGGTTGCATGAGAAAGAGAAAGATAGTAAAATGAAAGTAGAAGCACAAGAGAAAATGATAGATATGATGGAAGAGATGATGAGAAAGCAGAATATAGTGATTCATAATTTGATGGAAACAACGCCAGACCAGCTGAAGGAAAGAATTGTTAATTGGCTAAATAGTTTGAAAATGGGGAAAGATTTTGTGAATGAAGATATTGCTAATGTTTATAGATTGGGGGCAAGGAAAGGGAAAAGTAGTCAAACGAATGTTTTGGTTAAATTTGCAAATTGGGAGGATAAATTAAAGGTGATGGACTTTATAAAACAAGCAGGGTCTGGCATTTTAAAAATTGATGGGAATGATGTGGAGGTCTATAATGATATATCAGTGGAATAACGTGAATGGCATTACAAGATGAAACAAGCAACAAAAATTTTAATGGCACATGGGGTAAAAAACAATTGGAGATTTCCACAACAACTGAGGGTTTTTTATGACAAGAAAATGCATACAATTGATGCAGGGATGGATGCTTTGGAATATTTGTGTTTGATTGAGTTGGTCACGGTGGCTTTACAAGAATGGCTTGGATTGAGGAAAGCTTTGATTGAATCTGGGGGAATAAAAGGAGATTATGGAAATGATGCAGAGAGGGGTGCTACAGGATGAACTGAAGTGGATTTTAAAGCATTGACAGTGATTGATGAGGGGTGAACCAGGATGTAGGGGTTGGAGGAGATAATGTGAGTGTAGGGTGAAGAAATAATCCTAATGAATTTTTATTTTCTTAAAATATGATAGAGCACTGGAGCAGTAGATAGTAGGGTTGTCTTGCATGTTCCCCCCTCCCCTCTTTGATAGTCAAAAACCATTTTTGTAGAAAGAAGTGAGGAGGGTAGATATGAATGTTTATTATTGTAATTTATGTTATGGTTTATGTGTGGTAGAGGGAAACACGCCTGTAGGAGGAAGCGAGAGCTATAGAGGATGGCTTTTAAGATTATGGTATGAAGAATATTAAAGTATTGTCTTGGAATGTGAAAGGTACTGGTTCTCAAGTAAAGAGGAGAAGGATAGAATTAGCCCTGAGGAAAGATAAACCGGATATAGTCTTTCTGCAGAAAATTCATCAAAAATCAGAGGTTGTAAATAAGATTTTCTTAGGATGGATGCAAATTTATGAAAAGTCCTACGGCACATCAAAAGCAGGAGGGGTTGCATTTTTCATTTCAAGTAGATTAGGTTTTGAAATGATAGATAGTGTTTCCGTCCCAGAAGGTAGATAGTTAATAATAAAAGGGAAGATTGAGGATGAAGAAATAATTTTAGTGAACATATATGCGCCAAATGACCATCAAGGGGAATTTTTAGATAAAATATATTGCTTATTGAAGAAGGGAAAAATAACAAAAATGATTCTAGCCAGTGATTTCAATTTGATAAGATCAAATTTAGACTGTACAAATATAACAAGGATTGGAAGAGGAGCTAAGATGCAGATTTTTAGATAAATGGATGAAATCATTAAGTTTGAAAGATGCATGGAGAGAAGTTAAAGGGTCGGAAAGGGTTTATACTTTTTTCACAGGTTCACAATATTCTAGAATAGATTATATATTTGTAACAGAGAATATGATTAGGAATATAGATGAGTTGGAAGTGGGAATTTTTAAAGAATCAGATCATGCAAAAGTGTTAATGGAATTGAGGATGGAGGGAGTAAATAAAACTAAAAGGAATTGGAGATATGATTCTAAACTTTTTAAAGATCCTAAATGTAAAGAGCAAATTTTTGAGAATTGGAATGAAAGTTGGTATTGCAACGATACGGATGAGGTGAGTTATAACATGGTTTGGGATGCTATGAAGGTGGGTTTTAGAGGTGAGAGTATTAAATTGGCTAGTATTAGAAATAAACAATTCAAGGAAATACAAGAAAGAATTGAAAAACAGATAAAGTGGTTACAAGAAGAGCACACCAGGAGAAATGATAAGAAGATTTTTGATAAGTTGCAAAGATTAAAGACAGAATTGGTAGGTAAAGATATTGAAAAAGTAAAATATGATCTGGTTTATTTAAAAAGAGAATATTTTGAATATAGTAATAAGAATTCAAAATTACTAGCGAGAGCCGCTAAAGAAAAGCGAAATAAAAGGGAAATTGGAATATTGGTTAATAAAGAAGGAATAAGATGCAATAGGACTAGAGATAAATGCAAGATTGTTAAAGATTTCTATCAAGATTTATACGCAAAAAAGAATATAGACCTGGGCAGGTTAAAGGAGCAATTGGGGAAACAAATTGAAAATATGATTAAACAAGAAAATAGGGACAGAATGGAAGAACGAATAACTGAGAGAGAAATAAAAGATGTAATAGGGGACTTGAAATCAGAAAAAGCCCCAGGAGAAGATGGATTATCAGCTGAATTTTATAAGAATTTTAAAGACATAGTGGTTCCAAAATTGGTGAAACTTTACAATTATATTTTGGAAGGTGGCCAAATTCCAACTTTGTGGTATAGAACAATATTATTATTATTATTATTATTATTATTATTATTATTATTATTATTATTATTATTATTATTATTATTATTATTATTATTATTATTATTATTATTATTATTATTATTATTAGTCAAATTTGTATATGCCGCCCGCTCAGGCAAACCCGACTCAGGGCGGCATCACAACAATGCACAAAATACATAAAAACATTATAAAAACCCCCAACCCACCCCCTTTAAAAACCCCTATATCCCACCCACCCATCCCATCCACTATAAAAAGGAAGAAGAGAGAGTTCTTATACAAGCCAGCAGGCGGGCACCATAGTCCCATTCGGGCCCCACACCTGCCCTGCCAGCCAGGTCTTTACTCCTTTCCTGAAGGGCAGCAATTCACTTTGGAGTCTTAGGTCTATTGGCAGGAGGTTCCAGAGAATTGGTGCGGACACGGAGAAGGCCCTCCTTCGGGTGCTAGACAAATGTGCATCCCTCGTTGGTGGCACCATTAGAGAACCCCTCCGGTCCGCTCTAGTTGGACGGGCAGACACTCTTGGGACGATGCGGTCTCTAAGGTATCCTGGCCCCCTGCCATATAGGGCTTTAAAGGTCAAAACCAGCACCTTAAATTGCACCCGGAGACAAACTGGTAACCAGTGCAGCTCCCGGAGTAGCGGAGAGGCATGGGCATATCGCCCACACCCCATTACCACCCGGGCCGCCGCATTCTGGACCAGCTGCAGCCTCCGAATGGTCGTCAAGGGCAGCCCCATGTAGAGTGCATTACAGTAGTCTAGTCGGGAAGTAACCAGAGCATGGGTGACCATAAGCAAGGAGCCCCGGTCCAGGAGTGTGCGCAATTGGCGAATCACCCGAAGTTGGGCAAAAGCCCTCCTGGCCACAGCCGCCACTTGTTCTTCCAGCAGCAGCCGCGAGTCCAGAAGAACCCCCAAGTTGCGCACTGGGTCTGTCTGGGGCAAAACAGCCCCATCCAGTACCAAAGGTGGTAACTCCCTGGATAACACGGGGCCCCTTATCCACAGCCACTCTGTCTTGCTGGGATTCAGCCGAAGCCCATTGGCCCCCATCCAGACCCCAATGGCCTCCAGGCATCCGGATAGGATTTCGACAGCATCACTGGGGTCCCCACGGGCCGAGATGTACAGCTGAGTATCATCCGCGTACTGATGGTACCGCACCCCGTGGGAACGAATGATCTCACCCAGTGGCTTCATATAGATGTTAAATAAGAGAGGAGAGAGCACAGAGCCCTGAGGCACCCCATACTTAAGGGGCCTAGGGCTGGACCTCTCAGTCTCTAACCATACCGACTGGGTACGGCCCTCCAGAAATGAGGAAAACCAGGACAACACAGTGCCCTGGATCCCCAGTCCTTCGAGCCGTTCCAGAAGGATACCGTGGTCGACGGTATCGAAAGCCGCTGAGAGGTCAAGAAGAGCAAGGACGGATGGACAACCCCCGTCCCGCTCCCGCCAGAGATCATCCATCAGTGCGACCAATGCCGTCTCCGTTCCATATCTGGGCCTGAATCCTGATTGAAAGGGGTCTAGATAATCCGCTTCCTCCAGGACACTCTGCAGCTGGCGCGCCACCGCCTTCTCCAAAACCTTACCCAAAAAGGGCAGGTTGGAAACTAGCCTATAGTTGTTAAGGACAGCTGGGTCGAGGGACGTCCTCTTCAGGAGGGGGCGCACCAAAGCATGTTTTAACTGTGCAGGAAATACCCCCTCCCGTAATGAGGCATTTATTATCCCCCCTATCCAGCCACCTGTTACCTCCTTGGAGGCTTTCACCAACCAAGTAGGACAGGGATCCAAAGGACATGTAGTGGCACGAACAGCTGCAAGGAGCCTGTCCACTTCATCAGGGACAACAGGATCGAACTGGTCCCAGATCGTACAGCAAGACTGTGCTCCGGCACCACCCCGACCCTTCCTATCCACGCCAGGATTCAACCCTGAACAAATCCGATCGATTTTCTCCACCAGATGGTCAGCAAAGTCCTCAGCCGAACCCTGCCAACCGGGCACCGATCCCCCCCTACCAAGGAGGGACCTGGTTACCCGGAACAGGGCGGCTGGGCGATTATCAGCGGAGGCAATAAGGGCGGTGAAGTATTGCCGCCTCACCACCCCTATCGCCACTAGGTAGGCCCTAATAGCAGCTCTAGCTAGTGTCCAATCGGAGTCATCCTGGGTCTTCACCCAGCGGCGCTCTAGGCGTCTCTTTGCCCGTTTGAGTTCACGCAGTTCATCTGTGAACCACGGAGATGACCTAGTCCCCCGGGCATGGAGAGGCCGCAGTGGCGCGATTTCATCCAAGGCTACTGTTGTTGACCTATTCCACAGGTCGACAAGTGCCCCGGGTGAATCGTGTAGCCGATCCAGAGGAACATCCCCCAGTTCCCTCTGGAATCCATCTGGATCCATTAGTCACCGAGGGCGGGCCATTTTAATCGGCCCAGCCTCCCTACGATGAAGTGTCGCCCCCAGAAAGTCAAGAGTCACCAGATAGTGATCCGACCATGGCACAGGTGAGATGACTAAATCCTGTAATCTTAGATCACTCTGCCACTGCTCCGACAAGAAAACTAAGTCTGGCATGTGACCACTGCCCCTGGTCGGACCCCGAACTACCTGAGTCAGGCCCATGGCTGCCATGGAAGCCATGAACTCCCTTGCCACCTCAGAAGCCGCCCCCAGCGATGGCAAATTGAAGTCCCCCAGAACCATAAGTCTCGGGAACTCCAACGCCAGCATTGAGGCGGCCTCGAGGAGCTCAGGCAGGGCATCCCTTACCCTGCAAGGGGGCAGGTACAGGAGTAAGATCCCCAACTGACCCTTGGGGCCCAACCGCAGAAGCAGGGCCTCACAACCAGACACTTGTGGAGCAGTGGCCCTAGCAACTCCCAAGGACTCCCTGGCAACAATGGCGACACCACCGCCCCTCCCCTCACCTCTAGGCTGGTGCCAAATACCGAACCCAGCTGGACACATGTCCGAGAGAGGTACTCCATCTTCAGGTGTCAGCCAGGTTTCGGTGATGCATGCCAGGTCGGCCAGCCCCTCCTGGATGGCATCTTGAATCAGGGGGGCCTTATTACAAACCGACCTGGCATTCACCAGCAGCAGCCTAAGGGTGGGGCCACTCCGGATCTGCCGCTCAGGGCCCAGAGATGTACCGGTAGGGCTGGAATGAGGGACCGCAATTAAACATCGGACCCGCATTCCCCGAATGCGGCCCGCCCCACGGTACCCGCCATACCGTCCCATGCCCGTCACAACACCTATATGGTTCTCTGGAACCTCCCTAGATAGAATGCTGCCCCTCCCTGGCTGGCAGGACCAACATTCCCTCTTCCCTCCCCATCCGCCATCCTCCCCCAATTCTGGCAACAAACATAGCAAGTCCTGTCGTTGAAGGCTCCCTTTCATCTCCCCGCCGGCGGAGAAGGCGGGGAGAGCGCAGCAACGCTGGCGGCGACGTCTTCTGGGCCTTCCAGGCCACGGCAGGCTCCCTTTCATCTCCGCCCCGGTGGAGGGGGCGGAGAGAGCGCGGCAACGCTGGCGGCGGCGTCTTCTGAGCCTTCCGGGCCACGGAGGGCTCCTTTTCATCTCCCCGCCAGTGGTGGGGGCGGGGAGAGCGCGGCATCGCTGGCGGCGGCGTCTTCTGAGCCTTCCGGGCCACGGAAGGCTCCTTTTTCATCTCCCCGCCGGTGGTGGGGGCGGGGAGAGCGCGGCATCGCTGGCGGCGGCGTCTTCTGAGCCTTCCGGGCTCAGACAACAATAATTGTCTTATTACCAAAACCTGGAAAAGATTTAGAAAAAGTAGAATCATATAGGCCTATCTCATTGATAAATCAAGACGCTAAGATTTTTACAGCAATATTGGCAAATAGAATGAATAGCTTTATGGGAAATTACATAAATGAAGATCAAATGGGTTTTTTTGAAAGGAAGACATGGCAGATTTGACAAGGAGAGTTTCAAATTTATTAGATATTGTAGGTCAAACAAAAGAGAAAGTTGGATTATTGTCACTAGATATTTTTAAGGCATTTGACTCGTTACAGTGGGCAACAATTAAAGAGATAATTAAAAGTTATGGGTTTAGAGATAAATTTAGAAGGACGATTGAACAATTGTATCAACACGGTACTGCCATTGTTAGGGTAAATGATGAGGTTACAAAAGAAGTAAAATTAGAAGCCAGAACAAGGCAGGGTTGCCCATTATCACCCATTCTGTTTATTATGGAAAAGGAATTGCTGGCAAAAGCCATAAGAGAAGATAAGGACATTGAGGGAATATTAGGAAATAAGATAAGTTTGTATGCTGATGATACCCTGATAAAAATGAAGCATCCTAGGAAGGCGTTAGAAAGAATTCAAGTGCATTTAAAATATTTTGAAGAGATGACAGGTTTGAGAATAAATTGGGATAAGTCAGAAATGATAATGTGTAATGTTAATAAGGAGGAACAGCAAAAAATAAAGGGTAAATTTGAACTACAAGTTAAAGATAATTTGAAGTATTTGGGAATAATTATTTCAAATAAATTTGATAATCTTAAGAAATTGAATTATGGAAAACAGAAACTGGAAATTAGAGATAAAATACAGCAGTATAAAAAGTTGAAGCTGTCATTGTTTGGCAGGGTAGCGTTATGTAAAATGATGCTATTACCTAGAATTATTTTTTTGTTTGATGCTCTACCAATCCAGTTAAATGATAAGGAAATCAAGGAATTTCAAATTTTACCTGTTGGAATTGTCTCAGAAAGAGGTGGAGCTTTTGTCTCACATCTCATGCAGACTGTATGCAAATTAGCAGGGGTAGAACAAACATTTTCTTTTCCCTATCATCCCCAATCCCATTGGTCAGTAGAGCGATGTCAAGGGTCATTGCAAAGATTGTTGACCGCATATGTACAAGATTTTGGAGAAAACTGGGTGCAAGGTTTACCACTAATTCTCAGCACATACAGGTCAGCCCCACACGAAAGTTTAGGGAGAACCACACCAGCTGAGATGTTGTTTGGGTTCAATCTCTGAGGGCCTCTCCATCTTCTCAAAGGAGAATGGGAAGGTGCAACCTCTGAATTGCCCCAACCATTATCTAAAAATCTTGAAGACTTGCAGAAAAAGCTAAATGACATACATGCTTTAGCTAAGAAACACCTGAAGTCAGCTCAGGATGTTACCAAGCTGTACTATGATCGTAAAGCTAGACACAGAGATTTCCAGCCAGGACAGCAGGTCATGGTTCTGTTGGGCAGCTCCAAGTCCAATGGGAGGGTCCAGCCAAGGTATTGCAAAAGGTTGATGAATGCAACTATAAGATTGTTCATGCAAACTCCTTGAAACCTTATGTGTCCAGATCTAATGTACAAATGTTCAGAATTACTGGTTCAAAATCTTCAGGGAAGAATGGGACTGGGTGAATGTTATGGAAGAATACCAAAATGCTGGAAATGTTGATTCTGTATATAATTCTGAAAATGTACCAGAAGCTGAACAGTTAGCATTGAGAAATGTAATCGCCAAGTTCAGAAATTTGTTCACTTCTGAACCAGAATGTACCAAGGTCTTGTCACATGATATTCCTGTTACTTCTGAACCAATCTGGGTACCTCAATACAGGTTAGCTGGAGCCATAGAAACTAAAGTCAATGAGGAGCTCTAGGTGTGATACAGAAATGTGAATCACCCTGGAACGCTCCTGTGGTGTTAGCTAAAAAGAAAAATGCTCAGGGGAAAATTTTACTTGAGATCAGATTCAGTGTAGATTATCGCAAACTTAATGCAGTGACACCACATGATCGTTTTCCTTTACCCAGGACAGATGACCTGATCCAGACTAGCTGGATCCAAATGGGTCACAACTCTGGATTTACCAAAAGGATTTTGGCAGATTCCTCTGACACAGGAAGCAAAGCTTAAAACTGCTTTCTGCACTACAAGAGGTCAATATTGTTTTACCAAGATGCCTTTTGGTTTGAAAAACTCTCCAGCTTCCTTTCAATGGATGATGACCATATTTTAAAGGGTTTACCATTCGCTGATGCCTACATCGATGATTTGGCCATTTATAGCCAAACATTTGAGGAACACTTGCAACACTTAGAAACTGTGTTAGCCAGAGTACAAGAAGCAGGCCTCACAGTCAATGCTAAGAAATGTCAATGGGGACAAGCCAGTGTGATCTACTTGGGACACGAAGTGGGAAATGGAAAAGTCTCACCTGTAGATGCCAAGGTAGAAAGTGTCAAAGATTGGCCAATACCAATCACCAAAACACAAGTCAAGTCTTTCCTAGGCATGATGAATTACCACAGGCACTTCATTTAGTGAGATAGCCACACCTCTCACAGAACTGACCAAAAGATCACACTCCCCAAAGGTAATTTGGATACCAGAATGTCAAAAAGCCTTTGAGACACTGAAGCTGAAACTGATTCAGGCACCCATCTTAGTGTCTCCAGATTAACAGAAACAGTTTGTTCTCAAAGCTGATGCTTCAAACACAGGTATAGGAGCATGTCTACTGCAAGAAGTAGAAGATGGGAAACTTCACCCTATCACCTACTTTAGTAGGAAACTGTTGCCAAGCGAACAGGCCTATGCGGTAATAGAGAAAGAACTTCTAGCAATAGTTTGGGCCATCACCAAGCTTAAAAGTTACCTATGGGGTCAAGAGTTCATTCTCTTAACAGACCACAATGCCTTAGCTTTCCTGAACAGGATGAAAACCAAGAACCAGCGCCTACTTCACTGGGCTCTGTCATGATCTTGAGTATCCATGGCAACCTTATCTGAAGCTACTAGAGCTCTTTCACACACTCACATTCCTTTGGGATGAGTTCTTCACAGCTGCAGTCCCACGAGAGGGTGATTGACACCTAGGTCAGCTGACTACACCACGAGGGTACTGAGTGACAGCTAGGTCAGCTCACTATATGACAAGGGAGATGATGTCTCTTCTCATTTCAATCACAAAACCCAGCTGCTCTAAGACCTGCAGATTAGGTCATCCCAAGAATGCAAATGTGGGAGGGAAATCTGCTCCTTTTGTGTATATAAGCTGAGCCCTTTCCCTCAGTTCTTCAGTCCCCTTGGGTAGAAGGGAGACATGTCTGTCTCCCCAGGCCGGACTCAAACTTCCCATCAGGGCATGGCTCATACGCAAGATGAGCGCCTCCGATCAAAGGGAACCCTACAAATAAAATATTGATATGTACTTTGTTTTTTTTCTGTCTGTTCTTTTTCAGATGCTAATGGAAAATAAAACTCTTTGTGAGTAATACCATCTGAGTGGATGTCAGTTTATCAGGCTATATCCAAGTGCTTTGCTCTATGCCCCCACATGCTACCAATATGCTAAACTACCGCATACTCCCTGTAAGTGACAGGTGGAGTTCTTTGAAGCCGATTGTGGCACGGTACAGTGAGGCGACCTTAGGCTGCACTGGGAGTGTGCGGATAAAGGAAATTATTGCAGCCAAAAGGATCGGTACATGCCTCCTGTAAGCCAGCGCCCGGTTGAGCGTTCAAGAGAGGCTCTTCTTTTACAGGACTTTTCTAAATAATGTCTCTCATATCAAGGGGAAAGATAACATCGAGGCAGATTCTCTAAGCCGTATGTACCTTGATGAAAGCCAGGAAATAGCTGAGGTCATTGAAAAGGGTTGAAAACCTGTACATATCTTTTTCTGTAACTTTGCTTTGGAGTAACTAACCTTAAGAAAACCTCTGAGATCACTTAATGAACTCAGATGAGCTATTTTTTGCAATATTGGTTCAATTGCTCAAGATCACCCAATCTTGAAGATGGTAGGTCCATGGGAGCATCCATCTTGGAAAGGGAGGGCATGTCATGATCTTGAGTATCCATGGCAACTTTATCTGAAGATACTAGAGCTCTTTTACACACTCACATTCCTTTGTGATGAGTCCTTCATGAGGGAGGTGATTGACAGCTACTGCACTTGCAGTCCCACGAGGGTATGGTGAGGCGACCTTAGGCTGCACTGGGAGTGTGCGGATAAAGGAAATTATCGCAGCCTAAAGGATCGGTACATGCCTTCTGTAAGTCAGCACCCAGTCGAGCATTCAAGACAATCCCAATCCACCTTCTTTCTGTGGTAAATACCATAAGTTTTTAGATGTTCTCGATCTCTTACCCCCATTTGCAATAACTATTCAGAATATTCTGAAAATCTTTCACCTCCTTTTCCTTGAGTCGGATTGGTAGAGCGTAAAACAAAAAAAAATCTTGGTAATAATTTAATTTTACGCAGTGCAACTCTGCCGAACCAAGACAAGTTTAACTTCTTATATTGCTGTATTTTTTCCCTTAATTTCTCTTTTTTGTTTTTCATAATTTAACTTTTTTAACTCATCAAATTTTTTTGATATATTTATCCCCAAGTACTTCAAACTAACCTTAACCTGAATATGAAATTTAGCTTTAATCTCTCTCTGTCTTTCTTTTTCAATATTATAAAATATTATTTCTGATTTATCCCAATTTATTTTTAATCCTGTCATTTCTCCAAACACCTTGAGATGCAGTTGTAATTTTTCTAAAGCTTTTTTTTGTTTTTTCATTATTATTAAGGTGTCATCAGCATATAAACTAATTTTATTTCCTTCCACCCATTCAATATTTTTATCTTTCCTTATGGCACACGCCAACAATTCCATAGCCAATATAAACAAATTTTTGTTTATATTGGACAGTATTTTAAACTGTCTTTAAAATGGGTTCTATAATGAGAAGTGCTAAATTAAATATGTATGTGAATGTAATAGCTAAACAAAGCATAAATTCATTTTTTAAAGTGTGATATGATTCTGATTTTGGGCACTAAGAAGCAGACTCTGGGTTCTCAAAATTTACTTCCTGCCACTCACATACTAATTTCACATCAAGATGGATTTATTTCTTTTTTGTTGTTGAAATTATTACACTGCCTTATTTGAGGGTGAAATTGAGACACAGCCACAGGAGTTATCTCTCTTAATGTTTTAACTGCACAACCAAGTTAATTGGTAAGAAAAAGGATGGACCAATAAGAAGCTGTTTCATCAACACACAAGCACAAAATGTAAGTGCAGGAGTAGAAAAGTTTTTAAACTCTATTTAATGTCATGGGACTGCTGTGGCTTAGGAGTTAAGATATGGAACTTGATGACTGGAAGGTTGGCAGGTCAGCAGTTTGAGACCCGAGTGCTGCACAATGAAGTGAGTTCCTGTCTGTGTCCTAGCTCCTGCCAACCTAGCACTTTGAAAGCAAGTAATTGCAATGAGATAAAAAAGAACACTTCAGTGGGAAGGTAAAAAGTGTTCTGTGGCTTTCGAGCAAGGGTGACCTTTACCATTACCTAATGAAAATTTGGACACCTATATTTGACAGAAGGTAATAAAACATAGGTACAGTTCGCATTGAACAGAAAGAATGCAAGCGTGGCGCCAAAATGGCCGCCGCGCTCGTTGCGGCCCCTCCCCCCACCGGACTTGGACATCCAGGTAGTTAGGGGAGCGTGGCCAGCACCCTTTAAAAGGGGTGGCCACAAGGCAGCCGCGCTGCCATTTTGCGAGGCGACGGAGAGGAGAAGTTTTTCCCCAATCGCTCCGTCGCTCTCTCCTTTAGCTGGGAAGCCTTTTTCGGGCAGCGGTTTCTTCTTCGCTTCTTTCTTCGGCTTCCCAACGACTTGCGGCAATGCCTTCCAAAAAGAAGGCGATGGCGAACGCGGTTCGCACTTCCAGGAGGCGCCAGCCGGGTCGGAGGACCGCGACTGCGCCCCCTCAGCAGGCCACTTTTCCGGGGGCGCCCACCGGGACTGGTGGGATGGGGTCGATTGCTCCCTGGCCTGAGGCTGGGCAGCCTCAGACCGGCCCTGCAGGGGATGCGGCCCCCGGCCCGCAATTAACGGCCACCGGCCCGGGCCTGGCGCATAGCCAGACTGGGCTTTCGGGCCTTGGCATGCAGCTTCCAGTGGTGGGCTTTAACCAAGGGGGTTGGCTGGGTTCCCTTCCCTGGCAGGGCATGCCCCCGGCCCCTCCGGGGCCGGTGGTTGGGGCATGGCCATATGCGGGCCCCAGGGTCCAGAGACCTGGCCCAGCGCCAGTGGCCGGTGGGCCGGCCGGCCCTTTGCCCCCCATCAGCGTTGGGGGCTATGTAAATGTTGATGCCCTGCTGGCCCGCGTAGCGGCCCTTGAGGCATCTTTAGGGGTAGTTAATCCATCCGGGGCACCTTTTGGTTTACAGGTCAACTCAGCGCCTGCCGGTCCTCGGCAGGCGGTCGAACGGGTTGAGCTGCCTGAGGCAAGTAGGTCGGCGCCAGCCGTGGCCTTGCAGCTCCCCACCCAGCAGATGCCGCCAGCGGTTAGTGGTCAGGCCCCATCTACGAGCTCGGTTGCGGTCGCGAGCTCCGACGCCCGCAGTGGGCCGGAACCCCCGGTGGGGGCGGCCCATGGGGGTGCAACTTGTGAGTATACGGTCCAAGCTAGTGCACACACACCACAACCCACAACGGGGGGAGGTTTACAGTGGCCGTGGCCTCGCCTGGCTGGGACGGCGGGTCAGCCGCCGCTGGCCCATCAGGGAACGGCTCCAACACTCCAAGGCCCCTCTAGGGGTGGGGTACCCCGTCCTCCATGGAACTTACTGGGGGTGGCGGGGCTGGTACAGGCTCCTTTCATGGTGCCCAGCACTGTCAATGTTCCGGTGTCGGCCTTGCCGACAGCAGGTTATTCATTGCCCCTTTGGGATCACCTGGCTCAGGCCACCAAGGAAAAGATCTGGCGGGGGGAGTATGTGGACATTTTCTCCCTCTTGAATAGAGAACCCACCAAAGAGGAGAGGGAGGGGCAGGACAAGAAGGACAAGGAGCAGTCGCGTCGACGTAAGCCGCCACGCACGTGGGCCAACTGGTTACCCGCATACCTTAAATACATGGCGGTGTGCCTCAGGGCCCGGCCTGACCTGGCAATTCCGATGGTCCAGTATTTGGACAACATATACCGGGCGATGGTTGATTTCCCCGGCCCGTCGTGGTTGGCTTACGACGAGGAATTCCGTATGAGAGTGCCCCTACACCAGGAGATGAGGTGGGATGAGCCCTGCCAGAAGCTGTGGCTTCTGTACATGACCCCCACGCGCCCGGTGCCAGGGGAGAGGTACCATTGTGGACATGCGGTCCAGCGAGCTGCTCCAGCTCAGGCACCCCGCCAGGTGGTGGGGCAGGGGGTTCCAGCCCGCCTGCTGTGTTGGAGCTTCTCTGCCAATGGTGCGTGCAACAAGAAGCAGTGCCGATACAGGCATGAGTGTCCCTCTTGTGCTGGCCCCCATGCCTCCTCCGGGTGTCCTAGGGCAGGCGGACTGCGGGGCAGAGGTAGAGGTGGACAGGGAGCGGGCAGAACTGCCGCAGAGGGAGCTAGTCAAGCAAAAGCCCCCCTCCCCAATTAACGTGGACATGTTGGAGCGTTGGCTCACGATGTACCCGAGGAGGGCAGACGCAGCTTACCTGCTTGAGGGTTTCCAGCAGGGGTTTCACATTCCTTTCACAGGGGTCAGGTCCCCTCAAGATGCACCCAACCTGTTATCACTCAGGGGAAGGGAGGAGGTGCCTGCCATGAGCATTGCTAAGGAAGTTGCTGCTGGCAGGGTCGCTGGCCCTTTCCCTGTCCCACCATTTCCCAATCTCAAGGTTTCCCCGTTGGGGTTAGTGCCCAAGAAGTCACCGGGGGAGTTCCGTTTGATACACCACTTGTCTTACCCGGCCGGCCGTTCGGTCAATGATGCTATCCCTGACGACCTTTGTTCGGTCAGGTATACATCTTTTGACCAGGCACTGCGCATGGTGCGCTCATATGGCCCGGGTGCACTACTGGCTAAGTGCGACATCAAGTCGGCGTTCCGTCTTCTGC
The DNA here is from genome assembly GCA_035047345.1 of Bradypodion ventrale. NCBI lineage: Eukaryota > Metazoa > Chordata > Lepidosauria > Squamata > Chamaeleonidae > Bradypodion > Bradypodion ventrale. The sequence goes on along the minus strand of JAWDJE010000004.1, from coordinate 142,981,118 downwards.
CAGTGCACCCGGGCGACTTTGAGCTGCTGGGTTTCAAGTTCCGGGGTGAATTTTATTTCGATAAAGCCATGCCTTTTGGCTGCTCCATTTCATGCTCAGCATTTGAGCGCTTTAGCACCTTCCTGCAATGGGCCTTTGTTCGCAGGTCAGGGTCCCGGTCTGTAGCCCACTACCTCGACGATTTCTTATTCGGGGGTGAACGGGGCTGGGACACATGCACACGTCTCCTAAATACATTTCAGACGCTAATGAAGGAACTCGGTGTCCCTTTAGCGCCCGAAAAGACCGAGGGCCCTTCAACCAAGCTCACATTCCTGGGGGTTGAGATTGACACAGTTGTGCAAGCATCCAGGTTACCTGTTGATAAAGTTTCCCGGATCGTTGCACTCATTTTGGACTTGCTGGCAAAACGCAAGGTGTCCCTTCGGGAGCTCCAGGTGTTACATGGTCACCTCAATTTCGCTTGCAGGGTCGTCGCACCTGGCAGAGCATTTGCTCGACGCTTGTGCGACACCATGACTGGCTTGGCCAGGCCCCACCACAGGGTCCGACTGAACAGGGGCATGAGGGCTGATATGCTCATCTGGCTCCAGTTCCTGAGGGAATTCAACGGGGTGTCCTTTTGGAGGTCCGATCTTTTGGTTTCCCCTCGTTTTCAGGTTCAGTCGGATGCATCAGGGTCCCTGGGTTATGGGATTTACTTCGAAGGGAAGTGGGCCTATGGCAGATGGCCACCAGCCTGGTGGGGCACGGATCGCTTGCGCGATCTCACGTATCTGGAATTTTTCCCCATTCTGGGAGCTTTGATGCTATGGGGCGAGGAGTGGGCCAATTCGGTCATCCATTTCTGGTGTGACAATGCGGCAGTTGTCCACATTGTCAATTCACAGACGTCAAAATCTCCCAGGGTCATGGAACTGGTTCGCCAGTTTGTGTTGCGCAGCCTACGCCTCAATGTGCTTTTTAGGGCCAGACATGTTCCAGGTATTAATAACGATATTGCTGACGCTTTGTCCCGCCTGCAGATCCTCCGGTTCCGCGCCTTGGCCCCGGATGCAGAGGAATTTCCCTCGCCGCTCCCGGACGAGATATGGACGCTTGGCAAGGAGAGGTGAACCGGGCGATCAGCATGTCGCTCGCCCCCCGCACACGTAAGGCGTATAACCATGCATTCAGTTCATTCAGGGCCTTTTGTGCCCAATCACGGCTGCCTGAAAGTTGGCCCATCCCAGTGGCTCACGTCCTCCAATTTATGTTTTACTTACATGCTCAGGGCTTAGCCCCCCGCACCATAGCATCCAGGCTGTCAGCGCTGGCATTCATGGCCAAGGTGGGTGGTTTTGCTGACAGCACAAATGATTTTCGCATATGACATGTTTTGGAAGGGTGGGCGTGGGAACTTGGGCGCAGCCCGGACGACCGCCACCCTATTTCTCCAGGGGTACTTACCCACCTTGCACGGGGTTGGCATGACCTGTGTTTCGACAGGTATGAGGCAACCCTGTTTCACGCGGCTACTACGGTGGCCTTTTTTGGGGCGCTCCGCATCAGTGAGCTGGTGCTACTGTCTAAGGCGGATGCGAGTCGTAGGGCACTGGAACTCGAAGATGTCTATGTTTCCAATGATTGGGCTCAGCTGAGGATACGCTCCTCTAAGGTTGATCAGCACGGTGTAGGCAGTGGTGTAAGACTGCTACGATGTTCCATGGCTGACATCTGTCCGGTTGGTGCCCTACAGGAGTTCCTTGCACTACGTGGTACGCACCCTGGCCCGTTTTTCTGTCACCAAGATGGGTCTTCCCTTACTAAATTTCAATTTTGGAAGGTGACCGGTAAGGCACTAGCCAGTGTTGGCCTCCCTGGGGCTCGTTACGGCACCCATTCATTCAGGATAGGGGCGGCTTCCACCGCAGCGGCGTTTGGGTACTCTGGGGCTGAAATACGCAACATGGGAAGGTGGGGATCACGATGTTTTCAGTTGTATGTTCGCCGTCTTCAACAGTGAGTACCAGTTAAGTCACTGCCCTGTTTCCTTTTTTCCTTGACAGACCCTGGGTGTCGTCTTACATCGGTGACAGTATGGCTGGTGGGCCACAGCTATGTGCACAGGGCAGCGCAGTTTGCTGCAGCGACAGAGTGGGGACCCTGACTGGGACTGGTTGCATCCACAAGTCTCAGGTGGTACGGTAAGCGTGGAATGTTATGGCGGGAACTGTTGTCATTCCTTTTCTCCATCAGGGATGCTGACCCGCCTGATGTCCTGATTATACACCTCGGGGGTAATGATTTGCGACAGGTCACGGGCCTATCGCTGAAGCATGCAATTTGCAGTGACCTGGCCTACTTGCATTATGTGTGGCCTGCCACAACCCTACTTTGGTCGGACATGATACCGCGGCACGCTTACAGGGGAGGGTTTAACCTCCAAGCCCTTGATCGGGCTCGGCGCTTGGTGAACAGGGCTATTGCCCGGTTCCTTATGGAAAAGGGTTGGGGGCGCGTCATACGACACCCCACCATCAGTCTCCAAAATTATGAGCTTTACACAGGGGATGGGGTCCATCTGTCGCCGGGAGGTATGGACCTCTTGTTAGGAGATTGGCGAGCAGGCCTGTTGACCGAGCTGACGGTCTGGGGGGGGGGGCGGTGAGCCTTTATTGAAGCCTCCCCGTGTGGCGGGTAGCACTGGTAAGGGAAACATTTATGACCCACAGGTATCCGGCAGGTTCGCAATTGACTGGACAACACTAGACAGGCACAAGTTGGTTAACGTTGTCCGGTCAACGACGAACCAGGCAATGGGGTGATGGCACGAGCCGGGAAGCAGGCATCACCCCGTTATTTTACGGATACGCGTCAGAGGGTGGGGTCAGTAGTTAGATTATTGACTACGGTCAACAATTTGTTTGTTGTCAACAAACAAATTGATACAAATGGATACATTGTAACCAATTGCCGTTGGCAATTTTGGGTGGAACCTTACCAGTGTTTCTTCGGCCTGCTTGCCTTAAGAATTATAATTGGTTGAATACCAATAGAAATTTATAATTCGGACTAGGGCATGAATCAATAAATGTGGCCCAATGCCGTTATCCACTTTTACCAGTATCTGAGTCCTTTTTTGGGGGGTGCGCCTGCAATGCAAGCGCGGCACCAAAATGGCCGCCGCACTCTTTGCGGGGGCCCCCTACCAGACTTGGACATCCGGGTAGTTAGGGGGGCATGGCCAGCACCCTTTAAAAGGGGTGGCCACGAGGCAGCCGCGCTGCCATTTTGCGAAGCAACGGAGAGGAGAAGTTTTCCCCTCCACCCCCTCCCTAGTAACAGTGTGATATTTTGGTCGCTTCGGGGCCGGGTGGGAATTTTTGGCTGGGACCTACAATTGGCTTCGGGTCCTGGCTTTTTTGCCCATCCCACACTGTTGCTATGGTTTGACATAGGGGTTTCTGTCTCTGATGTTGACTCTGGTCACATGGGCGGGTAGCACTGGTAAGGTAAACATTTATGACCCACAGGTATCCGGCAGGTTCGCAATTGACTGGACAACACTAGACAGGCACAAGTTGGTTAACGTTGTCCGGTCAACGACGAACCAGGCAATGGGGTGATGGCACGAGCTGGGCAGCAGGCATCACCCCGTTATTTTACGGATATGCGTCAGAGGGTGGGGTCAGTAGTTAGATTATTGACTACGGTCAACAATTTGTTTGTTGTCAACAAACAAATTGATACAAATGGATACATTGTAACCAATTGCCGTTGGCAATTTTGGGTGGAACCTTACCAGTGTTACTTCGGCCTGCTTGCCTTAAGAATTATAATTGGTTGAATACCAATAGAAATTTATAATTCGGACTAGGGCATGAATCAATAACTGTGGCCCAATGCCGTTATCCACTTTTACCAGTGTCTGAGTCCTTTATTGGGGGGTGCGCCTGCAATGTGTACTGTATATCTGTATTATAACAAGTGTTTGCTGCATAGAGAGGTAAAGGTCACTTTAAATTAACCAACTGACATATGTTGTGGCCCTTTCCATTGAAAAGGTCATTGACCAGAAAGAACATTACCAGCTCTATCATGAAGTGAACACAAGACATACCCATAGTTTGTTTTGCTTTATTTGACATATGTAACTCTTCTATTTTGTACCTTCTCTCCTTCTGGGAACTGTGACTTTGAGAATGAAAATAGTCATTCTGGTATCCAAATGACCCAGCCACTGTTCCATCATCATGATTAATTTATTGCAAGCTTCTAGTAAGGAAATGTTGATGCATCAGCTATTGATAAGCTGCAATGATTTAGTGTGGTTTCATTCCTATGTTGCTTGTTCTTTAGCCAATAGGTTAAAAATACAGTACATTCAATACCACCACAGATTCAGCCTGACTGCAATGTAATGCCATCTGAACTAAGTTTCTGTCTTATAGCAAGCTATTCTTAGATTTGATGATGGCTAACCCTATCCCTCAATACTAATAATTTTAGACAGTATTGGAGAGTGTTACAAGCACTGGATCAAACAAATATTTTCCACAGTTCCTGAATTATTTGATATACAGTACCTATCACTGCTCATTTCACTACCAGTTTAAACTGAAGAAACTATCATCTTTGTGGGAAAACATGATTTAATCACTGTCTGTTTGGCCAGTAATATCAGTCAACATTGAAGGAATATCCTCAGCTAAAGAAAGCTTGCTTCAGGAACTCTGCAAAAAAACAAAAAACAAAAAAACAAAAACAACCAACAACAACAAAAAACCATAGATGTGACCTACTATGCATGCAAGAAACTCACAAGGATGAAAACCAACACCATCCTAAAGTTCCTGGAATGTGATTAATCACTGAATGATGCTACCGGCAATATGGAAGTGCAGAGTTTGCCAGAGCAGTCCTCAACATTCTGTCCACAGCAGTGACAGAGGAGAACAATGTGGAAATGGTAGCAACTGAACTCAGTGACTGCACAGTGACATCTGTCTATAAACCACCACTTACAGAAATTTCCTTTGTTGAACCATCAAACTTTCAAAATAAACCTGTTAAGTTCATAATAGGTGACTATTAAGTCACAACAAATTGTGGGGCTATGAAGATAATAATGGAAGTGAAGAAGTTGTTGTAAAATGGGCAGAATCTTATCAACTATCACTCATCCATGATAGCAAATTACCAGCATCCTTTAACAGTGGCAGATGAAGGAAAGGTTATAACCCATACCTCATTTTCATAAGTGAGAATGTAGCAATAACAAGAAAACCAAGATAATGGCAACAGGCGCTATAAGTCCCTGGAAAATAGATGGGGAAGAAGTAGAAGCAGTAACAGATTTTACTTTCTTAGGATCCAAGATCTCTGCAGATGGGGATTGCAGCCATGAAATAAAAAGGCGACTGATTCTTGGGAGACAAGCTATGAAAAACCTGGGGAACATAGTGAAAAGTAGAGATATCTCACTGCAAACAAAGGTCCGCATAGTCAAAGCAATGGTATTTCCAGTGGTAATGTATGGCTGTGAGAGCTGGACCATTAGAAAGGCTGAGCGAAGAAAAATAGATGCCTTTGAGATGTGGTGCTGGAGGAGAGTTTTGAGAGTCCCCTGGACAGCGAGGAGAACAAATAGGTCAATATTAGAAGAGATTAGCCCTGAGTGCTCCTTAGAAGGACAAATAACAAAGATGAAGTTGAAGTATTTTGGACATCAAATGAGAAGAGAGGATTCACTTGAGAAGGCCTTGATGCTGGGGAAGATGGAGGGCAAAAGAAGAAGGGGACGGCCAAAGATGAGATGGCTAGATGGTATTGTAGACACAATGGGCACGGGGCTGTGTGGACTAAGGAGGATGGTGGAGGACAGAGGTGCCTGGAGAGCGATGGTCCATAGGGTCGCAAAGAGTCGGAATCGACTGTGCGACTGAACAACAACAAGCACATCAATGCATCAAGTCATTAGGGGTGCCAAATACCCCATTCTATGTGAAATCACAGCTACTGTTAGACCACAAGTTCTGACATAGCGAAGAAGGTATAACTTTATAAAGGCTGACTGGCCCATGTTTTCAGCAGCCTTGGATGGAAATGTGGTAAATATTGATCCAGATCCCACATTATACAACAGGTTTACTGATGCTGTCCAGAAATACTCTAGGAAATCTATGCCTTGAGGATGTAGGACAGTGGTGGCGAACCTATGGCATGCATGTCAGAAGGGGCACACAGAAGCCTTTCTCCTGGCACACTGCCATAGAGGGGAAGCTCTGCCCCACATAGCCCAGCCACCACTTTCCCACCTTTCTCTGCCAAAGGATAGACTAGAGGGGAGGGTGAAATCCCAGGAGGCTGCAGCTGGGAGAGGTAAGGTGGGGGTGGGGAGGCTTGTTGGGGGAGGCCTGTCAGGGGGGTAGAGAGGAACATTGGGGTGGGGAAGACCCAGGTCGTGGGAATGCACATGGGGGTGGGAAGGCCCATTAGGAGGTGGGAAGGCTGCACAGGGCTTCTCCAGGTGCCCTGGGCAGCCCTCCTGCCCCCTCTCATCCCATGCCCAAATCCACCTCCTCTTCCATCTCTGTCAGACCTCTTGGAGCGCCGGAAGGTTGGGGCTCCTTGCCCAGCATGGACCTTGGACCCCAGCCAGGAAATGAGGGCTTCAGGAGCTCTTCTTGCCTGGTCTGCCTTCCAGTGTGCCCCCCACCCACTTCCATGCCAGTCCCGGGTATTCTGGGGCAACACTTCTTACTTGTGTTTCTCTGTGCCTTGCCTTCATAAGAACCCTGCCTAGCACTCTGTGGAAACAAATACTAGGTCCCCACCAGCAGGAAGTATTGAGATGAGCCTGATGGGTGGGGATGGGAAAGGGTAGCTGGCTGGTGGCCTGGCTTTGCTTTGTGTTTTGCTTTGATCTTTGCTCTGCTTTTTGCTCTGCTCTGCTTTTTGCTTTGCCTTTTGCTCTACTCTGCTTTCTGCTTTGGTCTGCTTTGCTTTTTTGCTTTGCTTTGCTCTTTGTTCTGCTTTTTGCCTTGCTTTGCTGCTAACACATTGTCAGCTCACACCTCAATTCCTAACCAGGCCCTCCAGGGCTTATAATTCCTAGTTCTGAAATACTGCAGGGAACAGGGCTAGTTGCCATTGGCATTCTTAGCCAACAGTATCTCCAATCATGTGGCAAATGTTCTTCCCTGAACTCAGTGTGCTAGAATTGGTTGTTGGAGATCACAGAGAACTTTTGCTTTTGATAGACACTTTTTTGTGAGTTTATCCTGCAGTTCCTTTTGCCTGACCTACTGTAAGAAAGATTAGCTGGTAACACAAGGTTGCAGTTACCAGGGTACACTCGATTGTGGTTAAAAATACCACAATCTTCAAGGAGGCACTTTCTGTGTATTATTGTGTTTTTATTTTAATACAAAAATGTTAATGTATGAGTAGTTTTTTCTAAACTAAAACCTCAGTATTCAGGTTAAACTGTCGTATTGGCACTCATTATAACTAAATAGGTTTTGGTTGCCATTTAGGCACTTGGTCTCTAAAAGGTTCACTATCACTGATGTAGGGTTTCCTACATCTAAGGTCTAACACATGAAACTGTTGATTTACTGAATAAATATATTACCCTTTTTGATGCAAATCCACTCAGCAAAGATACTATTAAAGGTAACATTAGCTATCTCAGAGCATAAAAGGGAAAAATGAATTAAGCTTATAGAAGAAATTGACATAAACCGCTGCTGTCAAAAAGCATGGAGATTACTTAATTGTCTTAATAATGAACCCCGTCCTTTCAGTCTCCAAGAACAGTGTTTTTACCCATTGAGCCACTGGGGCTCAGGAAGTATCTGCTCAGGCTACGAAGAGGGATTCCATGACGAACACATATAAATGAAGATATGGTTTTCATTTTAAGTGTATTTATCTTGCCCCAAAGTACAAATTTAAATATAGTAAAACCCCAGCATATGACTGCCCTGGGTTACATTTGCCACAGGTTGCAACCACACATTTAATTTAAAAAAATTCCCCGGGTTATGTCCAATTTTTGGTTTACAACTGGTTTACAACTGAAAATTGTGGTACAGTTTTTTAAGTTCTAAGATGATAGTGATCTCCCTACCTTTTCTATGCCGTTTGGGGACCTTATCCAATGATGATGACAACAGCACCTCTGCAGTAGTAAGCACTGCATTGTGACTTTGGGTGGAGGGGGTGGCAACTATTTTGAATGGCCACCACAACCATTTTGTTATTCAAAATGGCCACTGCCCCTCCACCCGAAATCTCATTGCAGTGCTTACTGCTGTGGAGGTGCTGTTGTAATTGGAAAAGGTCCCCAAATGGCATTGAAACAATAGGGAGATCACTCCGTTGCTTTTGTGAGGGTAGGGGACAATTGTGTCTGGCATTTTTTGTGGGTTTTTTTTATATTTTGTTTTTATTATTTTTGGTCCAGTAGGGACTTTTAAAATTCTCAGTGCATTCCTATGGGAAAACGTGCTTTGGGTTATGATTTTCTCACATTACGACAGAGGCTGTTGGAACGGACCTCCAGCATAACTCGAGGTTTTACTGTATGCTTATTCATCCAAATCCAAGGTTATATCAGAAATGTATTAATTAACTCTTAATACATTTAATAAAACAATTATATGTGAAACATCCCTGAGAAGCAATAATCTAAAATATGTAATATTTTCTGGCAATCAGTCAGAAAAAAATACTCTGGTATATTATCTCCAAGAGGTTTTGTTAGTTTACTGGGTTTCTTGTCTGTGGACATATCCTTATTTTATTTCTAAATAGCCACCCATAGTGGGATATTATCGCAGATGGGCAGGATATAAATGCAACAAATAAAGAAATATAAATAAATGGTGTCTGAATACAGAATAATTAATTGGAAATTCTTCTTGTTACAGTTTCAGTTCTGCTTCACCATTATGCCCAGGTCTATTATAATAGGCTTACCCATGGGAAGTACATAATTTATATTAAAATATATTATACTTCACTGTACAAAAGAAACATATCTTATAAATACCAAGATGTCCATGTAGAAATTTAATGTTGCTAATTCTGATAAATGCATCTGATTCTTTTCTATGTGCATCCATGTACAGCTGGGTCCCAACATCTATCTGTGAGACAAAGTGATTATATTTTGATTGCTTCAAAACTTCAGCCTAGTTCATCTGTATTCTAAACAGAAGAAAGAATATTAGGTTGTTCTTAAGTCCTCTTCCCCTTAAAGGCAAATGCTCAGCTTGAACAATAGTAAACAACATAGTTTGACAGCTCCCAGGTTGTGAGAACATAGTGTGCCACACATTAATTAACTGGAGCTGAAAGAATGGAAAACGGAAGAAGATTAAATCCAGCCAAGTGAATAAATTGATTGAAGAAGAGGACTTTGCTGTCAAATGCTCCACTTAATGATGTTTAATTATGTATTGTTAACAAGTTATGTTTGTTTCCCTTGAACACAGGATCATTATGGAAAATTTGGTTCCTAGTCACTTGTACCCTCAATTAGTCCACCCTCAAGCATAAGTCATTAAGTTGCAAACACTGGGATGTCTTGGCCAGCTGTACTTCAGTTTAAAGGACACAAGGTTTACATGAAAGTAATGGACAAATATGAAAGTACTGCTTAGCCTTTATGTTGGACGACTTCCACAGCCCACATTAGTAAAACCTATGGCACATTTTTGTCACAGATATCAAAAGGGGTTTCAATGAGCTGGCTCAAATTCAAAGACAGCTGGATTGCCCATGCCAAATCATTCATTCATTTATTCGATTTGTATGCCACCCATTCAGTATACGCCAACTCAGTGATCCAGATGAAACTATGGGTAGAATAAAACAAGAGCTAATTATTTATTGTCACTAAATGTTATTCTGAAGAGCTGTTAATTTCATCTGAAAGTATACTAAGCAAAAGGTTTAGAAACCAGTGACCCTTGCTTTATACTGTGAGACTTTGGAAGAGGAAACTATCTTCATATTTACCTTCCTGAGTATTTAGGACAGAAAGAGGAGTATGAACAATTAAACATGTATATTTCCTTTAGTTGGAAGCAGAAATGTCAACTGGCTTTTAAAACTAATGCTAGCTATTGTCACCATGAAACATGAAAGTACAGTAAAACCCCAATTTAAGTATACCTCTACTTAAATAAAAATCAACTTATGTAAGTTTTTTTTGCGTAAATTGGCGTCCCGATTTATAAAAAAATAACTTACGTAAGGGGCTTCACTGTCTTGTAATTCTAAGATGACAGCACCACCATTTTAGAATTACAAATTCCACCCTGCACCACCCATCACCACCACCTGAAGTCTCAAGAAATCACTTACCTTGGTGGTGGTGGTGGAAGCAACAGCGGTGGTGAAGGCACTTTTGTGGCATTTTCTGGAGCCCCCACTGCTTCTACAGCGACTAGGTGAAAGCTCAGCTGTTTGGCAGAGCAGAGCTTAAAAAGTGGGTGAAAATTGCATGTACTGTATTTTCTGGCATATAGGACTACTTTTTAACCCCGAAAAATCTGTGCCAAAGTCGGGGGTCGTCTTATAGGACAGGAACTTAACTGCAGCTTGTTTCCTCTTGCTTCATATGTCCGGCGCATATGGTGGGGGATGTCGTGGCCGAGTCCCTGCTCTGTGTGGGAAGTATGAAGCAAGGGGGAAGCAAGCTGCACACATCTTCCTGTACCTCGAGGAGGAGAACGTGAGCGTGGATTGGCTCTCCACCAGAACCTGCCCATTCGACTCGGAGGGCTGCACGTCTTGGTTGAGTGTGGGTTAATTTTTATTTGGTGTGCATTGGAAGAGGGGTGGTCTATATTTTAACTGGAAAAATTGGGGGTCGTCTTATACCCCCAGTCATCTTATATGCTGGAAAATACGGTAATTACAGAGATGGTCACTAGGGGCACAAAGTGTGATTCTCCATAGGGATTCATTGGAAACCAATTTCAAGCCTGTTTTTTCCCCAATGCATCCCTATGGAGATGCATCGATTTACGTAAAACCCCTATTTACGTAAGAAACTAGGGAACGGACTTTTTACGTAAATCACAGTTTTACTGTATTTACACAGAAATGGAACAACAATAAAAACAAAACTTTGGAGGATCACACAGCTTTGAAAATTGTAACTGAATGATTTCTCCTTCATTATCCCAATTAAAATCATTTGCATGTGCCTGCTGAAACTTCATATTCATAACAATCTTCATTAGAATGCAGGAGGCGAAAAGAAAGAGCTTCAAAATACACTGTAGATGCTGCAATATTATTAAAATATCCACATACTTAACTGTTTTCTTTTAAAACAATATGAGACAATGTTTGCTTTGGTTTTATGAAGGTTATGATATGTTTTATTTTGGAAACTAAACAGGGTCATGCATAATCACCATCACAAAACAGATGACAGCATAGGCAAAATGAAACAACCATATTTTTCAGTGGCTAAAACCCTGTTCACCCAGATATTCTGCTTATGGCTGGCAATGCCATTTGATGCAATATTTTATTTAGAAATAAAAGTTATGATTCATCTCCCCAAAGGTTCTGACATTTTTATGAAATCTCCTTCATCATGTTAAATACCTGGGATGCTACGATGGAGATGTTTCAAGTTCTGAAAATTGCTATTTGGACGGCTTTTTCAGTGATAGTAGGTTTTCAAATTTAAGGACTTACCCCAATTCCACAATCCAATAGCCCAAGAGCCACCATCTAAAACTCTAAGGCAGGCTGAAGGCTTTTGTGGCAGATCAGAAAATCAATGTGGTGTAACATACGGAACAAAATTTCAGCCAGTATTTCATAGTTTTTTATATCTTTAATTTTGGGAAAGATCCCCACCTCCAAGCATGCCGAGTTGGCTATCTTTGAGGTCCTCAAAAATTAACGACCATCAGACCCATCACACATTTTCTGTTGAATGCTATATTCTAATTATAAAACTAGGTGCTATGTCCCAATCCATTTCATTTTAAGAAAGTCTTGTTGATTCACAGAGTAAACTGTATTTTAATGTATACTTTAGTATAACAGGAAATTTAGTATATCTGTTTAAGGGTAATTCATTCACGTTGTTTCTTTATTTTTGTCAGAAGCACCAGCAGCATATAATAACATACAAAGCTAAAATTAATATATCCGCCCAATATCAGGCCACATCAGCAGCATTTCCTCTTGCCAACATAAGTCCCTCCTCAGTGCACGTTGAGGGGCATCGTGTGCATTGTATCATATGAGCAATAGTTTTTTTTCTTCTCCACATTAGGATGATGATGATATAGCAAATAAGCCAGGAATTCCCAACCTAAGGCCCAAGGGATGGATGGGGCCTTTGGTACCATTTCATGTGCCCCCCCACCCTTCCAAGGGCATTCAAGAAACAAAATGGCCACCCCTTTGAAGCTGTTGGGACAAAATGGCCACCCCAATCATGTAGGCAGTGCTAAATGCTGCCCGGCCCTCAAAGTTGACTGAGAGAGCATGACCCGGCCCCAGGCTTGGAAATGTTGGAAATCCCTGAAATAAACTGTCTCTTACCTAGCAAAAGGTCATGTTTAGAATATAGTGGACACCACAATGTTTTCTTCAAATACCATTACCTTCTTCAACTCCGCCCTCCCTTATAGCTTTGCCTCTTTCTTTCTTTCTTTGGAAAAACATTATTATAGTCCTACCATATTATCTTTTCAATTGCTTCAAATTTTTTTTACTAATTTTTCACAAACAATTAAAAAAACTTAAGTTATTTTCCTGTTCATAAATCCTAGTAGAGATGTGGAGAGTACTAGCCTGGATGTTGGATAATGAAATTTTGGCTAAAATTAGACTTGAGGCTTTTTTGAAGCAGTCTGCTATGGCAAAACATCTGTAGCTATTTGAAGAAACATTAAAGAGGTTTGGGAAGATTAAGGAAACATTTTGGACAGGAAACATTTGGGCTGTCTTCTGTTAATGCTAAATATCACCATATTGAAATCTGAGGTATATTTTTGAGGGTTCAGCTCAGGCCAAATATAAGTCAGTGAAAGGGGGAGGAGAGTAATGATAGAGATTTGCAGAAATTATGAAACTGAATTGTCTATTTCTAATCTCCAGACGAGGGACCAGTAAATTAAATTCTAAACTCAATGTCAGATTGATAATATGCTTGTCTTGAGCCATGCAGAAAATGAATTAAATCTGGAGCATTTGTATATTTCTGATGCCAGTGTTGGGTGTAGCAGAGAGCTCAGGTGAATTAAAGGGATTGGTTGACACACCCATGGATCCTTTATGTTAAATCAATCATTGACAACTTGTGGTTGTTTGTAATACTGTTCATATGCTTGCATACACATATCTAAAGCATACACTGAAAAGTGGAAGGGCGTCTAGAGATATCAAATTTGAGAAATTATTATATTGCATTTCAACTCAAAGCATTAATAAGAATAATAAGTGAAGATAAATTAATTTGGGAAGAAATAGAAATAGAAGAAATATGGGACAAGGGTTGGTTCTTAAATTAATGGAAAACATTTGATATGAGAAAGATAAATAACCCATATTGTAAAATATGTTAAAGATATGGAGGGTAGTGAAAGATGAGTTTTGCCCAGAAATTTTCCCATTGCTGAAGATTGGAAGATTTTCCAGTTAGAGGTAAAAGGATGGAACAGATAGAGATGGAAGGGATTAAAACTTTAAAGGATTGGCTAAAAAAAAATTAAGGATGGAAACAAATTAGAAAAGAGTCACCAACTAAACATCTTTCAGAAGTTGATCAACTAGATTCCAGTGCAGAGTCTGACAGCAATTTTGAACCAGATATGGAAATGGATCAAGGGATCAGGAAGGAGCCAAGGATCAAGATAGACTCCCTTGCAAGCTCTCCCGCCTTACCCCAAAGAAAGAGGAACTAAACAACATCAGTAATACAAATAAGACTGCTAGTAAATATCCTTACCTACTCTCTCCAAAGATGGTGGTAATCAACTCCACAGTATTGAGTCTAGATTTGAGACCAGGAGCCATCTTTGCTACAGATCCAAATTTGGACAAGCTAACTGCTCTCCTATTCCCCTGAAAGCCAACCCATACCAACAAGCTCCTACTCTAACCTTACTCCATGAGATATAACATCAGTTTTACCAGCAGACCCAGACATAATACAAAAGCAAGAAAGTGATCAAGATCCTTGTGGAAAAGAGATCCACATGGGAAGGAGAAAACTCAGCCTAACAAGGCACTCTCAGTAGCCCTTACTCCAGAGGCAGCAAGGCCTGACAGGCTTTCTGAAGAAGAAGAAACGGTAATCACTGCTGTCAATTCTGACATGCCACCTTCAATTTTCAGTGTGAATTTCTTTTTGTTAATCAATAATATGAAACTTTTATGCATGATTACACTGTAATTTCATCTAGTAAGCATGTATGCATACATACATTGTGTGTGGTAATGAGTCAAATGCCTTTCCATGCCATGTTGTTTCTTGTTATTGTTGGCTACAAGAACCCAATATATCAATCAAATGGGTATTTCCTGCAAGGGAGATTTACTTACTTGATTATGAATATGTATTATATAAATTGTATTATTGTATTTTCTCCATCTTACATTCCTTTTGTAATTAGCCTAGCTTTGTATGTAGTGTATTTTATTTTATTTTATTTATTTTAATTATTTTGTTATTGCTATTGATAAGGTCATAATTAATTAATAATAAGCCTATTTACACATAAGTAAAACTTGAAGACATCAATTCCATTGAACACTCCAAGACATCAAGTGCCCATGGAATTACAAAAAAGTGACAATCTGAAATTGATTTTGCCTGGAGAAAGCCCTAGTTAACAAAACAAGAATTTCTTCTCAGTCTGGAATGAAATTGTGATGTTGGACTAATCATTCTGTCTATCCTACCACACACCCATTCAAATGAGAAGATGTTTTATGGATCAGATAGGGGCTGCATGCAAAAGTGATGAATTTTATTGATGATTTTATTGAGTAAATTTTATATTTCATTTTATTGTGATTGTATCATTTTACTTTTAATCTGTTTTTATTCTGTTCTATGTATTCATATTTTATCTAATGTAGTTTATCACATTTTAACATAGTATGGTCAGATCACTAATCAGTTAATAATAAATGTAGAAGAAGACATTTCATAAATTGAAACTAAGTTGGTTGGGAAAAAATACAGATAGAAAAGTGGTAGTCACCCCAGCACAAAGTTAACCCTGCCCCTCTGCCCAGCAGCCCAATGGGAGCATGTCCTCCCTCCCCCTAGCATAAAGTTTGCCCTGCCCTCTGCCCAGCAGCCCAATGGGAGCATTTCCTTCCTCTCCTGTTGCTGTGTTGGCACTTTGAGATAAATAAGTGGTTTTTGGGTTGCAGTTTGGGCACTGGGTCTCTAAAAGTTTCACCATCACTGTTATATGGGGAGAGTTTGTCAACTATGTCTTTCAGAAAGAAAAGGGAACTAAACGAAATCAGGAAATCATAAAATTTTGGAAATGACGAATGGAAAATATGAAAATTAGAAGGAATAATAGTTAAGGTCCTAGGTGGTGGGTCAGAGTATACTATATTTTAGCTACTAGGGGGAAGTGCATATGGTGTATTTTCATTAATTTGTGAATGTTTTAGTATGTTTTTACATTTTCTAAGATAAATAAAACTATTATTTGTAAGAAAAGGGAAAGTGTGAATATGTGTAGGGTTGCACCTACACTCAATTTTGTGTAGGTTCTAACATAAGCCCTTAATGACATTCATTTCCACTTCTGTTGTGGGAATACTACAAGTTCCCAGCTATTGGCCCAACATGGTCTGTCCTGTTACCAGCAACAGTTACTTGATAGGCAATCATATTGTATTATTCCTGAAAGTAAGTGCTGTGACACCAAGTATCAGATTAGGATAATAAGGGGAAGATTGGAAACTGATTGGAAACTGTTATTTGATATGGGAGTTGCCCTTTTTCATAGGTTACACTTATCTTGACCAAACCTCCAAGGTGGAGCAACTTTCCTATTTAAGGAGCTTCATCAAGACACTCAAATTGGGCTCCTAGCTAGAGACCTCGAGTTTCGTTAGGACTTTGCCCCTATATCTGAGAAGAGACTAAATATCTGAGACGCTAGTCCTGCCCAGGGCTATGCCAGAGTGAACCTTTGACTAACTCTGTATTTTCTATGTGTTCTGTACTTTGTCTTTTTCAGATACTTTGCTAAATAAAACTTTGCTGCTATATGGAAGGATTGGAACTCAGTCTATCAGGCATTACATTTTAATATCCAGCTCTCTGTCTCCATGCTACCAATCTAAAATTGCATATTCCTTGGTTAAGGAATTCCACCCCGGGGCTTGTGGACAGGTAGTGAGAGGCCTTAGTAAATGCTGCAGGAGGGAATATGCATGCCAACTCAAACAGGTGCAGCTTACTGAACCAACCTGGCCTCCTTGCCATGGGTGCAATAAAGGCCACATTATGGGCCTTGAGAGATGTCATACATGTTGGCCAACTCAACATAGCAAATGGCCCTGTTCCATTCATCTTCCTTCTTAGGGTCACCAATATGTACTGAGAAAGGGAAGGAATGCTTCATTACTGTTATGGTCCTCCCCTGTGAATCAAGGTAGACCTGCAGTTTAAGAAAGGCTATACAACAGAAACTTTACGGCTTGAATTATGATCAGGAGTGCATTATGATCAGAAATGCATAGGTGTGACCTTGACTCAATTTTTTTTCTTTGCTGTTTGTGCATCTACAGGGAAATGTGTTTTAAGGACTTATATTTAATCATTTTATATTTGTCTTTTGATCATCAGGCAAACATATTGTGTTATTTCTGAAAGTACGTGCTGTGACACCAAGTATCAGATTAGGATAATAAGGGGAAGATCCACCTCAAACTAATCATGTACTTAAGTTTCTCTTGATGAAAAGTAAATATGTTCAAAACAAATTTAAGAAATTTTAAATCACATTGATTTCCCATTAGATTAATATTTAAGTACTGTATGTGCAAAACCTATTCTTTTTGGCACTGTAATTGATGGACATTAAAAAGGATTAGATTATGTGTAGTGAGAATTAACACAGACTGGTTATATATAGACAAATAGATACATACTTACATCTTCATTTAAGGCAAATAGGACTTAAATGTTTTTAGCTGCGGTTAGATGTAAGAGCTGGGTAAAAATAATTGCCAAACCAAAAGCACAGCACACAATTAAAATTGCATATTTTCTAGTTTTGATTGACATCCAAATATTTAATTTTGTGTGGCACAGTTTTGCATTGGTACTGATTATTATTAATTTTTATTTCCTCTCCATTTTACACAGTGGGATGACTTTTTGCAATCCAGTTAAAATTATGTTCTTTTGATAGAATTCCTAGAATTATATCTTTCCAGTTGCATTTAATAGCAACTTCTACTCTCCCAGGAGCAAGATTGTGCAATATGTTTCAGAAGCCACATGGCATTCGGCAGCAGGTTTATTCATATAGCAATAACCCAAACAGGTTTTATTGTCAACTGCTGCATAAAATTCAGACTTGGTACCTCTGCAAATTCTCTTTTTGTGTGGGGAATGGAAATGAGTCTTGCTGAAATATCATGACTCACTGGAATTGGTAATTCTGCTCCTTCTGACAAGCTAGTATTAAAAATATGCTCAGCTCCCTAAATGTACATAATTTTCATTTTTCCTCTTATTGTTGGAACAAACTCTTTCAGTACATGCAAAGGAAATGATGAAATCACACGTCTGCTGAATTTGCAGATGTTGAGAAAATTCATAAGGCTTTAGCTTTTCCATTGACCAGAGTACATTTATACCGATAATAACTATCACATTCAGCCTACACATCTGAAAGGATATGTTCCATTTATTATTGCCTTTTCTCGTATTGTAGCATTGCAGTACATCAGGTTTTAGGATGATGTGACACCATTTACACATTTGTGTGCCTCATCAGAATTTTTGCAGATGCATTAAGAAAGGTCATTGTGAGAAAGAAAAATCCATGCTTAGGTTGATTAATTGGCTTTTCACTCCCCGCTCTGCTCAGGTTATTTGCAGAACATAATACTTCTAAATCTCCTTCTATTCTATTCCATTCTCTCCATAGCTTCACTAATATATAATGTCAAAAACCTTTAGTCTTCTAATGTAGCAATTTGAACCTGGATAGCACTTATAGTTAATGAAGTAATTGTGTCAACTTTAATGTTGTTCCTGATAGATTTGAGAAATAACTTTTCTGTATCTAATACTATTTTATTTAGATAAATTTGCATGCCCCCAACACATCAGGAGAGAAAAGCATAACATTTTTTATACATCGTGGTGTAACCTAGGACTCAGAACCCATTCTTTTTCTTCATCATTCCATGTCTGAAATTAGTTTTTTCTATTTAGAATTCAAACCTACCCTGCATAAAGGAATGCATAAGAATGTCTACTTGATTTTCTTTAGATAGGAAATCACTAAATCATGCCCATTTCTTCATGTTTAGGATGGAAATAATTGGTACTTTTAATAAGTGTGAATGTGGCAGGAACTGAAACAGATAATCATCCATCTAGGCTCAGATTTTGAGCACTCAGCTTTTAAAATCTGGGATTGGATCCCTATTTATTTAGTCATGTTAATAAATAATAATTAATTTCCTCTTCTGTAGCTCATAAACATGAGAGCCATCACTTTTTTATTATCCTGGAAGAGCACAGACAGGTGACAGAATTAGAGTGAAACCATACAGACAAAAAAATGGGTAAAACACCAAGATTTGGATGCTCTATTGTTCCCCTCCAAGCATAATGTGCTATTTCTTTTCTTGGTGTTTTTATTAGCTTCGTTCCAGCACTGTTGCATTACAGTAGCTAGACGAAGGTGGCTGCAACAACTACAACTACAACTAGAAAATGTACTGTTGTAATAAATAAATTTTATTGGTGAGCCTGAGAATGTTGACAGGATTCTTGGCTAGGTGAAGGATATGGCATGCCTGTTGGATCCTTGACCTTCCTGGCTTATAAATGTAGCCAGAGAGAGAATGGCCAATGGGATAAGAGGAGTAGTGAATGCCTTCTTGCAGCAGGGTAGAATCTCAATATGTTTAAAAGAGACAGTAATATGGCAATTACTGTGAAAAGCCATCAACCTCAAATCTCACTTTAACAGACAATTGACCTGTCTGAAACATTTCCTTTTGGGCAAGGCACAGGATCATGTAGGGGTTCCTCAGTTTCAATGATTCCTTGATGAGGTGGATTACCTAGACTGATTTCCATATGGCTTCAGACCCAGCTATGGGAAAGAGACAGCTTTTGTTACCTTGTTGGATAACCTGCACTGGGAACTAAACAAGGGGATTCTATT
Source organism: Bradypodion ventrale (assembly GCA_035047345.1). Classification (NCBI taxonomy): domain Eukaryota; kingdom Metazoa; phylum Chordata; class Lepidosauria; order Squamata; family Chamaeleonidae; genus Bradypodion; species Bradypodion ventrale. The sequence goes on along the minus strand of JAWDJE010000004.1, from coordinate 142,961,700 downwards.
ATTGTTGGTTCTGATGGACATCTCAGCAGCTTTCAGCACCATTGACCATTGTATCCTTTTTGACAACATCTCTGGAATAGGGCAGGGAGGCACTGTTTTACAGTGGCTCCAGTCCTTCCTGGAAGGAAAAACTCAGAAGGTGATGCTGATGCTGGGAGACTCCTCTTTGATGCCCTGGCTATTGGCCCCAAGCATCCCCCAGAGCTTTGTTTTGTCCCTATGCAATTTAACATCTACATGAAACAAGTGATGTTCCAAGGTTTTGGGGATAGGTATCAATAGTATGCTGATGATATCCATCTCTATCTCCCTTTTGTACCTAAATCTGAGAACCTGTCTCAATTTGAAACCAGTGCCTCATGTCAATAATGGAGCCTCACACTCTCTGGAGCCTCTCCATCTTTCCTGGGATTGAAGCCACCTGCGCCTGCTGCCACTGCCGCCTCCTCTGAGCCATGCCTGGCTGGAGGGGTGAAAAAGCCACCGCTGCTTCCACACAGAGGACCCTCTCTCTCTCTGGAGACTCTCCATTGCTCTGGGGATTGGAGTCACCTGTGCCCACTGCCACTGCTGCCCCCTCTGAGCCATGCCTGGCTGGAGTGGTGAAAAAGGTGCCACCGCCTCTAGGAGGACCCACACTCTCCCCAGAGCCTCTCCATCACTCCGGTGATTGGAGCCACGTGCACCCGCCGCTGCTGCCGCCCCCTCTGAACCATGCCTGGTCAGAGTGGAGAAAAAGCCACCACTGCAAGGAGGACCCTCGCTCTCTCCAGAGCCTCTCCATCCCTCTGGGGAATGGAGCTACCTGTGCCCGCCACTGCTGCCCCCCTTCAAGCCACGCCTGGCCAGAAGGGTGAAAAAGCCGCCACTGCCACACAGAGGACCCTCAGTCTCTCCAGAGCCTCTCCATTGCTCTGGGGATTGAAGCCACATGTGCCCACCACCACTGCCACCCCCTTCAAGCCACACCTGGCCAGAAGGGTGAAAAAGCTGCCGCTGCTGCACAGAGAACCCTCAATCTCTCCAGAGCCTCTCCATTGCTCTGGGGATTGAAGCCACCTGTGCCCACCACCACTGCCACCCCCTTCAAGCCACACCTGGCCAGAAGGGTGAAAAAGCTGCCGCTGCTGCACAGAGAACCCTCACTCTCTCCAGAGCCTCTCCATCGTTGCGGGGATTGGAGCCACCTGTGCCCACTGCCGCTGCCACCCCCTCTATGCCATACCTGGCTGGAGGTATGATAAAGCTGCCGCCACCACAAGGAGGACCCTCGCTTATCCCGGGAACCTCGCCATTGCCCTGGGGATTGGAGCCACTTGTGACTGCTGTTGCAGTAGCAACTGAGGACTTTTTCACTTGTGCCCTATCCAGGCTTCATTGTGTGTATCTTGTATCTATTTTTCACTGCATTTCTCTTGATTGTAATTTTTAAATTATGTTTATGGTCATACACATTGATATAAACAACTTTGAGTCATCTTTGGGCCAAATAAAGCGGTATCCAAATAAAAGTGAAATGAAAAGAATATGAAAAAAATATGAAAAAAATGATGGCAAACAAACCGAAACTTAATCCAGAAATGTAAAACTGGTGTACCAGATGTTTTGATTTTTTGAGACATCTACTCTGAACCACTGTCTTCTTCTTCCTTTGTGTCCTGATCAAACCATGGACTGCCAAAAGGAAGCCACTCTCTTGGCTTTGTTGTTGGCCATACTCAAGTCCTCATCGGTGCATGCCTTTGGCAGTGTTTCTCCTCATTTGCACAGTATGTTGTTATCTGCCAACAGCCCTAAAATTGGCAAGTGGAGATTATCTCACTGAAAGCAACATGGCATCTGGTATATAAATTGGGAGTACACTTTTGTGCAAAATGCCAGAGAAAGAGCAACCACACATATGACAGATCATTGTATGTACAGTAATACTGCAGAGATTTCTGCCTGCTAAGTATATCAGCCTGATGATTGTATCAGATGTGCAGGCAGAGAATTTTTCAGACTAAATATAATGTGCAACTTTCAACATGTTGCAGTGAAACAGTACCTGTATCTTTGTGTCTTACTCTTATTCTTTTTCAAATGACATAGCTTATTATGAATATTGGCTATCATCATAGCAATTAGTATGAAGATTGTCCTTGGAACAATGTAATGCAGTACTCTTCCATCTGCCTTTCGCATTGCAATATGACATTTTTACCAATGTTCCAGTTCTTCAAGTCACTTTCTGGTCCTGAGCCCTTTTGACTCACTAAGTCCTCATCAGCCCCAGGCCAGTATTGATGAAGTTGCTGCCCTGCATCAAGATGGAATCAAGTGGCATTTAATCTACTTGGGGACCATCATCCTTCCCTGTGGACTTCACCACCCAAGACAGTTAGTCCACAGGGTTGTCAGGTTAGTTCATCACCACTCGACGATTGGTGTTCAGTCACTGGCAATATGGTCCATGCTATTACCATAGCAGGATAACCAGCTGCTTACTCTGTTTGCTTAATTTGCAAGTCCTGAATTAATATTCACTAACCAACTGGCTGTTTACTCCAGCAGAATTTGCCTTTTTGAATGACAGGGCAGAAGGACACCTTGTTCTTCCTTTCTCCCATTTATATAGCAAACACAAATTCCCACTGGCCAGATCCCAAGTACATCTTTCTAAATGTGGGAAGCATTGTTTTAGCAGCCATGAAAAGGAGGCAACACACAAGTCCTTTGAATAGTGAATCCACTGGGACAAATGCACTTGGCAGATCCTGAAACATTTGGTTCATACACCGACTAGACTTCACATATCACTTTTGACTTTCTTTAACACAATTAATTGTTTTCCTTTTATCCCGTTTCATTGGAAAAGCAGAAGCACTGTTGTAGTCTTCAATCTGCATCTGGAAATAGATGAACAATGCTTTTTACACTAAGCCCACCAGTCTCAGGCTGGCCAAACAGTCCTTTTGTTACACAAAGTAAAAAAATTTCAGCTGCCAAGTTTTATTTTTCATGTCCTGAATTATGAATGTTTGCATCTGAATATGGTTTATAGTCTAGGATGTCATGTTCTGGGATGATATGCAAGCTCTTCTCTTGCATTTCTATAGACTACATCCAGGGTTTAAATTTATTTAGGGCAAGCTGAGCCAATTTCCATGAGAAATGTTGGTTATTATTATGTTGGTAGGAAAAAAAACACCAGAACAAAAAAAAAAAACTTGAAGGGATCAGTTCAGTCTCATCAATCTCCTTTTGTATTTTTCACACAAACTAGAACTTTTTATCATAAAATCACTCCAGAAACATTTACTGTAGAAAAAAGTATCTTTACTTACAATTACACTCTGTAGTTACAGTCAGAAAAAGGGTGGGAAAATGGAGTTATAAGCATGTGGGAGACCCTACATTATTGTTGCTTGGAGGGTGGTCAGAGGAAGAATAATTTGTCTTTTTAGGACTTCATGCAAAAATATTCCATACATACTTGCTTTTGCCAATCTTTATTCTCAGATGACTCCACTTGCCCTCGCTGTCACTTGTTCCCATTTGCCCCATTCTGAAAGGGAAAGGAGGAAATGAGATTCCAATGCTGAGGCAATTAGGACACAGAGCATCTTTTTCCAAAAATCCTGCCACAGAGTAATGTGGAATAATGCTTCTGCTCCCCATCTGGGGTTCTACAAGTTTCCAGAATGCAAGCGTGGCGCCAAAATGGCCGCCGCGCTCTTTGCGCCCCCCCACCGGACGAAGGCATCCGGGTAGTTAGGGGCGTGGCCAGCACCCTAATAAAAGGGCTGGCCATGAGGCAGCCGGCTGCCATTTTGCGAAGCGACGGAGCGGAGAAGTTTTTCCCTCTTACCTCCGTCGCTCGTGTCCTTTCAAGGGAAGCCTTTTCCGGTGCAGCTTTCATTTTCTTTGGTTTCCCAGCCAGACCAGCTATGCCCTCTAAGAAGAAGGCAGCTGCGAACGTGGCTCGATCGGCATGGAGGCGTCAGCCGGGTCGGAGGACCGCGACTGCGCCCGCCCAGCAGCCACCTTTGGCGGAGCCCACCGGGGCCGGTGGGATGGGATCGGTGCCCCCTTGGCCCGATGCGCGGTGCGCGCAGGCTGCCCTGGACGGGGCCTCAGCCCTTGGCCCGCAAACGGTGACCACTGCCCCTGGCATGGTCCGTGAGGCTGGGCCTTCTTTCCGGGGTGCACAGTTCCCCACGGGGGGAGCGAGCCACGGGGGGTGGTTGGGTTACCTGCCTTGGCAGGGCGTGCCCACGGCCCCTCAAGGGCCGAGCATGGGCTCTTGGCCGCATCTGGCCCCTGGGGCCCAGGGACCTGGACAGGTGCCCGTGACTTGTGGGCCGGCTCCCCCTTTGCCCCCTGTCGGGGCTGGGGGCTATGTTAACGTGGAGGCCCTTCTGGCCCGCGTAGCGGCCCTCAAGGCATCCCTGGCAAGGGCCAATCAAGCGGGGGCGTCTTTTGGGTTCCAGGTTGACCCTTTGGCTGCCGGGCAGCGGCAGGCGACGGGTCGGGTCGAGTTGCCTGAGGCGCGCGGGCTGGTGGCGGCCACTGCCTCGCAGCTCCCCACTCAGCAGGCGCAGCAGACTTGTACTGATCGGGCACCGTCGACGAGCTCAGCTTCGGTCGTGAGCTCCGACGCCCCCAGCGGGCCGGAACCCCCAGTGGGGGCGGCCCGTGGGGGTGCATCGGGTGAGTATGCAGTTCAAGCTAGTGCACCCACACAACTGACTTCCCTGGGGGGCTTTTCAGTGGCCATGGCCTCGCACGGGTGGTCCGGCGGTGCAACTGCCCCCGGCCCACCCGGCTACTTCATCCCTTACCCAGGGCCTGGGTTTGGGTGGCGCCCCTTATGCGGTAGGGAATGTGTTGGGGGTGCCCGGGTGGTACAGGCCCCCTTTGCCTTGCCCGCAGTTCCCTCTGTGCCGGTGTCGGCACTGCCGACAGCAGGGTATTCCTTGCCCCTGGGAGACCATCTGGCACAGTCCACCAAGGAAAAGATCTGGAGGGGCAAGTATGTGGACATCTTCTCCCTTCTTAAAAGGGAGCCCACCAAGGAAGAGAGGGAAGGGCAGGACGAGAAGGATAAGGAGCAGGCACGTCGTCGTAAGCCGCCACGTACGTGGGCAAATTGGTTGCCAGCGTACCTAATTTACATGGCTGTTTACCTCAGGGCTAGGCCGGATTTGGCCATCCCTATGGTCCAGTATTTGGACAACATTTACCGGGCTATGGTTGACTTCCCAGGTCCGTCGTGGCTGGCTTACAACGAAAAATTCCGCATGAGGATTCCACTGCACCCAGAGATGAGGTGGGATGAGCCCTGCCAGAAGCTGTGGCTTCTGTATATGACCCCCACGCGCCTGGCGCCTGGGGAGAGATACCATTGTGGACATGCGGTCCAACGAGCGGCCCCGGTGCAGGTACCCCGCCAAGTGGCGAGGCAGGGGGTTCCAGCCCGCCTGCTGTGCTGGACCTTCTCGCCCATTGGTTCTTGCAACAGGAAAAATTGCAAGTACAAGCATGAGTGCCCCTCTTGTTCTGGCCCCCATGCTGCCTCCGCCTGTCCCAGGCCGGGAGGATTCAGGGGCAGGGGTAGGGGTGGACAAGGGGCAGGTAGGACTACCGCTGAGGGAACGGGTCCACCGAAAGGCCCCCTCCCCAATTAATGTGGACATGCTGGAGCGTTGGCTCGCATTGTACCCGAGGAGGGCAGACGCAGTATACCTCCTTCAGGGTTTTCAACTGGGGTTTCGTATTCCTTTCACGGGGGATAGGTCACTGCAAGACGCACCCAACCTTTTGTCACTTAGAGGAAGGGAGGAGGTGGCTGCTGCCAGCATTTATAAGGAGGTTGATGCGGGCAGGGTCGCTGGCCCTTTTCCCACGCCCCCGTTCCCCAACCTTAAAGTATCTCCACTAGGACTAGTGCCCAAGAAGTCCCCGGGCGAGTTCCGCCTGATTCATCACATGCTATCCCTGAGGACCTTTGCTCGGTCAGGTATACATCCTTCGACCAGGCATTGTGCATGGTGCGCTCATGTGGCCCGGGTGCACTGTTGGCTAAGTGTGACATTAAGTCGGCTTTTCGCCTCTTGCCCGTGCACCCGGGTGACTTTGAGTTGCTGGGTTTCAAATTCCGGGGTGAATATTATTTTGACAAAGCCATGCCTTTCGGCTGTTCCATATCCTGCTCGGCATTCGAGCGTTTCAGTACATTCCTGCAGTGGGCATTTGTCCTTAGGTCAAGGTCTCGGTCTGTAGCCCATTACCTGGATGACTTTTTGTTTGGGGGTGAACGGGGCTGGGACACGTGCACACGTCTCCTCAACACATTTCAGATGCTAATGGAGGAACTCGGTGTCCCTTTAGCGCCCGAAAAGACCGAAGGCCCATCCACTAAGCTAGTATTCCTGGGGGTGGAGATTGACACGGTAGCGCAGGCGTCTAGGTTGCCAGGGGACAAGGTTTCAAGGATAGTGGCCCTCATATCGGACTTGCTGGCTAAGCGCAAGGCATCCCTTCGGGAACTGCAGGTGCTACATTGTCACCTTAATTTCGCTTGCAGGGTGGTCGCACCTGGCAGGGCATTTGCTCGGCGCTTGTGTGACGCCATGGCAGGCTTATCCAGGCCCCATCACAGGGTGAGATTGACGCGGGGCATCAGGGCAGATATGCACATATGGCTCCAGTTCCTGAGGGATTTCAATGGGGTCTCATTTTGGAGGTCTGACCTCCTGGCTTCACCTCACTTTCAGATACAGTCTGATGCCTCGGGATCCCTGGGTTATGGGATGTACTTCAATGGGAAGTGGGCCTATGGTGGATGGCCACCAGCCTGGTCAGGCACGGGTCGCCTGAGGGATCTCACATATTTGGAATTTTTCCCATACTGGGGGCTTTGATGCTATGGGGTGAGGAGTGGGCCAACTCTGTGGTGCGTTTCTGGTGTGACAATGCGGCCGTTGTCCACATTGTCAACTCACAGACTTCTAAATCTCCCAGGGTCATGGACCTAGTGCGCCAGTTTGTATTGCGCAGCCTGCGCCTCAATGTATTGTTCAGGGCCAGGCATCTCCCGGGGGTCAATAACGATATTACTGACGCTTTGTCCCGCCTGCAGATCTCCTGGTTCCGCGCCTTGGCCCCGGATGCGGAGGAATTTCCCTCGCCACTCCCGGAGGAGATATGGACCTTTGGCAAGGAGAGGTGAACCGGGCGATCAGCATTTCGCTGGCGCCACGCACGCGTAAGGCGTATCACCACGCGTTGGTTTCCTTTCGGACATTTTGTACCCAATCTCAACTGCCAGTTACCTGGCCGATCCCAGTGGCACACGTCCTTCGTTTCATGGTTTACCTCCATGCCCAGGGCCTTGCACCCCGCACCATAGCATCTAGGCTGTCAGCGCTGGCTTTCATGGCCAAGGTGGGAGGTCATGCGGACAGTACCGCTGATTTCCGTGTGAGACACGTTTTGGAGGGGTGGGTGTGGGAACATGGGCGTAGCCTGGACGACCGCCACCCAATTTTCCCTGGGGTCCTTACCCAACTGGCACGGGGCTGGCATGACCTATGTTTCGATAGGTATGAGGCAGCCCTGTTTCATGCGGCCACAACTGTGGCCTTTTTTGGAGCACTCTGCATCAGCGAGCTTGTGATGCTGTCTAAGGCGGATGCAAGTCGTAGGGCACTGGAACTCGAAGATGTCTATGTTTGCAATGATTGGGCTCAGTTGAGGATACGCTCCTCTAAAACAGATCAGCACGGCGTAGGCAGTGGAGTAAGACTGCTACGATGTTCTTTGGCAGACATCTGTCCGGTTGGTGCCCTACAGGAGTTTCTTGCACTGTGTGGCACGCACCATGGCCCGTTTTTCTGTCACCAGGATGGGTCTCCCCTCACTGAATTTCAATTTGGGAAGGTGAATGGGAAAGCCCTAGCCAGTGGGGGCCTCCCTGGGGCTTGTTTCGGCGTCCATTCCTTCAGGATAGGGGCGGTTTCTACTGCAGCTGCTCTTGGGTACTCTGGGGCGGAAATGCGCCGCATGGGAAGGTGGGGATCACATTGTTTTCAGTTTTGTGTTCGCCCTCTTCAACCGTGAGTACCAGTTTAGTCACTGCAGTGTTTCTCCCCCCCCTTTTTTCCTTGACAGACCCTGGGTGTCGTTTTACTCCGGTGACAGTATGCCTGGTGGGCCGTGCCACGTGCACAGGGCAGCGCGTTACGCTGCACAGGGCAGCGCGTTACGCTGCACAGGGCAGCGCGTTACGCTGCGGCGACAGAGTGGGAACCCCGACTGGGACTGGGTGCATCCGCACGTCTCAGGTGGTGTGGTAAGCGCGGCATGTTATGGCGGGAACTGTTGCCATTCCTTTTCTACATCAGGGATGCTGACTCGCCTGATGTCCTGGTTATTCACCTTGGGGGCAATGGTTTCGGACAGGTCACTGGCCTATCGCGGAAGCTTGCGATTTGCAGTCACCTGTCCCTACTCACATTATGTGTGGCCTGCCACACCCCTCATTTGGTCGGACATGATACCGCAGTACGCTTACAGGGAAGCGTTCGGCCTCCAGGCTCTCGACCGAGCTCGACGCTCCAGGGCTATTGCCCGGTTCCCTTTTTGACAAGGGTTGGGGACGCGTCATTCGCCTCCCCACCATCAGTCTGCAAAATTATGAGCTTTATTCAGGGGATGGGGCCCATCTGTCGCAGGGAGGTATGGACCTCTTGTTAGTAGGCTGGCGAGCAGGCCTGTTGACCGAGTCTGACGGTCTGGGGGGGGGCGGTGAGCCTTTTGGGAAGCCTCCCCGTGTGGCGGGTAGCACTGGTAAGGTAAACATTTATGACCCACAGGTATCCGGCAGGTTCGCAATTGACTGGACAACACTAGATAGGCATAAGTTGTTTAAACGTTGTCCGGTCAACGACGAACCAGGTGATGGGGTGATGGCTACAGCTAGACAGCATGCATCACCCCCTGATTTTACGGATACACGTCAGAGGGTGGGGTCATTAGTTAGATATTGACTACGGTCAACAATTTGTTTGTTGTCAACAAACAAATTGATACAAATAGATACATTGTAACAATTGCCGTTGGCAATTTTGGGTGGTACCTTACCAGTGTTACTTCGGCCTGCTTGCCTTAAGAATTATGATTGGTCAATTACCAATAGAAATTTATAATTCGGACTAGGGCATGAATCAATAAATGTGGCCCAATGCCGTTATCCACTTTCATTTGTGTCTGAGTCCTTTATTGGGGGGTGCGCCTGCAATGCAAGCGTGGCGCCAAAATGGCCGCCGCGCTCTTTGCGCCCCCCCGGACGAAGGCATCCGGGTAGTTAGGGGCGTGGCCAGCACCCTAATTAAAGGGCTGGCCATGAGGCAGCCGAGCTGCCATTTTGCGAAGCGACGGAGCGGAGAAGTTTTTCCCCTCCACCCCTTCCCTAGTTAACAGTGTGATTTCTTGGTCGCTTCAGGGCCGGGTGGGAATTTTTGGCTGGGACTCGCAATTGGCCCTTGAGTCCTGGCTTTTTTGCCCATCCCACACTGTTGCTATGGTTTGATATAGGGGTTTGTTCTGTGCTGCTGTTGACTTTGGTCACATGGGCGGGTAGCACTGGTAAGGTAAACATTTATGACCCACAGGTATCCGGCAGGTTCGCAATTGACTGGACAACACTAGATAGGCATAAGTTGTTTAAACGTTGTCCGGTCAACGACGAACCAGGCGATGGGGTGATGGCTACAGCTAGACAGCATGCATCACCCCCTGATTTTACGGATACACGTCAGAGGGTGGGGTCATTAGTTAGATATTGACTATGGTCAACAATTTGTTTGTTGTCAACAAACAAATTGATACAAATAGATACATTGTAACAATTGCCGTTGGCAATTTTGGGTGGTACCTTACCAGTGTTACTTCGGCCTGCTTGCCTTAAGAATTATGATTGGTCAATTACCAATAGAAATTTATAATTCGGACTAGGGCATGAATCAATAAATGTGGCCCAATGCCGTTATCCACTTTCATCAGTGTCTGAGTCCTTTATTGGGGGGTGCGCCTGCAAAGAGTTCACATGTTTGCAAGATTTTCAAGACATTTCTGACAAATAAAACACACATATCAATGCACATCAACATGAACGGCTAAATGAGCATGACTGAAACACACTTAGACAAATGCAGAAACATTACAAATGATGTGAAAAAGACAAATAAATCAATGCATTAGGAAAATATGCAAAATAAATGTGCATGAAAGCGAGTGTGAGAAAAAAACACAAAGTATTTCAGCCTGATACAAAACAAAGATAAAACAAAAATGCCAGTGGAATTCAAAGGCATTCAGCAACATTTTTATTAAGTGATTTTCAAATCTCTAACTAGGACAAGGGAAACTTGGGTTCAAATCCTTGCTCAACCATTCTTTGCTCAGTCCCTTTTTCTTCAGTGGCACTTGCCTCATAGGATTAGGAGTAGACGAAATGAGCAAGGAAGGCTCCATTTATGCTGCTGTAAGATTATTGGAGAAAGATCAGGACTGAAATCCATGAAAAAAAATTAAAGACCATGATTTTCTCAAATTTTCTACTTGAAAGTGTAATATGTGCATCCCATAACAGAATTTTATTTCCTGTTGCAGAACTACAAAATCTGCTGCACTGTCACAGCCACCCGTAGTCATGGATGGTGGATGTGACAGTACAGTAGTTATCTGGAGGGTCAGAGTTTTCCCTGCCTTCTTTTATACATCATCGAGGAAGTGACTAAACCTCTCAGACCAGCTTCTAACATAGTTGTATTCTTACTTAAACAAAGTTTATACAGACATAGTATTGTGGATCCAAGGTAGGATTTTTGTTTCATTCAAGCTGTTCCTGGGATGCATCTGCATTCAGAACTAGACACCAACTCTTTTCCTCTCTTGGTGGCATTCTAAAGGCTGTGACATTTAGTCAAGGTGACCACAAGCAGCTAACTACTATTACTTTTAAAAAATCAATAAATCAATAATGCAAAGAGTGGTGTTTTAGAAATACCAGAGTGTGGTCAGCTTTAGAAAACTCACTTTAACTTGCACAGTTGCATCTTATTACAGAGGGGGGTGGGGAGCAACAGATTTAATTAATACCATACTATGTGATTGTGAAGGGATTGCTTATACAGGCAACCTGCCAGTGAGGCCTTTATTTTTGCTTTGTTAATAAAGGGGAACAAATGGTCTAAATTGAAGCTTGCCTACTTATCTTTTGTTAGGTGCCAAGCTGTCAGTGGTAACACATACAAGCAAGCAAAGGCATTTTGACACACAGCAGTGAACTCATGCTTCAGTGGTCAGAACTGATAATGTGGTTGTAGCACTAAGCAAGTCCAATTATTTTGCATATCCACACATCAAAGCTCAGTGTAAGATGTTTATTCACACTCACCCATAAAAATTTCAAAATGAGCTCAGAAAACAAGGAACTTTAGCAGAAAGCTAAAGATGTTATACAGATGAAACTTGGAAAATTAGATTAACATGCAAATGTTCATTCATTTCACTTAAAAGGTGAAACAAATATATGAGATAGACTCACTACATGCAAAGCGAGAGATGTCCTGCCTTAATTCATTATAATTGTGATGATCATGGTATACAGCGTACATGAGATTATGTGATGATTATGGAGTAAATGAGATTGGGGGGCTTGGGGTTTTCATAAACTGTAAGCCATAAGCATCAATATTATAACAAATTAAGGCTTGAACTATCTTGCTTTGCATGAAATGAGTCTATCACATATATTTGTTTCACCTTTTAAGTTGCATTACTGAACTGAATGACCATTTGCATGATATTCTAATTTTTCGAGTTTCACCTGTATATAAAGATGCATATATGTCAGCACTATTATTGTAGATAGGGTTTACAGGGGAAACATTTTTGTTGTTGTTCAGTTGCACAGTCGAGTCTGACCCCTCATGACCCCATGGACCAACACAACCAGGCTCCTATTATTCACCATCCTCTGGAGTCCATCCAGATCCACAACCATCCTGTCAATGATGCTGTCTAACCATCTCATCCTCTGCTGCCCCCTTCTCCTTTTGCCTTTGATCCTTCCTAGCATCAGACTTTCTCCAGTGACTCCTCTCTTCTAACTTGATTGCCAAATTCAGTAGCTTTCCTTCCAAGGAGCAGTCAGGGTTGATTTTTTTTAGGATTGACTGATTTGATCTATTTGCAATCCAGAGGATTCTCAAGAGTCTTCTCCAGCACCACAATTTAAAGGTACAGTAACTATTCTTCTGCACACAGCCTTCCTTATGGTCTAGCTCTCACAACCATTCATTACTACTAGGAAGACCATCATTTTAACTATGTGGATTTTTGTCAGCAGGGTGATTATGCTGCCTAGATTTCCCATAGCTTGCATCCCAAAGAGTAAACATCTTTTTATTTCATGGCTGCAGTCACCATCTGTAGTGATCCAACAAGTTCACACCATTTTTTCCAAAATGTTTCCTCCTGGTAGCAGATGATATCCTATTGGTAGATCCATAGACCTTCACTGTCAGTGGTAGTGATGGACTTCTTTGCCTTGCAACATATCCACCTCTCAAGTAAGCCTAACCAAATCAGTCTTGTATTGGGCAAACAAAGCCAGCATCAAATCAAGTTTTTTCTTTGCTCATTCCCTCTCAACTGGGTAATCAGAAAATCACTGTGTGTATATTGATGGAAGGTATTTGGAAATTCCAGTCCATATTTCTGATGGAAAACTAGTCACAGAGTTTCAAGTGGAGTCCCTATCCTGATCCCTTGGTGTACTTCTGTGTCCAGTAAACAATTTGTTGTTGTTCAGTAACACAGTCAAGTCCGACCCTTTGTGACCCCATGGAGCACCACATGCCAGGCTACTCTGTCATCTGCCACCCTCCGCAGCCCACCCACATCTACACCCACTGCATCAACAATTCCATCCAACTCATCCTCTGTCATCCCCTTCTCCTTTTTCCTTTGATCTTTCCTAGCATTAGGGCCTTCTCAAGTGAATCCTAGTTTCCCATTTGGTGGTCAAAGTACTTGAGCTTCAGCTTCAGTATTTGTCCTTCCAATGAGAGGTCAGGGTTGATTTTCTTCAGGATTGACTTGATCTCGCAAACCAGGGGACTCTCAAGAGTTCAAAGGCATCTAATCTCAGTTCAAAGGTGTCTATTCTTCTGCGCTCAGCCTTTCTTATGGTCTAGCTCTCACAGCCATACATTACTACTGGGAAGACCATTGATTTGACTGTGGACATTTGTTGGCAGGGTGATGTCTCTACTTTTTATTATGCTGTCTTGGTTTCTCATAGCTTGCCTCCAAAGAAGTATCTTTTTATTTCTTGGCTGCAATCAGCAGTTATATTAAATCCCAAGAAGGTAAAGTCTGTCACTGCTTCCATTTCTTCCCCTTCTATTTGTCAGGGAGTGATAGGTCCGGGTGCCATGATCTTTGTTTTTTGATGTTGATTTTCAGGCCAGCTTTTGCACTTTCCTCTTTCACCAAGAGGCTCTTTAGGTCTTCCTCACTTTCTGCCATTAGGGTAGTATCATCTGCATATCTCAGGTTGTTGATTTTTCTCCCAACAATCTTAATTCTAGTTTGTGCTTCATCCAGCCCTGCATTATGCATGATGTATTCTGCATACAAGTTAAATAAGCAGGGAGACAATATACAGCTTTGTCATACTCCTTTTCCTATTCTAAACCAATCAGTTGTTCCATATCCTGTCCTAACTGTTGCTTCTTGGCTCACATACAGATTCCTCAGAAGACAGATGAGGTGGTCTGTTACTCCCATCTCTTTAAGGACTTGCTTGCCACAATTTATTGTGATCCACTCAGCTTTGGTACACAATCAATGAAATAGACATTTTCCTGGTACTCCCTTGTTTTCTCCATGATCCAGTGAATGTTGGCAATTTGGTTTCCAGTTCCTCTGCCTCTTCAGAACCCATCCTGTACTTCTGGAAGTTATTGGTCCACATAATGCTGAAGCAATATGTGAATATTGTTGAATATTGCTGAATATTGATCAGCATGTGAATACTGCTGAAGCAATATGAAACAATACTGTGCCCCAAATCCAAATGACTTTTCAGTACCTCCAATTTCAAGACACAATGGGGAAATAATGATTATGTATTTTGCTCTAGACAGGATCAAATATACCCTTCAGAGACCAACTGCAAGCTTCTAATAACTTGAATCTTGGCTGATGAAAAGTCCAATGCTGACACTGACTTGCCTGCCCCAACGTGGAATTCATCTGTGAGTAATCCCAGATCCTTCAACCCATCCCCTATGACTGCCATAAATTGAAAGTACGTCATAGAGTTACCAAGTAAACTTCTTACTAAGGAATTGTTTTGTCCAGTTTTAAAACATTATTCTGGGGAGCAGGGAGACCCAGGGCTACTGAAGGCCACATCCTGGGCCTTGAGAGATGTCATACATGTTGGCCAAATCAACACAACAAATGGCCCTGTTCCATTCATCTCCCTTCTTCGGGTCACCAATATGTACTGAGAAAGGGAAGGATTGCTTCATTACTGTTGTGGTCCTCCCCTGTGAATAAAGGTAGTCCTGCAGTTTAAGAAAGGCCATACAACAGAAACTTTACTGCTTGAATTATGATCAGGAGTACATTACGATCAGAAATGCATATGTTGTGTGACCTTGACTCAATTTTTTTCTTTGTTTTTTGTCCATCTACAGGGAAATGCATTCTAAGGAGTTCTATTTAATCATTTTATATTTGTCTTTTGATCATCAGCATTATAGTCACACTGACTTTGACTCAACTATATTTCACAGCATATACTCCTTCATCTATTCTATTCTAAAAACATAAAGCATTGCTCTCTTTTTTCCCTTTTGAGCAATGAAATGAAGAATGCAACCTCAAGTGAACACTGTTGTTCTTCCTGACCTTCAGTTTCGAGTAACAGTTCCTAATACAAAGTACTTCCTGAGAGCAGATGCTGCAAATAGGCTTCTGTGCTTTCCTAGGCTTAATGGCTTTTTAATAGGTAGAATTGTTTGAAGCATTCTGAAGTTGAAAAAATATTTCTTACTTCTTAAATAAAGGGCACCATCTTCATGACTTGTAAAAAATCACAGCTTTTGTATATTCTAGCTGCATTCAACTAACGCTGTCCCAATTCTATATTGCTAGCACATTGGTTTAGGAATCTCAATTACCCACTGTGCCTCTTTGGGGAAGACCCAGTCTATGCAGCTTTGGGCATGCTACACAGACCAAGGACATCCCCAGAAGAAGGGAATGGTAAAACCCTGCAAAATGTCACTCTAAGTTGAAATTGATTTGATGACATGCTTTTTAATATAAAAATTATCATTTATTTTTATTTTATAAAGCATGTTATCAAATCAATTCCAACTTAGTGGAAGGTCAGCAGGTCAGCAGTTTGAGACCTGAGTGCTGTATGATGGAGTGTGTTCCTGCCTCTGTCCCAGTTTCCTGCCAACCTAGCAGTTCAAAATCAAGAAATTGCAAGTTGATAAATAGGTACCACTTCAGTGGGAAGGTAAACAGCATTCTGTGTCTAGTCCTGCCTGCCACATGATTGAATGAGTAAGAGGGTGATAACTCCCTCCTTGCAGCAGGACAAGATTCCAACATGCTTAAAGGAGACAGTAGTAAAACCATTGTTCATAAAACCCTCTGGTATCTCAGGCTATTTGATAATTACCAACTAGTCTCTAATGTTTCATTTTTCTGAGCAATGTAGTGGAGCATGTCATGCTCTCAGCTCTAAGAGTTCCTGAATGAAGTAGTTTATATAGGCCAATTTCAATCTGGCTTCAGTCCTGGCTATGGGAATCACTGTGGTGGCTTGGTGGTTAAGATGCTGAGCTTGAAGACTGGAAGGTTGGTGTTTGATATCTGAGTGCTGCACAAGGATCTTGGGGACATGAAAGGAGCCTCATTCAGAGATCCCCTGAGCAGAGTTTCTCCAGCAGAAATCCTTTCAACCTAGAGTAATTTCTGACATGAAATTTATTTATTTTATAGGATGTACAACAGCTTTGGTGGATGACTTATGCTAAGAACTGGATAAAAGAAAGCATGTCCATTTTGGTTTGCTGGATGTTACAGTGGCTTTTGATATCGTGACCATGGTATCCTTCTAGGCCATCTCTTTGGGATGGGATAGGATTTGGAGGCACTGTTTTGTGGTGAGAATGAAAGCGCTGCGCCAAAATGGCCGCCACGCTCTTTGCGGCCCCTCCCCCACCCGGACTCAGACATCCAGGTGAGTCAGGGGGCGTGGCCACCCCTCTATAAAAGGGGTGGCCACGAGGCAGCCGAGCTGCCATTTTAAAATAGCGACGGAGAGGAGAAGTTTTCTGTCCAGTCTTCTGCTCTTTAGCCCTTGGGCCTCCCTGATCGGAAGGGAGGATCGCACAGAGCCTTTTCACTCTGGTGGCTCTGTGCTTTTGGCGCTGATTTCGATCCGTGGAAAGGGATCCTGCTCTTCTCGATGGAATGCCTCCCAAGCGAAAGGCCCCGGCGCTGAAGCCGCGGCCAAGAAGGAGGACTTTGGAGGGCCCTGCGCAGGGCGGGGGGGGGGCAGCCCTCGGGTCGGAGGACCAGGGCTGCGCCCCTGCAGCAGGGCACGATACTGGTTTTACCCACCGATACCGGTGGAGAGGGGCAGGCTGGAGTATGGCCCTCGGCTCCCCAGCCTCAGGCCGGCCCTTCGGGGGCTCCGGCCCTCGGCCCGCAGTTGCCGGCCATGGGCCGGGACAATGGGGGAGGGTCTGGTGCTGGCACACAGCACGGTTTACCTCCGGCCCCTCATGGGCCGGAGTTTGGGCATGGCCCTATTCTGACCTGGGCTCTCAAATTGGGGATCCTGGTCTAATGCTTAGCAGGCCGTCCGGCCCACCAGGCCCACTTTATACTGGGGGTTCCGTGTGGTGCTGGAGGCATCCTTGGGGATTACACACAACCCCGTGGGAAGGGGCCCTTCCTTATATACTGGGGGCCCTTTGTGCCCGCCGGTTACCTCGACGGCCGCCACACTTCAACAGGCAGCCGGCTGGCTCGAGCTGCTTGAGACACTTCGGCCTTGCCGACGGCTGATTATTCATTACCCCTTGGTGATCAGTTGTCCCAGGTCACGAGGGAAAAGATTTGGCGGGGGGAGTACGTGGATATATTCTCCCTATGAACCGAGAGCCCACTAAGGAGGGGAGAGACGGACAGGGTGACAGAGACATAGAGCTGTCCCGCCGGAGTAAGCCACCACGCAGGGGGGTGTCCACCCCCGGGACAGTGCCGAGCATCGCAGGGGCGGTCCGGGTCCTCCTGCGTATGCCCTTTATACAGAATGTGCCGTCGATGGCTTTGCCGACGGCTGGTAATTACTTGCCCCTGGATGATTATTTGCCGCAGGTCATGAGGGGTAAGGGCTGGAGGGGGACAGGTGGATATTCTCCCTATTGAACTGTGAGCCCACTGCGGAGGAGAGAGAGGGACAGGACGACTGAGACAAACAGCTGTCCCATCGTCGTGAGCCACCGCACACCTTGGGCCAACTGGTTGGCGGCATACCTTGTATATATGGTGGTATGCCGCAGGGCCCGGCCTGATTGGGACATCCTGATGGTTCCATCCATCGCTAAGATTTACAGGGCGATGGTTGACTGGATGGGCCCATAGCAGTTGGCTTACGGTGAGGAATGCGGATGAGGGTGGCTCTATACCCTGAGAGGAGGTGGGATGAGCACTGTCAGCAGTTGTGTTCGTGTACATCACTCCCACGTGACTGGTGCCTGGTGATAGGTACCATGGTGGTCATGCGGAGCAGCGGGCTGCTCAGACACAGGCTCCACGTAACTGGTCGGGCAGGGGGTTCCAGCCCGTCTGCTGTGTTCGACCTGCTCAGCTGGCGATGTGTGTGCTAAGTGCCAGTGTCGTTACCGACTTGGTGTCACCTTTTGCGCCGGCCTGGCGGGGTACCTGCTGGAGGGTTTTCTATGGGGCTTTTTGTATTCCATTCAGGGGTGTTAGGGGTCCCAGGATGCTACTAATCTGGTTCGCTTGAAGGGTAACGAAGAGGGGGCTCCACTGTGCACAGCTGAGGGAGTTGGGGCTATGAGAGTAGCGGGGCCCTTCTTGGAACCACCTTTCCTAAGTCGACTGTCTCCCCTATGAGGCTCGTACCGAGCTAGGACCGGGGTGAATGTCATTAATCCTCCATTTATCTTACCCTGTGGGTTATCCGTTCAGGGATGTCATTCCTGATGACCTCGCTCAGTCAGGTACTCGTAGTTGGTTCGGCCCCTATGGGTGGCACGCTCACCCAGTCCTGGTGCTGTTCGGGCACAGTGCGATATGCACTCGGATTTCAGATTACTGCCAGTCCACCCGATGGATGTGCAGCTATTGGGTTTTTAGGTCCAGAGGGGATTTTTCCTTAGATAAGGCCAACCCCTTCTGACTGAGTTAATACATGTTCAGCACTCGAATGATTCGGGATTTTCATTCAGTGGGCCTTTCCTCACGGGTAGGGGTCTCGGTCTCTAGCTCATTACCTCGACGACTTTTGGTTCGGGGGTGAACGGGGCTTGGACACGTGCACGCGTCTCCTCATTACATTTCAGACACTCAGGTGGGAACTGGGTGTCCCCTTGGTGCCTGAATAGACCGAGGGCCCAGCTACTAAGCTCACATTTCTAAATCGACTCTGTCGCGCGGGCTTCCGGGTTAACCATGAACAAGGTGGCTTGGAATTCCGCGCCGATTTTGGTATTGATTGCCAAACATAAAGTGTCCCCTTGTGAGCTACAGTTACTTCATGGCCACCTTACTTCGGCCTGCAGGGTGGTGCCGTCCGGCAGAGCAATGGCCAGGCGCCTGTGTGACGCCATGACTGGCCTGTTACAACGTCGACACAGGGTCCGGCTGATCAGGGGCATACGGGTGGGCCCTGTGGACTGGCTCAAATTACTCCTGGGTTTTAACGGAGTCTCTTCCTGGAGATCAGACCTGATGGTCTGCCCTAGATTTCAAGTACGGTCGGATACCTCCGGCTCCCGGACTTATGGGGGTTTACTCTGGGGATGGGTGCACGGATCGCCTCTGCGATCTTATCTTCCTTGCGTTTCTCCCCGTTTTGGGGAGCACTGCTGCTATGGGGCGATGAGTGGGCCTACTCAGTGGTCAAATTAGGTGTGACAATGTGGCAGTGGTGCATATTGTCAACACCCAGACATGCAAATCCCCCAGGGTTATGACATTAGTTTGTCTATTCCTTTTAAGAAGCCTACGCCTAAATGTGCTGTTCTGAGCCAGACATGTTCCAGGTATTAATAACGACATTGCTGCTGCTTTCTCCCGCCTGCAGATCCCCCGGTTCCGGGCCTTACTCCAGAAGCAAAGGAGTTCCACTCGCTACTCCCGGCCAATTTCGGACATTTGGCGAGGAGAGGCGAACCGGGCATGTCATTGGCACCTCGCACGCGTAAGGCGTATCACCATGCGTTCATGCATCGTGTTTGGGAGGGGCGGGCACGGGAACATGTCCGCCGCCCGTACACGCGTCACCCTAGTTCCCAGGTTTTTTGACCCACCTTGCACGAGGCTGGCATTACTTATGTTCAGATAGGTGTGAGGTGGCTTTTTGCCATGCAGCTACCACGGTAGCCTTTTTGGAGCGCTCCGCATCAGTGTGTGGATGCCAGAGTTGGTACCACCTGTGTAAGGCGGATGTGTCTCGTAGGGCACTGGAACTCAACGATGTCTCTGTCACACATGAGTGGGCTCAAGTGGCGATACGGTCCTCACAGGTTGTTCAGCACTGCGTAGGCAGCGGAGTTAGACTGCTACAAAGTTTTATTGGAGACATCTGTCCGGTTGGTGCCCTACATGAATTTTCGACAGTGCTTGCTGCGCGCCCCAGCCTGTTTTTCTGCCACCAGGATGGGTCTACCCTTGCCGAAGTAAGGTTACGGAGGGTGACCGGTGCCGCGCTTCGTGGTGTGGGGGCCCGTTTTGGCACCCATTTATTTAGGATAGGCGTCGCGTTGATCGCGGCTACATTTGGAGTACTCAGAGGCCAACATGCGTGTATGCGCAATTTCTTATATGTACGTGCCCTCACTGTACGAGTACCTAGTTATGACCTTAACCTCTTCTCCTCTTTTACAGATCCTGTGTGTCTCTACACACCGGTGGCAGTGGGGCTGGTGGGCCGCAGCTATGTACACTGGGCAGCAGTATATGCTGCGGCGACAGAGAGTGGACCCTGACTTGGGCTGTGTGCATCCGCACGTATGCGATGGTATGTATGCGTGGCACAAGGGGGCGGGAACTGTTGCCATTCCTGATGTTTGTCGGGGATGCTGGACCGCCCGATGTTCTTAATAGGCACCTCGGTGGCAACGATCTTATATGGATCACTGCTGTTACTAAACTGTCGAGGGGCTGTGACCTGGCGTTTTTATCACGTATAGCTTACACACGGTCGCTATGGTCTAACATCGTGCCGAGACACCGATTTAGGGGAGACGTGGATCTCTGTGGTTCGGACTGTTCCGGCAGTCAGTGGACAGGGCTGTTGCTCAGTCCCTTGCTGAGCATGGCTGGGAGACAGCCATTGGGCACCTGAGGATAGGCTTACAAAAATTTTGCCGGTAGGCAGGGGAAGGGGTCCACCTGTCGGCTGGAGGTATGTACCTCGTTCTGGGTGTGGTGCAAGCAGGCCTGGCGACCAAACTGACGGTCTTGGGGAGGGCGGTGAGTCATCATGGACGCCTCCCCGTGTGGCGGGTAGCACTGGTAAGGTAAATATTTATGACCCATAGGTATCCGGCAGGTTCGCAATTGACTGGCCAACACTTAGACAGGTACAGGTGTAATAACGTTGACCGGTCAACGACGAACCAGGCAAGGGGTGATGGCAGGAGCTTTTCAGCATGCATCACCCCATGATTTGACGGATACACGTCAGAGGGTGGGGTCAGTAGATAGTTTATTGACTACGGTCAACAATTTGTGTCAACAAACAAATTGATACAAATGGATACATTGTAGCCAATTGCCGTTGGCAATTTTGGGAGGAACCTTACCAGTGTTACTGCGGCCTGCTTGCCTTAAGAATTATAATTGGATGAGTACCAATTGAAAGTTATAATTCGGACTAGGGCATTATTCAATAAAATTGGCCCATTGCCTTTATCCATATACCGGTGTCTGAGTCTTTCTTTGGGGGGTGCGCCTGCAATGAAAGTGCGGTGCCAAAATGGCCGCCGCGCTCTTTGCGGGCCCCCCCACCCGGACTCAGACATCCGGGTGAGTTAGGGGCCGTGGCCACCTCTCTATAAAAGGGGTGGCCACGAGGCAGCTGAGCTGCCATTTTAAAATAGCGACGGAGAGGAGAAGTTTTCCCTCCACCCCCTCCCTAGTGAACAGTGTGATATTTTGGTCGCTTCGGGGCCGGGTGGGAATTTTTGGTTGGAACCCACAATTGGCCTTTGGGTTCTGGCTTTTTTGCCCATTCCACACTGTTGCTGAGGTTTGATATAGGGGTTTTCTTGCTCTTGACTTTGGTCACTTAGGCGGGTAGCACTGGTAAGGTAAATATTTATGACCCATAGGTATCTGGCAGGTTCGCAATTGACTGGCCAACACTTAGACAGGTACAGGTGTAAAAACGTTGACCGGTCAACGACGAACCAGGCAAGGGGTGATGGCAGGAGCTTTTCAGCATGCATCACCCAGTGATTTGACGGATACACATCAGAGGGTGGGGTCAGTAGATAGTTTATTGACTACGGTCAACAATTTGTTTGTGTCAACAAACAAATTGATACAAATGGATACATTGTAGCCAATTGCCGTTGGCAATTTTGGGAGGAACCTTACCAGTGTTACTGCGGCCTGCTTGCCTTAAGAATTATAATTGGATGAGTACCAATTGAAAGTTATAATTCGGACTAGGGCATTATTCAATAAAAGTGGCCCAATGCCTTTATCCATATACCGGTGTCTGAGTCTTTCTTTGGGGGGTGTGCCTGCAATGTCATAGGGTAAAGTATATCCTGACAGTCCTCTTCTGTCTACTGCCCATGCTAAGCAGTCACATAATGCTTGAACAAATTACTATATTTCTTAAAAGTAACTCTTGTTGACAAATGGGGACAACTTGACTTTAGGAAAGCATGTAAAACTTTCTTGTTAATTATAGTCTACATTTCCCTAGAACATTACTATTTACAATGACTTCTATATTGCATCAGTAACTGCAACCTTTCTTAAGCATTTGGAAATCTGTCTATTTAGTGGTACTGATTCAGCTGCCCAATTAAGACACATGGTGTCACCTATGCAATATTGTTCCTTACAACACTGTATTTCTCCTCCCCCTTTCCTGCCCATCCCTTTCTGTCCATCTAATGTGCTGAGCATCCTTCCTGTTTCCTTTGATTTGTGCCTTTGTTTTGCCATACCACAGTGAAAAATAAGTTATTTCTGGAGCCAAAGGAAATGACAGGGAACTGGGTTAAGGGAGATGAAAACAAGTTGCTCAGAACCAATAAGAATGTAACAAGTTTAAATTTACTGGAATGTATCCATATATGGAAGATGAATATTGCTTCCCTATCTGTAACCGATTATACTATAAAAGTGTGCAGTTTTGTGCTATTTGAGGTTCAGGGTCTGACTTATGAAAGTGCTCTGAACCTGCATGTAAATAAATTGTTCCAGTATCTGCTTGAAGCCTCGGAATGCTGTCTTAGTCCTTTGAGTTCCACAACAAAAGAGCTAGTGCTGTCTCCATATGCAGACCTTTATGTAGTCATGTTGCAGACATGATTAGACACTAGTGCACATGGAGTGGTTACCTTTCCTGTCAAAGTGATACTTATTTCTTGTCTGGCCAGACATCCCACTACAGTAATGGAGTAGACCGTACAGCCAGCGACTCAACACTGAGTGTAAATAACTTGACTCCCCTAAGGGGTCAATGGCTACAGCCAGATGAGCCCCTTTAGGTAGGGTAATGGCCGCCTCAGTAGAGGAAATGCCACTGGAAACCATCATACTGTATTTGGCCCAACAGCAAAATGTGCAGAGGAGGAACCACTTAATTCTGATTCCCAATGGTCATGGAGGCAGAAGAGGTCATGCCAGGTGGACTGGCTGTGAAGGTGCACCTTGCTAATATGCTGTGGCAGTCCATTGCAGTCCTGGTGTTATGTCATGCATGTCTCATTTCATATGTGCCACGTTAGATGGCTCTGTGTGGGTCACTTCATGGCAAACTGGGTTCTACCTTAAACAAATGCACACCAATGACATTTTTCCTGTTTCTCATTCTTCTTTTGTGAAAATGATTTCCAGGAGGGAATGTATACTCAGATACGAGTAGCAGTTACCACCACCGCTGCTGGTACTTATTTGTCTCGTTGTAATTTCTTGCTTTCATACTGCTAGGCTGGCAGGTGATGAGACAGATGTTGGACACACAGTTTGTCACACAACATTCATGTCTTGAACTGCTGAAATGGTCATCCAGCTTTGTGTCTTAACCACCAAGCCATGTGTCCAACTCGGAGTACTTTGAAGGAAAATAAAGGGAACTTTCCAATGTGTTCAGTTGGAAAACTGAATAAACTTGTAATCTCTTTGGGAGATGAACAACAAGCAGACTATCCCTTTCTAGTTTCTGCCCAAACCTCTTTGAAGACAGAATGATTAGATGTGAATAAGTCTCATCCACCTTTAACTACTCTCTGGGAGAAGGCTTATTAACAAATGGCTATCACAAGGAAAGTATATTTTGGGTCAGAATAACACATTTCATCCTTCTTTGCATTGTGAGAATTACAAGATAACAAAATAATTTAACTCAACATTTTGAGATTAAAAAGGAATGAGTAAATTTCAACCACAGCAGCAAGATCATTTTCCCCCTCAAAGTACATGATAAACAATCTCACACCATCATTTTAAAGTTACTTAAAATTTCAGATTAATTTTTGTATATGAAAATGTATGGTAAGGATGCCTTCCATAAAACACCTACCCCATCTTCTTCTCTATCCCAAGCTTGATAAATATCAAAAATCCAAAGTGGCAGCCTCAGATATACTCATCAACAAAACTGAATCAATAGTACATGGCAAAGAAATAGAATCAAATTAGCAGAGGTTGCCCGGCATTGCTGGGCTGTTTTAAATGGTGTTAGAAGGTTTTTGTTTTATGTTTATGCAAATGAGGTTAGTATGTAATTGTTTTTTTAAAAATGTTTATTTATACGCACGGACTGTTTTAAACTGTGATCATTTCTTTTTTATTTTATTTTAAAAAGAGGAAAGGTTGATATAATTTTTTCAATTATTGTATTTTTAAAAATTATGTGTTAGAATTTTTGTTAATGGGTGTACCTTGGATAACAATTTTAAAAATGTGTAAGTGTATGTTTTTTAAACAATTTTTTTACTGTGTTTAGAAGTTTTGTTTTGTTTTTTATTTATTTTTGAATTATTTTTGATTATTGTGGATACTTTTGAATGTTTTTAAATGTTATTTCCTTCATTTTGTTAAATCTTAGAGATTATTTTGAATATTTTGACTGTTATTTCTCCTGTAGCCACTGGGTGGTGCTGTTGAGTAAATTTTTAAATTTTGACTGATTTTTCTCTACTGGCCTGTAGGTGTCGCATCTTCTTCCAGTAGTCTCCTTCTTTTCTCATTTCAGTTCTGGTCGTTGATGAGGGAGGACATCTGCTGGTAAGGTCTCTGGTTTATTTTTGTTAGGGGGGTTTGTTTTGTTTTTGTTTTGTTTTTTTGGGGGGTGTTTCTGTGTTTTTCTCCTTGTTTATTTTTGGTTGTTTTTGTGTTTGCTTTTTATGTTTATTATTATTTTTTAATGTTCTTGTTTGCATTGAGGGGGGGGTATTTCCATGGGCCGGCCTCGGTGCCTGGCCTGTGGAAAATACCATGTGGCGGTGGTCAGTGGTGGTGGTGGGGTCTTTCCTTCTCACGGGCTGTGCTCGATGCCTGGTCCATGGGAAGGAAGGTCAGCGGCAGCAGGGAGTTCCTTAACGCGGCATGGCCTCTGTTGCCATACCGCATTAAGGAAGGCCATTGGCGGTGGGTGTGGGTGCTTTCCTTAAGGCGGCATGGCCTCTCTGGCCATGCCAAGTTAAGGAAGGCCATTGGCAGTGGGGGTGGGGGGCTTTCCTTAAGGTGGCATGGCCTCTCTGGCCGTACCACGTTAAGGAAGGCCATCGGCGGTGGGGGGGGTGCTTTCCTTACCGCGGTCTGTGTTGTTCTGAGGCAGTGCATTTTTATTTTTATTTTTTATGGGGTGCATTTCCCAAGGTTCTTTGTGCTCTCAGCTCTCAGCCTGATTGGCTGTGGCGTGGCGCAGCGCAAAGAACTTTGGGAAATGAAGTTGTTTCCCTTTTTTCGCACTTGTGGGGCTCTTGCCCCGGTGATGCATTTCTCAGTCTTGTGTTTACCTGTGCACCCAGTTCGGGCATGTGCACGAATGGTGAGTGTGGGCTAGTAGGGCCTGGCTAAGGAGCCTATGCAAAGTTCCAATGGTTAACCCTCGATTTTATAGGTTAAGATAATAAAGACAAACATGTGCTTCTCTAATCACATTTAAACATAATTTGAATTATTAATATGATATAAGATTGTAACATATACTAATCATTTTAGCAAGGGACTTGCAATTTTTTTCATGAACTTTAATCAACTAGAAATAAAAATGCCTTTTGTTGCAGTCATACAGGCAAAAGCTGCTAAGATCTGGTTGAAGTCCCAGATATTTATATTTACTTATTCGCTAAAATCTATAAATATGTATGCAAATGTGCACATTTCAGTGGCAAATTGTTATATGTAAGGAAGTTAGTACAGCTATTTGCTACCACATAAATCCTATTGATTGGTGTAGCAAATTGCACTACAGTAGACACATTAAATCGATGGGGATTTGGTGAATTAATTCCTGTTTAAGTTGCCTTGATTTAAATGGGCCTACTCTAACTGTGATTTTCTTTAGTATAGTAATTCACAATTAGTGTAGGACTATTCCAACCAATGAAATTTAGAGAAGAGTTGAGTCACTAAATCCTTATTACAATGAGCCTACTCTAACTGTAACTGTCAACTCAATCTGTCATGCAGTACCTAGGTTTCGAAGTGCTGGCTTTGCAGCCTTCCAGCTAACAAGGTGAGCTTCTTAACCATTGAGCAAAGTTTAGTAAACAGAACTGAATGTGAAACAAGGAAAACAGACTATTCCTAAATGCAAACACAGTAGCTAAATAGTGACAGTGATATTTCACTTTGTACAAGAAATGACTAATTGAGTGGCTGCAAGAAGCTATATCTAGCACCTGATTACTTCAATCCAAATGCTCCATCTGAACCTTCCCTTGTTGGCTGGATTGTCCAGGGGAGTTCTTAAGCTTTGCTGGTGGATTCACTTGTCTATTTCCTTTTACTTTATTGTTTAGTCTCATGTAATAAGTTTGATTTCCTCTTTCCTCAATTCAAATCACTAATCATCACTTTACTTCTAAAAATACCAAATACAAAAGAAAGAATCTTAGCGTTGTTCAGCTCTGAGATCCAGAAGTGTCTCCTTGTTGTGTGTTGTGGTAGCTCCCTGTATTTGTTCTGTTAGATAAAAAGGGACCTGCATATTTTCATAGCCACACTGTAAGTAGTATCTGTACAGGTGTGAAAGCTGAGCAGTAAAGAAAGCTGACAGGGAAAAACTGATTCATTTGAAATACGATGCTGGATGGGAGTTTTGTAACACCCTGGATTGCCAGAAAAATGAGTGTTCCTCCTAGAGCAGATCAAGCCTGGAATGTCTCTGGAGGCCAAAACAATGAGACTGCCTTACTTCAGACATTGTTGTGGCCTGGTCCAGCAGAGCTCTGCAGCTGGCAAGTGCTGCAGTAGAGGTGAGGGAGAGTCTCCTTATGTGAGTTCAAAAGGGGCAAAGTAGAGCCATCATTGAATGTCCAGTGGGGTCAGAAGCTAGTCAAGTTGTACCAAGGATGCAAGGGTCCTCTGGAAGCATAGTTGGGGTCACAAGCAGGGGATCCAAAATCCAGTATTCAGAGTCAAGCTAGGTGTGCAGTGTCAGGTCCACAATAGAGGAGAATTGATCTGATAAGAACCTGCCAGCACACACCCCTCATTTAAGGAGAGTAAGACTCCACAACTGAAGGTCGGTTCAGGAGGCATCTCGTAGCCATCCGTTGCTTCAGCTGTAACTGTTGTCTCAAGGAATCTCTGCAACAGGCAGATGTGCTGGCCTGCTCCTGATCATGCTGATTGTTTGTACCTGGCCTAGCTGTCAAGCTCCCGATCCTCTGGCCTGGCTGGGCCCTGATGAACCGGCTTCAAAGTGGCAGCTGGCTGCAGGGCAGGTGCCAGGTTCATGTCCTCCTGCTCAGCATCCTGATCTGGCCCAGCCATGGCCTGAGGGACTGGCAAGAGGTCTTCCTCAGGCTCAGGCTCCAGATTGGAGCTGGCAGCAGGCAACTGGGCTGGGTGACTGTCCTCCTCCTCCTCGCACCCAGGATCCCAGGTCACAACAGACACATAATGAGAAAGAGGAAGACCAAACATGAGATGGATTGACTTTTTAAAAGAAGTGACAGCTCTGAGTTAAAAGAGCTAAGCAGGGCAGTCGGGGGCAGAACCATTTGATGATCACATATTCGTAGGGATGCCATAAGTCGGGAGTGACTTGAGAGCATGTAACAAAAACAGATACATGTACAAGCACATGCACACAGCACACATGGCAGACAGAGCCCATTTAGAAATCAAGAGTAGTGTAAAGCAGTAAACAGTGTTGTTGGTTTTTCTTATTTGACAGGTATGTCAAATGGCCTCTCAAGCCCTCTCAGTCACTGAATGTACAGTTGAGAGAATGTGATTCAACACTCTGCACACTTCTATAAGGCACTCTTCTGCAAATGGAATACTGTGCTTCAAAAGGTACAGAGAGCCTTATCTTGAAAAGCCAAAAGTCTAGCATACAACAAGGCAGAGGAAAGTGGGAAATGCTTCAGAACTGCATGGCTAAGTGTTCGCTGCAGGTGCAAGAGAGAGAGAGAGAGAAAAGAGAGAGAGAGAGAATGGAAGACAGCGAAGGAAAGTTTGTGATGGAGAATGAAAAGTGCATTGGAAAATCTGACTTCCTGTTTCACAAATAGGAGAAATGATTTGAAAAACAAAAGTTGTGATGTTCTCATTATGAGTGTCTGGGCAAAAGGAGGGAAATAGCCAGGTGAACAGAATCAAACAAAGATGAACATGCTGTTTACACACTATGAAACTGTACTTTATGACAACTTCCAAGAAAGTTATAAAAAGGAAGATATTTAGAAAGGAATACAGATAAGGGTTCCTGGCTCAATAATATTTTGTAGCTTGACATTTTCTACTACTGCCCATAGGATATTTACATAGAGGTAGCACCACTGAGTTGAATGGAACTATTCTACAGAGAATGCAAGCGCGGCGCCAAAATGGCCGCCGCGCCCTTTGCGGCCCCCCCCCCACAGGACAGAGAATCCGGGTAGTTAGGGGCGTGGCCAGCTCCCTTATAAAAGGGGTGGCCACGAGGCAGCCGAGCTGCCATTTTACCTCAGCGACGGAGCGGAGAAGTCTTTTCCCCTGTGTCTCCGTCGCTCTTGAGCCTACCGGGAAGCCTTTTGGGTAGCGATTCTGCCTTGCCGGCTTCCCTTTGCTTCGGTGGAAATGCCTTCGAAGAAGAAGGCAGCTCCGAGTGCAGCTCACGCGGTTAGGAGGCGCAACCCAGGTCGGAGGACCGCGGTGCTGCCTCCTCAGCTGCCGCCTTTGCCCGCCCCTGCCGGGGCCGGCGGAATGGGGTCTATTGCCCCTTCGCCCGGAGTGGGCAACCAGAGTGCGGGCGCGGAAGGGGTTCCGGCCCGCGGCCCGCGAGCGGTGGACACCGCTCCTCCACCTGCTTTCGGGTCCTGGGTACAGGGGCCTGTACCCACGCATGGACCAGGCGGGCCAGCCGGCCCTTCGCCCCAGGTTAACGTGGAAGTCAGGCGGGGCCCCCCCCTCCTTTGGGGTTCCTTTTGAGGCGCTGTCTTCAGGAGGACAACAGCCGACAGGGAGGGTTGAGCTGCTGCAGGCGCGTGGCGCGGTTTCGGCCACTGCCTCGCAGCTCCCCAGCCAGCAGCCAGGTGCAGGTTCTCCGGGGATGAGCTCTACGTCGGTCGTGAGCTCCGACGCCCCCAGTGGGCCGGAACCCCCGGTGGGGGCGGCCCGCGGGGGTGCAGCATGTGAGTATACGGTGTAAGCGAGTACATCCACACACATTCCCAATATGGGGGGGGCTTTCCAATCGCTTTGGCCTCGCGCGGGTGGTGCGGCGGTGCACCCGCTGACGCCTCACCCGGCGATGACAGCTAACACCCAGGGCCCCGTGGTGGGGGGTGTTCCCTACCCTTAGGGGAATGTTTTGGGTGGCCGGGTTGGTCCAAGCCCCTATTCCTTACCGATGAGTGACCACTTGGCACAGGCCGCCAGAGAGTAAATTTGGCGGGGGGAGTACGTGGATATCTTCTCATTCCTAAACAGTGTGCCCACCAAGGAGAGAGGGAGGGGCAGAATGAGAAGGATAGTGGCAGGCACGTTGTCGCAAGCCACCAAGTATGTGGGCCAAATGGTTGCCGGCCTGCATCGTATGCATGGCGGTGTACCTTAGGGCATGGCCGGATTTGGCAATTCCGATGGTCCAGTATTTGGACAACGCCTACCGGGCGATGATTTACTTTCCGGGCCCAGCGTGGTTGGCTTGTGACGAGGGATGCCGTAGGCGGATTTCCCCGCACCCCGAGATTAGGCAGGATGAGCCAGGCCAGAGGCTGTGGCTTTTGTACGTGACGCCCACGCGCCCTGCACCCGGGGAGATATACCATTGTGGGCATGCGGTTCAGCGGGCGGCCCCAGCACAGGTCACCTGCCAGGGGGCGGGGCGGGGGGTTCCAGCCCGCCGGCTGTGCTGGACTTTTGGTCCAATGGCTCCTCTAAGGGGAAGACTTGCAAATACAGACAGGAGTGTCCCACCTGTGTTGGGCCCCATGCGGCCTCTGCCTGTCCCAGGCCTAGAAGGATGCGGGGCAGAGGGTGGGGCAGACAGGGGGCTTGCAAGACTGCCGCAGATGGATCTAGTTCACCGATGGGCTCCCTCCCCATTTAAGGTGGACATGTTGGAGCGTTGGCTCACATGGTGCCTGAAGGGTGAGGATGCGGGTATCCTTCAGGGTTCTAGGCAGGGGTTCCGGATCCCTTTCATGGGTAATAGGTCCCCTCAGGATGCCCCCAATCTTTTATCCCTTAAGGGGAGGGAGGAGGTGGCTGCTGCCAGCTTTGACGAAAGGGTCTATGCGGGCAGGGTCGTTGGCATTGTCCCGCACCCCCGTCCTGGGGAGCATATTGTTCAATGATGCCATGCCTTTTGGCTATTCCTTTGGGGCTCGGTATTCGAGCGTTTCACCATTTTCCTAAATTGCGCTTTTGTCCGCAGGTCAGGGTCCCGGTCTGTAGCCCATTCCCTGGATGGTTTTATTCGGGGCTGAATGGGGCTGGGACACGTACCCACGTCTCCTCATCACATTTCAGACGCTAATGGAGGAACTTGGTGTCCCTTTAGCGCCCGAAAAGACCGAGGGCCCATCTCCACAGCTGGTATTCCTGGGGTGGAGAGTAACACGATAGCGCAGGATTCTAGGTTGCAGCAGGATAAGGTGTCAAGGCTAGTGGCCCTTGTCTCGGTCTTGCTGGCCGGGCGCATGGCATCACTGAGGTAACTTCTGGTGCTACATGGTCACCCCAGTTTCGCTGGCAGGGTCGTCGCACCGGGCAGGGCATTTGCTCTGCGCTGGTGCGACGCCATGGCGGGATTATCCAGGCCCCATCACAGGCTCAGATTTACCCAGGGTATCGGGGCAGACGTGCTTGTCTGGCCATAGATCCAGAGGTACTTCAACGGGGTGTCATTTTGGGGTCTGATTTCCTGGCTCCCCCCTTGCTTTCAGATGCGGTCCGATGCCTCATGATTCCTGGGTTTCTGGGATGTACTTCAATTGGAAGTGGGCCTATGGTGGGTGGCCACCATCCTGGGCAGGCAAAGGGTTGCCTGCATGGTCTCACGTATCTGGAATGTTTCCCTATCCTGGGTGCTTTGATGCTATGGGGCAAGAGGTGGGCCAACTCGGTTGTGCAACTTGGGCATGGCAACGCGGCTGTTTTCCGCATCGTCACTGCACAGGATTCCAAATCGCCCGGGGTTATGGAGCTAGTTAGTTGGTTTGTGTTATGCAACCTGTGCCTCAACGTTCCCTTCAGGGCCAGGCATGTCCCAAGGGTTGATAATGATATTGCTGCTGCTTTGTCCCGCCTGCAGATCTCCCGGTTCCGTGCCTCGGCCCCCGGACGCGGAGGAATTTCCCTCGCCGCTCCCGGATGTGAGATGGACCGTTGGCAAGGAGAGGTTAACCGGGCGATTGGCCTGTCACTAGCGCCATGCATGAGTAAGGCGTATCACCACGCATTTAGTTCCTTTAGAGTATTATGTACCCGATTCTGACTGCCATGAACCTGGCCTTTTCCAGTAGCCCATGTTCTGCGGTTCACGATTTACCTGTATCCCCAGGGCCTTGCACCACGCACCATAGCATCTCAGCTGTCGGGTTGGCTTTTATGGCCAAGGTGGGAGGTCGTGTTGACAGCACCACTGACTTCCGGGTGAGACATGTTGGGAGGGGTGGGTGCGCGTGCCCGGGCGTTTCCCGGGCGACCGCCACCCCATTTACCCAGGGGTTTTTTGACCCAGTTGGCCCGGGGCTGGCCTGGCCTCTGTTTTGATAGATGAGGCAGCCCACTTCATGCGGCTACAACGGTGGCCTTTTTGGAGTCCTCCGCGTCGGCGAGCTTGAGATGCTGAGTAAGGCGGATGCAAGAGTTTCCCAGGGTTTTTACCCAATTGGCCCGGGGCTGGCCTGGCCTCAGTTTTAAGAAATGAGGCAGCCCACTTTATGCGGCTACAACGGTGGCCTTTTTGGAGCCCTCCGCATCGGCGAGCTTGAGATGCTGAGTAAGGCGGATGCAAGATTTTCCCAGGGTTTTTACCCAATTGGCCCGGGGCTGGCCTGGCCTCTGTTTTGGAAATGAGGCAGCCCACTTCATGCGGCTACAACGGTGGCCTTTTTGGAGCGCTCCGCGACAGCGAGCTTGAGATGCTGTATAAGGCGGATGCAAGTGTAGGGCACTGGAACTCGAGGATGTCTATATTGCCAAAGACTGGGCCCAGTTGAGGATACGCTCCTCTAAGACAGATCAGCATGGCGTAGGCAGTGGTGTAAGACTGCTACGGTGTTCTTTGGCAGACATCTGTCCGGTTGGTGCCCTACAGGAATTCCTGGCACTGCGTGGCAGGCACCACGGCCCGTTTTTTCTGTCACCAAGATGGGTCTCCCCTTACTATATTTCAGTTTTGGAAGGTGACAGCCAGAGCCCTCACCAGGGTGGGCCTACCAGGTGCCCGTTATGGCACACATTCATTCCGTATTGGTGCAGCCTCTACAGCAGCTGCTTTTGGGTACTCTGGGGCTGACATACGCAGCATGGGGAGGTGGGGCTCGCAATGTTTTCAGTTTTATGTGCGCCCACTCCTGCCATGAGTACCAATCCAGTCACCTTACCGCCTTTTTTCGCAATTTTCTTGCAGACCCTGGGTGTCGTATTACACCGGTGACAGTATGGCTGGTGGGCCACAGCTATGTGCACAGGGCAGCGCGTTACGCTGCGGCGACAGAGTGGACCCCGACTGGGACTGGGTGAACACGCCAGTCTCGCATGGCATGGTAAGCCTGGGATGTTATGGCGGGGGCTGCGGCCTTTCCCTTTTCTGGCCTGAGTGCTGACCCGCCTGACATTCTCATCATCTACCTTGGGGGCAATGATTTGTGCCAGGTCACCGGCTTATCGCTCAAGCATGCGATTTGCGAGGACCTCGCCTACTTGCATTATGTCTGGCCTGCCACAACCCTAGTTTGGTGGACATTATCCCGCGCCTTTCTATAGAGGGGGCGTTCACCTCCTGGCCCTTGACCGCGCTAGGCGCACGGTCAACGGGGCGGTGGCGCGGTTTCTTGCTGACAGGGCTTGGGGGCGGGTCAGTCATCACCCCGATATCAGTCTACAAAATTATGACTTGTACGCAGGGGATGGGGTCCATCTGTCGCGAGGAGGTATGGACCTCCTGTTAGGTGATTGGCGAGCAGGCCTGTTGACCGAGCTGACGGTCTGGGTGGGGGCGTCAGGTCTTCTTTGAAGCCCCTCCGTGTGGCGGGTAGCACTGGTAAGGTAAACAGTATGACCCACAAGTATCCGGCAGGTTCGCAATTGACTGGACAACACTAGACAGGAATAAATTAGTTAAACGTTGTCCGGTCAACGACGAATCAGGCGATGGGGTGATGACGATTGCTAACCAGCATGCATCACCCCTGTGATTTCACGGATACGCGTCAGAGGGTGGGGTCATGAGTTAGTTATTGACTACGGTCAACAATTTGTTTGTTGTCAACAAACAAATTGATACAAATTGATACATTGTAACCAATTGCCGTTGGCAATTTTGGGGTGGTACCTTACCAGTGTTACTTCGGCCTGCTTGCCTTAGGAATTATGATTGGTCGTTTTACCAATACAAATTTATAATTCGGACTAGGGCATTGAATCAATAAATGTGGCCCTATGCTGTTATCCACTTTCAATGTTGTCTGTGTCCGTTATTGGGGGGGTGCGCCTGCAATGCAAGCGCGGCGCCAAAATGGCCGCCGCGCCCTTTGCGGGCCCCCCCCCCCACAGGACAGAGAATCCGGGTAGTTAGGGGCGTGGCCAGCTCCCTTATAAAAGGGGTGGCCACGAGGCAGCCGAGCTGCCATTTTACCTCAGCGACGGAGCGGAGAAGTCTTTTCCCCTCCACCCCCTCCCTAGTTAACAGTGTGATATTTTGGTCGCTTCGGGGCCGGGTGGGAATTTTTGGCTGGGACCCATATTGGCTTCCGGGTCCTGGCTTTTTTGCCCATCCCACACTGTTGCTATGGTTTGATATAGGGGTCTTTCTGTGTTCCTAATGTTGACTTTGGTCACATTGGCGGGTAGCACTGGTAAGGTAAACAGTATGACCCACAAGTATCCGGCAGGTTCGCAATTGACTGGACAACACTAGACAGGAATAAATTAGTTAAACGTTGTCCGGTCAACGACGAATCAGGCGATGGGGTGATGACGATTGCTAACCAGCATGCATCACCCCTGTGATTTCACGGATACGCGTCAGAGGGTGGGGTCATGAGTTAGTTATTGACTACGGTCAACAATTTGTTTGTTGTCAACAAACAAATTGATACAAATTGATACATTGTAACCAATTGCCGTTGGCAATTTTGGGGTGGTACCTTACCAGTGTTACTTCGGCCTGCTTGCCTTAGGAATTATGATTGGTCGTTTTACCAATACAAATTTATAATTCGGACTAGGGCATTGAATCAATAAATGTGGCCCTATGCTGTTATCCACTTTCAATGTTGTCTGTGTCCGTTATTGGGGGGGTGCGCCTGCAATGGCTTGGTGATAAAAAATATTTCTTTATGAATAACTAGGTATATGGTAATTTTTCCTATTTGATCTTTTAAAGTACTTCAGACTATAGTTCTAGAGAGGTTTAGAATATTGTCTTAATA
Organism: Bradypodion ventrale; assembly: GCA_035047345.1. Lineage (NCBI taxonomy): Eukaryota > Metazoa > Chordata > Lepidosauria > Squamata > Chamaeleonidae > Bradypodion > Bradypodion ventrale. Next base: position 142,926,853 of record JAWDJE010000004.1, on the reverse strand, counting down.
AATCTAGGCACATGTTGAACTATAGCTAAACATGGAGCTTTCATTTCATTAAAAATAATTTATTTCATACAAATTTTATTTGATGTGTTGTTGTTGTAGTTAAATAACATGGCCATATGCCTTCCCTACTTTCTGTGTTGCTTAGATAAAATGATAAAAGTTTAGGAGAATTGGAAGAGCCTGAAATGCTGATCTTAGATGTCAATAAAGCAATAGCCACATCAATTTCAATATCTGAAAGTAAGGCATGATGTAAATCACACAGTTAGAGAGTGTTAATTATTTGTCTCAAAACTACTATTCTGTATTTTCCTCCCATGGAGATATGCTTGTGAGATTTTCTGCATCACCTACCAGAGCAAATAAACAAAAGGTCTTGTCCGGCTTGAGCACTAATGTTCTTGACACAGTTACCACAGGTGCCATATCATATCCTACCTTCAGTAACATAACATTTTAGACTGATTGTCCTCCTTCCTATACCAGGTTGCCATCTTTCCTGGAATAACTGAGACTACATTGTCAAAGTCGAACATGATCAGCTAGGAAACACCTATGCAATGTTCAAAGACAAGCTACAGCCACACAGAAGGCAGCACAGGGATTTATGGAGGTGATCAGAGATTGTTGTTTGATCATTGTGCAAATACACATCATCATCATCAACAATCCTCCTCCTCCTCCTCCTCCTCCTCCTCCTCCTCCTCATCATCATCATCATCATCATCATTATTATTATTATTATTATTATTATTATTATTATTATTATTATTATTATTATTATTATTATTATTATTATTATTATTATTATTATTATTATTATTATTACTGGTACCTCTCAGTACTATCATTCCATAGAGCAGTGTTTCCCAACCTTAGGTTTTTGGACTTCAATCCCCAGAAGACTAAATCAATTCCCCAAAGCACTGATCTGCCAATATACTGGTTTAGGCTTCTGGAAATTGAAGTCCAAAACCAAAAGATTAAGGAACATTGCCACATAGTATCAAATAACTTTCTTTCAAGTTTTCTATGGACCATCACAAAGCCACTACTGTATGGGACTTTTTTTCTTTCACATCAACGGTTGAATTAATAGTGTCTTGGGATGTTGCATGTTGATACTCATTTGTCCATAAACACAGATCAGAGTTTTTAAACAAACACAAGCGTGAACTTGAAATATTTTGAGTTGTGGCTCTTCCATATATCGATCCTGGTTGGATGCTCTTCAATTTTTACTTTCTAGTTTTGCCCAAAATCATTGAAAATACATCTACAAGATCTCGGGTCAAATATATATACAGTTCCCTTAGGAATGTACTTACAGTACAGATGTTAGTCTAGTGTTGGTATAACTTAGCAATTCAATTAAAGTACAGTTTCTTGAAAACTTGCACACCTGCTGCTTTCTATTCATATTTAGGAATAATTAACAGACTAACCTGCAGAGAAAGTCTGCTACAGATAGAAAGTGAGAAATGGTTGACATTTCACCAGCTTGGCAGGTGAAGAGAAAACTATACCCACACCCCTTGCATTATGAAATCAGTTCATTATCATAGTAAAAATTGTAAGATGGGGCAATATGGATCCAATTTTCTTTTCCATCAGTGATTAGTCTTATTGTGGACAGTTTTCTTGTCCACCAGGTATGTTTCAAAAGATTACAAGGAAATTAGTTGGGCCTTTAATAAATGAACAGAAATTCAGAGGAGGCCAAATATGGCAGCTCAGACAGGAAAATGTACATTCCCTATAATTAAAATGTTGACAGTGCAATTGGAAATGGTAGAACCTTCTTGGGGTGGCACAACTGCTGATCCAGGTGCTCCACTCCTTGTTCTGACTAATAACAGAAGCATCTCCCAGCAAACAACAGGGAGGGGAGATAATACCAGTCAGACACCTCCTCTAGTCTAGTTTAATAGTTTATTTACTAGCACAATGTTAGATCAAGATGAACTCCTAATTATTTTCCAAGGTCAGGAGGAATTTGGATTAATCCCAGCTTCAAGTGTTGGCTCAGCTGGCTTTTAGATTTGGCCAATCAGGATTGCAACTTTACCCTCACACAATGGGATTTCTCAGAAATATGAACCTCATCTTTCAAACTTGCAAATTAATCTTGCATTACAGTGATGAATTATAAAATGCTGACATTTCAATCATACTAAAATGCAAGATATGTACATGAAGATCACATAAAATGAAAATGAGGTTCTTTTAACAGTTGAAATATCCTTAATATACAGTTACATTTGATTCCAAGTCATTCCAAATTATACCCTCACTTGATATTGCTATCACTTGTATGAATATTTTGATGTCATCAAAGAGTATCATGACAGTTTGCTTTGCTTTTAGAAGATAGATGATACTGATAGCAGTTTCATTGATGATGACAAAGAGGATGGTCAGATTCCGATGTTATTACAGTTTTTCAAATGTCTCATTGTAAGATGGTCTTGAAACCAAGATTTGACACATTTCTACATTGCAAAAATGTTCATTAAGGAAAAGAAGTTTGTAACACACTCTCTCAGTTACTGAGTACACAGAAAGAGCCTCCTTGAAGATTGTGATATTTTTTGAACCATGATTGGGTGCATTCTGTGCAACCACAACCTAGTTAAGTGAAAGGAACTATGGAATGACTTCACCAAAGGTGACTTCATTCTGGCAGTTTCACGTCTGACTTAGACATGAAAGAAGTTGGTGAGCATAAGGTGGTGTATGGTAACATTTTAATTCTAACAACATAAATATATGTTTAATTCTTCCATTTTTATGGTATTGGGAGAGTTAAGGTTAAATATTTTTCAGATAAAGGCCTGCCCATGGGAGGCCATTTTTGCTATTCTTCTGCAAGCTGGTGAAGGCATTAGTGACTGGCTGTCTACAAGGGGTTTCTTAAAATGGGATTTTGCCTTTGTTGCTTTTAAATATTTTTTTAGCATTGCTTTTATTGACAATTTGTAAAATATTTGTTTAATTCTTTTTGAATAGTGTGCTAAATGTTTTAGCTTACATTTTTAATGATGTAAGCCATTTTGTGTCCTTTTATAGGGGAATAGAAGGGTAAAATTCTGTTATTTTTTTTAAAAAAATAGATTAAACTAAAGGATTCTAATTCCTCTCCTTACTTGCCACTGTATTCTTGTTCATTTTATGCTCACAATTTGTGGTGGTAAATTAGCCTGAAGCTTTTATAATTTAAATAAACATAATTTAGAATAATCATTACAATTATTTATTGTAGCAGTTACTAAACTGTGTCATGGCGATTGACTGGTACTGGTTTAAAAAAGCCATAAATCTGCAAAACTGGCATAATAATGATGATTTGCATAGGCCTTGTCTCTAGGCCCACAAGGTCCCCTTATAGTCCACTAGGCTTTGTCCTGGCTTGGTACAGTTTTCATGAAATCCAATGCTGTGAGGCCAATTGCTGCAAAAGAGAACAATAATGGATGGTTGTAATCAAAAGAAGCAGCAAGTATGAAAAATGCATGCTCAACCAGGATGCATGCATGCTCAAACAGTAAAACCCCAGTTTACGATTTTAGTCCATTCTGACAGTTTTCTTGGAAACTGGATCAATTGTAAACCGAAGCACATTTTCCCATAGGGATCCATTGAAAATTTTAAAAACATTCCCAATCTCCCAAAAAATAAATACATAAAACAAAAAATGTTGGTAAAGGGCTCCCCCAGTGAAGATGACACAGTCAGGCGAGATGAACCACTCACCTCTCCCCCTTCTAAGCCCGGGTCAGTGTGGTGAAGGGAGGGAGTGGTGATCACAGCAGGGTGATCTTGCCTTGTACATTCACAGCGCCTCTTTCAGAGACACCACTAAGGCGCCAGATTTAAAAGACATCCAGTGCATTAGAGACAGTTCCATAAAAGGCGCCATGAATGCACAAGGCAAGGTTGCCCTGCTGTGATCGTGCCACTCACAAAGTACAAAATGGCTGTGGGTGGTCTTATAAACCTCCCAGGTGCAATGCACTCTGGGAAATTCCTCGTAGTATAGCAAAAAAAATAATGTTGTGAACCAGGACGTTATTTCCAAGGATTTTGCCATCGTAAACCGCAGCAAACATAAACCAGGGCATTCATAAGCTGGGATTTTACTATATTTTGTTTTCAATGGAGCACTTCTCACTGCCAAAGAGGCAAGTCATTTAGGAAATCAAATTATAGTTTGGCTTGGGGTTTCTAATAAGTATACATTCTTGTAAGAGGGACTGCATCTGTTATCAGAGTGTTGCAAGCTGAGACCTCTTGTGTACATATGGAACATAAAGTTCTTTATCAAAGACACAAGCCAAAGACGTTTATCAGATGTCTTTTGTCATCCAGACATCCTACAGCAAAAATGGCACACCAAACTCAAAAGGTGTATGCAAATTATTATTCTTGTGTGTATCCCTTTGATTTGTGGCCAGCATTGTTTATTATTAGCTCCCTGTGCTGTTGTTTCTCTTCCCAGGGAAGTTGGTTATACTTTCCTGGGAAGAGGCTATTAAACCTTTTCTACTGCAATCACTTTTATATATACACAACCTCTTATGAAAAACCATGTCATCTGATATAAATCTTGAGACTCAAAAGAAGCAGATTGCTTAGCAACCTGGGATAACCTAAATTTCCTTTCCAATAATTTATATAACTGCCTGCCAGACAGCCATCAATTTTTCATTCAAATTATTACAGATATTTGGGACAAACCTGCATTTATTCAGTCTTGGCAGTTCTGGATTAAACGTGTCTCTGGAGAAGATACATATATAAAATGTGCAACATAATTTTCATGCAAATGTCTTATCTGAAAATGAATGGCAAGGAATGAAATATATGCTTTTGCAGAGATCATTGCAAAATTGTTCCTTTGCATATTTCTACAGTGTACCAGCATTGAGCAATGGGGAAAAAGGCAATGTGATGATCTATGAAAGCCAGTAACAACATGATTGTATCTTATGTTTTCTTCACACTGGTTTCAAAAATTTATACAAATACTAAACAATTTAGTTTCTTGCACAATTTACAAAGTTGGGCTGTCTGGATGAAAAGATAGCATGATTGTTTCTCCTATGCCAAGTGCATAGGAGAAAAGATCAGGCCTCTCAAAGTGAAGTGTATGGACTTTGGATTCAGTGGACCCAAAGTTGCTGTCACTGGTGTTAATAGAAGCCTCCTAACTAGAGCTTCCTGCCAACATGTAGCTTCCTGGAGTGGAGACTTCAGAAGCTGTGCTCCTTTTTCTCAGTAGGAGGCCATGTCTGTGAAATCCTATCTTTCCTCAACTAAGACAGGGCAGGATGGGATTGCATTGTAAGGCAATAAACTAAGTGGCAGGTTTAAGTAGTTTGAGTCTGACATACAGTAACTAAAATAAATAAGATTTATAAATGTTGGTGTTTTGGAGTGCACACATTCAAGTCTCCATTCAAGTCCTTTCCCCAGTTTCCAAGCTTACTGGACATGCTCAGTTCTCATTTGGCAACATTGGCTTCAACAGGGAAAGTTAAGGCGAAAGATAATTATTTTAAGAGCCAGTCTCTCTCTCTCTCTCTCTTTCTGAGAAGTTATCCTCTGTTCTGAAATGTTCCAGCCACTATGTCTGCAGTTGATTTTCCCCACTTCTCTTCTTCCCTCTCTTCCTTCTAGTAACCCTAGCCATGTCTTCTTCTTTCTTGTCCTGATCAAACTCTGGACCGCCACTTCATGGTTTTGTCATTGGAAAATGGATTCTACTGTAAGTGTTTAGAGAAAATGGAAGAAGAATTATGCAGACAGAAGGGGATTAGCTTCTGCTAGACCCTGGAAGGTGGTGCGAGTTTAGGAAGGTGGTGCGAGTTTAGGAAGAGAACAGTTAAAATTATTGTGAGCAACAGCTGGCTAGAAGACAAAGCAGGTGTAGAAATTGCATGGCCATAGACTTCTATACTGTGTGAATTGTACTGTATTTCTACTTCAATGATGGTAATTATGTCAACATGCACAAACATTAGTTTATATTAGCATATCCAAACTTTTACCTCTTTTTGTCTGCCCTTCATTTTGGTAGTTCATCAGTGTCCACCCTACTTTGCAGTATAATTGTAGCCCTCTAACCTTTGCAATCATAGTAGAAGAAAAGTGTTCTGGTATAGAGGAAAATGAAAATGGAATATGTATTATCTGAAATCAACCTTATTGTATGTGATTTTCTTTTCTTGTCACAAAAGCAGGCAATTGTAGAAGGAGACTAGTAGTGGGAAGGAGGAAGTTAACAGCTATTTCTTCTCCTTTGTTTCCTGCTGTTATTATAAGCTGAAACACATTTTTAACACGTAAAGTAAATATGAGTTCAATAATATAATTTCTTATGTGTTAGCAACTGTCTTTCTAAGAGTTCTGAGTGTGGCAATGGGTGTGTGCTGAAAAACATTTGTTTTTTGCTTCCATGAAATAAAGTGGCTTCTGACAACCATTTATTTTTAACCATCCTTTTTTCAGAATCTTGATGGAGATCAGGAAATGTCACAGAAACTCTTGGATTTACCTGCATACATTTACTACGTTGTTCAGATGATTTCTTGTTTCATTAAGAAAACAGGTGGATAACTATAGTCTATTTACTTTGCAAACATTTGAGGAAAATCTATTTTAAATGGAGTTGAATAGTATATATAAACAGAAGATTAGCAGATAGCCAGTTTTTTTAAAATTCAAGACAGATGGGAGTCAGCTATGTTAAGTGCTTAGATCAGTGGTTCCCAACCTATGGCCCCCAGGCTGGATCCGGCTAGATCCAGCCCTCAGGCAAAATTCATACTGCCCCTGGGCTAGATTGTGATTGATGAGTGAAGTGCCCCAACATCACTGGAAGTGCCAAAATTGCTGTGTTTTTGCACCAAAACACAGCAGAAATGTGGTGAAAACATTCAAAATTTGCACAAAAATGTTCCTACTCACTCCCTCCTCCAAGAAAAGCAGTGGAGATGGTGACAACACCATTGCGAGAAACCATGTGACTGGCCCACTAAGCAGACTGAGGGGGCATGGTCAGGCCCTTGACAGGAAAAGGTTGGGGACCCCTGGCTTAGATCATTGCTATCACTGGTGTCAATAGTAGCTTCCTAACTATAGCTTTCTGACAACATGTTGTCAGGAAGCAGACAGGTCCTCCTTTTAGGGTACAAGAGTGCATTATACAAAAGGCCTGTTGATACATGTAGAATGCAGTAGAATGTTCTGCTTATGAAATAGCATTGAGGCCTGTACTCTGATACGATGCTATGATCACATCATGTGCCACAGGAGAAAATGAAAATTTAATCTCTGGTAATAATAATGCAAAAGGGTGCAGTTCACTTTTTCTCCCCATTTACCATCTATGAATATAGAACTGAATTTTAGGGATGAAGATGAAGACATAGACCTGTATGCAGGGAAAAATCAAAGAGGTCAGTGGAACAAGAAGCAGTTGCTGCTTGGGAGACTGGATTCAGACCCAGAGTCACACTCATTCATATCCACTTGCTTTTCAGTTTGTTTTGTTCTCATATAATTATACTTTTTAGTTTTCCACTGCTCTGGAGCCTTTCTTTCTCAGTTTTTAGGCCAAAGATTGCTGTTCATAATGAGCTTCAGCTAGAGGGCTGGTGGAAGAACAGAGGCAAGAATCATATTTTATAATAGGGTTAACTGACACAAATTTTGTTTAAGTGTAATTTCCTCTGAAAGTTAGGTCCAGATTGTTTTTGTTCATGCTTTTCATTTCATCATTGCATTGCATTGTTAGAAATGGGTTGATTTACCTGTGATTTCTTTTATAACATGACTTCATTTCATAGATCTTATTCCTTGTTTATCTGCTTTGGTTTAAATAAACTTTCTAACTAACTGCAATTAATTGTAATGGTAAATAGCTTCAGATGATCTCTGGTGACATTTGGGGCAAATAAAGGGTTAATGCTTCCCAAATGTCATGTTTTAGAAGGTATTTCAGGGAAACAAAGATTAATTTACAGTAACTGTTTCTATTTGCTTGAAGACCAAAACCACTAAATTACAGATGCATGTAAAATACTACAACAGTGATTCTCAACCTGCAGCCTGCGGGCTGGATGAGGCCAATGGCACCAGTTCATGTGGCCCACCACCACCTCCACCACAACAGGAGGAAGGTGGTGGAGGAAGAGAAAAATGGTAATCCGGCCCCCAAAGCTGTCTGAGGGAGTGTGACCCAGCCCCCAGCTTTAAAAGGTTAAGAACGTCTGTACTACAAACCACAACTTTGTCACAAAAGTGTACAAGAATGAAAAGCATATATTAAATAAATCTCAAGTACAAGAATTAAGTTACTGAAAAAGATAACAGCATATTTTTAAAATATAAAAACTTTTAGAAAACATTTGCACAAATGACTAATAGATTAAGACTTGCACCATGGCAGCAAACTCAGAAGCTCAATACTGATGTTTAACTGGGAGATGCAATGGTATGTGTGCATGTGTGTGTGCAAGTGGAGCATGGAATCATGCATTCAGTCTATAGGAAGAAAAATCAAAAAGTCTAAGTAAAAGCTGAAATGTTATCTTTCCTTCTCTTTTCTTCTGCCAGATGTGGTTCAAAATCTGCCAATCTGCTATTTTCTGAGGCAATTTGGAAGTAGCAATTTTAGTACTATTCTAGGGGTCATAATTCAATGCCTGACCAGGAAAATTTACATTCCATTAGAAAGAGGGAAGGACTGCAGTGCTTTAGTGGTAAAGATGCTGACCTTGACAACTGGAAAGTTGGTAGGTCAGCAGTTTGAGACCTGAGTGCTGCAAAATGGAGTAAGCAATCTAGCAGTTTGAAAGTAAGAAATTGCAAGTAGATAAATAGGTACCACTTTGGTGGGAAGGTAAATAGCATTGCTGTACCCACACCTCAATAACGACACGGACACATAGTTTGGATTGAAAATTGGGCCACTTTTATTCAATTCAAAATAGACCTACCTTAACCACGGTTAAGGATCAAACGGGCCGAAATAGCACTGGTAAGGGGCAAATCCAATTAGCACCCTAATTAAATGTATCTCACAACTTGTTACAGCGGCAACAAGATGTGAGCCTCTTTCAACAACCTGCTTCTGCGGAAGCGTGTTGTTGACCCGATCTGGATGCAATCCTATCTAAGTAAGTGGGCTGGCCATACCAGTTTGGCTAACCTTGTCCTCCCTATGGCCAGTCCGCTGGATTTGCCCTATTAAATAGTAATGCAGTTGCCCCTTACCAGTGCTATCTGCCACATGGGGAGGAGTGAACGACTCACTGCCCCACCACAATCGCTCATGCAGTCAACAGGCCTGTTTGCAGGGAGTGCTAAGAATAGATCCATACCCCTGGCTGACAAGTGCACCCCATCACCATGATACAGACTGCAGTCTTGTACGCAGATCAGGGGACGTGGGACCGCTGTCCCCAAAGCGTTGGAATAAAGGTAACTGGCCACCGTCCACGGACCTGCGGGCCCGGTCGCATGCAAGAATGTCATAAAGAGGTCCATTCCCCTGGCTGAAAAATGCACCCCATACACTCCCTGGACCCTGCTTATCAAAGTCCGGGCTACTGCCCTGCGAGTACAAGAATGTTGGGCTACTGGCCACGACCTACGTTTGGACTGACGATGTAGGACTACTGTCCCCGGACCCTGTTGGACTGTCCACGAACCATGCTGGGCCACTGTCCACTAACCCAGTTGGAGGATAGACTCTGAACCAGTTGGACCACTGTCCAAGAACATGATCGGTAAAAGACCGGGCTACTGCCTGATCAGAATAAGGGGTGTTGGACTACCGTCCCCAAACCCTATTCTGCCAAAAACCGGGCGAACGACCATTCACCACAAGGGTGTTGGGCGACTGTACCAGAACACGGGCACCAAGCTACTGGGCAAATGACGGCCTAATGTCCCCACCCTGCTCGGTCAAATACCGGGCTACCTTCCTGTGAGCCAAAGGAAGTGGGACTACTGGCCGAGGACCATGTATGCATAACCACCAGGCTGCTGCCCTGTGAACACTAGGGGTGTTGAACTGCCGTCCCCCAAACCATCCACCGCAAAACACCAGGCCAGAGCCCTGTAAACAGACCACCGGGCCAGGTGGACACGACAGGGGGCTGTCGGACTACTGTCCGCGGGACCCGTTAGGCAAGTTCCAGTGTACTGTCCAGTGATCAGACTGCCGGCCCCGGTAAATACAGGATGTGCACTAACCCACCGTCAGCGTGATAGATGGGCCCCTAAAGGTTGTACGATCAGGACCCAATGGCCAGCGAGGACCCATCACGGCAAGGTCGATACGTCTGTTGAGGGGCAATTATGAGCCCACGCTAAATGCTAACTGATCCCTCTCAAATTAACACATGAACTAGAAACATGAACTTGACAGTCAGACTGGGGCCACCAATGCACCTCGGGAAGGGAGCAGCCCCCGCCCCTTCATCCCATGGGATCCATACCACCTCCAATGTGCAAAGACGCAGAGCCCTGACTGTATGCTCTTCAGTGACAAGGCAGCGTAGCGGATCGACCAATTGACACCGCAGCAACGAACTCTCCATGCTCTCCCCCGCATCTCCACGTGTTCATGTGCTGAAAGAGAAAAGGAAAGAACAGAACCAGCAAGGAGCCCACTGTGCCATGGGAACACAGTCAATCGAAAGTGGATGGATCCCTGCCATCCCCTGAGCCAGCTCCTATCAAATGGCCCTTGTGGGACAAATACATCACCCAACAGACTCTAGCGAATCCAAAGCAGCAAGGGCGGCCCCAGATCACAGTAAAAAAAGACATTACATCGGGGTGGGGTTGCATCATGGTGTAAAGAGAGGTGCTAAACTCAACTAAATAGAACATCAGGCAAGGGCAGGGCCATTACGAGTACATCGCTACAAACACCGCGAAGAGCCCACATGTATGTTGGCAGGCCGGCTGTAGCCAAGGACAGACCCAACCCAATTGCCTATCCCGCAAAGTGTCCACATTTCCTGGGGAGTGTAAGAGAGGTATCAGCCCTGGTGTGAGGGGCTGGAACCGGGAATAGCTGCGGGGAGAAAGCATCAACAATGCCCTTGGTAACACCTTGACATGCCACCTAATTAACCCACTTCCTCCCGGTAAGTAAAATTAGGTTTGGTGTTAATTTCCCCCCAGAACCATGCTTCCTCAAAATGCGCGTTCTACCATGTACTGAGTTTTGCAGGCACTGTATTTATCGCATGCAAGCCCCAAGCAACCTTGCAAATGCACAAACTCTTGAGATAGGTGACAGCCGGCTTGGTAGTAACATATGTGGAAAGGATCCTGCAGTCCGATTACAACAGAAGCCAAACGTGAAGATGGCAGCTAGCCCAGTGAGTTATGTATCCGTAGTGTATTCAGGCACATTTGCAAGTTGCTAGGGCCGCACCCTTGCAGGAGAAAAATGGCAGTCTCCCCCCATTCAAATTAAGAACACCAAGAAGCAGGAAAACCCCTGCACAGGGCATGCTTATTGTGCTAATGAAAGTCCGGTGATTGGCTACACTTTGGATCTCATTCATGTGCGCCAGCGAAAGTCCATGTGCACCAGCAAAGCGCGTGGTCCGAACCCATTCCCGGGTGAGGTCTGCGCCATCAGGACGAGCTGGGCTCGTCGAGGTGAAGAACCCCCCTCCAATGGCATCTGAGTCACGGTAGGTCCACCTCCAAGGCGAGGGCGACTCGCCCACGTGAGGTGCGCGGTCCGGGCTGTTGCCGGCCGGGAGCCGTCACAAGAAGGGGGTCAAGAGTTGCGTGGCTGACGGCCGCAAGGAACACCACCGCAAGCCCGCTCCCGGGCCAGAGGCGTTGAAAGCGGAGATCAGCTGGGTGCAGAAACATGTCCGGAGCCCAGCCGAATTTTGCAAGAGCCGGGGCCATTGGCTCAGCCACCCCTTATAAGGGGTAGCCAGCCATGCCCCCGGCTCCATTTTGCTGTGCCCGTGCCTCAGGGGCGGGGCCAGCAAAGCACGTGGCGGCCGTTTTGGTGCTGCACATTCCTTCTATGCACTCCAGTGTCTAGTGATGCCTGCCACATGACCACAGAAATGTCTGTAGATGCAAACCACACTGGATCTTTGGGTATAAACAGAGATGAGCACCATCTGGCTTTCAGAAGAAAAAAGTCTGCAAAGAAATTAAACAACTAACTGTTGACAAAATTATCAATCCAGATGGTTTGACCATGAATTCAAATGGAGACAGCAGTCAAGAAATCAAAAGAAGATTGAGACTCAGAAGGATTGCTTTGAAAGATGTGTCACTAGAAACCAAGTTGAAGATCATCTACATCACAATGTTCCTATTACCATTATGGATGTGGAAGCTGGAATGTGACAAGGGGTTAAAAAAATATATATAACATGTGGCATTGGTGAAGAGCAGTACAGATAACAGGGATCACCAGAAAGACAAATAAGTAGGTTAGATGAAGTCAAACCTAAACTCTCTTTAGAATTAAGTCTATAGTATACTAGGAACATCATGAGAAGATAAGACTTGCTTTAAAAATATGATTATGGAAAAAGTTGAAGGCAACAGGGGGAGAAAAAGGAAGCCAAATTGAATATACATTGACTCAATTAAAGCAGCCACATTTTTGAGTCAGTAAGATCTGAACAGGGCTTTTGACAAAAACATATTTTCTCAATTCTCAGAGTCACCATAAGCTGAAGAGGATTTGACAGCACATAGCAACAAGGAGGAAGCCCTATTGCTAGTTCCAACCAATTTAAACCATTGACTCAATGAAATGTATGTAAATATTGCACTAAATCAGCAACAGATTTAATGCTCTCTTTTTCATTGGAACTAGCAAAAGGTCTAATATATATTTTTGGATGGTGTACCAGGCCCCTCAATACCATTGTTAGCAGTTTCCATGTGTGGTGAACAAAAGTCTGAAAGGCATCCTTTCATGTATTGTGGACACTGTAGCCTATAGCCTATAGATGATGAACCTTTTAGAGACTGAGTGTCCAAACAGAGGAGGACATTCAAAAGCTCCTCTGTGCTGGAGGGAAGGAGGATTTGCTCCAATTGGGCTGCTGGGCAGAGGAGCAGGGTGAACTCTGTGCTGGGGGAGGTATACTCTTTCTCTTAGCATATCCCAACGCTTTTAGCCTATCCCAACACAGTGATGACATACATGTCAACAGAAAAGAATGCAAGCGCGGCGCCAAAATGGCCGCCGCACCCTTTGCGGGCCCCCCCCCATAGGACGAAGGCATCCGGGTAGTTAGGGGCGTGGCCAGCTCCCTTATAAAAGGGGTGGCCATGAGGCAGCCGAGCTGCCATTTTCCGAAGCGACGGAGCGGAGAAGTTTTTCCCCTCTTGTCTCCGTCGCTCTTACCTTGCCAGGGAAGCCTTTTTGGCGGCGAATTTTCTCTTTTGGCTTCCCTTAGATTTCCTTGCGATGCCTGCGAAGAAGAGGGCGGCCGCGAGCGCGGCTTGCGCTGTTAGGAGGCGCAATCCGGGTTGGAGGACCGCGGTTGCGCCTCCCCAGCAGCCGCCTTTGCTGGTACCCACCGGGACCGGTGGAATGGGGTCTATTCCCCCTTGCCCGGAGGCGGGGGACCTGAGCATGGGTCAAGTGAGGGCTGTGGCCCGCGGCCCGCAAGCGGTGGACGCCGCTCCTGGTGCTTCCCATCCTGTTGGGCCTCCAGCGGCGGGGGCGCAGCTCACCCCGGGGCCTTCTAGCCTTGGGGGGTGGTGTGGCCCCTTGCCCTGGCAGGTACCTACATCGGCCCTACCGGGCCTCGGCGTGGGGCGATGGCCCTATTAGGGTCCCGGGGTACAGGGACCTGTACCTGTGCCTGTAGCAGGAGGGCCGGCCGGCCCTTGGCCCCATGTCAGCGTGGAGGTCTTACTGGCCCGTGTTGCGGCCCTTGAGGCGTCCTTGGCTCGGGCCAGCCATGCTGGGGCTCCCTTTGGGGTTCATTTCGACACGTCGTCTGCTGGGCAGTGGCAGGCGACGGGACGGGTTGAGCTGCTTGAGGCGTGGCACAACCTCGGCCACTGCCTCGCAGCTCCCCAACCAACAGGCCGGTGCGGGTCAGCCCCCAGTGACGAGCTCTACGGCGGTCGTGAGCTCCGACGCCCCCAGTGGGCCGGAACCCCCGGTGGGGGCGGCCGCGGGGGTGCAGCACGTGAGTATGCGGTCCAAACTAGTGCACCTACACACGTGGCCACGTTTGGGGGGGGCTTTCCAATGGCCTTGGCCTCGCGTGGGTGGTGCGGCGGTGCACCCACTGACGCCCCACCCGGCGATGACAACTACCACCCAGGGCCCCGTGGTGGGGGGTGTTCCCTACCCCGAGGGGAATGTTTTGGGTGGCCGGGTTGGTCCAAGCCCCTATTCCTTACTGCTGAGTGACCACTTGGCACAGGCCAACAGAGAGTAAATTTGGCGGGGGGAGTACGTGGATATCTTCTCACTCCTAAACAGAGGGCCCACCAAGGAGGAGAGGGAGGGGCAGAATGAGAAGGATAGTGGCAGGCACGTCGTCGCAAGCCACCAAGTATGTGGGCCAAATGGTTGCCGGCCTGCATCATATGCATGGCGGTGTACCTTAGGGCCCGGCCGGATTTGGCAATTCCGATGGTCCAGTATTTGGACAACGTCTACCGGGCGATGGTTTACTTTCCGGGCCCATCGTGGTTGGCTTGTGACGTGGAATGCCGTAGGCGGATTTCCCCGCACCCCGAGATTAGGGTCCAGCAGGCGGCCCCAGCACAGGTCACCGGCCAGGGGGCGGGGCGGGGGGTTCCAGCCCGCCTGCGGTGCTGGACTTTCTTGTCCAATGGCTCCTGCAATGGGAAGAATGGCAAATACAGACAGGAGTGTCCCACCTGTGTTGGCCCCCATGCGGCCTCTGCCTGTCCCAGGCCTAGAGGGATGCGGGGCAGAGGGTGGGGCAGACAGGGGGCTGGCAAGACTGCCGCAGATGGATCTAGTCCACCGAAGGGCTCCCTCCCCAATTAAGGTGGGCATGTTGGAGCGTTGGCTCACATTGTACCCGAAGGGAGAGGATGCGGGTTATCTCCTTCAGGGTTCTAGGCAGGGGTTCCGGATCCCTTTCATGGGTAACAGGTCCCCTCAGGATGCCCCCGATCTTTTATCCCTTGGGGGGAGGGAGGAGGTGGCTGCTGCCAGCTTTGACAAGAGGGTCTATGCGGGCAGGGTCGTTGGCCCTGTCCCTGCACCCCCGTCCCGGGGAGCATATTATTTCAATGATGCCATGCCTTTTGGCTATTCCATTGGGGCTTGGTATTCGAGCGTTTCACCACTTTCCTAGAGTGGGCCTTTGTCCGCAGGTCAGGGTCCCGGTCTGTAGCCCATTCCCTGGATGGTTTTATTTGGGGCTGAACGGGGCTGGGACACGTACACACGTCTCCTCAACACATTTCAGACGCTAATGGAGGAACTTGGTGTCCCTTTAGCGCCCGAAAAGACCGAGGGCCCATCTCCACAGCTAGTATTCCTGGGGTGGAGAGTGACACGGTAGCGTAGGATTCTAGGTTGCAGCGGGATAAGGTGTCAAGGCTAGTGGCCCTTATCTTGTACTTGCTGGCCGAGCGCATGGCATCACTGAGGGAACTTCTGGTGCTACATGGTCACCCCAATTTCGCTGGCAGGGTCGTCGCACCGGGCAGGGCATTTGCTCCGCGCTGGTGCGACGCCATGGCAGGATTATCCAGGCCCCACCATAGGCTTAGATTTACACGGGGTATCAGGGCAGACGTGCTTGTCTGGCCATAGATCCAGAGGTAGTTCAACGGGGTGTCATTTTGGGGTCTGATCTCCTGGCTCCCCCTTGCTTTCAGATGCAGTCCGATGCCTCAGGATTCCTGGGTTATGGGATGTACTTCAATTGGAAGTGGGCCTATGGTGGGTGGCCACCACCCTGGGCAGGCAAGGGTCGCCTGCATGGTCTCACGTATATGGAATGTTTCCCTATCCTGGGTGCTTTGATGCTATGGGGCAAGGAGTGGGCCAACTCGGTTGTGCAATTTTGGCGTGACAATGCGGCTCTTGCCCGCATCGTCAATGCACAGATTTCCAAATCGCCCGGGGTTATGGACCTAGTGCGCGAGTTTGTGTTATGCAGCCTGTGCCTCAATGTTCTCTTCAGGGCCAGGCATGTCCCAAGGGTTGATAATGATATTGCTGCTGCTTTGTCCCGCCTGCAGATCTCCCGGTTCCGTGCCTCGGCCCCGGATGCGGAGGACTTTCCCTCGCCACTCCCGGACGAGAGATGGAACGTTGGCAAGGAGAAGTGACCCGGGCGATTGGCCTGTCACTAGCGCCATGCATGAGTAAGGCGTATCACCACGCATTTAGTTCCTTCAGAGCATTATGTACCCAATTTGACTGCCAGGAACCTGGCCGATCCCAGTAGCCCATGTTCTGCGGTTCATGGTTTACCTGTATGCCCAGGGCCTTGCACCACGCACCATAGCATCTCAGCTGTCAGGGTTGGCTTTTATGGCCAAAGTGGGAGGTCGTGTGGACAGCACCAATGACTTCCATGTGAGACATGTTTGGGAAGGGTGGGTGTGCGTGCGCGGGCGTTTCCTGGCGACCGCCACCCGATTTACCCAGGGGTTTTTACCCAATTGGCCCGGGGCTGGCCTGGCCTCTGTTTTGATAGATGAGGCAGCCCATTTCATGCGGCTACTACGGTGGCCTTTTTGGAGGCGCTCCGCATCAGCAAGCTTGAGATGCTGAATAAGGCGGATGCAAGATTTTCCCAGGGTTTTTACCCAATTGGCCCGGGGCTGGCCTGGCCTCTGTTTTGATAGATGAGGCAGCCCATTTCATGCGGCTACTACGGTGGCCTTTTTGGAGGCGCTCCGCGTCAGCGAGCTTGAGATGCTGAATAAGGCGGATGCAAGATTTTCCCAGGGTTTTTACCCAATTGGCCCGGGGCTGGCCTGGCCTCTGTTTGGATAAATGAGGCAGCCCACTTCATGCGGCTACAACGGTGGCCTTTTTGGAGTGCTCCGCATCAGCGAGCTTGAGTTGCTGTATAAGGCGGATGCAAGTCGTAGGGCACTGGAACTCGAAGATGTCTGTGTGGATAATATTGGGCTCAGTTGGGGATACGCTCCTCTAAAACGAATCAGCACGGCGTAGGCAGTGGAATAGACTGCTACGATGTTCCTCGACAGACATCTGTCCGGTTGGTGCCCTACAGGATTTCCGTGCACTGTGTGGCACGCACCATGGCACATTTTTTCTGTCACCGAGGTGGGTCTTCTATTCCTAAATCCCAATTTGGAGGGTGGTGGGAAGGCACTAGACAGTGTTGGCCTCTCAGGGGCTCGTTGTGGCGCCCGTTCGCTCTGCATAGGGGCGGCTTCTGCTGCAGTTGTTTTTTGGGTACTACAGGGCTGAAATACGCCGCATGGGAGGGTCGGGATCACAATGTTTTCAGTTTTGTCTTCGCCCTCCTCAACTGTGAGTACCAGTTTTAGTCACTGCACTGTTTCTCCCCCCCCCCCCTTCCCTTTTTTACTTGACAGACCCTGGGTGTCATTTTACACCGGTGACAGTATGCCTGGTGGGCCGTAGCCAGGTGCACGGGGCAGCGCGTTACGCTGCATGGGGCAGCGCGTTACGCTGCATGGGGCAGCGCGTTACGCTGCGGCGACAGAGTGGGTACCCGACTGGGACAGGGTGCATCCGCACGTCGGACACGATACCGCGGTACGCTTACAGGGGGGCGTTCGGCCTCGGGGCTCTTGACTGAGCCGACGCTCCGTGAACGGGGCTATTGCCCGGTTCCCATGACAAGGGCGGGGGATGCGTCATTAGCCTCCCCGCCATCAGTCTGCAAATTTACGAGCTTTACTCAGGGGATGGGGCCCATCTGTCGCAGGGAGGTATGGACCTCTGGATTACTGGACTGGCGAGCAGGCCTGTCGACTGAGCTGACGGTCTTGGGGGGGGGGGGGGCGGTGAGCCTTTGCAAGCCTCCCCGTGTGGCGGGTATCACTGGTAAGGTAAACATTATGACCCACAGGTATCCAGCAGGTTCGCAATTGACTGGACAACAATAGACAGGCATAAGTTGGTTAAACGTTGTCCGGTCAACGACGAACTAGGCGACGGGGTGATGGCGATAGCTAGCCAGCATGCATCACCCCATGATTCCACGGATACGCGTCAGAGGGTGGGGTCATTAGTTAGATATTGACTACGGTCAACAATTTGTTTGTTGTAAACAAACAAATTGATACAAATCGATACATTGTAACCAATTGCCGTTGGCAATTTTGGGGTGGTACCTTACCAGTGTTACTTCGGCCTGCTTGCCTTAAGAATTATGATTGGTCGTTTTACCAATAGAAATTTATAATTCGGACTAGGGCATGAATCAATAAATGTGGCCCGATGCTGTTATCCACTTTTACCGGTGTCTGAGTCCTTTATTGGGGGGTGCGCCTGCAATGCAAGCGCAGCGCCAAAATGGCCGCCACGCCCTTTGCGGGCCCCCCCCATAGGACGAAGGCATCCGGGTAGTTAGGGGCGTGGCCAGCTCCCTTATAAAAGGGGTGGCCATGAGGCAGCCGAGCTGCCATTTTCCGAAGCGATGGAGCGGAGAAGTTTTTCCCCTCCACCCCCTCCCTAGTTAACAGTGTGATTTCTTGGTCGCTTCGGGGCCGGGTGGGAATTTTTGGCTGGGACCCACAATTGGCTCTCGGGTCCTGGTTTTTTCGCCCATCCCACACTGTTGCTATGGTTTGATATAGGGGTTTCTGTGATGCTGTTGACTTGGTCACATGGGCGGGTATCACTGGTAAGGTAAACATTATGACCCACAGGTATCCGGCAGGTTCGCAATTGACTGGACAACAATAGACAGGCATAAGTTGGTTAAACGTTGTCCGGTCAACGACGAACTAGGCGACGGGGTGATGGCGATAGCTAGCCAGCATGCATCACCCCGTGATTCCACGGATACGCGTCAGAGGGTGGGGTCATTAGTTAGATATTGACTACGGTCAACAATTTGTTTGTTGTTAACAAACAAATTGATACAAATCGATACATTGTAACCAATTGTCGTTGGCAATTTTGGGGTGGTACCTTACCAGTGTTACTTCGGCCTGCTTGCCTTAAGAATTATGACTGGTCGTTTTACCAATAGAAATTTATAATTCGGACTAGGGCATGAATCAATAAATGTGGCCCGATGCTGTTATCCACTTTTACCGGTGTCTGAGTCCTTTATTGGGGGGTGCGCCTGCAATGGGATTGCCATGTCTGGCATGCGTGCCATAGGTTTGCCACCACTGCAATAGAAGGTCAATCTCCACACAAGGAAAACAATGCCAAAGGGGACAGAGTAATGTGCTTCTCTCCACATGTGTTAATCTGACGTAGATTTCAAATACCTTGGGGAAAAAACTATAAATAAGAACATATGGGATTCAAATGTCTGGTCTGCAGATTTTTGAGTTAATAACCCTATGTTTCAGTTAGTTCAACCAAATACAAAAAATACAGAAGTGATCATCCCTTGTAATAGTAACAACAGGTATTTTCCCTATCTACTTCTTCTGAAGACCCTGATCTAGGCTCTGTCATGTAGCGGTCAGGAAATATATGTTTTTCAAATTGCTACCAGATGATCTTGTTATAATGTCTGATAACAAATATCTCTGCATTTCATTTAGAAGATATGTATTGGTGTTGAAAGGTGTCCAAAACATAGTCTGCAACCGGCTTCAAAACAGTTATCAAATATCCCAGCAAAAAAATAATAATCTGTGCTACCTGTGATGTCACCTAAACATTTAACACTAGATCATTTACTAGAACAAAATACATAAACAAAACACTTTAACTGGAACAATAAATTTCCTCTGGTTACTAAAAAATGTAAGCAGTCATTTTAATGGAGCCTGGGAAGTGCAAAGGTAGCAGAGCAGTAAGATGTGCAAGGAAAACATCATAAATCCAGCCATCCAGCCCAAATCCTCTTTCATACATGTTTGCCAGTTTGATAACCTACGTCATGTAAATCCTGAAATTTTTAGGATTTCACAAGTCTTTCCTTTTTAAAAAACATCATCATCAACAACAACAACAGCAACAACAACAAGAATCAGAGGATCTGTATTCATCTCCATCTGATACTTCACATTACAGAGTTTGATCTCGCTCAAGTGGAAGTAGGAATATATTCTGTTTCTGCAGTAACCTCAGAGAGGTATTCGTTTTGTTTCTTATACTAATTAAATTATATAGTTGCATGCTTCAGTGTTGGAACCTGACTCTAAAATGAACAAAATCCAAATGGCACAATTTTCATGACTCTTTCTCTTAGCCTATCCCAACACTCTACTTAGCTTCATGGACCTTTACAGATATATGCCTAATAGGCCTCTCTGCCTTTCAACAGCTGCCTACCCTGTCAGACAAGAAGGTTTTTTTAAAAAATAAGGGGGAGCTTTAAGGTTTAACAGCAGCTCTGGCAATTTGTGTTCCATGAAATTCAATGCAAATTTGTGGTTCCTCCTCAGGCTAAACATCTGACTGA
The DNA here is from genome assembly GCA_035047345.1 of Bradypodion ventrale. Lineage (NCBI taxonomy): Eukaryota > Metazoa > Chordata > Lepidosauria > Squamata > Chamaeleonidae > Bradypodion > Bradypodion ventrale. Next base: position 142,906,235 of record JAWDJE010000004.1, on the reverse strand, counting down.
ATTGAAAAGAGTTTTGGAAGACAACATTTCTTGGGGGCTGAAGAGAATACATTCTAATGTGCATTCCTACTGGGGCTAAATGCAGTATTTTTTAGTTGCTGTCTTCACTAGAATTCTTTGTTCAGCTTCCAAATAGCAGAAGTTTTCTTATTGCTGTACTTTCACACAATTTCTCACCTGTTGACTGATCTACTGTTTACAGGAAAAGAATTACTTTGTTTATTTAGGTATATTCTGCTAAATAGCCACATTTGTCATTTTTCTCCTACTCAACTACACTCCATTCCACAGACTAAGCACTCTTTATTGGACCAGAGTGCACAGCCCCTCCCCTAAGGGCATCAATCATTGCAAAAGGTCTGAATGTTGCCTGCAGAGCTGGGCTGGGGAGAAAAACTAAAGAGGAGTGTTAATTTTTATAATTTTAGAAATGCAGAGCTGGAAGGGACTGCATGGATCATCAAGTTTAGCTCCTGTCAGGGATGCACAGTGGGGAATCAAACTCCCAACCTGAGGCTGCCTAGCCAGATACCTAAGCAATGGATCTCTGCAGCAGTTTAAATTACAATATATTAAATTCAACTTAACTGTATTTAAAATAATTTAAAGTGAAATGACAGATTATTTAATCTACAACATGTGAAACATTCAGAAAAGCAATACTGGATATAAGTAGTAACAGTTATTTCACATTAATACATCAAGAAAATTTTCATTTTATGTGTGGGTAATCATGTAAATCAACCACATATAAACTTCCACCTTCCAGTTTTTCCCCTGAAGAAGCTGTGTTTGTTTCAAATAGATATTTCTAAGAACCTTTCTAGAAGTATACTTTCCATGGGAAACTGAAGTTGGCACTTTCAGCTGTCTGACTGCCTCCTGTTGAGGTGCTAAGCATGGCAGAAAATGATTCTGCATGTGCTCTTAAGCAGAGCTGCTGCTGAGGAGAGCCAAACAAAGGAAGTGAGCACTGGTAAGTTTTGGGCGTGCCTGCAGTTGGAGTAGAGCTGCTTTAAAGGCCTTCACTAATTTAAATTGATAATTTAAACTGCTGAGAGCCACCTCTGTTCAATCAGAGGAAGCAGTTAGAAGCTTCCTGAAACAGGAAGCAGGGGGACAGAGCCACACCAGGCCCTTCCCTAAACTGTGACCTAGAGGGGCGGAGCCACACTAGCCTTTAAATGCTCTGAGCTCTTTCAGGGTCAGCCCTTTTGATTCTGAATGTGCTCTTAAGAAGAGCTGCTGCTGAGGAGAGCCAAACAAAGAAAGTGAGCGCTTGTAAGTTTACAGTGTGCTTACAGTTGGAGTAGAAAAAGAAAAACACTCCCAAACAAAAGTCACTGGCAGCGTATAGTGGAATTTAATGTGATATGTGGTATAATGTATTCTGCATATACTAATCGTAGAGCTGCATATAGTAACAGTTTGGTCACTAGAAATTCCTGTGTTCCTTATTCAATTCATAAGTGCAACATTTTGCAAATGAATCTCCAATATCACTGTATAGTCCGGAAAAAGCGACTTGTGTCTTTAAATGAATATGGACTTCTTAAAATGAAAGTAGACTTCTATGCGATGTCCTTCCAGTAATCGGACATTTTGTGGTACTTTCTCAAGCGTCTAAGTATATATGTATATATGTTGCGCGTTTCGCACCTCTTCAAGTCTTATATCGTGTGCTCACGTTAACCATATTTTGGGGTCTTATTCTATATATATCTTATTTCCACACACTCATGTGTGATGAATTAGTGCTCTCAATGAGCGAATTTCTGGAAGCATGTGTAAAAGATCATTAACAAAATCACAGATTCTTATACTAGATGAGTAGCCTTAATCTTTAAAGGGGACCTTTCCTTGATCTCGATAAAAGTTGCAATCGTATTTTTAGTTATACTCAGTTCCCGTTTATAGAAATGATGAAAGTTCCCACTCTGTGTTCAAGCCGTGTGGTGTGAGAGTGTTGAACCGATGTATATAAAAAGGCTTCTCTTTGTGAGAGGATATTTGTCATGTTCTGAGTATGATATTTATTGGATGTGACGGTTTCCAAGACGGTAATTTTGAGATCTCCCAGTTTGTGCTTCTTTTGGAGAAAATGGTTGACTAGAGGAGCCGTAGTATTTCGGTTTCTGATGCGCGATAGATGTTCGCCCAACCGTATTTTAAGAGGGCGGCTTGATTGTCCCACGTAACCTAGCTGACATGGGCAGATTATCAGATACACAATATCCTTAGAATGACAATTAGAATATGAGGTTGGTTCCAAAGTGTAATTACTCGATGGTAATTTGATAATTTTAGAGGATAACATGTGAAGGCAATATTTACAATGCCCGCAGCGATGATGGCCTGGGAACGGAGTGGATCGCCTGCTGTTTGAAGAGGATATGTCTGCCCGGGACAGAAGGTTAGCAAATGTTTGAGTTTTTCTAAATCCTATAAGAGGTTTCTGCTGACATCCCGGTATCGTGTCCAATATATGCCAATGTCTATTTATAATTTGTTTGATTTGATTTGCCAGTGGAGTGTAGTCCAGAGACCAAAATAATCTTTGTTGCGATTTTGTTGAATCCATTCTTCTTTCAAACAAGGAGCTTCTTGTACGTAAATCTGCCTTTCTTTGTGCACTTACAATAATGTGTTCTGGATATCCTCTCTTCATAAGTGTGGTCGTGATATCCTTAGCTGCTGCTCTGTAATCATGATCTTTTGAGCAGTTCCTTTTAGCTCTGAGGAGTAAGCTGTACGGTATATTTGTTTTTAGATGATGCGGGTGGTAAGATTTATATTGCAAGTATGCGAAACTGTCTGTTGGCTTGTGATACAACTTTGTCTTGATGTAGTTGTTGTCAATATATACCGTAAGGTCCAAAAAGGCTAAAGAGTTGTGGTCCATGGAATATGTAAATTTGAGTTGATTGTGCAGACTGTTCATCCAAGTGCAGAAATTGTCTATGATAGTATGATCTTTGAAAATGAAAAACAAATCGTCTATGTACCTTTTATAACAAATAATAATATTGGTAAAAAAGGATTGGTCCGCGGATCTAAAATAAAAGTGTTAAAATACGGTTGGGCGAACATCTATTGCGCATCAGAAACCGAAATACTACGGCTCCTCTAGTCAACCATTTTCTCCAAAAGAAGCACAAACTGGGAGATCTCAAAATTACCGTCTTGGAAACCGTCACCTCCAATAAATATCATACTCAGAACATGGCAAATATCCTCTCACAAAGAGAAGCCTTTTATATACATCGGTTCAACACTCTCACACCACACGGCTTGAACACAGAGTGGGAACTTTCATCATTTCTATAAACGGGAACTGAGTATAACTAAAAATACGATTGCAACTTTTATCGAGATCAAGGAAAGGTCCCCTTTAAAGGTTAAGGCTACTCATCTAGTATAAGAATCTGTGATTTTGTTAATGATCTTTTACACATGCTTCCAGAAATTCGCTCATTGAGAACACTAATTCATCACACATGAGTGTGTGGAAATAAGATATATATAGAATAAGACCCCAAAATATGGTTAACGCGAGCACACGATATAAGACTTGAAGAGGTGCGAAACGCGCGACATATATACATATATACTTAGACGCTTGAGAAAGTACCACGAAATGTCCGATTACCGGAAGGACATCGCATAGAAGTCTACTTTCATTTTAAGAAGTCCATATTCATTTAAAGACACAAGTCGCTTTTTCCGGACTATACAGTGATATTGGAGATTCATTTGCAAAGTGTTGCACTTATGAATTGAATAAGGAACACAGGAATTTCTAGTGACCAAACTGTTACTATATGCAGCTCTACGATTAGTATATGCAGAATACATTATACCACATATCGCATTAAATTCCACTATACGCTGCCAGTGACTTTTGTTTGGGAGTGTTTTTCTTTTTCTGCTTTGATAACACCCCAGCCGATTCACCGCTTCTACAGTTGGAGTAGAGCTGATTTAGAGGCCTGCGTGCCTAACGGCGCGTGAGATTTTAAACTAAGAACAAAGGAAGAATATATTCTTACTAGATAGAAAGGTAGTAAACATGTACATTTTTGAGGCCCAGAATACTGCACTTGTTAAAATGGATTCTGAGGGAACAGATGTAATCACCTGTAATACTTGTGCCATGTTTGTGTTCTTGCCAAAGAACATGGAGAACTACAATTGCGGCAAGTGCAAGCTGGTTGCATTACTAGAAGAGAAGGTCCAGCAGCTAGAGGCCCGCATATCTAACCATCAACAAATTAAGGAGCTTGAGCTGTTCTTGGACAGAGCAGAGCAGACTATCCTGGACAAAGAAGAGACAGGGCACAGTTCTGAGGAAGAAGACACTTCACTAACTCAAGAGGGAGATGCTTGGAGGAATGTGACTCAAAGGAGGAGAAGAGTAGGGGATCACTCTGAGAGTCTGAAATTACAGAATCAGTTTGAGGCTCTTTCTCTCATCACACCTGATGAGGAACACACAGAGTAACAATTGGTTCCACCTGAGGATCTCTCCTTCATCACACTTGATGAGATCCAGGAAGATAAACAGCAGGAACAAACTGAAGTCCTCTCCCTTAATATGGTTGATGAAGTGCATGTAGATGAACAGATTGCAGGAGAGAGGCTCCATGTACTAGGTGATTCAATAATTAGAAATACAGAGAGATGGGTTTGTGATGCACGTGATAACCGTATGGTGACTTGCCTGCCAGGTGCAAAAGTTGCAGACATCACAAGAAATCTAGCTAGCTTGTTAGAGAGAACTGGGAAGGAGCCAGTGGTCATGGTACACGTTGGTACCAATGATGTTGGGAAGGCCAAGCAGTCTGTCCTGGAAGCCAAATTCAGGTTGTTAGGAAGAAGATTGAAGTCCCGGACTTCCAAGGAAGCATTTTCAGAAGTGCTGCCTGTTCCTCATGCAGGACCTACCAGGCAGGCAGAGCTCAGAAGCCTCAATGTGTGGATGAGGTGGTGGTGTCGAGAGGAGGGCTTCAGATTTGTCAGGAACTGGAGAACATTTTTGGACAAGCAAAATCTGTTCATGAGGGATGGGTTGCACTTGAACCATGATGGGACCAGATTGCTGACACTCAACATCAAAAAGGCTACAGAGCAGCTTTTAAACCGATAACTAGGGGAAAGCCGACAGGAGCTGGGCTTCATCCAGTTTGGGAAAGTGTGTACTTGAGTAGTGAGGAGGATGCAAAAATTACTGAGCAGAGCAAGGAGCTAGTCACCAGCACTCTAGCAGAAGGATGCAAGAGGCAGTCTAACAATGCAACTGGACTCAAAAGACTGTATCAGAAAAGCATAAATAAATGCTTGTATGCAAACACCAGAAGCCGCCGGAACAAAATAGGAGAGCTGGAATACTTAGCAATATATAAAAATATTGATATTATTGGCATCACTGAAACTGGTGGACGGATGATAACCAATGGGATACAGTTATCCCAGGCTACAAACTGTACAGGAAGGATAGGAATGGGCAAACTTGAGGTGATGTAGCCTTGTATGTCAAAGAAGTGATAAAATCATACAAATTGGAATATCTAGGTTATTTGGAGTCACCATTAGAAACTCTGTGGGTAAGAGTACCAGGCCACAAGGATGGTCTAACAGTAGGCATATACTATCGCCCTCCGACCCAAACTCCTGAGGGAGACTGGCAGTTTGAGAATGTTGTAAAGGAGGCATCCAAGAAGGGAAGCCTGGTTATAATGGGGGACTGCAATTACCCTCACATAGACTGGGTAAACTGTTGTTCAGCACATGATAAAGAGATAAAGTTCCTCGATATGCTAAATGATTGTTCCCTGGGACAGATGGTTGAAGACCCAACTAGAGGTACAAGAATCCTTGACTTGATCCTGAGTAATACTCAGGATCTGGTGCAAGATGTTAACGTGACTGATCCAATAGGGAATAGTGACCACAACTCAGTTATGTTTAACCTGATCATATACCGCAAGTCACTGATAAAATCTAACACAGAGACCTTAAATTTTCAAAAAGGAAATTTCCCAAAGACGAGGAAACTAGTAAAAAAGAAGCTGAAAGGGAAAATAGAGAGAGTCCAAACACTCCAAGAGGCATGGAGGCTGTTTACAAAAACAATAACATAGGGCCAATTGGAATGCATACACAAAAGGAAAAAGGGCACTGCCAGGTTCAAGAGGACTCTGATGTGGCTTACAGGAGCTGTTTGGGAAGTGACCAAAAGCAAGAAAAGCTCAATTAAAAGATGGAAGGCTTGTCCAAATGAATACAGCAGGCAGAAACATAAATTCTGGCAGAACAAATGCAAGGCAACAATCAGGAAAGCAAAGCAAGACTTTGAGGATAGTATAGCTAAAATACTCAGAGAAATAACAAAGACTTCTTTAAGTACAATAGAAGCAAGAACCCAACTACGAAGGTCATTGGACCATTAGATGACAATGGAAGTCAAGGGGTTATTAAAGAGGAAACAGAGATTGGAGAGAGATTCAATCAATTCTTTGCTTCAGTATTCACTTGTAGAAGACAGAGACCACATGCCCAAAACAGAACCTATCTTCGTAGGGAGGGAAACCGAAGAATTAAGCTAGATAGAAATAACCAGGGAGGAGGTCCTTGCATGTCTTGTTAAACTAAATGCTAACAAATCACCAGGACCAGATGGCATGCATCCATGAGTTCTCAGGGAACTTAAAGATGAAATTGCTGAACTCCTAGCCAAAATATATAATCTTTCCCTCAAATCAGGGTTTGTGCCTGATGACTGGAAGGTAGTGAATGTAACACCAATTTTCAAAAAAGGATCCAGGGGTGATCCAGGAAATTACCGACTGGTCAGTTTGACATTTGTCCCAGGTAAAGTGATGGAAACCATCCTAAAAGATAGGATTAATAGGCACATAGAAGAGAAGGCGCTGCTAAAGGAGAGCCAACATGGCTTTTGCAAGGGCAAATCATGCCTCACTAATCTGTTGGAATTTTTTGAGAGTGTCAACAAGCATGTGAATAAAGTGGGATCGAATTGACATTGTTTATCTGGACTTTCAGAAGGCTTTTGACAAGGTCCCACACCAAAGGATCTTGAATAAACTTACCACTCATGGAATAAATGGACAGATCGTGTCCTGGATCAGCAACTGGCTAAGGGACAGGAAACAGAGGTTAGCACTAAATGGACACTTCTCCAAGTAGAGGGAAGTAAAGAGTGGGGTCCCCCAAGGTTCAGTACTGGGACCCCTGCTTTTCAACCTCTTCATAAATGATCTAGAAGTAGGAATAAATAGCAAGGTAGCCAAATTTGCTGATGACACTAAATTATACAGGGTAGTGAAAACAGTGAGAGATTGTGAGGAGCTCCAGAGGGATCTCTTGACACTGGGGGAGAGGGCAAAACAGTGTCAAATGAGATTCAACATTAGTAAGTGCAGAGTGATGCATATAAGGGCAAAAAAACTCAATTACATTTATAAACTGATGGGGTCTGAACTCTCTGCGACAAACCAGGAAATGGACTTTGGTGTCCTGGTGGACAGCTCAATGAAGGTGTCAACCCAGTGTGCCTCAGCAGTGAAAAAAAGCAAACTCAATGCTACGGATCATTAGGAAGGGTATATAAAATAAGTTAGCAAGCATCATTTTGCCTCTTTATAAATCTATGGTGAGGCCCAATATGGATACAGTGTACAGTTCTGGTCATCGCCATACCTCCAGAAGGATATTATGGAGCTGGAAAAAGTGCAGAGGAGGGCAACCAAAATGATTAGGGGACTGGAACACCTTCCTTACCATCTGAGGCTGCATTGGTTGGGCCTCTTCATTCTTGAATGATGGTGTCTAAGAGGTGACCTGATTAAAGTTTATAAAATCATGCATGGTGTGGACAAAGTAGATAAGGAAAAACTGTTTTCCCTAACGCATAACACTAGAACTAGGGGACACTCCATGAAACTTTTGGGTACTAGTTCTCAAACAAATAAGAGAAAGTACTTTTTCACCCAGAGGATCACTGGTCTATGGAACTCCCTGCCAGATGAAGTGGTGACAGCTGTCAGTCTTGACAGCTTCAAGAAAGGATTAGACAAGTTCATGGAGGACAAGGGTATCAATGGCTATAATATGGATACCTAAGGACAACCTCCGGGTTGGAGAGATAGGCAGGATATCTCTCAATATTATTTCCAGGGAATCCTAAGCAGGTGAACGCATCTGTTTGGAAATACCCTGAAGCAAATGGTGAGCCACTGTGTGTGACAGAATGCTGGACTGGATGGGCTGTGGCCTGTTCCAGCAAGGCTGTTCTTATGTTCTTATGAATGCATGTGATGTGTAATAGCTGTGAAGGAGAAAGAATTCAGTTTTTTTTTAATACTCTATCAGAATACTTTCTGCAATGACTTCTCCTGTGCTGTGCTAGAAATGTTTATTGGGCAGTCGTAAAAGATTTATTTGTTTTATTATTATTAATCACATCAGGGTTGTGCTTCAGCATATGGCAGGCATGCTCAAACTATGGCCTGCAGGCCAGATATGGCCCCCTGAAGCCATTCCATCATTTCCACAATGCCCTCGCCAAACCAGGAGTTGAATATGGACGCTTCTGCACATGTGTGGACATGTCCGTATTCTCTTCCTGGTTCGGAGTGGACGTGCTCGTGCATACACAGAAGTGTCCGTATTCACTTCCTGGTTTCGCATGGATGTGCTCATGCATATGCAGAAGTGTCTGCACTGAACCAGGAAGTGAATACAGATGCTTTCATGCATGCACAGAAGCATCTGTGCTGAACCTGGAAGTGAATATGGATGCTTTTGTGCATGTGCAGAAGCATCCACGCCAAACCAGGAAGTGAATATGGATGTGCATATGCAAACACGACCTGTTCTGGGGGCGTCATCTGGCCCACTCAGGTGTTCTGGGGCATAGTCAGGCCCCTGGCCCAAAATGTTTGGGTACCCCTGGTGTATGAATTTGTCTTTGTAGGTGAGATCCCATGTTTTGAGGCAAGCAGCCTCTGCTTTACTTTTCAGACACATTGTGTCCCTCTTAACAATTGTATTGTGGGTTTAGAAGTCTATTTAGAAGAAGGTGTCATTCAAACTATTTAGGAGCACTATAAATCCCTGTATTTATTTATTAACTATTGATTTGGGTGATGAATTAATAATGTTAATTCACTGAATTGGATACCTTTCAGTTCTAAATGTTAATTTACTTCTGAATGTCTGTTTAAACTCCTGAATTTAGTTAAAAACCTTCCAAGCTCCACTAATATTGGCAATAACATTAAAAATTAAATGGAAAAACACATCCCATACTGAAAGACTCAGTGTGGTGAAGGATAAAAGTGGATACAGTACTTGGATCTGTAGTTGTGTTCATATTCTCCTTAGCCCCTTTATATCTTCTGCAGAAGTCCTGTTTCATAAGCTGCCAACCAAACTACTGAAGCCACTTTCCTGAGATACCTATTTTTAGACACCTTCTTCAAAGTGGCATGAAAACTATCCTTTTGCAAGATGCACTTAGAGCACTGTAAAAGAAAGTTTTAGTTTTAGTTTTAGTGATGCACTTTTGTGATTGTTGCATTAGTAGTTGCCTGTACTATCCTTGTAATTTGTAACTTTCCTTGTGTCCATGAGATTGAGGATATCTGGGAGGAAAAGAAATAAAAATAAATCTTAGTTAATCAAAGTAGCGCATCTCAGTAGCATCATTATCTTAGCTGACCCTCTGTGTGCTATGTTAATACAATAAGACTACTGTATTAGTAAAATTAAGAGGAGTTTCAATTGAGAACAAACCTAAATAGAAAATTTAAGGATTTTTTGTGCACGTGCTTTGAGATACATGAACTGGTTTTAGTGTGGATTGTTCACTTAAGGGTGAGTGATGTATTTTGGTTTTATGTAGTAGAACATGGCTTTATGTAGTAGAGTATGAAATGTGCCTAAGTGGGTGTCTCAATAAAGAGAGCTGTGCTGTCATTCCTTTTCAGGTACAAAGATAGACAGGGACTTTCATATGGTGCCCACCTTACCTTTATTTCAAAGGTAAATGCTTGCCTGTCTAATGAATCCCCTAACCTAGTTGCAATGCTATTAGACACCAGGTTGTTGCATAACAACAGCACACTCATTATACCAACAAGAGGATATATTTTCTCAACTGGTGTGGGTTTGAGTCATCCTGTCACTATATACATGGCTTCATAAACAGCAATGTCAACTTCTTTTGTATGTGTGGGAGTATGAAAGCGCGGCGCCAAAATGGCCACCGCGCTCTTTGCGGGGGCCCCCACCACCTGGACTCAGACATCCGGGTGAGTTAGGGGGCATGGCCACCCCTCTATAAAAGGGGTGGCCACGAGGCAGACAAGCTGCCATTTTAGAAATAGCGACGGAGAGGAGAAGTTTTCTCCGTCGCTGTTGTTTTCAGTCTTCGGCTCTTTAGCCTTTGAGCCTTTCCCGGCTGGGAAAGGACGATTTGTGCACGCGGAGCCTTGGTTCCTTGGCTACTGCATGCTTTGCCTGCTTTTTGATCCCTCGAAAGGGATTCTACTTTTGCTCGACATGCCTCCCAAACGGAAGGCGCCAGCGACGAAGCCGCGGCCATGGGGGAGGACTTTCCCAGGCCCTGCGCAGGATGGGGGGCAGCCATCGGGTCGGAGGACCAGGGCTGTGCCTCCGCTGCAGGGCACTATGCCAGCCTTGCCCACCGATACCGGTGGGGTGATTCAGGCTGGCACTTGGCAGTCGGGCTTGGCTGGCCAGTCACAGGCCGGCCCCTCAGGGGCTCCGGCCCTCGGCCCGCCTTTACCGGCCATGGGCCAGGGCAGCGGGGGAGGGCCTGGTGCGGGCGCGCAACCTGTTCCTCCTCCGGCCCCTCATGGGCCAGAGTTTTGGGCATGGCCCTATTCTGGCCCTGGCTCTCATTTCGGTGTCCCTTTCCAACTGCCTAGTGGGCCTTCCGGCCAACCCGGCCCGCCTTATGCTGGGGGCTCTGTGGCAGTGGATGCTTTACTAGCACGTTTAGCAGTGCTGGAGGCATCCTTGGGGATTGCACAGCCTCCTGTGGGAGTGGGCGCTTCTCTTTCTGCCGGAGCCCCTTCGTGTCCACCGGCTACCTCGACGGCTGCCACACTGCACCAGGCGGCCAGCCGGGTTGAGCTGCTTGAGACGCTCCAGCCTGTGCCTGCCGGTGTCTCACAGCTCCCTGTTCATCCAGAGCTGCAGACAGGGAGCAATCAGGTGTGGCCCCAGAGCTCGATTCCGGTCGCGAGCTCCGACACCCACCGTGGGCCGGAACCCCCGGTGGGGGCGGCTCACGGGGGTGCACCTAGTGAGTATCAGGTTCAAATTAGTGCAACTACATCACAGCCCACTTCCAGTGTTGGGGTTCAGTGGCCCTGGCCTCGTCAAGTTGAGGCGAGTGGGCATCAGTTACCAGTCTATCCTAGTGCCCCTTGGTTTCAAAATGGCACCTCATTGAGGGCGGGGGTTTCCGCCCCTGGGGCAGTGCCGGGCATCGCAGGGGCTGTCCAGGTCCTGCTGCGTATGCCCCATATACCTAATGTGCCGGTGACGGCTTTGCCGACGGCTGGTTATTCCTTGCCCCTTGGTGATCATTTGTCCCAGGTCACGAGGGAGAAGATTTGGCGGGGGGAGTACGTGGATATATTCTCCCTATTGAACTGTGAGCCCACTAAGGAGGAGAGAGAGGGACAGGACGACAGAGACAAAGAGCTGTCCCGTCATCATAAGCCACCGCACACCTGGGCCAACTGGTTGCCGGCATATCTTATTTATATGGCGGTATACCTTAGGGCCCGGCCTGATCTGGCCATTCCTATGGTCCAATACTTGGACAATATTTACAGGGCGATGGTGGATTTCCCTGCCCCATCGTGGTTGGCTTACGATGAGGAATTTAGAATGAGGGTGCCCCTACACCCGGAGATGAGATGGGATGAGCCCTGTCAAAAATTGTGGCTCTTGTACATGACACCCATGCGTCCGGCGCCTGGGGATAGGTACCATTGTGGCCATGCTGTGCAGCAAGCTGCTCCAACACAGGCTCCCTGCCAGCCGGCGGGGCAGGGGGTTCCAGCCCACTTGCTGTGTTGGAGCTTCTTGGCTAATGGCGTGTGCAATAAGCGACAGTGCCGATATAAACACAAATGTCCCTCTTGCGCTGGCCCCCACGCTGCCTCTGCATGCCCGCGGGCCGGTGGGTCACGGGGCAGAGGTAGAGGTGGACAGGGAGCGGGCAGAGCTTCTGCTGATGGAGCTAGCCAGTCAAAAGGCCCCCTCCCCAGTTAATGTGTATATGTTGGAGCGATGGCTCTCAACTTATCCAAGGAGGGAGGACGTGAGGTACCTCCTTGAGGGTTTCCAGTGGGGCTTCCGTATCCCATTCAAAGGGTTGCGGGGACCCCAAGATGCCCCCAATTTACTTTCCCTGAAGGGTAAGGAGGAGGTAGCTGCCCTGAGTATTGCCAAAGAAGTAGAGGCCAAGAGGGTGGCGGGCCCCTTTTCTGAACCACCCTTCCCTAACCTGAAGGTCTCCCCTCTGGGGTTAGTACCTAAAAAGGCCCTGGGGGAATTTCGTTAATCCACCATCCATCGTACCCGGCGGGTTACTCTGTCGATGATGCTATTCCTGTTGACCTTTGTTCGGTCAGGTATACGTTGTTTGACCAAGCCCTACGGATGGTGCACTCTTGTGGTTCTGGTGCCCTCCTGGCAAAATGTGACATTAAATCGGCATTCCAATTACTGCCAGTGCACCCGGGGGACTTTGAGCTATTGGGTTTTAGATTCAAAGGGAAGTTCTATGTAGACAAGGCCATGCCTTTTGGCTGCTCTATTTCATGTTCAGCATTCGAACGTTTTAGCACTTTCCTTCAGTGGGCCTTTGTTCGCAGGTCCGGGTCTCGGTCTTTAGCCCATTACCTCGATGACTTTTTGTTCGGGGGTGAACGGGGCTCGGACACATGCACGCGTCTCCTCACTACATTTCATATGCTAATGCGGGAACTGGGTGTCCCTTTAGTGCCCGAAAAGACCGAGGGCCCATCCACTACGCTCACATTTCTGGGTATTGAAATTGACACGGTCGCACAGGCATCCTGGTTACCCATTGACAAGGTCACCCGGATCTCCGCGATGATTTTGGCCTTGCTGGCCAAACGTAAAGTGTCACTTCGTGAGCTTCAGGTACTTCATGGCCATCTTAACTTTGCCTGCAGGGTGGTTATGCCCAGCAGAGCATTTGCGCGGCGCCTATGTGACGCCATGTCTGGCCTGTCAAAGCGCCATCACAGGGTCCGACTGACCAGGGGCATGCAAGCTGACCTTTTGGTTTGGCTTAAATTCCTGCGGGAATTTAATGGGGTCTCTTTTTGGAGATCCGACCTTTTGGTTTCCCTTAGAGTCCAAGTACAGTCGGATGCCTCCGGCTCCCTGGGATATGGGATTTACTTTGAGGGGAGGTGGGCTTATGGCCAATGGCCTCCAGCATGGCGGGGCACGGATCGCCTCCGCGATCTTACATTCCTTGAGTTCTTTCCAATCCTGGGAGCTTTGATGCCATGGGGCGAGGAGTGGGCCGACTCAGTGGTCCATTTTTGGTGTGACAATGTGGCGGTAGTGCACATTGTCAACGCTCAGACGTCTAAGTCACCTAGGGTGATGGCGTTGGTCCGTCAGTTTGTGTTGCGTAGCCTACGCCTGAATGTGCTTTTTAAGGCCAGACATGTACCAGGTATTAATAATGATATTGCTGATGCTTTATCCCGCCTGCAGATCCCCCGGTTCCGTGCCTTGGCTCCGGAAGCAGAGGAATTCCCCTCGCCACTCCCGGCCGAGATTTGGACATTTGGCAAGGAGAGGTGAACCGGGCGATCGGCATGTCTTTGGCACCTCGCACGCGTAAGGCATATCACCATGCTTTTGTTCAATTTAGAACCTTTTGTGGGCAACTTCAGTTGCCCAAAGTGTGGCCCATTCCAGTCGAACAAGTTTTACAATTTATGGTTTATTTACATAGTCAGGGTTTGGCTCCTCGCACTATAGCATCCAGGCTGTCGGCACTGGCATTTATGGCCAAAGTGAGGGGTTTTGCTGACTGCGTGAATGATTTCCGCATACGACATGTTTTGGAGGGGTGGACACGGGAACGTGGCCGCCACCCTGACACTCGCCACCCAATTTCACCAGGGGTACTGACCCACCTTGCACGAGGCTGGCATAATCTGTGTTTTGATAAGTATGAGGCAGCTCTTTTCCATGCGGCTACCACCGTGGCCTTCTTTGGAGCGCTCTTTGCGGGGGCCCCCACCCAGACTCAGACATCCGGGTGAGTTAGGGGGCATGGCCACCCATCTATAAAAGGGGTGGCCACGAGGCAGACGAGCTCCCATTTTAGAAATAGAGACGGAGAGAAGAAGTTTTTCCCTCCACCCCCTCCCTAGTGAACAGTGTGATATTTTGGTCACTTCGGGGCCGGGTGGGAATTTTTGGCCTGAACCTACAATTGGCCCTTGGGTTCTGGCTTTTTTGCCCATCCCACACTGTTGCTAGTGTTTGAGCAAAGGGGTTTCTTTGACTTTGGTCACTTTAGGCGGGTAGCACTGGTAAGGTAAAGATTTATGACCCATAGGTATCTGGCAGGTTCGCAATTGACTGGCCAACACTTAGACAGGTACAGGTGTAATAGCTTTGACTGGTCAACGACGAACCAGGCAAGGTGTGATGGCAGGAGCTTTTCAGCATGCATCACCCCGTGATTTGATGGATACACGTCAGAGGGTGGGGTCAGTAGATAGTTTATTGACTACGGTCAACAATTTGTTTGTGTCAACAAACAAATTGATACAAATGGATACATTGTAGCCAATTGCCATTGGCAATTTTGGGAGGAACCTTACCAGTGTTACTGCGGCCTGCTTGCCTTACGAATTACAATTGGATGAATACACCAATTGAAAGTTATAATTCAGACTAGGGCATTATTCAATAAAAGTGGCCCAATGCCTTTATCCATAGACTGGTGTCTGAGTCTTTCTTTGGGGGGTGCACCTGCAAAGTGTCTCTGCCACAGAGACACTCAGGGCCAAAGCTGATGTATGCAGAATGGGTGGGTGAGCTCCCCATGTATAGTTTGTGAATTTCCTGATGATGTTCCTTGCACTAACTTTGGTTTTGGTAATCAGGCAGTGCTGCTTAAAAGAGAGTTTTCTGTCAAGTGTCACACTGAGGTATTTTGGTGCTGAACAATGCTGTAGTCAATTCCCTTGCCACGTGACATCCAAACCAAACTCTGCCTCTTGGTTTTGAAGGTGACAAGCACACACTTGAGTCATGCTT
Source organism: Bradypodion ventrale (assembly GCA_035047345.1). Lineage (NCBI taxonomy): Eukaryota > Metazoa > Chordata > Lepidosauria > Squamata > Chamaeleonidae > Bradypodion > Bradypodion ventrale. The sequence goes on along the minus strand of JAWDJE010000004.1, from coordinate 142,890,854 downwards.
GGATGAGGCTTCAAATGGTTGATGTTGTAATACTGTCCTAATTCTTCAAGTGCTTCAGTATGTTTTTCAGATACCTCATCAAAGCTTTATCCTTATATGGCCATTGCTATGTCATCTGCCTGACCAGAAGCCTGCTTGCTCCTTCATGGTTTTCCCATCAATAAATTTGGAGATGTGATTATGAATCATCCATTCCAGTGCCTTATAAAGATAGCAAAGGAGTGACAGATAAGCATTTCAAGTTTGTAGTCCTTGGAGTTGTGCAACCTAAACCTTTTGAAAAAACCAATATTGATAAATTGTTGTTGCAGAGAAAAGCATTTTATATTCACCATCTGAAGACTTTGGTTCCATCAGGTTTAAATAATGAGTTGGATATTTCTTGTTTTTTTTTAAATAATCATTTGTATGGTTTATAATTCTGAGCATGTTGTCACTTTAAATAATCAAGCCATTTCTGCCTCCTTACTGTATCTTTAAAAGAAAAAGAAAATTATTTCTTATGAATACATCACTTGACACACAATATATATTGCAAACATTGTACCATATGTTTGAACGTCTTTAAGCTCATCATGATAGGATGTTTTTTCTCCCTGAAGCTAGTAGACGCGTAAAAAACACTTGGTATGTATCATTTTTAGATATCTTGGTTTAAGGCTCACAGCCAAACTAAAATGTGTTATCAGAGTGTATGATTTTGTTTTCATTTTATTGTCTACAGAAAAATACTTAAGATTAAATCCTGATGAAGAAAATTCTTTTGAAAAACTGGCAATACCGGAACAAATTTGATGATATTTTATTTCTTCACTCCTTCACATTCTTGCAGTAAGAGAGACTTAAAAGATACCCCTGCCTCAAAAGGTTTCTTTCTCTCATTTGCATCTGCACCGTTTGGCTGTATTTTTGGGTTTCAATAAAGCAACAACTCTAGCCTGTCTTCAGAACTCTAGCCTGTCTCCACAATTTAGGAATTTTAACCAGTTAGTAGAACTGAATTTCAAAGAGCACCCCAAACCATCATCCCATATTTCTCTAGTTTTGTGATAAAGTGCATGTCTGAAAAAGCACATACAAAATGAATATATCTGTAAAATGTCCACTGAAAAGTACATAGATTTTTGGGATGGCTTTATGAAAACAGCTAAATTGCATAGAAATATGAAGGAATAAACTTAACCCTTGAAAAACAGGGAACTGTATAAAAACTATTGAATCTAACAAATCAATTAGAAGGCAGAGTTGTAATCCGAATTAGTTATTACAATTCAATTCACAACCAATCACTCAAACCATGAGTATTTAAGAGTTTATCATCATTGTTTATTTGGAGTGATCTGCATCAGCCTAATAGAGTAGCAAGAGGTCATGGAGAGGTCAGATATGCTATTTGGTGCAATCCTTTCAGTTAAATTTTATTTTGTTGTTGTTGTTCAGTCGCACAGTCGACTCCGACCCTTTGCGACCCCATGGACCATTTTCCTCCAGGCGCCTCTGTCCTCTACCATCCCCCTCAGCCCTCCCAGCTCTGTGCCCATTGTGTCTATAATACCATCTAGCCATCTCATCCTTGGCCTCCCCCTTCTTCTTTTGCCCTACACCTTTCCCAACATCAATGCCTTCTCAAGTGAATCCTCCCTTCTCATTTGATGTCCAAAGTACTTTAGCTTCAAATTTACTATTTGACCTTCCAATGAGCAGTCAGGGTTAATTTCTTCTAAGATTGACCTATTTGTTCTCCTCGCTATCCAGGGGACTCTCAAAACCCTCCTCCAACACCACATTTCAAAGGCATCTATTCTTCTGCGTTCAGCCTTCCTAATTGTACAGCTCTCACATCCATACATTACTACTGGGAAAACCATTGCTTTGACTATTCTAATTTTTGTTTGCAATGTAATGTCTCTGCTTTTCACTATGTTCCCCAGGTTTCTCATCGCTTGTCTCCCAAGAATCAGTCGCCTTTTTATTTCATGGCTGCAATCCCCATCTGCAGTGATCTTTGATCCTAAGAAAGTAAAATCTGTCACTGCTTCTACTTCTTCCCCGTCTATTTTCCAGGAACTGATGGGGCCTGTTGCCATTATCTTGGTTTTTTTGATATTGAGTCTCAAGCCAGCTTTTGCACTCTCCTCCTTCAGCCCAATCAAGAGATTTTTTAGGTCTTCCTCACTTTCTGCCATTAGGGTGGTATCGTCTGCATATCTCAGATTATTGATGTTTCTCCCAGCGATTTTAATCCCATATTGTGATTCCTCCATCCCTGCACTGCGAATTATGTGCTCTGTGTATAGGTTGAATAAGCATGGTGACAAAATGCAGCCTTGTCTTACTCCTTTTCCTATTTCAAACCACTCTGTTATTCCATGTTCTGTCCTAACTGTTGCTTCTTGGTTCATGTACAGATTTCTCAGGAGGCATATGAGGTGCTCTGGTATTCCCATCTCTTTAATTACTTGCCACATCTTGTTGTGGTCCACACAGTCAAATGCCTTAGTGTAGTCAATAAAACAAAAGTAAACTTGTTTCTGGTATTCCTTTGTTTTCTCCATGATCCAGCGTATGTTGGCAATGTGGTCTCTAGTCCCCCTGCCTCTTCTGAAACCAGCCTGCACCTCTGGTAATTCTCTCTCCACATGCTGCTGAAGTCTGTCCTGTATTATCTTGAGCATCACCTTGCTGGCATGTGGGATGAGCACGATTGTTCGATAATTTGAACATTCTTTGGCATTGCCCTTTTTTGGGATTGGTACGTATACTGATCTTTTCCAATCCTGTGGCCACTGTTTTGTTTTCCAAATCTGCTGGCATATTGAATGCAGTATTTTGATGCCATCATCTTTTAGCGCTTTGAAAAATTCAACTGGGATACCATCATCTCCACTAGCTTTGTAGTTTGCAGTGCTCTTTAGGGCCTTTATGACTTCGCTCTCCAGGATGTCTGGCTCAAGTTCAATTTCTTCATCATTGTGATTATCATGAGTGTTGAGGTCCTTTTTGTAAAGTTCCTCTGTGTACTCTTTCCATCTTTTCTTAATTTCTTCTGCATCAGCTAGCTCCTTTCCATCTTTGTCCCTTATCATGGTCATTTTTGCTTTAAATGTTCCCTTGATTTCCCCAATTTTTTTGAAAAGATCTCTGGTTCTGCCTCTTTTGTTGTTTTCCTCCATTTCTCTGCACTGTTCTTTTAGGTAGTTTTCCTTATCTCTCCTTGCTTTTCTTTGAAATTCTGTGTTCAAATGGTTGTAGTTTTTCCTTTCTCCTTTGACTTTTGCATTCCTTCTTTGCTCTGCTATTTTAAGAGCCTCATCAGACAACCACTTTGCTTTCTTACTCTTCTTTTCTTTTGGTATGGTTTTCTTTGCTGCTTCCTGCATGATGTCCCTCATCTCGGTCCATAATTCTTCCGGTACTCTGACTACCTAGTCTAAGCCATTAAATCTGTTCATCACCTCCACCGTGTATTCTTTAGGGATGCTGTCTAGGTGATATCTTTCTGGTCTCCGTGTTTTCCCTATTTTCTTTAGTCTAAGCCTGAATTTTGCGATCAGTAGGTTGTGATCTGAGCCACAGTCTGCTCCAGGTCTTGTTTTTGCTGACTGTATGGAGGTTCTCCATCTTTGGCTGCAGAGTATGTAGTCAATCTGGTTTCGGTGTTGGCCATCTGGTGATGTCCATGTGTAAAGTCGCCTCTTGTGTTTCTGGAAGAGAGTGTTTGCTATGACCAGTGCGTTCTCTTGGCAGAACTCTATCAATCTTTGCCCTGCTTCATTCTGTGTTCAAAGACCAAATTTGCCTGTTATTCCCTCCACTTTTTGATTTCCTACTTTGGCATTCCAGTCTCCTAATATAATTTGGACATCATTTCTTGGTGTCTGTTCTATGAGGTGTTGTAAGTCCTCATAGAACTGGTCCATTGTGGCTTCATCTGCACCAGTGGTTGGTGCGTATATTTGGATCACAGTGACATTGAAAGGTTTGCCTTGAAATCTGACTGACATCATTCTGTCATTTTTGAGATTGTATCCCATTACTGCTTTTCTCACTCTTTTATTGACAATTATGGCTACTCCATTTCTTCTAAGGTTTTCTTGCCTGCAGTAGTAGATATGATGGTTTCCAAAGCTGAATTCACCCATCCCTGTCCATTTGAGCTCACTGATGCCAAAGATGTCAATGCTTATTCTTTCCATCTCATTTTTTACCACTTCCAGTTTACCTTGATTCATAGACCTCACATTCCATGTCCCTATGCAGTATTGTTCCCTGCAACACTGTATTTCTCCTCCCCCTTTCGTATCCCTCCCCCTTTTCAGATCTGCTGTGCTGAGCATCCCCTTGTTTTGCCTTTTGTTTTGGTCCATAGGGTTCTCTTGGCAAACTTTGTGGCGTGCCTTGTTTTCCCATCACACATGTTATTACAGTTTAAACAGTTTTAAAACAAAGTATTATCATGCACAATATCACAGTTTATCACATAGTATCAAAGTAAAAGTTGAACTAATTAATGAAAGGGAAAGAAAGAAAAAGTCCACTATATCAAGTCTCTATGTAAGTCAGTTTCTTGTACAGTCACTATGTTGTTGTTCAGTCGCACAGTCGGTTCCGACCCTTTGCGACCCTATGGACCATTGTTCTCCAGGCACCTCTGTCCTCCACCATCCCCCTCAGCACTCCCAGTTCTGTGCCCATTGTGTCTACAATACCATCTAGCCATCTCATCTTTGGCCTCCCCCTTCTTCTTTTGCCCTCCACCTTTCCCAACATCAGGGCCTTCTCAAGTGAATCCTCCCTTCTCATTTGATGTCCAAAATACTTTAGCTTCGTCTTTACTATTAGCCCTTCCAATGAGCAGTCAGTGTTGATTTCTTCTAAGATTGACCTATTTGTTCTCCTCGCTGTCCAGGGTACTCTCAAAACTCTCCTCCAACACCACATTTCAAAGGCATCTATTCTTCTGCGTTCAGCTTTCCTAATTGTCCAGCTCTCACATCCGTACATTACCACTGGGAATACCATTGCTTTGACTATTCTAATTTTTGTTTGCAATGTGATGTCTCTGCTTTTCACTATGTTCCCCAGGTTTCTCATGGCTTGTCTCCCAAGAATCAGTCGCCTTTTTATTTCATGGCTGCAATCCCCATCTGCCGTGATCTTTGATCCCAGGAAAGTAAAATCTGTCACTGCTTCTACTTCTTCCCCATCTATTTTCCAGGAACTGATTGGGCCTGTTGCCATTACCTTGGTTTTCTTGATATTGAGTCTCAAACCAGCTTTTGCACTCTCCTCCTTCAGCCCAATCAAGAGGTTCTTTAGGTCTTCCTCACTTTCTGCCATTAGGGTGGTATCGTCTGCATATCTCAGATTGTTTATGTTTCTCCCAGCAATTTTAATCCCATATTGTGATTCCTCCATCCCTGCATTTCGCATTATGTGCTCTGTGTATAGATTGAATAAGCAGGGTGATAAAATGCAGCCTTGTCTTACTCCTTTTCCTATTCCAAACCACTCTGTCATTCCATGTTCTGTCCTAACTGTTGCTTCTTGGTTCATGTACAGATTTCTCAGGAGGCATATGAGGTGCTCTGGTATTCCCATCTCTTTAATTACTTGCCACATCTTGTTGTGGTCCACACAGTCAAATGCCTTAGTGTAATCAATGAAACAAAAGTAAACTTGTTTCTGGTATTCCTTTGTTTTCTCCATGATCCAACGTATGTTGGCAATGTGGTCTCTAGTCCCCCTGCCTCTTCTGAAACCGGCCTGCACCTCTGGTAGTTCTCTCTCCACATGTTGCTGAAGTCTGTCCTGTATTATCTTGAGCATCACCTTGCTGGCGTGTGGGATGAGTGCAATTGTTCGGTAATTCGAGCATTCTTTGGCGTTGCCCTTTTTTGGGATTGGGACGTATACTGATCTTTTCCAATCCTGTGGCCACTGTTTTGTTTTCCAGATTTGCTGGCATATTGAGTGCAGTAATTTGACGCCATCATCTTTTAGCGCTTTGAAAAATTCGACTGGGATATCATCATATCCACTAGCTTTGTTGTTTGCAGTGCTCTTTAGGGCCTTTATAACTTCGCTCTCCAGGATGTCTGGCTCGAGTTCAGTTTTTTCATCATTGTGGTTATCAGGAGTGTTGAGGTCCTTTTTGTAGAGTTCCTCTGTGTACTCTTTCCATCTTTTCTTTATCTCTTCTGCATCAGCTAGCTCTTTTCCGTCTTTGTCCCTTATCATGGTCATTTTTGCTTTAAATGTTCCCTTTATTTCCCCGATTTTTCTGAAGAGATCTCTAGTCCTGCCTCTTTTGTTGTTTTCCTCCATTTCTTTGCACTGTTCTTTTAGGTAGTTTTCCTTATCTCTCCTTGCTTTTCTTTGAAATTCTGTGTTCAGAAGGTTGTATTTTTTCCTTTCTCTTTTGACTTTTGCCTTCCTTCTTTCCTCTGCTATTTTAAGAGCCTCATCAGACAACCATTTTGCTTTCTTACGCTTCTTTTCTTTTGGTATGGTTTTCTTTGCTGCTTCCTGCATGATGTCCTTTATCTCTGTCCATAATTCTTCTGGCACTCTGTCTATTGCGTCCAGGCCATTATATCTGTTCATCACCTCCACCGTGTATTCTTTAGGGATGCTGTCTAGGTGATATCTGTCTGGTCTTCTTGTTTTCCCTATTTTCTTTAGTCTTAACCTGAATTTTGCGATCAGTAGGTTGTGATCTGAGCCACAGTCTGCTCCAGGTCTTGTTTTTGCTGATTGTATGGAGGTTCTCCATCTTTGGCTGCAGAGTATGTAGTCAATTTGGTTTCGGTGTTGGCCATCTGGTGATGTCCATGTGTAAAGTCGCCTCTTGTGTTGCTGGAAGAGAGTGTTTGCTATGACCAGTGCGTTCTCTTGGCAGAACTCTATCAATCTTTGCCCTGCTTCGTTCTGTACTCCAAGACCAAACTTGCCTGTTATTCCCTCCACTTTTTGGTTTCCTACTTTGGCATTCCAGTCTCCTAATATAATTTGGACATCATTTCTTGGTGTCTGTTCTATGAGGTGTTCTAGGTCCTCATAGAACTGGTCCACTGTGGCTTCATCTGCACTAGTGGTTGGTGCATAGACTTGGATTACGGTGATATTGAAAGGTTTGCCTTGAATTCTGACTGACATCATTCTGTCATTTTTGAGGTTATATCCCATTACTGCTTTTCTTACTCTCTTATTGACAATTATGGCTACTCCATGCCTTCTAAGGTTTTCTTGTCCACAATAGTAGATATGATGGTTTCCAGAGCTGAATTCACCCATCCCTGTCCATTTTAGCTCACTGATGCCCAAGATGTCAATGCTTATTCTTTCCATCTCATTTTTTACCACTTCCAGTTTACCTTGGTTCATTGATCTCACATTCCATGTCCCTATGCAGTATTGCTCCTTACAACATTGCATTTCCCCTCCCCCTTTCCTGTCCCTCCCCTTCCTCCACTCTGTGGTGTTAAGCATCCTGTATCACCTAGCCTGCCCTTTTGTTTTGCCTTTTGTTTTGGTCAATAGGGTTCTCTTGGCAAGATTTATGGCGTGGTTGCCGGTGTCTGCGCCACTTTTCTCTCCTCATACATTTCATCACAGTTTTTAAAAGTTTAAAAACATTTAAGACAACATATTATCATGCATATTATCACACTTTAAAGCACAGTCTCTATGTCAGTTGCTATATTAAGTCATTTTAAAGTCTTTATGTGAGTTACTATATTAAGTCATCAACATTTCTGCATATTTAACTACTTATCCTTTGTATGGGGCTCTGAGTCTCACCCCCTGGTTCAACTCCCCTGCCTGTCACTATGTCAGTTGCCATAAGCCATCTATGTTTAGTCAACTATTTTATTTCAGTTCGATTACTTATCCTTTGCATGCACACAGCAGCTCTTGCCTCTCTTCGGCTGCATGGAGTCGGTCAAAGGCGCCGGCTCGGGCCTCGCTGTGATGGTGGTTGTGGATGGTATCTCCTGGGGCTGGTCGGGGGCCTCCGGAAGTGTCCTTCTCTCTGGCCCAGGTCTTTGGATGGGGAGGGAGGGGCAAGATCCTTTACTCACCTCCCCCTTGGGCCTCTCTGGATGGCAAATGGCAGTAGAGCTGGGCCTTCCTGAAGCCTTTTCTTCCTCTCCATGCTCAGTTCTTTGGATGGGGAGGGAGGGGCTGGATCCTTTACTCCCCTCCCCTGTGGGCCTCTCTGCATGGAATGAGCAGTAGAGCTGGGCCTTGCTGATTCCTTTTCTTCCTCTCCAGGCCCAGGTCTTTGGATGTGGAGGGAGGGGCTGGATCCTTTACTCCCCTCCCCTGTGGGCCTCTCTGCATGGAATGAGCAGTAGAGCTGGGCCTTGCTGATTCCTTTTTCTTCCTCTCTAGGCCCAGGTCTTTGGATGGGGGGTGGACTTTACAGGGCTACTTTATACTAAAATGTCTTGACGGTTTGCAACAGATTTGTGTGATGCAAAACATTTAATACTTGTGGAAGATAATGTTTGAGAGAGGACTTTCCTAAAACACAGAAATGGTTGCCTGAGATAAAGACACTACGCCCTACGCATACATCCAGGCAAATAACTGAATGGGCTCCTATGTTCACTTGTGCAGCTGGGGAAGAGCCTCAGTACGTACCGTCTGTGGGTAGGAAAGAGGCCTCAGTCTGTCATAGTCTTCTTGTCCTGCTGTGTCCCACAGGCCCAGATTGACTGGCTTTCCATCTACCATAACATTGTTCCCTGGCAGAATAATTATCAAATACAGTGGGGATGGGAAGGCATTTGTCGTGTAGCTGATCAGCAGACATGTCTTCCCCACAGCCCTGTCTCCCACGACCACACACTTGATGGCCTGCATCTGTGAGACCCGGCAGGGATGGCGGCGGCGGTGGCGGCGGCGGCCGAGCCTCTCCTTCCTTAGCGATGGAAGCCGCCCGTATAGCACACCAACCGCAGCTCAGCAACAAGCGAGCAAGAGATGGAGGGAGGGAGGGAGGGAGAGACCCGGAGCCGGGCGGGGCCGGAGGAGTGGGAGGAGGAGGAGGAATAGGAGGGACCACCACCGAGCACGAGCGGGTCGAGCTGGGTCGGGCGGCTTTTTATACAGACCTCAAATAACCCTATTTGGTTTGCCTCCTTCCTCTTTGAATTTTCCATGTCATGAAGAGGCTTAAGATGATTGTCACTTCACAATAATGATACATTAAACACGTCCTTTGCTCTGCAGAGGGACAGATGCAGTGATATTTTAGACAACAAAACTAACCTAATACAGTATAAAAAATCATTTGCCTCTTTTTAGAGCAGAGAAACTAATTAATTTGCCAGTATCCCAACATAGCTGTCTTGTTAAATAACCTCATAATGTTGTTGCTGTTCAGTCACACTATTGAGTCTGACCATTTGTGACCACATGGACCACCACACACCAGGTTCCTCTGTCATCTGCCATCCTCCATAGTCCACCCAGACCTATGCCCATTTCATCAACAATGTTGTCTAACCATCTCATCCTCTCTTGTCCCCTTCTCCTTTTGCCTTTGATCTTTCCAAGAATCAGGACCAAGAATCAGTGAGACCTCTCTCCCCATTTGGTGGCCAAATTACTGGGGAAGGAACTGGAAACCCATTCCAGTACCCTTGCCAAGAAAGCCCCATGGACAGTATAACTTTTACAATACTTCCAAGCAAAATTAGCCTTTACAACAGCATCTCACTTTGCTTCATTTCCAGTAATCATATGTGCTGGAAATGAACCAAATAGAGCTGTCTTATGCCCATTAAAATGTATATCAGAGAGTAAACAAAACAAAACAAAAAGACAAAAAACATTGTAGCACCTTAAAGACTAACTCCTGTATTTTTATGTTAGCTTTCATGGATCATGTCCACTTTATCAAACATAAGTGATTTTTTCATGGTATCAGTTTATACATATCAGGTACAGAGGTACACATTGGTTGTTTGACATAGCACATAGGTTTACAAATCAGTGTGCTATTTACAATGAGTTATAACATATGATCGGTGTGGCTATTGGGACTGTAGTGGTTCAGTGGTTAAGAAGCTCACCTTGTTATCTAGAAGGTCAGCAAGTTGGCAGTTCAAGAACTGAGTACTGCATGACGGTTTGAGTGCCCATCTCTATCCCATCTCCTGCCAACCTAGCAGTTTGAAAGCAATAATTTGCAAGTAGATAAATATTGCAAGCGCGGCGCCAAAATGGCCGCCGCGCTCTTTGCGGGCCCCCCCACCGGACGAAGGCATCCGGGTAGTTAGGGGGCGTGGCCAGCTCCCTTATAAAAGGGGTGGCCACGAGGCAGCCGCGCTGCCATTTTGCGAAGCGACGGAGCGGAGAAGTTTTTCCCTCTTACCTCCGTCGCTCTTGCCTTCATCGGGAAGCCTCTTGGCTGCTAATTTTCTTGACTATTTCCGGCTTCCCATCGGATAGCTGCTATGCCCTCTAAGAAGAAGGCGACTGCGAACGCGGCTCGTTCTGCGCGGAGGCGCCAGCCGGGTCGGAGGACCGCGGCTGCGCCTCCCCAGCAGCCTCCTTTGCCTGAGCCCACCGGGACCGGTGGGATGGGGTTAATTGCCCCTTGGCCCGAGGCGGGGTGTCCACGCACCGGCCCAGCAGGGGCCGCGGCCCCCGGCCCGCAAGCAGTGGCCACTGCTCCTGGCGTGGCCCATTCTGCGGGGCCTTCTTCCATTGGTGCGCAGCTTCCTGCGGGGGTTTCAGCCATGGGGGGTAGCTCGGTTCCCTCCCCTGGCAGGGTACTCCCCCGGCCCTGCAGGGGCCGGGCCAGGGATCGTGGCCGTATACGGGCCCCGGGGTCCAGGGACCTGGACCGGCGCCTGCAGCTGGTGGGCCGGCCGGCCCTTTGCCCCCCCTTGGCTTAGGGGGCTACATTAATGTTGAGGCCCTTCTGGCCCGCGTTGCAGCCCTCGAGGCATCCCTCGCGAGGGTTAACCACCCGGGGGTGCCTTTTGGGGTGCAGGTTGATACTTCATCTGCCGGGCAGCGGCAGGCGGCAGGACGGGTCGAGCTGCCCGAGGCGCGTGGGCCGGCGTCAGCCACTGCCTCGCAGCTCACCAATCAACAGGCTGGTGCAGAGCAGGCCCCATCGACGAGCTCAGTTGCGGTTGTGAGCTCCGACGCCCCCAGTGGGCCGGAACCCCCGGTGGGGGCGGCCCACGGGGGTGCACCATGTGAGTATGCGGTTCAATCTAGTGCACCCACACACCTAGCTACCTAAGGGGGAACATTTCAGTGGCCGTGGCCTCGCACAGGTGGCGCGACGGTTCAGTCGCTGACGTCCCGCCCGGCGACTTCACTGCCCACTCAGGGTCCTGTTTGGGGTGGCACCTCCTACTCAGTGGGGAACGTGTTAGGGGTGACCGGGTTGGTCCAGGCTCCTTTCGCAATGCCCTCAGTTCCCACCGTGCCGATGTCGGCACTCCCGACGGCGGGGTATTCTTTGCCCCTTGGGGATCATCTGGCCCAGGCTACTAAGGAAAAGATCTGGCGTGGGGAGTATGTGGACATCTTCTCCCTTCTTAACAGAGAGCCCACCAAGGAGGAGAGGGAGGGGCAGGATGAGAAGGATAAGGAACAGGCACGTCGTCGTAAGCCGCCACGCACGTGGGCCAACTGGTTGCCAGCGTACCTCATATACATGGCGGTTTACCTCAGGGCCAGGCCAGACCTGGCAATCCCGATGGTCCAGTATTTGGACAATATATACCGGGCGATGGTTGACTTCCCGGGCCCGTCGTGGTTGGCTTACGATGAAGAATTTCGTATGCGAATTCCCCTGCACCCAGAGATGAGGTGGGACGAGCCCTGCCAAAAGCTGTGGCTTCTGTACATGACTCCCACGCGCCCTGCACCTGGGGAAAGATACCATTGTGGACATGCGGTCCAGCGAGCGGCCCCTGCACAGATTCCCCGCCAGGTGGCGGGGCAGGGGGTTCCAACCCGCCTGCTGTGCTGGACTTTCTCGTCCAATGGTTCCTGCAACAGGAAGAATTGCCAGTTCAGGCATGAGTGTCCCTCTTGTGCTGGCCCCCATGCTGCGTCTGCCTGCCCCAGGCCTGGAGGGATGCGGGGCAGGGGTAGGGGTGGACAAGGGGCTGGCAAGACTGCCGCAGAGGGAGCTGGTCCATCGAAAGGCCCCCTCCCCAATTAATGTGGACATGTTGGAGCGTTGGCTCGCATTGTACCCGAGGGAGGCGGATGCATTTTACCTGCTTCAGGGTTTTCGACTGGGGTTCCGTATTCCTTTCACGGGTGATAGGTCCCCCCAAGACGCCCCCAACATTTTGTCCCTTAGGGGAAGGGAGGAGGTGGCTGCTGCCAGCATTGCTAAGGAGATTGCTGCGGGCAGGGTCGCTGTCCCTTTCCCTGCACCCCCGTTCCCCAACCTTAAAGTGTCACCCTTGGGCTTAGTGCCCAAGAAATCACAGGGTGAGTTCCACCTAATTCATCACTTGTCCTACCCAGCCGGCAGATCGGTCAATGATGCTATCCCTGATGACCTTTGCTCAGTCAGGTATACATCTTTTGACCAAGCGCTGCGCATGGTGCGCTCATGTGGCCCGGGTGCGCTGTTAGCTAAGTGCGATGTTAAGTCTGCCTTTCGACTCCTGCCGGTCCACCCGGGTGACTTTGAGTTGCTGGGTTTCAAGTTCCGGGGAGAATATTATTTTGATAAGGCCATGCCTTTTGGCTGTTCCATATCATGCTCGGCATTCGAGCATTTCAGCACCTTCCTAGAGTGGGCTTTTGTCCGCAGGTCAGGGTCCCGGTCTGTAGCCCATTACCTGGATGATTTTTTATTCGGGGTGAACGGGGCTGGGACACGTGCACACGTCTCCTCAACACATTTCAGACGCTAATGGAGGAACTTGGTGTCCCTTTAGCACCCGAAAAGACCGAGGGCCCATCTACCCAGCTAGTCTTCCTGGGGGTGGAGATTGACACGGTAGCGCAGGCTTCTAGGTTACCAGGGGATAAGGTGTCAAGGATAGTGGCCCTTATCTCGGACTTGCTTGCTAAACGCAAGGCATCACTGCGGGAACTGCAGGTGCTACATGGTCACCTCAATTTCGCTTGTAGGTGGTCGCACCGGGCAGGGCGTTTGCTCGGCGCTTGTGCGACGCCATGACAGGCTTCTCTAGGCCCCACCATAGGGTGAGACTGACCCAGGGTATTAAGGCAGATATGCTTATCTGGCTCCAGTTTCTGAGGGAGTTCAATGGGGTGTCATTTTGGAGGTCTGACCTTCTGGCTTCCCCTCGTTTCCAGATACAGTCCGATGCCTCTGGATCCCTGGGTTACGGGATGTACTTCAATGGGAAGTGGGCCTATGGTGGGTGGCCATCAGCCTGGTCTGGCACGGGTCGCCTGCGTGATCTTACTTATCTGGAATTTTTTCCCATTCTGGGGGACTTGATGCTATGGGGTAAGGAGTGGGCTAACTCGGTTGTTCATTTCTGGTGTGACAATGCAGCCGTTGTCCACATTGTCAACTCACAAACCTCTAAATCACCCAGGGTCATGGACCTGGTGCACCAGTTTGTATTGCGCTGCCTGCGCCTCAATGTGCTGTTCAGGGCCAGGCATGTCCCGGGTGTCAATAATGATATCGCTGACGCTTTGTCCCACCTGCAGATCTCCCGGTTCCACGCCTTGGCCCCAGATGCGGAGGAATTTCCCTCGCCACTCCCGGACGAGATATGGACCATTGGCAAGGAGAGGTGAACCGGGCGATCGGCATGTCGCTAGCGCCACGCACGCGTAAGGCGTATCACCACGCATTCAATTCTTTCTGAGCGTTCTGTGCCCAATTTCAGTTGCCACATACCTGGCCGATACCAGTGGCCCACATCCTTCGATTTATGGTTCACCTACACGCCCAGGGCCTCGCGCCTCATACCATAGCATCCAGGCTGTCAGCGCTGGCTTTCATGGCCAAAGTAGACGGTCATGCGGACAATACCGCTGACTTCCGTGTGAGACACGTTTTGGAGGGGTGGGTGCGGGAGCGTGGGCGTAGCCTGGATGACCGCCACCCAATTTCCCCAGGGGTTCTTACCCAACTAGCTCGGGGCTGGCATGACCTATGTTTTGATAGGTATGAGGCAGCCCTGTTTCATGCGGCTACAACGGTGGCCTTTTTTGGAGCGCTCCGCATCAGCGAGCTTGTGATGCTGTCTAAGGCGGATGCAAGTCATAGGGCACTGGAACTCGAAGATGTCTATGTGGCCAATGATTGGGCTCAGTTGAGGATACGCTCCTCTAAAACGGATCAGCACGACGTAGGCAGTGGAGTAAGACTGCTACGATGTTCTTTGGCAGATATCTGTCCGGTTGGTGCCCTACAGGATTTCCTTGCACTGCGTGGCACGCACCATGGCCTGTTTTTCTGTCACCAAGATGGGTCTCCCCTTACTAAATTTCAATTTTGGAAGGTAACCGGCAAAGCGCTGGCCAGTGTTGGCCTCCCAGGGGCCCGTTACGGCACACATTCATTCCGGATAGGGGCGGCTTCCACTGCGACTGCTTTTGGGTACTCCGGGGCTGAAATACGCAGCATGGGAAGGTGGGGTTCGCAATGTTTTCAGTTTTATGTCCGCCCTCTTCCACCGTGAGTACCAGTTGAGTCACCGCACCTTTCTCTTCCTCGTTTTTTCCCTTTACAGACCCTGGGTGTCGTATTACACCGGTGACAGTATGGCTGGTGGGCCATAGCTACGTGCACAGGGCAGCGCGTTACACTGCGGCGACAGAGTGGGGACCCCGACTGGGACTGGGTGCATACGCAAGTCTCACATGGTATGGTAAGCCCGGGATGTTATGGCGGGAACTGTTGCCATTCCTTTTTTCAGGCCGGAATGCTGACCCGCCTGACATTCTGATCATACACCTTGGGGGCAATGATTTAGGTCAGGTCACCGGCTTATCGCTGAAGCATGCGATTTGCGCCAACCTCGCCTACCTACATTACGTGTGGCCCGCCACAACCCTTGTTTGGTCAGACATGGTACCACGGCACACTTATAGAGGAGGGTTCGACCTCCCAGCCCTTGACTGTGCTAGACGCATGGTAAACAGGGCTGTTTCCCGGTTCCTTGTCGACAAGGGTTGGGGGCGGGTCAGTCGTCACCCCGCCATTAGTCTGCAAAATTATGACCTTTATGCAGGGGATGGGGTCCATCTGTCGCGAGGAGGTATGGACCTCCTGTTAGGTGATTGGCGAGCAGGCCTGTTGACCGAGCTGATGGTCTGGGGGGGCGTCGAGCCTTTATTGAAGCCTCTCCGTGTGGCGGGTAGCACTGGTAAGGTAAACATTTATGACCCACAGGTATCCGGCAGGTTCGCAATTGACTGGACAACACTAGACAGGCATAAGTTGGTTAAACGTTGTCCGGTCAACGACGAACCAGGCGACGGGGTGATGGCTACAGCTAGACAGCATGCATCACCCCGTGATTTCACGGATACGCGTCAGAGGGTGGGGTCATTAGTTAGATATTGACTACCGTCAACAATTTGTTTGTTGTCAACAAACAAATTGATACAAATAGATACATTGTAACCAATTGCCGTTGGCAATTTTGGGTGGTACCTTACCAGTGTTACTTCGGCCTGCTTGCCTTAAGAATTATAATTGGTCAATTACAAATAGAAATTTATAATTCGGACTAGGGCATGAATCAATAAATGTGGCCCAATGCCGTTATCCACTTTCATCAGTGTC
The DNA here is from genome assembly GCA_035047345.1 of Bradypodion ventrale. Taxonomy (NCBI): domain Eukaryota; kingdom Metazoa; phylum Chordata; class Lepidosauria; order Squamata; family Chamaeleonidae; genus Bradypodion; species Bradypodion ventrale. Next base: position 142,875,079 of record JAWDJE010000004.1, on the reverse strand, counting down.
TGACTCCTTTATTGGGGGGTGCGCCTGCAATGCAAGCGTGGTGCCAAAATGGCCGCCGCGCTCTTTGCGCCCCCCCCCACCGGACGAAGGCATCCGGGTAGTTAGGGGGCGTGGCCAGCTCCCTTATAAAAGGGGTGGCCATGAGGCAGCCGCGCTGCCATTTTGCGAAGCGACGGAGCGGAGAAGTTTTTCCCCTCCACCCCCTCCCTGGTTAACAGTGTGATATTTTGGTCGCTTCGGGGCCGGGTGGGAATTTTTGGCTGGGACCCACAATTGGCTCTAGGGTCCTGGTTTTTTCACCCATCCCACACTGTTGCTACGGTTTGATATAGGGGTTTCTGTTGCTGCTGTTGACTTTGGTCACATGGGCGGGTAGCACTGGTAAGGTAAACATTTATGACCCACAGGTATCCGGCAGGTTCACAATTGACTGGACAACACTAGACAGGCATTAGTTGGTTAAACGTTGTCCGGTCAACGACGAACCAGGCGACGGGGTGATGGCTACAGCTAGACAGCATGCATCACCCCGTGATTTCACGGATACGCGTCAGAGGGTGGGGTCATTAGTTAGATATTGACTACGGTCAACAATTTGTTTGTTGTCAACAAACAAATTGATACAAATAGATACATTGTGACAATTGCCGTTGGCAATTTTGGGTGGTACCTTACCAGTGTTACTTCGGCCTGCTTGCCTTAAGAATTATAATTGGTCAATTACCAATAGAAATTTATAATTCGGACTAGGGCATGAATCAATAAATGTGGCCCAATGCCGTTATCCACTTTCATCAGTGTCTGAGTCCTTTATTGGTGGGTGCGCCTGCAATGACCACTTTGTTGGGAAAAGACCTTGGGAACATGAAAGAAACCTCTTTCAGGGGTCCCCTGAGCAGAGTTCGTCCAGCAAAAATCATTTCAACCAAGAAAGCACCTTCGTGTGCTTCTGACACAATAAAAAAGTGTGGCTATTTACAACAGTAAGAACAGAAGTTCCCTGATTTGGTTTAGTTTGATTATTGTGAAGTTTGGTTCTGTTAAGTTGTAATTGTTTATTGGATGCAAAATAAACATTCTGACATTACACATCTGCTAATGAGTTAATTGAGTATGCTGTGTGTGTGACCCAGCTAGACGTCAAACACCCACACTGCTCAAGACAGACTAACAAGGCTACCACTTCAAAAATAAAAAAAAGTAGATGCCCCTGACATGGATCCAGAAAATTGTGGGTAGGAATCCTCTGGAGAGAAACCGGTTCACTTCAACAATTATATTATGTGATCACCAAAAAGAAAAGGAAAAAAGAGCAAACCAACTGGTCCCTGAAATTAATCAAACAGTGGGCTAAATGCCAATCTGATTACACCCTTCCATCCTACCATCTGAGGTTTTAAAGTTTCCCTTATCTCATTTTTGCACACAGGACAAAGAAAACATTTTTCTTATTATTTGTTGATCTCAACTAGAAGTATATCATCCACAGCAAAAGGAAAAAAATGTAAAAATTTTGGATGTATTTTAAAAAAAGATTATTTAAAATGGAAAAATGTTTATTAGAGTAGTATCTTAAAAGTTACCTGTTCACTGGCACATCAAGTTTATAGTTTTGACTCTAACATAGAAAAGCCACCATGTTTGGGGGCCTTGTTTCTTGTTAGAATGCCTCCATTTTAGTTTGACTACCAGTGATACTTGATCCACTGAGTCTTTGCACTTGAGGGTGCTCACTCCTAGGGAGGCCTGCAAGAAATCAAACTTTTTTTGCAATTGTACCTTCACTATAGAATCATCTATCTTGAGCAAGGCTACTTCACTCCTTTCCTTTAGGAAGCAAGTGAAAGATTTTCTTTTTAGAGAAGCCTTTTGGGAAACTCTTCCCAATATTTCCCTCTAATCCATTGTATTGCAGCCAGCATGTACTCTTTTCAAATCTAGTTAGTTTGTATCATTTATATATTCTGTAGTGTTGTTCCCAGGGGCCTCTACTGGCCTCTACACTTTTCACGCAGAGGTTCATAGAGCTGGGGAGCTGGTCCAGGCTACTTATCAGTCCTTTTGTAGAATACCTGGCACCAGATGCGGCTCTGAGAAAACTGTCTCTTTGTATTTGGTTGGGACACACAGACAGTAAGTCCTTTCTCAGGCCTGTCAGAAGTCTGATTCACCATAAGGCAGAACCTCCCACAAGTTTGCTTGGGCAACATTATCAGTTCTCTGAGCTTTCCTCCACCTGCCCCTTGGTCCCCGATCTCTCGTTGTGGGAAAAAGTAGCAATTTCTGCTCCAGAGAAACCTTATGTCAGCTGCTGAAATTCCTTCCCAATCCTTTGGTTCAGCAAATGAAGACTCGTCTGTGTGTTTTCATTATTTATTGCAGAAGCGATGCCAAAGCAGATATAATCCATATCACAAAACGGACTAATAGACTAACGATTAACTCTAAAAACACTTTCCTTAAGAAAATAACAAAGTACCCCAATTGGGTGCCTAATCTATTCTAACTCTAATACTTTATAAAATAACAAAGATCTAGCTTTGCTAAGTGTCTCTATCTCGTTCTCAGAGACAGACTCCAATCTTTTTGTAAAATCAACTAAGAGTTGGGCTCTTCGTCCCCATCCTGAGTTGAAGATTTTTCATCTGGTGCTCTGATAAGGCCATGTCCATCACAGGCTCCCCCTGTCCTGCAAATGTTCCTTTCTAACTGGCTAAAATCAGGGGGTTTTGTACAAAATTTTTCCCTTCTCTCCCTCCTTTAGGAATTTGTTTGCAGGCGCACCCCCCCAATAACGGACACAGACAACATTGAAAGTGGATAACAGCATCGGGCCACATTTATTGATTCAATGCCCTAGTCCGAATTATAAATTTGTATTGGTAAAACGACCAATCATAATTCATAAGGCAAGCAGGCCGAAGTAACACTGGTAAGGTACCACCCCAAAATTGCCAACGGCAATTGGTTACAATGTATCAATTTGTATCAATTTGTTTGTTGACAACAAACAAATTGTTGACCGTAGTCAATAACTAACTCATGACCCCACCCTCTGACGCGTATCCGTGAAATCACAGGGGTGATGCATGCTGGTTAGCAATCGTCATCACCCCATCGCCTGGTTCGTCGTTGACCGGACAACGTTTAACTAATTTATTCCTGTCTAGTGTTATCCAGTCAATTGCGAACCTGCCGGATACTTGTGGGTCATACTGTTTACCTTACCAGTGCTACCCGCCAATGTGACCAAAGTCAACATTAGGAACACAGAAAGACCCCTATATCAAACCATAGCAACAGTGTGGGATGGGCAAAAAAGCCAGGACCCGGAAGCCAATATGGGTCCCAGCCAAAAATTCCCACCCGGCCCCGAAGCGACCAAAATATCACACTGTTAACTAGGGAGGGGGTGGAGGGGAAAAGACTTCTCCGCTCCGTCGCTGAGGTAAAATGGCAGCTCGGCTGCCTCGTGGCCACCCCTTTTATAAGGGAGCTGGCCACGCCCCTAACTACCCGGATTCTCTGTCCTGTGGGGGGGGGGCCGCAAAGGGCGCGGTGGCCATTTTGGCGCCGCGCTTGCATTTTCTATGGGTATGATGTAAAATTTTCCTACAAGTGTTTCTCCCAATTGGGGGTCCTATCATTCCTTTCCCCGGGTTTGATAGTTCAAATGTCTTCTGCTAAAAGTTGTATTAGGGTCAAGTTTATCCCTTCCTGGACATCTCCCTCCCATCCTTGAAAAGATTAATGACCAGCTATTAAGCAAGTGAACTGTGAAAGCTGAGTTCACTATCGGTCAAATACAGTTTGAGAACCCTCTGTCTCTAACTAAGGTGATGTGTATGGTCCACTAGGGTCACTAAACCTAGTGATGTAATATCTCTGGAATGTGTTTGGGATGTGTATTGAAATGTCGCATTTAACAAAAGCTAGTTCATTTCTCAACCTTTTAACATAAAAAAATAACATGCTTAAAGATGTAACTAAATAATGGTAACATTCCTTGAATTTCATTACATATTCATCTGCTTTTAATTGTGTAATCTGCCAAGAGTAGCTTTTAAGCTAGATGGGTGGCATAGAAATGGAAAGAATAAATTTTTTTTTTCAAGGATTGAGCCAAAGTTCACAATATACGGCATAGAAAACTAATATCTAGCCTCATCCTTTTGGAACCCATCTTTTATTTTATGACAAGTCAATATTTCCTTAGTCGAAAAATGGGGAAATGTGTTTTATTTATATACTTATGAAAAAGTCTTTGTATGCTTAACCCCAAAGTCAGGGCCCTAGTTAGATGTGCAATTTTAGTCAACTCAATTTGATTGGACACAAACCCACTGAACTGTTGATTTCATTTCAAGTCCCATAGTGAAAGTACAAATAATGAGACTTCCATTTTGTGTGGATTTTTTAATAATGCAGTCTTACAATGACAAATAAGGTCCAACTTCTAGAGTCTAAAATTTATTTGTTGATGCAGATTAAAATGCAAATAGAAAAAGCAAGATCCACCTACATAACAATGCAACATTTGTTATGCAGTAGAGATCTAACTGTTGCTACAAAGATCCAAATAGTGAGATGCTATGTATTCCCAGTGTTTCTATATGGAGTCCAAGCTTGGACATTGATTAAAGCATCTGCAAAGAGAATCAAAGCTTTTGAAATGTGGATCTATAGATGGCTGCTAAGGATATCATGGGTCGACCATATAACTGACATAGAAATATTACACCTAATGGATAAAGAACAAGAACTCTTTAAAACCATTAAGTAAATAAAGCTCCAATATCTTGGACATATCATGAGGAAAAACATAAAATATAGAATACTCAAATTCGCTCTTCAAGCAAAGATCCCTGGGAAGAGAGGCACTGGACACAGATTGACTTTATTGCTGAAGAACCTGAGATACTGGTGTGGCATGTCCTCAGAAGAACTGTTTCAAGGAGATAAGAATGGTAAGACTATCTCCGTGATGATAGCCAATATCTGGAAGAGATATGGCACCTGAAGAAGACGAAGAAGATGAAGGAGGTGAAGAAAATGAAGAAGACAAAGAAGAAGAAAAGAAGAAGAAGAAGGTAACACAGATGAAATGGCATCCTGGAGAAGAACCTTGGTATTTTGGTAGAACAAAATATGTGGAAGGCAATTTGTCATTGGTCAACTGCAAAATCTACCTCAGCTAGATCAAGGGAACATTCTCTACAGTTTATTTATAGGTGGTAGTGAATATACTAGAGTTAGGTTATATAACTAATGCTATAAGTACAGAGTGCCGGAGAAATTGCAAGCGTTCGGTTCATATATCCATATGTGCTGGAACTATGCTGTAATCTCCAGTAGCCTGTGTGAAAATTGTAGATGCAGGGGGGAAAGATGAAAACACAGGAGAAGAATTATCTGTTCTTGAGATAGTGACAATGAAAGGGGAGGATGCAACCTCTGTCTTGTGATCTAACATTGCTGGACCCACTCCCCAATAACGAGACGGACACTTGTGATGGATTTAGATTGGGCCACTTTATTAATTCATAAACTGTGGCACTGGTAAAGCGTAACCCTAATTGCCAATCATAATTTGGCAACATTGTATCCATTTGTTTGCCAATCATATTTGGCAACATTGTATCCATTTGTTTGCCAATCATATTTTGCAACATTATATCCATTTATTTTGCCAATCATAATTGCCAACATTGTATTCAATTGTTATGCCAATCATGTTTGGCCATATTGTATCCATTTGTTTACTAATGAAACAAATTGTTTACCCCAATCAGATGCTACTTGTTGACTCTAGCATCTGATGTATATCCGGCAAATTTCAAGATGTTGCAGGCTGTATAGATCATAGCATCACCTTGTTAGTGGTCCACCTTTGATTGGCCAGCCCAAGTCTTACTGTACTTTGTCCTATCCGGTGGCCAATCAACTGTGACCCTGCCGGATTCCTAGGGGTAATCCCCTTTTTCCTTACCAGTGCCATCCACCACATGGGGAGGAGTTTACACGACTCACCGCCCCCCCCTGACCGTCAGCACAGTCAGCAGGCTTGCTTGCTGTGGCAACAGAAAGTAAGAGTGCCAAGTGCCCCATGACCGAAGGAAGAGGACAATGCCCCAGGTACTCCCATGAGGTGCCCAGCCTCATGCCACAGGAAGAGGACAATGCCTCATGTACTCCCACGAGGTACCCAGCCTCGTGCCACAGGAAGAGGACCATGCTCCAGGTACTCCCATAATGTTCCCAGCCTCATGCCACAGGAAGAGGACCATGCTTTGGGTACTCACATGAGGTGCCCCATCTCATGCCACAGTAAGAGGACCATGCCCCAGGTACTCATGAGGTGTCCTGCCTCATGCCACAGGAAGAGGACCATGCCTCGGGTACTCCCATGAGGTGCCCCGCCTCATGCCACAGTAAGAGGACCATGCCCCAGGTACTCATGAGGTGCCCCGTCTCATGCCACAGCAAGAGGACCATGCCTCAGGTATTCCCATGAGGTGCCCCGGGGAAGGGGACCATATCCCGGGCACACTGAGGAGGCACTCTACCTTATGCCAAAGGAGGCGGGCCATACCTCTGATACTCTAATGAGGCACCCGCCCCATGCTGAAAGGAAGAGGACCATGCCTCGGGCACACTGAGGAGGCGCTCAACCTCATGCTAAAAGAAGGAGGGCCATATCTTGGGTATCCTAATGAGGTGCCCACCCCATGCTTAAAGGAAGAGGACCCTGCCTCAGGCACACTGAGGAGGCGCTCCACCTCGTGCCAAAAGGAAGAGGGCCATATCTCGGGTACTCCAATGAGGCACCCGCCTCATGCTGAAAGGAAGAGAACTATGGGTCAGGTACATGAGTGAGGGGCGGAGCCCCATGCGGAAAGGAAGAGGACCATGCATCCGGCACACTAAGGGGGCGCATCACCTTGTGCCAAAAGAGAACTATGCCTCATGTACCCCAATGAGGGGCACAGCCTTACACCTAAAGGAAGAGGACCATGCCTCGCACACACTGAGGAGGTGCACAACCTCATGCGAAAAGGAAGAGGACCATGCCTTGGGTACTCTGATGAGGTGCGCCACCTCATACCAAAAGGTAGGGGGCCATGCCTCGTGTACTCCAATGAGGCATGCAGCCCCATGCCAAAAGGAAAATGACCAAGCCTCAGGCTCACTGAGGAGGCGCACTACCCCGTGCTAAAAGGAGGAGGGCCATACCTCCAGTACGCTAATGAGGCGCCCGCCTCATGCTGAAAGGAAGAGGACCATGCCTCAGGCACACTGAGGAGGCGCTCTACCTCATGCCAAAAGGAGGAGGGCCATACGTCGGGTACTTCAATGAGGCACCTGCCTCATGCTGAAAGGAAGAGGATCAAGCATCAGATACTGAAAAGAGGGGCCCAGCCTCGTACCGACAGGAAGTGGACCACGCATCCGTTACACTGTGGAGGCACCCCTTCCCATGCCAACAGGAAGGGGACCATGCCTCAGGTACTCAAATGGGGCGCTGAATCCCGCACCCAAAGGAAGAGAACCATGCCTTGGTTACACTGGGGGACCTGCCTCATGCCAAAAGTAAGAGGACGACACCTCGGGTACCTTAATGAGGAACCCGGCCATTTGCCAAACGGAGGAGGGGCATGCCTAGGGTACTTTGAGAAGGGTCCATGCCAGTTGATAAAAGGAAGAGGACAATGCCTCGGGTGAAATGCAGAGGGGGCATGGCCAATGCAGCAGGAGGAAGGGCATGCCTGGGGAGGAGTAGGGCCAATGCCCAGCTGAAGGAATGAGGCCATTCAACAGGCAGAGGACCCTGCCCCGGGCACCATTTTGGGGATTCGTACCACCTCGGCTGCGCTACACCCGCATCCCCCATGTGCCTGGTCCGGGTAGCTGAAGAAGCCCCTGGGCAGTCCGGAATTGCAACTGTGACCAACAAGCCACCCTCGTATATTGGGCCCAGGGGCTCAGGAGCTGAAAAAGAACAGATAAAAGAGTGCCAGCAAAGCGATCCACGTAACACAGAGAAAAACCTCTGAATGCACTCAGCAGATCCCCCCCCCCCCCGGTTTGTACTACTGACAATGCCGGGTGCGTATCCAGAAGATGCTGCCTGCAGTGCAGCATTGATCTGTGTTAATGACCAGGAGTATTGCCTTGCACCAAAAGGAGAGTGGCAATACTATCCCTGCCCTACCGGTGACCCTAGGACAGCAGCTGTTTAACTGGCGAAATCAGCAGTAGAATAGTTGACAATGGCCAGAAAGTGCCCAGTTCCAGGGAGGTAACGATGATTAATAGGGAGCATGGTACCAGACTGATGTACCAGTACCATGACCCTGGGTGAAAAAACATCTTTTTGGGCATTGGCCATGTGTATGACAATCACGGCTGCCATCACTGTCTGCAGAGATATTTGATCCCCAAAAAAGTCAAATCTGGCAGTCATATCCAACTCTAGGATGCAGGACCCATCTCCATTTACAGCCAAAAAGTCAGCACCGTCTGAGTTTGCAGACATTTTCACGGCCATGTGGCAGGCATGACTAGAGCCCAGCAAGTCACATGGTCATATTTGGCTATGCCCATTAATTTGGCCACACCCACAGAGGGGTATGGCAAAAACTACCCTTATTCCCAAATCCAAAAGTTGACACGTATGGCTCTGTTGCCGGCCAGCACACATCTTCCTAAACTGACTGACCTTTGGCCAGTGTCCAGGTAAAAGAGGGTTTTTAATGTGTGAGCTATATTTTTTCTGGGTGCGCTTTTAAATTGTATTTATGCTTTAAAATTAAATTTTGTTTCTGTTTCAATGCCAGAACTTTGGGTATTTACATCTTGGAACGCTTTAGTCAATCATACAGTAAAAGCCATCTGTAGTCCCATTTTTGTGGGGAGAAAGGGGGCAGGATATTCTAAATCAAATAAATTAATTACGAAGAATGTAAAATGGTTACATTTATTCTTTTAAACATAGTGCTAAATTATTCAGAATAAGGCTGAAAATGTAATTACTGGTGTTCTCTCATATTCCATATAATCTAAATATGAAGTTTTAGAGAGAAGCTGTAAAGCTAACTACCATTGTGCCTCAAAAAGCAAAGACTCTCCCAGCTATTTTGCTTATGGTCCCATATATATGTGTTAGAGGGTTCCAGAATTTAGAGAGCCAGGCTCTCTCAACAATCACAGGATTCCCCTTTGAGTTAGATAGCCAAGTTGACTCTGTGTCACCTGCTCTATAGCTCCAACACATGTTACCAAGGAAGCAAAGTGGGTGAAGGCTTAAAATAAAAATTCTAATGTTAGATTTTATGCAAGCAATATAGAGGTTCCAAATTCCAAACTATGGAAGTAATGTAGATGCAGACAGTTATGCTAAATTACATACAAAACAAATTTACACCATTTATAAATCGAGCATAATTACTTCTCATCATCAAATTATAAGGGATATATATTCCAACTGGCGTTATTGGAGGAAATACATGTCTCTTGCAGCTCGGGCTAGCGGGGCAAACCTAGTTCGGCCATAAAGGTAGTCCCTTGTCGAAAGCCAGTTGTATCTGACTCCAGGGTGCAGTGCCCATCCCTGCTCCAAAGCCGACAAGGCCAGCCCTGTCCGCTGGTGCAGACATCCCAGTGGTCACGCGGCCAACATGACCAGACACCAGAATGCAGGGAGCATCATCACCTATCCCACCCAAGTGGTCCCCATCCATCTACCTGCAAACTCTGGCCTCCAAGCCGCTAGGTTGCTCCGAATGCACTCAGGCAAGAGCTGGGACAAAGACAGGAGCCGACTCCATGAAGCAGTACTATTGCAGTACTTGCGGATCTAACTGCTGACCTTATGCCTCCCAGTCAGTGTCCCAGCCACTCAAGCCACTTGCGAGACCAGGCACCAGGAACAACGCGGCCCCGCAGAGGTCAGAGCCCCCGGAAGGAGGTGAGGCTGCACAGGCGAAGGCCAGGGAAGCCCACCGTAGAGCCATGGTGGATCGCCATGGTGAGGCCAAGGACAAGGCCCCTGGAAGGCCGCAGGGGTCGCGGCCGAGCGCCACAGGAAGAACATGGCTCGGGAGAAGGTGAGGCCGCACCGTGGGGCACAGGCAAGGCTGCCCTGGGGATCAGCCCCCTGGAAGGCCACAGGGGAGAGTCCCCGAAAGAAGGCGGGCCACGCTAGCAAAGGCCAGGGCCAGCCCACCGCATATCCACGGCTGATTGTTGGAAGGCCACGAGGGTCAAGGCAGAGCGACCGGAGCAAGCATGGCCACAACAGGGTGAGGCCGCACCGGCGAGGGCTGGGGCGAACCCACCACAGAGCCGTGGTGGGTCACCGTGGCCATCCTTCCGAGCGGTGCCATGGTGTGCGGCCCAGCCGCTTGAGGAAGCAGGGATTGGCCGGGCAAAGCCAAACGGGTTCTTCGTCCAGCCAATCTCTAAAAATGGCAGCGAGGCTGTGTGGAGCCGGCCCCCTTTTAAAGGGGAACTCGGCTCCGCCCCTCACCCAGCTCCAGTGCCCGGCTCTATGAGGGTGGGACCAGCAAAGAGCGTGGCAGCTGTAGGCTTGCCGCCGCACTTCCCATCTGAAAACACACAGTGATTATTTTAGGAAAGTGGGTAAATACAGCTGTCAAAAGGGAGTATCACAACATTCTAAGCAGAGCAGAAATAGGATGTTGTTTATAATTTGACTTTTTAATTTGATTATGCCCTTTCTCATTATTGCTGTGCAAAGCATGCAAAAAGTGTTTGGAATCTTTCATTAATTGTTATCTCCTAAAGTGAAGCACTTTATTTAACTAGCTTTAATAAAACTTTGGAAGCCAGAGGGCTAATATGCAATCGCTCTTGGTCAGAATGTTGATTCTAGTATCCTAAGTAAAGCTGATTTGCATATGCTAATGTAATATACAAATGCAAAATTAGTTTTTTAAAAAATAAAAATCATGGCACAGAAATGGCTTTGGTTTCCTTGGAGGATAATTCTTGTCAATGCCAAGACAGGGGAACATATCCTTTTTTGGGACAGCTGGCTCTCTGACCAGCTTTTGATAGCGACTGTCGCAGTATTCTTCTGAGTCATAGCTCTGGCATGAAACCTGGAAGCACTACTCTACTGTGATGCTGATCCTCCCTGGAGGGGTGAGCTGAGAAGATGGTACTGGGACAATTATGTTTGATACCCTTGCCATTGGATTTCTTAGGACTCGGTTAGAGTTAGAAATGTTAAAAAACAACCACAGCAAATCTTTTGCAATCATACTATATATTTTTAATGATTTTCCAGGAACTCCCAAAAAGAAATCTCCAAATTTAAGTGAGGTTTTACACAAGCTAAGTAATCTGTCCATAGGTAAGGTGGTGTGGGGCCTCTAAGTACAAAACTAAACACCACAGTAAAGACTACAAACACCCCAACAAAAAAGAAGAAGTTAGATTCCCATTAGGAAAAACTGCATGGCAGGATAATTATATAAGTAGTTTCCCTCCATTGATGTGGCCAATTTTATGACCAGTTATCCCAAATGGGACTGCAGTGGCTCAAGTGGCTAAGACGCTGACTGGGAGGCAGAAGGTCAGCTGTTCGAATCCCGAGTGCTGCAGGACAGAATGAGCTCCCGTCTTTGTCCCAGCTCCTGCCAACCTAGCAGTCCGAAAGCAAGAAATTGCAAGTAGATAAATAGGGACCACTTAGGTGGGAAGGTAACAGTGTTCCGTGCACTCCGGTGTCTAATCATGCCTGCCACATGTCCATGGAAACATCTGCAGAAGCAGACAGTACTGGCTGTTCGGCTTTGAAACCGAGATGAGCACTGAACCCTAGTGTCAGATACTACTTGCTTTTGAGCAAGGGAAACCTTTACCTTTACCTATCCCAAATGGGGTTGAACCAATTGCACCATCTCCTACCAAATGCCGTTTCTCCCAATAGATTTCTGGTCATTTGAGAAAACCTCAAATCCCATCCCACACTCTCTCCCTTAAACTTATATTACGGCTTTAACATGTCTTTATCCAGCCCTCCCTGAAATTCCTCTTGAGCCTAAATGCTGATCATGAAATCAGCCACCAGGAAAAAAGGGAACCCTTTTGGAAATACAAATAAGATAAATATTTTGCCTAGTTGCTTCTCAACAACCTCTCTATAAATTCTCATTTTTGATTACTATAACATTCCCTGCAACCTTTATACATTTCCATTCGTGCATGCTAATGACTAAATTACCATAGAAAAGCAGAAACAACCTCTTTTTATATCCTTCTACTGAGAGAGACAAAGTTGTAGAGGTTTCAAACAGCATATTAAAATCTTTCATTCAGAATATCAGTGATGAATATCAATGACAAGATATTCTTTAAGAAGATTCATTCATTTTGAAATGAAGCCATTAAGAATTGAATCAAGTAACTTTAATATAATTGTTGTATGTGACCATGTGTATGTTGAAAAATAGTATTCACTCTTTACATTCTTCCCACTCTCACTATAATAGACTTTGAAATGCACTTCTAAAACAACAGAAAAATAAAACACAAATGTGAGCGTGATGATATGGAATCTTGATTAGGAAACATTGAGTTTCCTGAACCTTCTTTTCCTCAACATAGTGGTAACAGAACATGAGTTATGTTCACTGCTGGAGAAAGATCTGGGCTTAATTTAGAAGGTCAATGTATTAAAATACTTGCTGGTGATAGCTTGAGGAATTCCCTTTTTTCCCCTCCTACAGATATCCATGTTGTGGCATTTGTCACTGTGAATTAGAAAATGGTTTCGTCTCTTAGCCACAGTACAGTGTCACAACTGTGCAAACATAACCTTGTGTGTGTAAGGCTTCAATTGTTCTCTTTCTTGAGCTGAGAAATGCTCCATGAATGGCCAGTTGGTTCTCCATGTACACATGGATAATTTATCATCATAGAAATTGGGAAGAGATTTAGAATGTCTGATTTATTAATATTGTGAATTGTGAGTATCTTATTATGACAAAGCTATGGAGAGGAAACAGCTTCTTTTTACATCTTAATATAACATCCTAGTTCTCTGAGATAACCTGGCTCAATCTTCAGAATGCAAGAGCGGCGCCAAAATGGCCGCCGCGCTCTTTGCGGGCCCCCCCACCAGACGAAGGCATCCGGGTAGTTAGGGGGCGTGGCCAGCTCCCTTATAAAAGGGGTGGCCACGAGGCAGCTGCGCTGCCATTTTACGAAGCGACGGAGCGGAGAAGTTTTTCCCTCTTACCTCCGTCGCTTTTACCTTTGCCGGGAAGCCTTTTGGCTGCTGAATGTTCTCGTTTTCGGCTTCCCGTCGATTGGCTGAGATGCCCTCGAAGAAGAAGGCGGCTCCGAGCGCGGCTCGTGCTGTTCGGAGGCGCAATCCGGGTCGGAGGACCGCGGCTGCGCCTCCCCAGCAGCCGCCTTTGCCTGCACCCACCAGGACCGGTGGAATGGGGTCTATTCCCCCTTGGCTGGAGAATGGGGGCCCACGCATGGGTCCAGTAGGGGCTGCGGCCCTCGGCCCGCAAGCGGTGGACACCGCTCCTGGTGTTGCCCATTCTGCTGGGCCTTCCTCTATAGGGGCGCAGCTCGCTCCGGGGCCTTCCAGCCTTGGGGGGTGGTCTGGTCCCCTTCCCTGGCGGGTTGCTACATCGGCCCTACTGGGCCCGGGTGTGGGGTTGTGGCCCTATTCGGGCCCCGGGGTACAGGGACCTGTACCCATGCCTGTAGTAGGCGGGCCGGCTGGCCCTTTGCCCCATGTCAGTGTGGAAGCCTTATTGGCCCGCGTTGCGGCCCTCGAGGCATCCCTGGCCCGGGCTAGCCACTCTGGGGCTCCCTTTGGGGTTCATTTCGACGGGCAGCGGCAGGCGACGGGACGGGTCGAGCTGCTTGAGGCGCGTGGCACGACCTCAGCCACTGCCTCGCAGCTCCCCAATTAACAGACCGGTGCGGGTCAGGCCCCATCGACGAGCTCCACGGTGGTCGTGAGCTCCGACGCCCCCAGTGGGCCGGAACCCCCGGTGGGGGCGGCCTATGGGGGTGCAGCATGTGAGTATGTGGTCCAAACTAGTGCACCTACACACGGGGCCACGTTGGGGGGGGTTTCAATGGCCTTGGCCTCGCGCGGGTGGGGCGGCGGTCCAGCCGCTGATGCCCCACCCGGCGACGACAACTACCACCCAGGACCCCGTGGTGGGGGGTGTTTCCTACCCTGTGGGGAATGTTTTGGGGGTGGCTGGGTTAGTACAGGCCCCTTTTCAGATGCCAGCAGTTCCTGCTGTGCCTGTGTCGGCCTTGCCGACGGCGGGGTATTCCTTACCACTGGGTGACCATTTGGCACAGACCACCAAAGAGAAGATCTGGCGGGGGGAGTACGTGGATATCTTCTCACTCCTCAACAGAGAGCCCACCAAGGAGGAGAGGGAGGGGCAGGATGAGAAGGATAAGGAGCAAGCACGTCGTCGCAAGCCACCACGTACGTGGGCCAACTAGTTGCCGGCCTACCTCATATACATGGCGGTGTACCTTAGGGCCCAGCCGGATTTGGCAATTCCGATGGTCCAGTATTTGGACAACATCTATAGAGCGATGGTTGACTTTCCGGGCCCATCGTGGTTAGCTTATGACAAGGAATTCCGTATGCGGATTCCCCTGCACCCCGAGATGAGGTGGGATGAGCCATGCCAGAGGCTGTGGCTTTTGTACATGACGCCCACGCGCCCCGCGCCCGGGGAGAGATACCATTGTGGACATGCGGTCCAGCGAGTGGCCCCAGCACAGGTTCCCTGCCAGGTGGCGGGGCAGGGGGTTCCAGCCCGCCTGCTGTGCTGGACTTTCTCGTCCAATGGTTCCTGCAATAGGAAGAATTGCAAATACAGACATGAGTGTCCCGCCTGTGCTGGCCCCCATGCGGCCTCTGCCTGTCCCAGGCCTGGAGGGACGCGGGGCAGAGGGAGGGGCGGACAGGGGGCTGGCAAGACTGCCGCAGATGGAGTTAGTTCACCGAAAGGCTCCCTCCCCAATTAATGTGGACATGTTGGAGCGTTGGCTCACATTGTACCCGAAGGGAGAGGATGAGGATTATCTCCTTCAGGGTTTTAGGCAGGGGTTCCGTATCACTTTCATGGGTGATAGGTCCCCTCAGGATGCCCCCAATCTTTTATCCCTTAGGGGGAGGGAGGAGGTGGCTGCTGCCAGAATTAATAAGGAGGTCGTTGCGGGTAGGGTCGCTGGCCCTTTCCCTTCACCCCCGTTTCCCAATCTCAAGGTATCGCCCTTGGGCTTAGTGCCTAAAAAGTCACCGGGCGAGTTTCGCCTCATTCATCACTTGTCCTACCCAGCCGGCCGATCGGTCAATGATGCTATCCCTGATGACCTTTGCTCAGTCAGGTGTACATCTTTTGACCACGTGCTGCGCATGGTGCGCTCATGTGGCCCGGGTGCGCTGCTGGCTAAGTGCGACATTAAGTCAGCTTTTCGCCTCTTGCCGGTGCACCCGGGCGACTTTGAGTTGCTGGGTTTCAAGTTTCGGGGTCAATATTACTTTGATAAGGCCATGCCTTTTGGCTGTTCCATATCATGCTCGGCCTTCGAGCGCTTCAGTACCTTCCTAGAGTGGGCTTTCGTCCGCAGGTCAGGGTCCCGGTCTGTAGCCCATTACCTGGATGACTTTTTATTCGGGGGTGAACGGGGCTGGGACACGTGTACACGTCTCCTCAACACATTTCAGACGCTAATGGAGGAACTCGGTGTCCCTTTAGCGCCCGAAAAGACCGAGGGTCCATCTAACCAGCTAGTCTTCCTGGGGGTGGAGATTGACACGGTAGCGCAGGCGTCTAGGTTACCGCGGGATAAGGTGTCCAGAATAGTGGCCCTTATCTCGGACTTGCTGGCCAAGCGCAAGGCTTGTGCGACGCCATGGCAGGATTATCCAGGCCCCACCATAAGGTTCGGCTTACCCGGGGTATCAGGGCAGACATGCTGGTCTGGCTACAGTTCCTGAGGGAGTTCAATGGGGTCTCATTTTGGAGGTCTGACCTCCTGGCTTCCCCTCATTTTCAGATTCAGTCCGATGCCTCGGGATCCCTGGGTTATGGGATGTACTTCAATGGGAAGTGGGCCTATGGTGGGTGGCCACCGGCCTGGGCAGGCACGGGTTGCCTGCGTGATCTCACATATCTGGAATTTTTCCCTATCCTGGGTGCTTTGATGCTATGGGGCGAGGAGTGGGCCAACTCGGTTGTGCATTTCTGGTGTGACAATGCGGCTGTTGTCCACATTGTCAATGCACAGACTTCTAAATCGCCCAGGGTTATGGACCTAGTGCGCCAGTTTGTGTTGCGCAGCCTGCGCCTCAACGTTCTTTTCAGGGCCAGGCATGTCCCAGGGGTTAATAATGATATTGCTGACGCTTTGTCCCACCTGCAGATCTCCCGGTTCCGTGCCTTGGCCCCGGATGCGGAGGAATTTCCCTTGCCACTCCCGGACGAGATATGGACCATTGGCAAGGAGAGGTGAACCGGGCGATTGGCCTGTCACTAGCGCCACGCACGCGTAAGGCGTATCACCACGCATTTAATTCTTTCAGAGCATTCTGTACCCAATTTCAACTGCCAGGAACCTGGCCGATCCCGGTAACCCATGTTCTGCGGTTCATGGTTTACCTGCATGCCCAGGGCCTTGCACCTCACACCATAGCATCTAAGCTGTCAGCGTTGGCTTTTATGGCCAAAGTGGGAGGTCATGTGGACAGCACCACTGACTTCCGTGTGAGACATGTTTTGGAGGGGTGGGTGCGCGAGCGCGGGCGTTGCCTGGACGACCGCCACCCGATTTCCCCAGGGGTTCTTACCCAGTTGGCCCGGGGCTGGCCTGGCCTCTGTTTTGATAGATATGAGGCAGCCCTATTTCATGCAGCCACAACGGTGGCATTTTTTGGAGCGCTCCGCATCAGCGAGCTTGTGATGCTGTCTAAGGCGGATGCAAGTCGTAGGGCACTGGAACTCGAGGATGTCTATGTTGCCAAAGACTGGGCTCAGTTGAGGATACGCTCCTCTAAGACGGATCAGCATGGCGTAGGCAGTGGTGTAAGACTGCTACGGTGTTCTTTGGCAGACATCTGTCCGGTTGGTGCCCTACAGGAGTTTCTTGCACTGCGTGGCACGCACCATGGCCCGTTTTTCTGTCACCAAGATGGGTCTCCCCTTACTAAATTTCAATTTTGGAAGGTGACAGGCAAAGCGCTGGCCAGTGTGGGCCTCCTGGGCGCCCGTTATGGACCCATTCATTCCGAATAGGGGCGGCCTCAACTGCAGCTGCTTTTAGGTACTCCGGGGCTGACATACGCAGCATGGGAAGGTGGGGTTCGCAATGTTTTCAGTTTTATGTGCGCCCACTTCCGCCGTGAGTACCAGTTTAGTCACCTTACCTTCTTTTCCTCGTTTTTCCTTACAGACCCTGGGTGTCGTATTACACCGGTGACAGTATGGCTGGTGGGCCATAGCTACGTGCACAGGGCAGCGCGTTACGCTGCGGCGACAGAGTGGGGACCCCGACTGGGACTGGGTGCATACGCAAGTCTCACATGGCATGGTAAGCCCGGGATGTTATGGCGGGAGCTGCTGCCTTTCCTTTTTTCAGGCCAGAATGCTGACCCGCCTGACATTCTCATCATACACCTAGGGGGCAATGATTTGGGCCAGGTCACCGGCTTATCGCTGAAGCATGCGATTTGCGAGGACCTCGCCTACCTGCATTACGTCTGGCCTGCCACAACCCTTGTTTGGTCGGACATGGTTCCGCGCCATGCGTACAGAGGGGGTTTCGACCTCCTGGCCCTTGACCGCGCTAGACGCATGGTGTATAGGGCAGTGGCGCGGTTCCTTGTCGACAGGGCTTGGGGGAGGGTCAGTCGTCACCCTGCTATTAGTCTACAAAATTATGACCTGTATGCAGGGGATGGGGTCCATCTGTCGCGAGGAGGTATGGACCTCCTGTTGGGTGATTGGCGAGCAGGCCTGTTGACCGAGCTGACGGTCTTGGGGGGGCGTCAGGCCTTCTTTGAATCCCCTCCGTGTGGTGGGTAGCACTGGTAAGGTAAACATTTATGACCCACAGGTATCCGGCAGGTTCGCAAATGACTGGACAACACTAGACAGGCATAAGTTGGTTAAACGTTGTCCGGTCAACGACAAACTAGGCGAGGGGTGATGGCTATAGCTAGACAGCATGCATCACCCCGTGATTTCACAGATACGCATCAGAGGGTGGGGTCATTAGTTAGATATTGACTACGGTCAACAATTTGTTTGTTGTCAACAAACAAATTGATACAAATAGATACATTGTAACCAATTGCCGTTGGCAATTTTGGGTGGTACCTTACCAGTGTTACTTCAGCCTGCTTGCCTTAAGAATTATGATTGGTCATTTTACCAATAGAAATTTATAATTCGGACTAGGCCATGAATCAATAAATGTGGCCCAATGCCATTATCCACTTTCATTAGTGTCTGAGTCCTTTATTGGGGGGTGCGCCTGCAAAGAGGGAATGGACGTCATAGAAATGTGCATATCAAAGTCACCCAAAACTGGTTGTTTTGAGAAATTCACTTTCCAAGAGAAATTTGGTTTCTGTCATTATGCTTTCTAAGATGTGTAAGCAAGAGACCTTTTGTCCTCACGAATTTTAAGGAGGTTTTAAGGGTCACTGAGGAATAGGCTAATGACTTATGGAAAGAGTTATAAAGCCTAGGCAAAATAATAATAGTTGAAGGTTTCAGACTTTCCTTCAGGAAGGATGGTCTATTCCTCAGACTGTCGTCATTCACACCCAGTTTTACCAGTCTGTACAGGAGTCACCAACCTATGGCCCATGGCACCAAATAATCCGGCCTGTAGCACCAAAGAGAATTACCAGAGGTGCAGGCTGGTTTCAGAAGAGGCAGGGGGACTAGAGACCACATTGCCAACATACGCTGGATCATGGAGAAAACAAAGGAATACCAGAAACAAGTTTACTTTTGTTTTATTGACTACACTAAGGCATTTGACTGTGTGGACCACAACAAGATGTGGCAAGTAATTAAAGAGATGGGAATTCCAGAGCACCTCATATGCCTCCTGAGAAATCTGTACATGAACCAAGAAGCAACAGTTAGGACAGAACATGGAATAACAGAGTGGTTTGGAATAGGAAAAGGAGTAAGACAAGGCTGCATTTTGTCACCATGCTTATTCAACCTATACACAGAGCACATAATGCGCAGTGCAGGGATGGAGGAATCACAATATGGGATTAAAATCGCTGGGAGAAACATCAACAATCTGAGATATGCAGACGATACCACCCTAATGGCAGAAAGTGAGGAAGACCTAAAGAATCTCTTGATTGGGCTGAAGGAGGAAAGTGCAAAAGCTGGCTTGAGACTCAATATCAAGAAAACCAAGATAATGGCAACAGGCCCAATCAGTTCCTGGAAAATAGACGGGGAAGAAGTAGAAGCAGTGACAGATTTTACTTTCTTAGGATCAAAGATCACTGCAGATGGGGATTGTAGCCATGAAATAAAAAGGCGACTGATTCTTGGGAGACAAGCGATGAGAAACCTGGGGAACATAGTGAAAAGCAGAGACATCACATTGCAAACAAAAATTAGAATAGTCAAAGCAATGGTTTTCCCAGTAGTAATGTATGGATGTGAGAGCTGGACAATTAGGAAGGCTGAACGTAGAAGAATAGATGCCTTTGAAATGTGGTGTTGGAGGAGGGTTTTGAGAGTCCCCTGGACAGCGAGGAGAACAAATAGGTCAATCTTAGAAGAAATTAACCCTGACTGCTCATTGGAAGGTCAAATAGTAAAGATGAAGCTAAAGTACTTTGGACATCAAATGAGAAGGGAGGATTCACTTGAGAAGGCATTGATGTTGGGAAAGGTGGAGGGCAAAAGAAGAAGGGGGAGGCCAAGGATGAGATGGCTAGATGGCATTGTGGACGCAATGGGCACAGAGCTGGGAGGGCTGAGGGGGATGGTGGAGGACAGAGGCGCCTGGAGGAAAATGGTCCATGGGGTCGCAAAGGGTCGGAGTCGACTGTGCGACTGAACAACAACAAAAGCACCAAATAATCTGGCTTGCTCCAACTGCTGCTGCCACCACCACCAGAAGTGGCTGCAGACATGTTTTCAGCAGCGTTTATGGCGGGGGGACCACCAATCTAGTCCCCTCAACTGTCTCAGTGAGCATGACCCAGCCTTTGACTTAAAAAAGGTTGCAGACCCCTGAGCTTGTAGGTAGAAGGTTTAGCATAGGGGAACTTTAACTTTAATCAATTCTGCATAAACCAATTGTGAAATTGGTGTGCATGTGTGTGTGTGTGTGTGTTAGGGGGATTACTCTGAAGCAACTGTTGAAATCTAGTCTGCTTGTTTTGTATTTTTTCTCTCTTTTTGTTTCTTTCCTTTCTTTGCATTAAATTTATAAAAAGTTCCAAATGACAACTATAAAAAGTGCCTTGTTGAGTTTGGATAAAAGGGGAAAATCAGCACAAATGTTTGTCTCTTAGCCCATGTGCTACTTGAAAGTAGAGAAATAGGTATGGGGACAATAAGAAATTGGGTTCTGAAAATGGTACATCAAATAGAAATTCTGTTGGGAAGAGGTAGAGAGTCACTACCTGGCATTCCTGTCAACCTTCCTCGATTGGCTGGGATTTCACGGTTTTTTGGCACCGATTTGCGCCATTTCCCGCCCTGCGCTGCCGATTCCCCGCAATTTGGCAGCGAGGGAAAGGAGGTACTGCGCAGCCGTTCTGCGCAGGTCACCTTCTACGTAAGTGGTGTAGCCTTCTATTCATGTGTAGAAGGGTTTTATGCTTGCGTAGCCCCATTCTACGCATACATAGAAGGCTACGCCGCGTGCGTAGGAGGCTACGCAAGCGGCATAGCCTTCTATGCATGTGTAGAAGGTGACCTGCACAGAACCATTTGCGCAGGTCCCATATTTTCCGGAGGCGCGGTTGACAGGTATGTTACCTGGCAGGCTTAATAATTTTCCCATGCATGTTTTTCCCCCTGAGTGTAGTCAGATCAGGATCACAAAAAGGGCTGAAGAGAGAAAGCTATTGGGAGAAACCTGACCCTGATATTATCACTTTTATTTAAAATGAAAGAAAGCAGTGTATCAGACTTTGGAAAAAATACTGGTGGATTCTGGGTATGGAATCCAATAAACTAACTTTTTAAAGACGCCATCTAGACATACCTGTCAACCTTCCCAGATTGGCCAGGATTTCACAGTTTTTGGTGCCAATTTGCGCCATTTCCTGCCCCGTGCTGCCGAAACCCTGGGATTTGGCAGTGGGGGAAAGGAGGTACTGTGCAGCCCTTCTGCACAGGACACCTTCTACACAAGCAGCGTAGCCTTCTACGCATGCGTAGAAGGGTTTTACGCTTGCGTAACCCCATTCTACGCATGTGTAGAAGGCTATGCCGCTTGCGTAGAAGACTACACCGCTTGTGTAGAAGGATATGCCGCTTGCGTAGGCAGCTATGCAAGCGGCATAGCCTTATACGCATGCGTAGAAAGTGACCTGTGCAGAACCATTTGTGCAGGTCCCGTATTTTCTGGAGCCATGGTTGACAGGTATGCATCTAGCAACCATTCCCTATGCTTCAAGTTATTGGTGAAAGCTGTGGAATAGATGAATTGATCTGATGAAATCTGCAAGCGCCACCATTGGATTTCTTCATATTTAAGCAAAATGATATGCCACTTCTATGTCATTTTAAGAGCAACCGCTGAGGAGATTGGAAAAGTTTACAAGGTAATCCCTGATTCTCACAAAAACAAAAATAAGAAAGATTTGCCCCCTGCTCATCTTCTCAAACTGAAGGTCTATTAAGTTTGTCTCTTTTATATGTGTTGCTACAAATCCCCAGTATTTTGTATCATATGCGTGCAGTTTCATGTGGTATGTCTGCAGGAATTCTGATATAAACTAGCTACTTAGTTCTGTAAAAAGTTACGAATATTAAGAGAAATGGAATCTCAAAAACAGAGAAGCAAGTGTTTCATGGTGAAATCCACCAGGCCTATTAAGGATCAGACGAAAGCTCCTAAAGCATTCTGTTCAAATCCCAAGGCATGCTAGGATAGAGTGAAATTCATTCTTAAGTACACCAAAATATATCTCTGTGAAGTGAGTCACCAAATTGAACAAAGTTTTCCTACAGTGTATTGTGCCTACTAAGTCCTTTTTTTTTTTTGGAAGACCCAGATGAGTCTCAGGAGGACAGCCTTTCATGACTGGTTGGCTATATTCAGCTAAGCATAGGAGAAGTTGCTCACTATAAAGCAAGCTGTAGCACTAAAATTGATATTAAATTGTTTTCCCTTGAAGAGGTGATTCATTGGTCAGACTTCTGTTCCTTCCATATCCCAGTGCTGCTAGTGAAGGAGTTGAGGGCTTAGATTGCCATTGCATGCTAATTCATGAAACAGGTGCACAATAAGAATTGCAAGACCCAACATCTTAATAAGGAAAAAAATGATTCTGTGGTTTATGCCATTTGACTTAAAGCCAGCACAGATATGGATCAATACACAGGATTCAAACTCATATTTTTGCAAGTTGAGCACTAAAAGCCCTGAGCTTGGGTGAATGAATCTAACAGTCTTCAGACATCCCATGCTAATTTTTACTTTACTGTCAAGTTTTCTTCTATTCCAGATATGAAGAACATTGTGATTTTTGGAAACTGCTTTTATACAACCTGAAAAGAAAAATCCATAGCTGAAAAGAAAATCTTCCTCGTCCCTAAGATGAAGAAAACAATAGCACTGAGCAAGATCAGAAAAATTTACCATTCTCACAGTTAAGTTATTGTTGATGAAATTTCATTTTCCTGCCATAGCATTATTTTGACCTTTTCTACAGTAAGTATCTGTATTAGTGCATCTATAGTTATTCAAAGAGCTTCAAACTAAGCCATAACATTATATCTAGTGCTAGTACTTGAAAGGAGCTCTATGAAAGGAGTTTAATCACCCAGAAAACTCCACCCATTCACATAACCCATTCTGTTACAGCAAATTTTCTTCAATTAATCTAAGTTCTTTCCATGAATGGAGCAAATAAACTAGATATAACCATAGCTTGAAGTCTATCTGTAATTAGGCTAAATAAATCCTACTGGCTTCAGCTTGAAACATCTTGGAATATAACACTTAAAACTTGTTAGAAAGTTCTGGTCCCCCTCCCAAATTTCTACTTTCCATAAAAAAAGAACTCTTGATCGTTTTAATATTTACTTTATACAGCAGAAGATTCCAATCTTTGATAAGCCTTCGACTTATTCCCGTTATCCCTTTGAACATAATGCTTATTTTTAATATTCTTTGGAAAGTTGTTCTTGCAACCGGTTATCCATGGGGGCCCAAGGGTGAGCAGGGTGGTCAGGCTAGATTACCATCCCTTGAAGCCCACCTACCACCAGAGACAGAGTGTACCCAGCCATGAAAACTGACTCTCTTTAATTTTTCCTTTCTTTGGGACAGACAGGCAAGATGTTGTTCTCAGGTCTGCTCATGGATGAGGGCTACACTCCCATAGTTAGTCACCCTAGCAACTTTATCAACATTCCAAACCAATGTATCTTTTGAAGATCCACTCTTTCCCTGCCCCCGGCCATTGACAAGGGTCCTCTGTGGGGGGAAAATAGCCAAGCCTCAGCTACCCAGGAATCTTATCTCAGCTGAAGAAACCAGTTCACAATCTTTCTTTCCAGTAAAGGATGAGGAGTTGGCGTCTTCTTAAGATTTTATTTCAGAAATGATGCAAAAGCAGTAATAATCCATTCCAAAAAGCAAGCGAATGGGAAAGCAATAATTCTACCTAAAATACACTTCCCTATTTCCACGCTATCATGGTCCATGGGGGACCCCCTAATCTACTATATTACTTAGAAATCTAAAGAAAATAACAAAGTACTAGCTTCACTAAAATCCTCATTTCTTCTTGGAGACTTAGTGTAACTGTTGTTGGTTTTTCAGCAAAGTCGTCTTGCTCTCTCTCTGGGCACTTGGCCCCCCATTCCAAGTCCCAAAATTATTCTAAGGTTTTCATCTGATGTTACAATGCCATTATCAGATGACGAAGTGAAAAGAGCTTCACTGTCTCCCAGGTGTCACTATTTGAGAGTCTAAAACCTAGGGTTTTTATACTGTTTTGGGCACTCTTCTTCCCCCTCAAGAATGTTTATTTCATGGGAACTTGCTAACTCTCTCACAGGTGCCTTCTCACAAGTGGGGGCCTCAGGATGCTATCTGGGTCTCCCATCAACCTTTCCTCCCAGATATGAGAGTTCAGATGTCCTGGTTAAAGGTAGGGTCTGGGTGAAGTGTATCCCTTCCTGGGCTACCCCTCCCAACTCTTAAATCAAGGTGAATAACCTACAATTAAACTGAGTGAACAAAGGTTACAAAAGTTCACTCCTGGCCCTCTACAAAGGTTGTGCATGCTCCTGGGACTCTAACAGGTGTTTGTCCCCTAGGGGCATTAAACTTAAGTGATGTCATGTCTCTGGAATGTGCTTTGGTATTCACTGAGAAATGTCACACTTTAAATTGAAGCTAGTGTTTCTCAACCTATTTAGCACTAATACATATGAATAAATAAAAGGTAACTTTTAAAAAATGGTAACGTTCCTTGAGTTCACACGACAGTTGTTATGTTCAGATTCTCTTGAGAATGCACACTGCTGTCATTAGGGTAGAACATAAAGCAACAAGGACAAAAAGTTAGGGATACTAATAACGTCTGATATATATGTAAAAACTATATTATTGTCTCCTTCTATAATCATTGCTCCTCTGATTTCTCTTTCGTGACATATATTGGAAACATGTTTCAAACTTACCACATCAATGGCTCGAATTCCACAAAGAATATGCCATAATATATATAAGACTAATAAAGAAGAAAAAAGCATATAACGCAAATATAAAAACAATGATCAATTAATGAAACAAAAACTAAATTTGCCTAATGCTGCGTAGTTGTTACATACCAACATTTAATCTCTATTTTATCCTTTTCTTAGAATCTTATTAGAAGGCTTAGACCACAACATCAACCTTCATATTTTGTTTCTCCTACATAAAAATAATAATAAAATATATATATAAAAATAAAAAGAAATATAAAAAGAAGAAAAAAAGAAAGAAAAGAAAAAAGAAAAGAAAAAAATATGAAGAGAGAAAGAGAGAGAAAGAAAAGAGAAGGGGAGAAAAGGGGAGAAAACCCTTTTTGAATTTCTAATCAAAAATCAAACCAAAATGTTTCCTGCTTGCCCATCTCTGTGCTTTGCCTACATGATTTTTCTTGGATGATGTGACCCAGGGAGACCTCATTTTCGCTGTTTTGAAGAACAATGCTGCTTTTGACTGTCCATATGATAAAATATATTTTCCAGAAACTGTATCAGTTTTCAAATGTTGTCACAATGCAATGGTACCTTTCTCATGCCTATAGGCAGAGAAATAACTGTGCATGCTTCTCAAGTGTAACCAGAGGAAAGCAAAGGCAAACAGTAGGTTGAGTTATTATTCAATATTTTTTTTTGCCCAGGGACAAACATAACAAAAGAAAGACATTGTGTAGTCTCACTGGACCACAACATGCTCAACCTAAACAGTGTTGTCTAAGTAAAACTGTAGTTAAATTCAGAGCATCTAGCTCAGCAGAAATATCTGTAAACATTTTGAGAAAACTAAAAATGGCTCAAGTGGCTAAGATGCTGACTGGGAGGTGGAAGGTCAGCAGTTCGATTCCCAAGTACTGCAGGACAGAATGAGCTTCCGTCTTTGTCCCAGCTCCTGCCAACCTAGCAGTTTGAAAGCAAGAAATTGCAAGTAGATAAATAGGGACCACTTTGGTGGGAAGGTAACAGCCTTCTGTGTGCTCCAGTGTCTAGTCATGCCTGCCACTTGACCATGGAAACGTCTGCAGAAGCAGATAACCCTGGCTCTTCGGCTTTGAAACAGATGAGCACTGAACCCTAGAGTTGGATATGACTAGCTTTTGAGCAAGGAAAACCTTTACCTTTACCTTTAATGTTTAGTGAAATTTCTAAGCACTTCAAATCTCAAGCCTTAAGACACAAACACTTGAAAACAAAGGAAGTGTCTGTGTACTGATTCAGACCCCTAGGCTATTATCTGGTCCATTTTTGTCAACTCTGATTGGTAACTGCTTTCAGAGTTGCAGGCAGGAATCATTACCAACCTATCTATAAACCCTGCTATTACTTGACCATCTCCAATCTTGATCCAGTCCTGATTAACTTATAAAGTGAGATGTGTTTATTACGTTCAGTGTGATATGGCAGAGGGTTCATTGACTCCAACACTGATCATGAATACTGAAGTAGCAGCATTGATTGTGGTGTTCCTAAAGTATTGAATTAAAACATTACTCATCAAACATTTTGTAGTTAAATATGAATGTTAGAATATATTACCAATCTTTGAACTGCAGAACTGGAAGGAATCCTATGGGTCATCATGTCCTGCCCCTGTCAAGGAGGCAGAATGGGGAACTGAACTCCCAACCTTGGGCTCTGCAAGCATGATACCATAGCCACTGAGCTATGATGACAGGAGGGAGAGGAAATGTTTAGGTACTGGAGGAACCCTGGGAACTGTAATGGGCGACTGTGTGCTCTAAGCACATAGAAGCATTTAAGGTTGATCTCCTGTAAAATCCCTTTTTGTGAAGCATAGGACAATGAATGTTAACTGCAAGCTTTGCCTCTTTAGACAACAGTCAATTAGAACCACTGAGAATCATATACATGCAGACCATTTTTTTTCTGCACAGCCCCTTCCTACTTTCCAATTCTTCATTGCAAGAAACAAGGAAGCCAGGAACTGTTTTTTTTTTTTGTATGTATATCATGATGACTCAAATTATTAATCTGAGAAGTTAGAACTTGTTACACATCTATTCCAATCAGGGTTATTAGCATTAAGGGTGTTTCAGCTTTTCCTGTTTTTTAAGTAACTGGAGTGCATTTTAAATATGGGGAAATCAATTCTGTGCAATCATCTTAACTGCAACTTCAGCAACAATTTTTTCTATGATAGCATTAATGAAGATTGCATTTTCCATTGATTCATTTATTCTGGTGACAGCAAAAGCAACCAAAGAGGGATAAGAGGTATGAATATCGCAAATTCTACTTTAGTAAAACCTATAACTGAAAGGGTTGTTTGTTTGTTTGTGGTTTTGGTTTGTTTGTTTTTTAATTTGTTTGCCTGCTTTCCCCCTCTTTCTCTGCTGGTGCTAAAATGAGCAAGCTGTTGGCCTTCAAAGACCATACAGAAATAAAACAAAATAAAACATATCTCCCTATCAGTATGCTGGATATTTAGTAGCTTAAGCCACAACATCTGTACTGTGTTTCCATCCTTTGAAAAACCCAACAGCTTCTGCAGTTGGAATTAATGCCCTTTCCCCACAAGTATGAAGAAGAAAAATGTCTTCATGAAAATAATTATCCAGAAAGTTGAGGTTTTTATTGCAATAATTCTTATGGTGTATAATATGAAAACTAGCCAATATATTTCAGGTCAGTTCCTTGCTATGTATCTTCCGAAAGACAATGTGATGTAGTGGTTTAAGTGTTACACTACAAATCAGGAGACCTGGCTTCAAATCCCCATTTGGTTATGAAACTCATTGCCAAACACGCCCTTGGCCCAGCCGATCAACTTGCAAAGCTGGCGAGGGCATGCGGAGCCTCCCCTTTTAAAGTGAAGCTCGGCTCCGCCCCCTCGCTCGGCCAAAGTGCCCGGCTCTCAGGGGCAGAGGTGGCAAAGCGCACGGTGGCCATATTGCTTGCCGTTGTGTGTCCCTTGTGTGACTTTTGGCAAATCATAACCTCTTGAGCTCCTGTATCTCAGAAGGTTGTTGTGAGGATAAAACAGAGAGAAGGAGAGCCATGCAGCTCACTGGTAGAAGAGAGGGACAAAATATTAACAAATGAATAAATACAACTTCCCCATGGCAGACGGCCACACTGGACTACTCCTCATTCAATAGCATTGGGCCAGGTTTTTTTTAAATCTGCTGTCTTGAATTTTCTTTCATCATGAAGACCTGTTTTAGTGTTGTCTGGCCATGAAAATGAAAAGGACAGTAAAGTTTCCTTGGTTAAATTTTGGCAGGAAAGATGAATTATGAAGCAGCAACACTTGTGCTTATTAGAGCCTGGTAACAAATGTTTAAATATTTTTTCCTTATTGAACCAACCTAAGCTCCTTCCCTGGCCGGGCATTGGCCGTGGGGAAGTTTGAGCTCACCTGGGGCTCCGGCAGCGTGAACTTTAAAAAAATGCCAGAGCTGCCGCCTTGTTCAGCTCCTTCCCCAGCCCGTCATTGGCTGCAGGGAAGTTTGAGCTCACCTGGGGCTCTGGTGGCATGAACTTTAAAAACTGCTGTGGTTGCCACCTTGTTCAGCTCCTTCTCCGGCCCAGCATTGGCCGTGGGGAAGTTGAGTGCACTTGTATATTATATTCTTCTGATTTGTATCTGTAATTTGCATTCGGAATTGTATTATATATTTTTTATTGTTTTTGTTATGCTGTATTTCTGTATATTGTTCATTGTATATCTTTACTGTGTTGGAAGCCACCCTGAGTGGTGTTCGCACCAGGAGGGTGGGGTATAAATAAAACTCTTCTTATCTTATCTTAAAATGAAGTCCATGGAAGAAATATAGTTCCAAACTGCCTTATACATCTGGTTCTGGAGACTTACTTTAAAAATAAAAAGCTTAAAGATGGACTAAATGGGCATTGGGTCGTGTGTCTAACACTGTGTAACCAGGGAAAACCTAACCAGCCAGGTAGTATGTTATCCTTATAGGAGAAATTGACAATAGAGAAGGAGGGGTTAGGTATGTTTTTAAGCATGTCTCCATGAAATGAGTAAGTGAAACTGAATTAGGCTTTAATTATGATTTGCTATTAACAAAGAGACTAATTAAAAGTAATTTGTTACATGTGGATGTTTCCAAGCTCTGTTCCATTCATATCAACAAGCCATTGCTTATTACAGAAGTCCAGGAAATCACTATGTTACAGGAATCCATCTTCACAAAGGTCCTTGTAAAACTGGATTAGTTATCTCTCTATTTTGAAATGGATGTCCTAATTTGGTTCCCGTGGAAACCTTAAACTAAGGCTTGTGAGAAGCCAGTCAGTTGGTGTATATTTCATTTTGTTTCCTTTTTTTCTTTCTGCTGTGGTTAATTGTTTTTTTAAAATGCTTAATAAGCTGAAGAATGTTAAATGAATGAACATTTCAAATGCTTTGCTGAAACCTTCTAAAATTGCTTCCCTGCTTGGAAAAGATAAGCAACCAAATGTTTCATTTATACTCCCTCCCCATCCTTCCACTCAGTCTTCAGGCAATTTTAGTTATGTTAATAATTGTACATTTCTTGGGTGAGCTTTTGATAAATTCAACAATATGATATATCTCAAATTTGTGGGTTACTGCTCTTATTTTACAAAATTGGTTCTGTGGTTAATTTGTTACTTCAGCAAGTTGGGAGAGGAACATTAATGAACATTCAGTAACTTTTCTTGTCTTTGCTTTTCTGTTTTGTAATTGACACCTGAAAGTTACTCTTTGAAGAACCTTGTGCTAAGAGATATGGATTGGATGGGTGACATCAGTCAGCTGTGTATTCTAATGATATCAAATGTCTCTGATGCCTGAGGTTTATCTAGATTTCTTCACATGAGTTGCACAGTTCCCTATCATTACACCAGGATAAGAGAAAAAGCAGGTGAAAATAAAACGAGGGGATGAAATGCTCTAATGAAAAATAAAGGCAGACACCATAGCTTTGAACCAATCCAAAATGCTTTGGCTACTGAGCTATATTCTTTTTGATTCTTTGATTGACTATCAAGGGATAAGTTCCTGCTGGTCACAACTCATTTTCCATTCATTTTGCTGCCGTGCTCTTCTTCTCCAGCTTTGACCAAAACATTTCACAATTGTGTCTTCCCATCTTTTGGGTGTTCTGACAAGGGATCTTTTTACTCCTCTGGGATACCACTCTGTGACTGCTGCTGTTCAATGTCCATCTGTCATTCGATACATGTGTCTAGCTCAGCACAATTTCCATTTTTGATTTTCACCAACAGTTTTGTTGATTCTGCTTTGTTCTCTTATCTGGGCATTGGGGATGTGGTCATGAAGAGATACCTTTAGCATGGATCTTTCCATGGCTCATATGACTCTTGATAGTTCTTCTTCCTCAGCCTTTGTTAATGGCCATGTTTCACTCCCATAGAGAATCATAGGTAGTACTGTTGAATTTAAAAAGTTGGCACATTGTTTCTTGTTGATTTTCTCTTTTAGCAATATTTATTTGATGGAGTTAAATGCTGCCCATCCCACTTTCTTCTGGCTAGTTCTACTCTCTGATTGTAGTTCATCTCAATCAGATGACCAAGATAGCTGTAGTGGTCAACCTGCTTGATGGGTTCATTCTGGTTTTTATATTTGGAATTTCCATTGGTTATTTGAGAGTGTATATTTTGTTTTCATGCCATTCATTTAGGCCAACTTTCCAACTTTCTTTATTGAGCTCACACAACAGTTTTTGGAGTCTTTGAGCATTTCTGGCAATTAGTACTATATCATCTGCAAACCTGAGATGGTTTGTTTTCTCTACATTCAGTTTGATACCATCTTCCCTCTTTTTTACATTGTACTCAGGAACCTGTATAAAAGGAAGAAATGATGCCTTGGACTGTTTGAAGGCGGAACACAAATTCTATTGTCCAGCATATTCAGACTCACTTTCCCGAGCAACTTGCTTTAAAAGGAATTCATATTACAGAAACAAAAAAGACTTAGTAAAAAGTGGGATGGTGTTAGAAACATTTTACCAGCATTGAAAAGCATTGATGATTTTGCTGACATTGCCCGAAAAAAGGCTAGAGATATTTGCATATTGAGGGCAAAATGGCACTGGTCAAAATCGGGTTACAGGCAAGATTTCACAAAGGTCACCATATAACCTTAACTCAAATCCAGAATAAAGAAACAATTGGAGACACAATTCATTTGACAGTCAACACACACCCTTAGAGTGGGCTTATTAGAATCAATAGAACTTGTTGCACAGTTGACTGACTAAGTTCCCCTTGATACAACTGGGCTATTTTAGTCTAATTTACTATGCTAGACAATAGGAATTTACCCATTGCTTTCTGAAGGTGATTTTGGTTGGCCTCACCAAGATCATAGCTAATTTGTTTCACAACCTACCATCATAATGTCTTCCCATTAGCCTTAGAACATAGATGTGGCTTAACCTATGACAATAATCCAGGAACCATAAATTATATAGAGTGTGTCTAAATCAGGGGTAATAATTACTGAGACAAAGAGAAATGGAAATAGATAATTTTATTACAATTAGAATTTTCTCCACCCCACTCCACTACATTTATCATTAAAATACCTGAGAACACCTCTTCCTGAAATTTTGGAGAGCTACTGCTTCCAGTTAGAATAGATGGTAGTGAACTAGATTAGTGGTTCCCAACCTTTTCATGCTGCAGGCCAGACCATGCCCACTGGAAGCTGAGCAGGTCCATCACATGGTTCCTCCTGCCATAAACACTGCCATAAAATGTGTCTGCGGCTGCTGTAAATGCATTTACGACAGCCACTGGTGCATTTACAGCAGTATTTATGGAAACCACAAGCTTGTTTACACATGTGTGGGCATGTTTTATGGCTGTTGCAAATGCATCAATTTCTGCTTCCAGTAGCAGCCAGGACAGTGATGGGCCACATGAAATGGTGCTGTGGGCCAGGGCTTACCTGCAGGCCATAGATTGGGCACCCCTGAACTTGATTGTCTCTCATTCTTAAAACAGCTTCATATTTTCAGAATACAGAATGAGCAAGGTGAATGCCTTTATTGGATCACTGAAAAAAATCAAGCATTAATGATTCAAGATCATTTCTGCAGTTATGCACTAATTTCCTGCAGATAGTGCAGAAAAATTATAAATGAGAGTTCCAAAAGTTCATTGCAGATGTTTGTGCCAGGACTTGTTTGTTAAATGTGAGTTGGGGGGGGATAACAGGGTAAATCACATAGCTGTTGGCTAAATATCATCTCCTACTCCTCAAACATATGGAATCATGAATATGCAAAATGCCCTCCCCACCACACACACAAATACATACAGATGACATTTTCAGAATCAGTGAGATTTTGTTTGGCTGGGGAACACAGCAACACAAAGACCCAGAGCCTTCCTTCAGAGAATTGTGGTGACAATTTAGTTTGCCACTAGGTACTGGGAATTGTAGCCCAACCAAAGTCAATTAGCAATATTACATAGTGGTTTGAAGTAGCTGTTTACTATAGATTGCAGTCCTGCTGGGCTGATGTTAAAAGTACATGTAGAGGTTTTGGAAGTGCTGGGGAGAGGCTTTTTTTCTGGTAATCTCATTACTTCAAAAACAGAGAACCATGTGATCCTTATATAATACACATCCAGAAGCAAGGTCATCAACAAAAATTCAATGATTACATGAATATTTATAATTCAAGATCACTTCTTTAGATGTGCACCAATTTTTTATAGATAGCACAGGAAAGTTATAAATAAGAGTTCCCAAAGTTTAGATATGTTCAGATAATTCTCACTAATAACCACTATTGAAATTGTATCCTAAATAAGCTCATTATTGCCTTGTCCACACTGTTTCTCCTATCCCATGGCAGGGTCTTTGCCTGATTCTTGTTCCTGACTATTCCTCCCTCTGAGAAATAACCAGGTTATCTAGTTTCTTAGCCTAACTAAGTATTCTCAGCCTCTATTCATCTCCTGGTCCCTCCAAATTCCTATCTCCTAGTAGAGGGGAGAGGCACTTTGGTAAGAATGGATTACAGTACATTCATCACCATGAATGAGATGTTTCTCTATACATCCATGTGACACAGAAAGGAATGAGCCTGTGGAAATAAATGCTATAGTGCAATTCTGCTATCTCTGTAGCCATTTCTATGAGACAATAAAGCAGAGGTTGTCAAACTTTGGCCTGCAGATCAGATCTGGCCCATGGTGCCAAATAATATGACCCCTGCCCTCACTCAAGCCACTGCCACCACCGCCAGAATCTGCCACGGAGTCTTTTACAGCTTTCGTAAATGTGTTTACGACCACTGTAAATGACAGGGGACTACCAGTTCTGCCCCCTCAACTGTCTGAGGGAGTGTGACCCAGCCCCCAACTTGAAAAGTTTGAGAACCCCTGAAATATAGAATGGCCAAGCACATACTAAAGACTGGAAGATTAAAAAATAGCACATCTATCTTGAATTGGCATATAAACATTGCAGGTAGATTTCTCTCCCTTCTGTTCACCATCTCTTGCTCTCTCTGTGAAGAAATTCTAGACTGTAGTGACAGTTTCAGGCCATGACTTCAAATCTCTATCCTGTCTGGCTGTCCATCATTTCTGGAAGAATATGAAATGTCCTTGAAGTAATTCTAAAAACAAGGAGTGACATTAAAGGCAGCAAACATACAAGAGAAACAGAGGAAATCAGTTCTCCTAGACATAACTGTTAGAGATGGAATTGCTGCTTCTTTTACCCCCTTTCCTTACTGCAGGTAAGGTTTCTGAATATATGTGTGTGAAGGATACAGGTAAACCTCTCAAATATTTTGCAAGCCCTGAAGGCCAAACTTCATTCCATGTAAAAAATTTAAAAGCCTGTGTAGTCTTTAAAGTCATAAAAATGCAAGAGCAGGTGAAACCTTTATTAGACCAGTAAAATAAAATTGAACAAACAGCTAGTTTGTGATGACAATTCATCTTCCTTAGGCTGTGTATCAGATTTTGTGAATAGTTAAAAAATATATGAGAGTCCCCAAAAAAATAATTGCAGGTTTCTCTTCCCAGATAGCTTTGGGCTGGAATTTTCCTCTCAACTCTTCAAGCAAAGAACTGCAAAATTATCTGCAATTGGAGGTTGCAATTTAGCATCTTTCATCAGAGAGTTGGGAGTAACAAATATGCATCAGGCAATAGAAGCCAATGGAAGCCAAATTAATAGTAGGGGATATAAACAGATGTTTTCTTCAGTTTGTAGTCCTGCTTGATTGATGTCAAGTCTTAGCCTGTCATTAGAATAAGAATTTATTTAATTACTAAAAACATCTGCTTGTCCCAGCATGACCTTTTCACTCTTTTTATAGCTTGCCTTGTTTTGTGATTGGTCCTCAGGAGGTAAACACAGATTATATTTGTTGGTTTCACAGCTTGGTTACAAAAATATGTCTCAATCACATCTCTAGCACATTAATGAATTTTACCAAAAAAAAATGCAAAAAATGCAGGAGGAAGGTGATACCTTCCTTTTAGTTTCTAATGACCAGCTTTCTTGAACATAGTTTTCAAACATTTTTTATCATGTCAGAAGCACACAAAGGTGCTTTCTGGGTTGAAAGGATTTTTGCTGGAGGAATTCCACTTAGGGGACACCTGAATGAGGCTCTTTTAATGTCCCCAAGATCTTTTCCCACCAAAGTGGTGCCTATTTATCTACTTGCAATTTCTTACTTTCAAACAGCTAGGTTGGCGGGCATTGGGACAGAGACAGGTGCTCATTCCATCATGCATTACTCAGGTCTTGAACTGCCAATTTGCTGGCCTTTCAGCTAACAAGGTGAGCTTCTTAACCATTGAGTCACCGCAGTCCCAATCTTCAAACTAAGCTTTCAGAAACAGTTCAGGTATTTTTGGCAGCTTTGACTGTTCACTCAAGAAACACGGCCATATTTGAGGCAAAACTAAGAAAAACTCACTTCTTCTTAGATTAGAACACAGTTATGAAATTCCTGTGAAACTATTCTTTGACTGCCATGTGAGCCCATATAACCACAATCCTTGCTTGTCTATGTTCATCTCCAATTACAGCCACAATGTTGTATGTGTCTGCAGATGTCTCCATGATAATGTGGCAGGCACGACTAGACACGGAATGCAGTTTACCTTCCCGCCAATGTGGTGCCTATTTATCTACCTGTAATTTCTTGCTTTCAAACTGCTAGGTTGGCAGGAGCTGGAAAGGGAGCTTACTCCATAATGCAGCACTTGTGTCTTGAAACGGCTAACCTGCCAACATTCCAGTAGTCAAGTTCAGTGTCTTAACTACGAAGCCACCACAGTGGATAATCCTTGCTTAGGAAATGGCTATTTTTATGTTTACAGGAATCCCATTTTCTGCATACATATAAACACTGAGCGGGGGAGGGGGGAGAGAACATTTTATTGGACAATTTTAAAAAAGAAGAAGGTTTAAATCTACAGGCATTTTCTTCAATCCACATATCAGAGTTTAGGCTAATGCAGATTTCAGTTAGTATACATTACTGAAAAACAAACCACAGAGGAGGTTCACTGCTTTCATGGCATGCATTCATCCACAAAGCAACCTGATTTGCAACCATATTGCAAATATGTTACTGTATTAACAGACCCATAATCTGTATCAGTTTTTCTTTTTCCTGTAGCTACAGTCAGGGACTGCAGTTGCTCAAGTGGTTAAGATGCTGAATTCGAAGGCTGGAAGGTCAGAGATCAATTCCTGCATACTGCATGATGGAATGGTCTCCCATCTCTGTCCCAGGTCCTGCCAACCTAGCAGTTAGAAAGCAAGACATTGCAAGTAGATAAATAGGGACCACATCGGTGCATATCTGTCAAGTATCCCAGACTGCCCAGGAAATCCTGTATTTTGGTGCTTGTTCCTCCCCTTTCCCGCCACCATCCTGTATTTTGAATGGTAGGGAAAGGGGTTACTGCACATGCGTGCACACGCAGAACCCATTTGTGCATGCACAAACGTGTTCTGCGCACACACAAACGTGTTCTGCACATGCACAAATGGGTTCTGCATGTGTGAACATGCACAGAAATGTCCTGTATTTTTGGGAGCCGTGCTTGATGGGTATGCATCAGTGAGAAGGTAAACATTCTGTACACTCCGGCATTGAGGCATGCCTGCTACATGTCAATAGAAATGTCTGCAGACACAGACAGCACTGGCTCTTTGGCTGTAAACAGAGATGAGTGCTGAACCCTAGAGTTGGATATGACTGGCTTTTAAGCAAGGGCAACCTTTACCTTTAAAGCTACAGTCATCCTCAGTTTCAAATATCTGATGTGGGTTGAGCTCAGCCTGTAAGCATAAGCATCAGGTAGATTTCATGCTGTTTGTTAAAACTGCAGCAGCCTCAGAAAGGGAGAGTGTGTGTGTGTGTGTGTTGACGGAAATGCTATAGATATTCTAGTTTTTCTATACAGATGTTTCTTGGTCAGAAAAAAAATACTATAAAGAGCAACTCTATTTCTTTCCAGTTAGTTACAGGTGACCCTGACAGGACAGGTGCTCCACATTCAGTGGTGGCCACATGAATATTTCATTCTGTCTCTCAGAAAGTGCTTGCATAGGTTTTCTTCACTTGAGAAACAACTCCATTATCTTAGTGAGTAGAAAAAGAATCCTGAGGAAAATCCTGAGAGGGGGAGGAATGGGAATTGCAAAAAGGTTTTCAACAAGTTGAAAACTGGGGAAATGGTTCATTCAACGTTACTGGGGGGAAAGGTGGAAAAGTGGTTTGAAAACTTTTTTCTCAACTTTAAACTAAGCTGGCTGTCATGAGAATGTGAATTGTCATTTACTACAATCCTGTCTTCCAAACTGGTGCATTCTGTCACAGATATGTCAGTCTGCATTGCATCTTGAAGCTCCAGTGAAGCAACAATCCAATAAACAATGTTACAGGATTGAAGGAAAGATGGTCAAACTCGTGCAAAGAATCTGAATTAATTTGCTATTCATTAAGATGAGCTGTCTGTTACTGGTGGGTGCAACAGGGCCTGGAAGTATTGCAAATAACCAGTTACTTATTTTAATTCCTTTCCCTAATACTAACAATTATACAACTACTACATTACACCCTGAATGTAATTTGATGACGTAATTTTATAGCTAAGGGAGTGTAACCTCATTAAGTGATGAAAGGAATCTTGTGTAATTGAAGAGATGTTCATCCTATGTCTCCTGCTGTGTGGCTGCTAAGTCCGCAACATCACATTCTCTGAAATTTCAGGACCAAAATCCAAATCCAAGTACTTATTTCTTATATCATCACAGAGATGGGTTAAATAAAGATTAGAAGAGAAGATGTTTTTACCCCAATATCCTGTACTTGTGTTGCCAGGGCTTATAGCAATAGCAGTTATACTTATATACCACCCCATAGCCCTTAGTGTACTCTCTCTGCAGATCACAAGTTATGCTTATGCAACAGGACAGTTCAGAAGTCATTCTTCTAAAAGGCCTAGTAACAGTGGGTGCATGCATGTAGGAATGCATCTGGATTCTGTCAGGCTGTCTTCTGACACATTTTGTAAACAAAAGCCTCTTTGCCTACTGAGAGACAACGCTAGATTTTGGGCTCTGACACTTCTGATTGGCTGTATGCCCTCAGTTTTGTCTCTGTTAAGTTTCGTTTCTGGTATACAATGCTTGCCTAAGTTTCGTTTCTGAGACTCTCTGCCTGAATAAAGAGAAGGCATGAGTATCGTTTGTTCAGCCAAGTACTTGAGTCGTGTTTTTTCTGTCTCTACCTCAAAAGATCTGAGGATATAAACTGCTGCTAATGAGGCTGGCTGATTGATTATCTTTACATGAATCAAATCCCAACAAGTGGCGCTCCGTGGGAGGCTTTGAACTACAATGAGAGCCTTCTTTGAACTCTGCTTCAGCAATTAACACCTCATAATTGGCGACCGGGGACAAGGTCTTCACTCACTCATTCACGACCGGGAAGGTCATAAATCGAGCGCTCGAGATTCATCCAAAGTCAACTTTGGGTCCCACATTACGTGAGTGATTTTTTTTATCATGGGGTGTGTGCTTTCTTCGCAAACGCAGGAACTTTGTAGAGATATCTCAGATCTTTTGATTAACAATGGGCGAAAGGCTGATGAGCAGGAGATACAAAAGCTAGCTAAAGCTATAGAAAAAAATCTGTCCTTGGTTTAAATATGAAGGTCTGGACTTAAAACAGTGGAAACAGATCGGGAGAGAAATGCAGAAGCATAATGGAATTTCTAGATCAATATTATTTACATGGGAGGAAATTAGAGACTGCCTTCAGAGACTTACTCCAAAGAATATGTTATTCTCTCAGAGGCTTGATGGCCCCCTCCCACAGCTTTTGCCTCCAGATAAAGGGGGGGCCATGGCAACTGCCCCTCCATCATATGAGAAACAACAGCCCCCTGAGGGGGGTGGAGGTGGAAAAGAAGATGGGACATTATATCCTGCCTTGCAATTATATCCTGCCTTGCAGCAATCAGGCACTTTTAGCCCTACCAAAACACAATTCTCTGCTGCTTTAATGGCAGCTGTGTTGGATGTGGAATCTCCTGGGATATACCCAGTGATAAGGGGGGCTCCGGCTGTGGGCAATGCACCGGCAGTCCCAGATAGATATGAAACCCTCCATTACAAATATCTGAAGGAACTAAGAGTCAGCATACGTGACTATGGGTTTAATGCACCTTTTACCAAAGCTTTGTTGGAAGCCATTGCTTCTCAAAAATTGCTACCAGTGGATTGGAAACAGATGATTAAAGCACTCCTGCCTCCTGCAGAAGCAATGCTCTGCTTGCAAGAGTGGAGGGATGTGGCTTGGGAGGTACACCATACACGCCCTGCACTCACGATGGATATGTTATGTGGGGAGGGAAATTTTGCCAACCCCACACAGCAGTTGGCACTCACTGATGCCCAGCTGGGAGAGATTGCACAGATAGTCATGCGCGCCTGGAGTAAGATTCCTTCCAAAGGGGATAGCTCAGTTGCTGGATTTGCAGCAATAAGGCAGGGCCCTAAAGAGGATTACACTGAGTTCATTAACAGACTCATGACTGCTCTCAGCCGCCAGGTGGAAAATGTGCCGGCACGGGAAATGCTCATGAAACAACTGGCTTTTGAAAATGCCAATGAGGATTGTAAAGGGGCTCTGACAGCTGTTTATGCTAGGCCAGGAACATCTATAGCAGACATGATGAAAGTTTGTCAAAATGTGGGGACTCACAGTTACAAGGCTCAACTTCTGGCAGCTGCAGTTCAATTGCCCACAACTCAGGCTCAAAACAAACGTTGTTTTGGCTGTGGAAAAGAAGGACATTTTAAAGCACAATGTCGCTTCTCTCAAAAGCAGGCAGCACGCCCTTCAAGGAAGTGTCCCATTTGCCAGAAAGGGTACCATTGGGCTAATCAGTGCCGCTCAAATCCTAATGCCAACCCCTCAGCTGCTCAGCACAAAGACTCTGACTTTTCTCCACAGCAGCAGGGAAATGGGAGTGCGGGCCAGGCTCGGGCCCAGGCAAAATAATAGGGCTACCAGAGGTCAGTGAAGAAGCAATACAGAAAGTTTTGGAAGAGATGGCAGAAGATATGGAACTTGCCCAAGAAATGATTTCACGATATAGAAAAAACCATCCTCTAAAAGAAGGGCTTTTATTGAGGTTATCTAAGGACTGTACTTTTACTATGCCAGGGTGTGTGGAGGCTCTTCCCACAATGGTTGATGATGTTATTCCCCAGGGCATGATGGGCATCGTTCTTCCTTGCCCAGACGCCTTGCCCGCTTCTGTACACATTGCAGCAGGGTCAGTTACATTGGGTCACCAAGAAATTGTCATCCCTGCATCAGCCACGCAACATCTCACCCTGCCTAAGGGACAACCTGTAGGACGCCTTCATCTGCTCCCACTAGGGACCACTGCAACTCCATCCCAGGAGGGGACTGTAACAGCGGCTATGGCGGTGATACAAATCACCGAGGATAGACCGACCCGCTCGCTGCTTATGGGTGGACGTTCAGTGTCTGGATTGGTCGATACAGGAGCCGATATTTCAGTGGTGGCAAAAAAGATTGGCCGACTGGATGGGCCGTCCGCCCCTGTAGGGAAGTTTATGGGGTGGGCGGGTACGAGCCAGCACAGCAAAGTGTTCATCCAATCGTCTTTGAGACCTCAGGGGGAACAAAAGTTTCTCTTCACCCCCTGATTATGGATATTCCTATTACTCTGTGGGGCCGGGATCTCCTGGCTAAAACAGGGTGTACCTTGCAGACAAATTTTTGATACGGGCCTCCCCTGCAGCGCCGTTGCATGCACTTCCACTACAATGGAAAAACACCCCGCCAGTGTGGACGGATCAATGGCCGCTCTCAAGAGAAAAGCTCCAGGCGGCGGAGGCCCTTGTACAGGAGCAATTAAATCTGGGACATATTCAAACAACCACTAGTCCTTGGAACTCTCCAATTTTTGTGGTGAAAAAGAAGTCTGGAAAATGGCGATTGTTACATGATTTGAGAAAAGTTAATGAGCACATCTTGCCAATGGGACCTCTACAATCTGGACTTCCTAATCCGAACATGATTCCGGAAGATCATCAACTCATGGTCATAGATTTGAAGGACTGTTTTTATACAATCTTGCTAGCGCCACAAGACAGAGAAAAATTTGCATTTACATTGCCAGTATATAATAATGAACATCCTACTCAACGGTTTGAATGGTGTGTCTTGCCTATGGGTATGGCCAACTCGCCGACTCTATGCCAACATTTTGTGAACAAGGCTTTGGAACCTTTCAGGCAACGTCATCCAGAGGTTAAAGTCTATCATTACACAGATGACATTTTATTGCATGGTCCACAAGTCACGGAGAAACACCTGCAGGACCTAGCAGACATTTTGCAACAAGCGGGCTTGATCATAGCTCCTGAAAAAGTACAGCGGATGTATCCATTCCAATATCTGGGACATAGGCTCTCAGCTACAGCTTCAACTCCGCTATTGCCAACAATAGCTATTCCAGAGCAGTTCACTCTTGTACAATTGCAACAATTGCTAGGGAACATAAATTGGGCTCGTCCTTTCTTGGCCCTGAGCACGGAGGAACTGTCACCACTCTTTGCTGCTCTTTCTGGACACACTTCTCCAGCGGACATCATTCCCTGCACAACGGAGATGCGTACAGCTCTTCAACGCCTCAACGAAAAGCTGCATACCATCGCTGTGGATCGGGTGCCCTCAGGCACCATTGCGCTGGCATGCGCTCTTCTTCCCACACTGAGGCTGCCCACTGCGGTTTTGTTCGCGCCTGTCAACGCTCAGAAGGTGGCCATCGTGGAATGGCTACACTTGGCGCACACTCCCTCGAAAAACTGTTATCGCCTGCCTGATGCGATTGCTGATCTTTTCCTCAAATGCCGTACTAGGGCAAAGCATTTGACTGGCTATGACGTTGACTTTGTTTGTTTTCCTTTTTCACAGGATCAGCTAACCGCCTTGCTACAGCATTCTGAGGCATTTCAGGTGGCCATGGCGGACTTTGTGGGACAAGTTAAATTTAACCCCCCCAAGGATAAGTGGTTTACCTTGCTGAATCTCACTTCTTACTCCCTGTCATCCCCGCTTTGCATGCAACCTATCTTGCATGCCGTTACTCTTTTCTCGGATGGCTCCCCCTCCCGTGGAGTCCTTACATGGCAGGGTCCTACTGGGGAATGGGAGGTTGTTTTTACAGGACCTCAAGCATCGGCCCAGCGGTCGGAACTGGCAGCGGTCATACTTGCTTTCTCTATGTTTTCTGATGTGCCTTTTAACCTGATTGTGGATACTCAATATGTTTACCGCCTTGTTTTTACCTTAGCTCAAGCTTATTTGTCTCCATCGATGGATAGGGATCTTTTTGCTTTATTCCAACAGCTTCAAGGTTTTCTTTCTAACCGTACGGTCCCATTCTTTATTGCCCACATACGCTCTCACACAAGGATCCCAGGTTATTTGACGGAGGGCAATGCACGAGCAGATTCTGCTCTCCGAGACTCTGCTGAGGTTTTTTCTCTCTTTGACAACCCCATTGACAGTCATGCAATGTTTCATCAATCTGCTAAGGTTTTGCATAAACGATTTTCCATTCCTATGTCACAGGCTAGAGACATTGTGTCGTCCTGTGCTTCCTGTACGAAGTCTCCTATATTCCTGCCATTTGATGCTGTTAATCCTCGAGGAACAGAAGCTAATCAGCTATGGCAGATGGATGTCACGCAAGTACCTGCCTTGGCTCCGCTTTCTAAGTTACATGTGACTGTTGATACCTTCTCTGGATTTATATGGGCTACACCCTTACGGGGTGAAACATCCAGACATGTTATACAACATTGCATTCGTTCGTTTGCGGCAATGGGTAAACCTAAAAGCCTTAAGACAGACAATGGGCCATCATATGTTTCTTCTGCCTTTCAGGACTTTTGCCGTCAGTGGGACATTAAGCTAACCCATGGAATACCCTATAACTCAACTGGACAGGCGATTGTTGAAAGAGCCCACCTGACATTCAAAAATTTGTTACACAAGCAAGTGGGAGATAGAGGGGTTCCTGTGGCTGAAATACCTACAGCTGTTGCTAAAGTACTGTATACTCTTAATTTTCTTCTTGCTCCCCATAACAGGTCACACTCTCCAGTCGAATTGCATTTCAGGACCGAGGAGTGTCTTCCTAAGCCATTGGTCGTTTATCGGCAGCAACCCGATCCTGAGTGGAAGGGTCCTGTGCCTCTAATCACCTGGGGATGAGGATACGCAGCGGTTTCTACAACCTCAGGACCTGTGTGGATTCCTGCTCGAGTGATCCGCCCATGGAGAGAGAAGAAGGTTACTCAGCTCCAGGATGGTGGTTCATCAGTAAACTAAATTTGCTGACATTTGTTCTTTTCTTTCTTACTGTGCTTCCAGCTGTAAGAACAATGACTCATGGGGGCAACTCCAACTTTTGGATTCATCATGCTAACTATATGTTTGAAGTTCATGGTAAGAATGCAACGTTATACTATGAGCATCCACTGGCAGTGTCTCAAATGGCCTTTCTTCCGGCATTGTTCAACACTCCAGAGTTGGTTATTGGACATTTGCAACATCTTGATAGATCTACACTCTTCTCTAATCCTCCAGAACAATTTAACAACACCCGCTGGCGAAG
Organism: Bradypodion ventrale; assembly: GCA_035047345.1. NCBI lineage: Eukaryota > Metazoa > Chordata > Lepidosauria > Squamata > Chamaeleonidae > Bradypodion > Bradypodion ventrale. The sequence goes on along the minus strand of JAWDJE010000004.1, from coordinate 142,831,877 downwards.
CATGACATTCAAGAAATACACTAAAGGACTTTGTTTCTGCTGTCATAGTTCTGGAGTCTGGAATAGTAAATGGAAGTACTGGACTCAAGCAAAAAGGGTTTTGCAGAATGTAGTCAATTATACGGGTTGTGATGATTATTTTTGGTTATGGGGTAGTTATAACAGTTCTTATAAGCTTAATTATACCTTGTTTAACACTACTATTGAAGATATATATGATGTATTTCCTATGTTTACTCCTGATTATTCTGCTATAGATAGTGGTTCAATTTGCAATGGATGGCAAATCAAGGATCCTAACATGTGGTTCTTTTTTAATGGAGTTGCCACGAATTTCCATCCAGGACAATATCAATGTGCAGCATTGGGTTATTTTACCTTACCCGTACAAGTGCAAATGCCGCCTCAGGCACATGCACGGCGCCGGAGAGCTGCTGCCGGCCCAATGGGTTCTGGTTGCAATGATGAAGTGATAATCGATGTTCAGCTGTCTGATGGTAGCTCCTGGGGGAGAGCTATAGGGAGTGCTATCACTGGAGCACTCACCTTGGGATCATACGCAGGTGTCATTTCCCAGGAGAATAGAAGGTCCATTTTGGGACTCACCTGTAGGCTGGAGAAATCAATCAATGCCACAGGGAGGGTCATACGGGATCTTCAAATGGAAATCACTGAGCTTCATCAAGACCAAATGCAGGACAGACTAGCCATAGATTACCTGTTAGCAAAATCCGGAGGATTTTGTAAACTGGTCGGGAACCAGGGATGTCGGGTAAAATTCCAGGATCTGAATAATACTATTGAGAAAGAACTTCAGAATTTACAGGAGAGCATTACTAACAATGTACGCACTGATGTTAATCTCTTTGATTGGGTGACTTCTTGGTTGCCTGATTTGTCTGTCCTTAGACAAGTTTTCTTTTATGGGTTCATTATTATTATCTGCCTTATACCTTTGTGTTTTTGCATTACTTGTATTCCTAATCTTATTTCTATGTGTAACACATGTCCATTGCGTAGAAGGGAGACATCGAGTTTTGCACGATGGCAATTGTACTCAATGAGGTATCATCCTCCGGAACAAGGTACCATGAGTCAGGAGGGGTACAATGTCCAGGAGGACAGTGATGATGTCTATGGAGGAGTAGTTATGGAGTATGATGACATGCAGGGGTATGATTAGCCGTCTCTCTCTCTCAAATTTAAATGAAAAAGGAGGACATGTAGGAATGCATCTGGATTCTGTCAGGCTGTCTTCTGACACATTTTGTAAACAAAAGCCTCTTTGCCTACTGAGAGACAACGCTAGATTTTGGGCTCTGACACTTCTGATTGGCTGTATGCCCTCAGTTTTGTCTCTGTTAAGTTTCGTTTCTGGTATACAATGCTTGCCTAAGTTTCGTTTCTGAGACTCTCTGCCTGAATAAAGAGAAGGCATGAGTATCGTTTGTTCAGCCAAGGACTGGAGTCGTGTTTTTTCTGTCTCTACCTCAAAAGATCTGAGGATATAAACTGCTGCTAATGAGGCTGGCTGATTGATTATCTTTACATGAATCAAATCCCAACACATGCACTCAGTCAGCTTCATTGTAATATTTGAAGTAACAAACACACAAAGTGCTTCACAGTAAGCCAACTAGCACCAACTGGGAATAGATTGAGATGGTCATCTAGCCACCTCACACATAAGAATCAGCCTTGCTGCTCTTCCACTGCTTCTTCCACTGGGATTTGTCTTTCTCTCTGCAGACCCATATCACCGTGCTAGGTCCAAGGGTGCAACTCTTCGAAACTTCAGACAGCCCCTGAGACTCAGCAACTCTTCTCTGCTGTGAGTTCAGAGATGACAACACATTTGGAAAGAGTGATTTGTACCACTGGCTAGTAGCTTTTACCATGTGTGTGCATCTGTGTGTGCGTGTGCGTGTAAAATTAATCATAGAACTGTGTAAGTTTTTTGTTGAGAAAAAAGAAAGTATAGAGCTATTTTCACAAACTGCTAAATGTCAGGATGTGTAACTTTGGCAGATATGGTGACTAAATTTAACCAATGAGACTGGACAAAGGGCCACAAATCTGGGCAGGCAACATGAGGCATTTTGGCCATGAATTTCCCACCTAGATCAGAAATGCTATAGAAAATAAGTCAGAACCATATAGATTTGCAAGCTTTCTACAATGCATATTTTCCTGTTCTGGAGAATATGCCCTAAGATTTCTTGCTTAACACCTGGTATATGGTAATTAGCCAATAGGCTGATGTTGAGGCCCACAGGTTTATCCTGATGTGATTGAATTCAACTGTTATTAGGCCTAGCTATAACAGCTAGTGCTGAGGTACCATTGGAATAATAATCTAGGGAAATTTCTAGAGACAAAAGAATCTATTTATAACTGTGTGTTTTGCCAAGGTGCTTAATTCAGCTCATTTAGTTAGCAGTAGCTATGTTAGTCTGTGCAAATATATCAGAGAAAAAACAAAACGAAAAAAAAACAACGAAAAAATTGGAGTTAGTTTAAGGTGCCACAACATTTGTTGTCTTTTTTGTTGTTTTGTTTACTCTCTGATATTTTATTTAGTACATTCCCCTTTAATTCACATTTGCTCATTCTCTCTGCCTTAAAGCTCCTATTGCCCCATTACCCAAAATAATGAGACAGAGACAGAGAACTAGGGCCACAACTTTATTAACCAATAACCAAATACTGCAATCTTCCCTCTCTGATATGTAGTGGGTTTAGCATAGTGTGTATGTAAACCTCCGGAGCCAGGGGACTGTTACATATCCCTGCACCATCATGTTCAGATGAGTCCAAGATTCCATGGTATAGGGCCTGCCAGCTTCCACCCCAGGTCAGCTAACTTGCTATTGAAGTGTTGATGTCCTGGCAGGCTGGTGCATTAAAGAAGCAATGCCCCTTGCTTTTATGCCCAATGCACCAGCCAATAACTGTCTCTCAGCTGGTAGATTTGAAGAGACTAACTAACACCCACCTTGGACTCACTGAGACCTGGTTACAATCTGCACTACCAACCAGTTGTGATCTATGTAATAAATGGCAACCACTCAATGAGCCCAAAGCCCCCTGGAAGACAATACAGGATAGGGAAAGAAAAAAGCCTCACCCAAAAGGCCCAATTATCAGGTGAGACAAAAATTCTGATCAGGCCCCAAAGTGACCAGCTAATCTCACACTGAACACAAGGGCAGGCAGGTGAGTTGCCAACAATGACTAATGGACCCTGGGGGTAGGGAGCCTTCCTCATTTAAGGCCCACCAGGGCCAAGGGAGGACACCATTGGCTGAACAGCCATGGTCCAATTCCCTTCAGCACTGGGGAGAGAATGACAAAGAGTCCTCAGGCTGAGCATAATGCTCTCCTGGAGGCTGGCTTTCTACATTTAAGGTTGCCTAAACCTTTTTCTACTCTCTGCATTTCCACTGTAAATCATTTCCTCTTGACATGGTACATAGTATCAGTCTGAGTTAAAAGCCCTGAGTGAATTAAATAGTATTATATTGGGATAGAAAAAGAAGCAAAATTAACCAAAGGACCACTATTGTCGGTCTTTATTAACCATGAACTTTGGGGAAATAATTATCAGAAATATACCAACTCTTGGTAAATCACCATTGCCTAATTTATCTCAATGGAATAAGATTGAGTCATTCTCCCATAATGAGAATGGAAAGATGTTTTCCCAGCAGCTGAGCACAGTCCAAGAAGACAATTTTTGTACCTACAAAATAGTGGGAGGAAGTTTATTCAATTTGATTAGTTTAACAAATCTCTATGGTTAATATCCAGCATTTCTTTATGACAGTGTTGAACTCTGATTGCTCATTTTGATTATGCTGAATTATATGCTTCATGTTTAGAGCAGCCTCTTTGTGTAGCATTAAGAAGCTAATAGGGGAGGGTCACCATGGAAACATAATGTTGACTGGAATCAAGAAGTATACCAACTAATATATTTTTTCAGTAAGACTAGAATCTAAAATTTTAGATGCAAATGACATAGCAGTACTTTGCAGAGAAATCATTTTTAAAAATATACTGTTAGTGGCAGAATCCTTTCTCTAGTCCTGAGTAGATCCACTGAAACGATAAGATTTACATAAGTGCTGCTGATTCCCGTCAGGAATTCAAAAGCCCTCTGCCTCCTAGTAATAGATAACAGATTTAGGCCACTAAATCTCCAGATTGAATGATTGAAATAGGCCTTAGTAAAGAAAAAAGTAAACGTCACCCTTGCTTGAAAACCAGTTGTATCTGACTCTATGGTTTAGTGTTCATCTATGTTTATAGCCAAAGAGCCAGCACTGTCTGCATTTGCAGACATTTGTGTGCGCATGTGGCAGGCAGGCCTAGACACTGAAGTGCACGGAATGCTGTTTACCTTCCCAATTAAGTGGTCCCTATTTATCTATAGTAGCTGCAATTTCTTGCTTTCAAACTGCTAGGTTGGCAGGAGCTGGGACAGAGATGGGCGCTCATGGCTGTTCCTTGATTCAGAAGCAAGAGTTCTATAAAATTGAAAAGAAGAAAACAATCTGAAATAGGCAGAACTCATTTTAACAGATAATCATAATGAGCCAAACATCTGAGAGTAGTCAGTGCAAGAAAAAAACACTGAATGCAGGTTCTCCATGCTAAGGATTTTAAACTAATTTTCTTTCTTTTCCTTCTTTCTTTGATTATGTTCAGTGTCTCCTTGAATTTTATTGGATGGCTATCTGAATTTCCAGAGGTGGCATTTTTGTAGGATTCTATAGGGTGATCCTGTCCATAAGGAGATGAAATAATAAAGGTTCCAATGTCAGAATGTTGGTATATCCAAATTCTTGTTGATCTCTTGCTAGCAAAGAAGTTGAATTGACAGAAGTACCATACCTGTTTTTCCTTTTCACATTTTCCTCCCCCTACCCCAGAAGGATTTTCAGTGCAAGTGGTGAGTAAATTTGTAAGCAGTGAAGTAAATATTGTTCATAGCAGTTGCAGAACAGGTTTAATTGCAGGCGCACCCCCCCAATAACGGACACAGACAACATTGAAAGTGGATAACAGCATAGGGCCACATTTATTGATTCAATGCCCTAGTCCGAATTATAAATTTGTATTGGTAAAACGACCAATCATAATTCCTAAGGCAAGCAGGCCGAAGTAACACTGGTAAGGTACCACCCCAAAATTGCCAACGGCAATTGGTTACAATGTATCAATTTGTATCAATTTGTTTGTTGACAACAAACAAATTGTTGACCGTAGTCAATAACTAACTTATGACCCCACCCTCTGACGCGTATCCGTGAAATCACAGGGGTGATGCATGCTGGTTAGCAATCGTCATCACCCCATCGCCTGGTTCGTCGTTGACCGGACAACGTTTAACTAATTTATTCCTGTCTAGTGTTGTCCAGTCAATTGCGAACCTGCCGGATACTTGTGGGTCATACTGTTTACCTTACCAGTGCTACCCGCCAATGTGACCAAAGTCAACAGTAGGAACACAGAAAGACCCCTATATCAAACCATAGCAACAGTGTGGGATGGGCAAAAAAGCCAGGACCCGGAGCCAATATGGGTCCCAACCAAAAATTCCCACCCGGCGCCGAAGCGACCATAATATCACACTGTTAACTAGGGAGGGGGTGGAGGGGAAAAAACTTCTCCGCTCCGTCGCCGAGGTAAAATGGCAGCTCGGCTGCCTCGTGGCCACCCCTTTTATAAGGGAGCTGGCCACGCCCCTAACTACCCGGATTCTCTGTCCTGTGGGGGGGGGTCCGCAAAGGGCGCGGCGGCCATTTTGGCGCCGCGCTTGCATTGCAGGCGCACCCCCCCAATAACGGACACAGACAACATTGAAAGTGGATAACAGCATAGGGCCACATTTATTGATTCAATGCCCTAGTCCGAATTATAAATTTGTATTGGTAAAACAACCAATCATAATTCCTAAGGCAAGCAGGCCGAAGTAACACTGGTAAGGTACCACCCCAAAATTGCCAACGGCAATTGGTTACAATGTATCAATTTGTATCAATTTGTTTGTTGACAACAAACAAATTGTTGACCGTAGTCAATAACTAACTTATGACCCCACCCTCTGACGCGTATCCGTGAAATCACAGGGGTGATGCATGCTGGTTAGCAATCGTCATCACCCCATCGCCTGGTTCGTCGTTGACCGGACAACGTTTAACTAATTTATTCCTGTCTAGTGTTGTCCAGTCAATTGCGAACCTGCCGGATACTTGTGGGTCATACTGTTTACCTTACCAGTGCTACCCGCCACACGGAGGGGCTTCAAAGAAGACCTGAGGCCCCCCCCCAGACCGTCAGCTCGGTCAACAGGCCTGCTCGCCAATCACCCAACAGGAGGTCCATACCTCCTCGCGACAGATGGACCCCATCCCCTGCGTACAAGTCATAATTTTGTAGACTAATATCGGGGTGATGACTAACCCGTCCCCAAGCCCTGGTGGCAAGAAACCGCGCCACTGCCTTATTGACCGCGCGCCTAGCGCAGTCAAGGGCCAGGAGGTTAACGCCCCCTCTGTAAGAATGGCGCGGAACAATGTCCGACCAAACCAGGGTTGTGGCAGGCCAGACATAATGCAAGTAGGCGAGTTCCTCGCAAATCGCATGCTTGAGCGATAAGCCGGTGACCTGGCCCAAATCATTGCCCCCCAGGTGGATGATTAGAATGTCAGGCGGGTCAGCACCCAGGCCAGAAAAAAGGAAAGGCCGCAGCTCCTGCCATAACATCCCAGGCTTACCATGCCATGCGAGACTGGCGTGGTCACCCAGTCCCAATCGGGGTCCCCACTCTGTCGCCGCAGCGTAACGCGCTGCCCTGTGCACATAGCTGTGGCCCACCAGCCATACTGTCACCGGTGTAATACGACACCCAGGGTCTGTAAGAAAATTGAGAAAAAAGGCGGTAAGGTGACTGGATTGGTACTCATGGCGGGAGTGGGCACACATAAAACTGAAAACATTGCGAGCCCCACCTCCCCATGCTGCGTATGTCAGCCCCAGAGTACCCAAAAGCAGCTGCTGTAGAGGCTGCACCAATATGGAACGAATGTGTGCCATAACGGGCACCTGGTAGGCCCACCCTGGTGAGGGCTCTGGCTGTCACCTTCCAAAACTGAAATTTAGTAAGGGGAGACCCATCTTGGTGACAGAAAAACGGGCCGTGGTGCATGCCACGCAGTGCCAGGAATTCATGTAGGGCACCAACCGGACAGATGTCTGCCAAAGAACACCGTAGCAGTCTTACACCACTGCCTACGCCATGCTGATCTGTTTTAGAGGAGCGTATCCTCAACTGGGCCCAGTCTTTGGCAACATAGACATCCTCGAGTTCCAGTGCCCTACCACTTGCATCCGCCTTAGACAGCATCACGAGTTCGCTGACACGGAGCGCTCCAAAAAATGCCACCGTTGTGGCTGCATGAAAAAGGGCTGCCTCATAATGATCAAAACAGAGGCCTGGCCAGCCCCGGGCCAACTGGGTAAGAACCCCTGGGGAAATAGGGTGCCCGTCGTCCGGGCAACGCCCGCGCTCGCGCACCCACCCCTCCAAAACATGTCTCACCCGGAAGTCAGAGGTGGTATCCACATGACCCCCCACTTTGGCCATAAAAGCCAACGCCGAGAGCTTGGATGCTATGGTGCGAGGTGCGAGGCCCTGTGCATGCAGGTGAACCATGAACTGCAGAACATGGTCCACCAGGATAGGCCAGGTCTCTGGCAAGAGAAATTGAGTAGCAAATGCCCTGTACGAATTGAATGCTTGTTGATACGCCTTACGCGTGCGTGGCGCTAGTGACAGGCCAATCGCCCGGTTCACCTCTCCTTGCCAATAGTCCACATCTCGTCCGGGAGTGGCGAGGGAAATTCCTCCGCATCCGGGGCCAAGGCGCGGAACCGGGAGATCTGCAGGCGAGACAAAGCGTCAGCAATATCATTATTAATCCCTGGGACATGCCTGGCCCTGAACAAGACGTTGAGGCGCAGGCAGCGCAGCACAAAATGGCGCACTAGATCCATGACCCTGGGCGATTTGGAAGTCTGTGCATTGACAATGTGTACAACAGCCGCATTGTCACACCAGAAATGCACCACCGAATTAGCCCACTGTTCGCCCCATAGCATCAAAGCCCCCAGAATGGGAAAAAATTCCAGGTATGTGAGATCCCGCAGGCGACCTGTGCCTGCCCATGCCGGTGGCCACCCACCATAGGCCCACTTCCCATTGAAGTACATCCCATAACCCAGGGATCCTGAGGCATCAGACTGGATCTGGAAATTGGGGGATGCCAGGAGGTCAGACCTCCAAAATGAGACCCCATTAAACTCCCTCAGGAATTGCAACCAGACGAACATGTCTGCCCTGATACCCCGGGTGAGCCTGACTCTGTGGTGGGGCCTGGATAACCCTGCCATGGCGTCGCATAAGCGCCGGGCAAAAGCCCTGCCCGGTGCAACCACCCTGCAAGCAAAATTAAGGTGCCCATGTAGCACCTGCAGTTCCCTCAGGGATGCCTTACGCTTGGCCAGCAATTCCGAGATAAGGGCCACTATCCTGGACACCTTATCACCCGGCAACCTAGAAGCCTGCACTACTGTGTCAATCTCAACCCCCAGGAATACTAGCTTGGTCGATGGGCCCTCGGTCTTTTCGGGCGCTAAAGGGACACCAAGTTCCTCCATTAGCGTCTGAAATGTGTTGAGGAGACGTGCGCACGTGTCCCAGCCCCGTTCACCCCCGAATAAAAAGTCATCCAGGTAATGGGCTACAGACCGGGACCCTGACCTGCGGACGAAAGCCCACTCTATGAAGGTACTAAAACGCTCGAAAGCCGAGCATGATATGGAGCAGCCAAAAGGCATGGCCTTATCAAAATAATATTCCCCCTTAAATTTAAAACCCAGCAACTCAAAGTCGCCCGGGTGCACTGGCAAGAGGCGAAAAGCTGACTTAATGTCACACTTGGCCAGCAGGGCACCCGGGCCACACGAGCGCACTATGCGCAGCGCATGGTCAAACGATGTATACCTGACTGAACAAAGGTCATCAGGGATAGTATCATTGACCGATCGGCCGGCTGGGTAGGACAAATGATTAATAAGGCGAAACTCACCTAGGGACTTTTTGGGGACCAAACCCAGTGGCGAGACCTTAAGATTGGGAAACGGGGGTGCGGGGAAAGGTCCAGCGACCCTGCCCGCGTCTAACTCCTTTTTAATGCTGGCCGCAGCTACCTCCTCCCTTCCTCTGAGGGATAAAAGGTTGGGAGCATCCTGAGGGGACCTATCACCCATAAAAGGGATACGAAATCCCTGCTTAAAACCTTGAAGGAGATACTCCCCGTCCTCCCCCTTCGGGTACGATGCGAGCCAGCGCTCCAGCATGTCCACCTTAATTGGGGAGGGGGCCTTTTGGAGAACTAGCTCCATCCGTGGCAGCCTTGCCAGCCCACTGTCCACCCCTCCCTCTGCCTCGCGCCCCCCCAGGCCTGGGACAAGCAGAGGCTGCGTGGGGGCCAGAACATGTGGGACACTCATGCTTATACCTGCAGTTCTTTCGATTGCAGGAACCATTTGACGAGAAAGTCCAGCACAGCAGGCGGGCTGGAACCCCCTGCCCCGCCGCCTGGCGGGTAACCTGCGCTGGAGCCGCTCGCTGGACCGCATGTCCGCAATGGTATCTATCCCCCGGGGCAGGGCGTGTGGGTGTCATATACAAAAGCCACAGCCTCTGGCACGGCTCATCCCATCTCATCTCGGGGTGGAGGGGAATCCTCATACGGAATTCCTCGTCATATGCTAGCCATGAGGGGCCCGGGAAATCGACCATCGCCCTATATATGTTGTCCAAATATTGGACCATGGGAATAGCTAAATCCGGCCGCGCCCTCAAATATACCGCCATGTATATTAAATAAGCGGGGAGCCAGTTGGCCCAGGTACGCGGCGGCTTACGGCGGCGTGCCTGCTCCTTGTCCTTCTCATCCTGACCCTCCCTTTCCTCCTTGGTGGGCTCTCTGTTCAGGAGTGAGAAGATATCTACGTACTCCCCTCGCCATATCTTTTCCCTAGTAGCCTGTGCCAGGTGATCACCCCATGGCAAGGAATACCCTGCCGTCGGCAAAGCCGAAAAGGGGACAGCCGGCCTGGTAAAAGGGGCCTGAGCTAACCCAGCCACCCCCAGAACATTCCCTGCAGTGTAAGGACCAATGCCCACCCCAGTGCCCAAGGTGGCAGTCGTCGTCGCCGGGTGGGTCGCCGACAGCGTGGCCCCCGCACCACCCGCGCGAGGCCAAGGCCATTGAAAGGCCCCCCCTAGATTGGGAATGTGTGTGGATGTACTCGCTTGCACCGTATACTCACATGCTGCACCCCCGCGGGCCGCCCCCACCGGGGGTTCCGGCCCACTGGGGGCGTCGGAGCTCACGACCGACGTAGAGCTCATCACCGGGGCTTGACCCGCACCTGGTTGCTGGCTGGGGAGCTGCGAGGCAGTGGCCGAAACCGCGCCACGCACCTGCAGCAGCTCGACCCTCCCCGCCGGCTGTTGTCCTCCTGCCGACAGCGCCTCAAAAGGAACCCCGAAGGGGGCGCCCGCCTGACTGGCCCAAGCCAACGACGCCTCCAGGGCCGCAATGCGGGCCAGCAAGGTGTCCACGTTGACCATGGGCAAAGGGCCGGCCGGCCCGCCTGGTCCAGGCATGGGTACAGGTCCCTGTACCCCGGGACCCACATATGGCCATTGGCCAGCACCGAAGCCCGGCAGGGTTGGTGGAGAAACCTGCCAAGGCAGGGGGCCGCACCACCCCCCAAGGCTAGAGGGCCCAGGGAGAGGCTGCGGCCCAAGAGGAGTAGGCCCGACAGCGTGGGCAGGAGCAGGAGCGGTGTCCACCGCTCGTGGGCCGCGGGCCGGAACCCCTTCCGCGCCCGCACTCTGATCGCCCACTCCGGGCCAAGGGGCAATAGACCCCATTCCACCGGCCCCGGCCGGGGCTGGCAAAGGTGGCTGCTGAGGAGGCGGCACCGCGGTCCTCCGACCTGGGTTGCGCCTCCTAACAGCGCGAGCTGAACTCGAAGCTGCCTTCTTCTTCGAAGGCATCTCCACCGAAGCAAAAAGGGAAGCCGGCAAGGCAGAATCGCTACCAAAAGGCTTCCCGGTAAGCTAACGAGCGACGGAGACACAGGGGAAAAAACTTCTCCGCTCCGTCGCTGAGGTAAAATGGCAGCTCGGCTGCCTCGTGGCCACCCCTTTTATAAGGGAGTTGGCCATGCCCCTAACTACCCGGATTCTCTGTCCTGTGGGGGGGGCCCGCAAAGGGCGCGGCGGCCATTTTGGCGCCGCGCTTGCAATTTCATAGCCAGTGTCTCAGAAAATTCTGGATCTGGTGGATCCAACATTTCTATTTGACCTCTTTTATACAACTCAACTACATCTTTTTGTTCCATGTGCAAAAGCTGAAATTCTATTCTGGGAGGGAGAATCCACATTGGATGTCTACTGTTTTCAGATGAATGTAAAAATGGACAGAAGCATCTACATTTCTGAGATGTCCACAGGGGTGTAGCAAAGGTTAAAGTGTCACTCATGAGATCAGGTAGCACCCTCCACTGATTCCTCACATTAGAACTGACAATCATGAGGCCAGCATGTTAACAGAAAAATGCCCATGCAATTAAAAGTGGGAGAAAAAGGACTAAAATCATCAGAGCTTGTAAGGAAGACACTGACACTGACCACTTCACCCATGCCAATGAAGCACAAGACCATTTTCTTCATGCTCTGATCACTGAAAGGCTCTGAGTGAAGTCATCAGGCTTGTAGCAATTGTGTTCCATTTTGTTTCTTGCAGTGCAAAGCAAGATATACCTGTCGGTATAGTTTATCTGGCCTGTCTCTTGAATTTTCTTCCTTTTAAAAAATGTAGTTAATTACAATCCTAAAACTGAATTTGTGTGAATCTGAATTTTGAGTTGTTCAGTTTAGGACTCAAGGGTCCATTTACTGGTTTCTTTCTTCTTATGGAGTTGTTGATGAGAAAAAGTCCTGATTCTTTTGTTTTCTTGCAGTAGTTGACATTTCCCCTAATGTGTTTATTTTTCCAATGTCTTTATGTGTTTAGACACTCTTTTCCATTGAGGCTGAGATTAACTGTTGTATTCATTAAATCTGTAGAGCAGAAATTGAATTCTGCCTCAGCTGATGTGCTGCTCCTCACAATCTTCAGCTTGCAGTTTCATGAACTAGAGGTCACCCCATTCAAAGCAAATGGGCCTTCTGCTTGCCCAAGGATAGTCTTTCCCAAGGATAGTCTTTGAGCTGTGGGCTCCGTCCTTCCCCCCTTCTATACTGATATTGTATTTTTGCTCTTCTTTTGTGCTTCTTTGTATTTCATTATTGAATTTCATTGTTGTAATATGATATATCGTTATGCAACTTTGTATCTTGTGCATGTAAATTGTATTTTTTTGCCTTGTAATTTTACATGATTGTATTTTTGTATATTTGAATACTGTGAACCGTTTTGAGTCATCCACAAAACGAGGAAAGTGGTATATAAAAATAAATTCAAATTCCCATACCAAGGTTGAATAGTCTGTGCTTCAGATATGATATATCATATGCAAAATTTGGTTCATAGAAACCAAGACTCTTAAGCCCTGGTTATGACACTCCAAACACCAAACCAGACAGATGCTGCTCCATTCTTTGATACTGTCTCTAATCATCAAAACCTGCAGAGTTAGAAAGGATCCTATGGATCATGAAGTCCAGCCCTTGTTGAGATGGCACATTGGGGAACTGAATTGCAAACCTTCAGCTCCATAACCAGATACCTAAACCAGTAAGTTATCCAGATGTTCAGTTCAGTGGCAGTATAATTTTTTTTTATAAATGCAGAAACTTTGTCAGACTAAATTTGCATTTAAGAACCTAGCAGTGAAAAATGCAAATAACACTATAAATTACTTGCTGGCTGCAGTAAATCAACTTGCAGGTTTAGGTGTATTTATTTATTGCAGAAGATGCCTAATGATGTGTGCTTATCGCAACGTAACTACTACAATTATATAACAACCTCTTTTCAGATGCTTATAAGTGTCTCAAAGTCACCTTTTGAAAATAAACATTCTACATCAAGGTCTCCAGTGGCATGCAGCATTTAAGAAAAAATGCATTATTGTTCAGAATTCAGAGATCATTACATTGGCTCAGTTTGGCTGATACGGTGAGAAGGAAATTTCACATGGTGCTGGAGTGAGATTGCAGAGTGACTTCTACAAAGTGTCTTCCTACCTTGTGTGTTCCATTAAGTCAATTTTGAATTATGGTGGCCCTTTTCAGGGTTTTCTAGGTAGAGAGTACTCAGAAGTAGTTTTACCATTTGTTTCTTCTGTGGGTGCCCTGGGACTGTGCATATTACCCAAGGTCACACAGTCTGGCTCTTGTGAGATGCACAATGGGGGAAATGAACTCCCAACCTCTGGCTCTGTAGTCAAAAGCAAACTCACTGAGCTCACCAGCCTTTTCTACCTTACATCCCACAAAATATACTGCCCCACTTCTAGGTCTTCTGAATGTCCATGTATAAATTTTTGCTGGATCTTCATGAGTTAAAATCCATAATGGTTTGAACCTGAGTAATCAATATGCCACAAGTAATAGCTTCATATCTACATATGCAGCAATTTATGTGCATGAAAAACACAATATCACATATCACTGGGTAGTGTGTCAAGTGGTGAGACAAGAAGGCAATATATGAGCAGCAACTTTTCCCCCTGGGAATGCCTCTAGGTATAATGCTACAGTATGTGCTTGCTCAGTTGATGATTCTCTTTAAATGGTGCAGGAGTAAGCTATGCTCTCCTCTGCAGTGGAAATGAAATGGATGATAAGTTTGGCCTAATATTACAAGAGGAATTCCCTAAAAATTAAGAGATGTCTCACTACAGAATCCTGTCCCATGAACATGGACTGAAAGGTATAAGCTTCCCAATGCCAAGCAGGCCTACCCTTTCCATGCCTAACTTTGCATTTCTTGATATTCCTCTTCTACAATTTACAAATCAGCTTGCGTTTGAAGAGAAATGATCAGGAGTAAAGACAAGCTTTATTTTTAAGTCTGGATGTTCAATCATTGAACTTCAAAGGAATTGCATACCTAGAAAAGAAACTATAATATCAGTAAAAACACACAATATGTTATTTTAATTGAGGGAGACAAGTTGTTTCTATTTCACCATGAAATGAAAATGAGTGGTCTCATAAGTGGCAGAATCAGCCTATATATATATATATATATATATATATATATATATATATATATATATATATATATATATATATATATATATATATATATATATATATATATATATATATATATATTTTTGCAATTGGTGCAGAACAAAGAGACATTCTTTGTTGCACAATCTATGTTTGAGGTAAACTGGAGATAATACAACACATTAGCTTAATAAACACTTTCCCAATTCTACTTTTCCCACAAATGCTAAGGAGAGTATCTTAAAGCTGAAAGTGTTAAACCAGGGCAAAATCTATCAAATGTGACTCTACACAAGATGGCAAAAAAACTTGCAAGGCAAACATGCATTTCCTGTTCTAGTTAAGATGATTATTTTGATATTTTACTTCAAAGGACCCAATAATGGAAAACACACTGAGCACTGTAATATCAAAATGCTGGAGGATTTTCACAGCTTATTACAGATTGCTCAGAAGAAGGGGAGACAAATGCCAGTTTTGTCATGACTCTTGTCCTCAAAGGAGCAAAGCCATGTTTCATCTATAATGAACCAACTATTTTTCAACTGCACATCCATAGTGCTGCATGCAGGAAAGAACACCACTTTATTTCCTCATTTCCTTGGCTCTAGATGTTTTGTTTGCATTATCCTACTTTATGTTGTTTATCTCAGGCAGATAGTTAGTCACCCCACTCACAAGACAGATGAGCAGACTTAAATAAAAAAGGCGTCCAGCAACCTATTCAGTGTGGATGGTGCATAAGAACCACCAGCTAGCAGAGGAGAACTGATGCCTTGCAAAATTAAAAGATCATGACAGTGATAGCTGGAAGAAATCTCCTCTAGAACTGAGAGGATTATGCACCCCACAGTCTGGGTCAACAACATGCTGTGGTAGCAGCAACTTTGGCTGGGAGATGATGGTAGGTAGACATTTTTCTCTGTTTGAGAATGCAAGCGCGGCGCCAAAATGGCCACCGCGCTCTTTGCGCCCCCCCCATCGGACTTGGACATTCTGGTAGTTAGGGGGCGTGGCCAGCACCCTTTAAAAGGGGTGGCCACGAGGCAGCCGCGCTGCCATTTTTGCGAAGCGATGGAGAGGAGAAGTTTTCCCCCAATCACTCCGTCGCTCTTCCCTTTAGCCGGGAAGCCTTTTTTGGGCAGCGGTTTCTTGCTCTTTTTCTTCGGCTTCCCAACAAATTGCGGCAATGCCTTCAAAAAAGAAGGTGATGGCGAACGTGGTTCGCCCTTCACGGAGGCGCCAGCCGGGTCGGAGGACCACGACTGCGCCCCCTCAGCAGGCCCCCTTTCCGGGGGCGCCCACCGGGACCGGCGGGATGGGGTCGATTGCTCCCTGGCCCGAGGCTGGGCAGTCTCAGACCGGCCCTGCAGGGGATGCGGCCCCCGGCCCGCAATTAGCGGCCACCAGCCCGGGCCTGGCGCAGAGCCAAGCTGGGCCTTCAGGCCTTGGCATGCAGCTTCCAGCGGTGGGCTTTAACCAAGGGGGTTGGCTGGGTTCCCTTCCCTGGCAGGGCATGCCCCCGGCCCCTCCGGGGCCGGTGGTTGGGGCATGGCCATATTCGGGCCCCGGGGTCCAGAGACCTGGCCTGGCGCCAGTGACCGGTGGGCCGGCCGGCCCTTTGCCCCCCATCAGCATTGGGGGCTATGTAAACGTTGATGCCCTACTGGCCCGCATAGCGGCCCTGGAGGCATCTTTAAGGGTAGTTAATCCATCCGGGGCACCTTTTGGTTTACAGGTCAACTCAGCGCCTGCCGGTCCTCGGCAGGTGGCCGACAGGGTTGAGCTGCCTGAGGCAAGTAGGTCGGCGCCAGCCGTGGCCTCGCAGCTCCCCACGCAGCAGATGCCGCCAGCAGGTAGTGGTCAGGCCCCATCTACGAGCTCGGCTGCGGTCGCGAGCTCCGACGCCTGCAGTGGGCCGGAACCCCTGGTGGGGGCGGCCCATGGGGGTGCAACTTGTGAGTATACGGTCCAAGCTAGTGCACCCACACCACAACCCACAACGGGGGGAGGTTTACAATGGCCGTGGCCTCGCCTGGCTGGGACGGCGGGTCAGCCGCCACCGGCCCATCAGGGAACGGTTCCAACACTCCAAGGCCCCTCTTGGGACGGGCTACCCTGTCCTGCAGGGAACTTACTGGGGGTGGCGGGGCTGGTCCAGGCTCCTTTCATGGTGCCCAGCACTGTCAATGTTCCGGTGTCGGCCTTGCCGACAGCAGGTTATTCATTGCCCCTTGGGAATCATCTGGCCCAGGCCACCAAGGAAAAGATCTGGCGGGGGGAGTATGTGGACATTTTCTCCCTCTTGAATAGAGAATCCACCAAAGAGGAGAGAGAGGGGCAGGACGAGAAGGACAAGGAGCAGTCTCGTCGACGTAAGCCGCCATGCACGTGGGCCAACTGGTTACCCGCGTACCTTATATACATGGCGGTGTACCTCAGGGCCCGGCCTGACCTGGCAATCCTGATGGTCCAGTATTTGGACAACATATACCGGGCGATGGTTGATTTCCCTGGCCCGTCGTGGTTGGCTTACGACGAGGAATTCCGTATGAGAGTGCCCCTACACCCAGAGATGAGGTGGGATGAGCCCTGCCAGAAGCTGTGGCTTCTGTACATGACCCCCACACGCCCGGCGCCAGGGGAGAGGTACCATTGTGGACATGCGGTCCAGCGAGCTGCTCCAGCCCAGGCACCCCGCCAGGTGGCGGGGCAGGGGGTTCCGGCCCACCTGCTGTGTTGGAGCTTCTCGGCCAATGGTGCGTGCAACAGGAAGCAGTGCCGATACAGGCACGAGTGTCCCTCTTGTGCTGGCCCCCACGCCGCCTCCGCGTGTCCTAGGGCAGGCGGACTGCGGGGCAGAGGTAGAGTTGGACAGGGAGCGGGCAGAACTGCCGCAGAGGGACCTGGTCAAGCAAAAGGCCCCCTCCCCAATTAATGTGGACATGTTGGAGCGTTGGCTCACGATGTACCCGAGGAGGGCAGATGCAGCTTACCTGCTTGAGGGTTTTCAGCAGGGGTTTCACATTCCTTTCACAGGGGTCAGGTCCCCTCAAGATGCACCCAACCTGTTATCACTCAGGGAAAGGGAGGAGGTGGCTGCCATGAGCATTGCTAAGGAGGTTGCTGCTGGCAGGGTCGCTGGCCCTTTCCCTGTCCCACCATTTCCCAATCTCAAGGTTTCCCCGTTGGGGTTAGTGCCCAAGAAGTCACCGGGGGAGTTCCGTTTGATACACCACTTGTCTTACCCGGCTGGCCGTTCGGTCAATGATGCTATCCCTGACGACCTTTGTTCGGTCAGGTATACATCTTTTGACCAGGCCCTGCGCATGGTGCGCTCATGTGGCCCGGGTGCACTACTGGCTAAGTGCGACATTAAGTCAGTGTTCCATCTCCTGCCAGTGCACCTGGGCGACTTTGAGTTGCTGGGTTTCAAGTTCCGGGGTGAATTTTATTTCGACAAACCATGCCTTTTGGCTGCTCCATTTCATGCTCGGCATTTGAGCGCTTCAGCACCTTCCTGCAATGGGCCTTTGTTCGCAGGTCAGGGTCCCGGTCTGTAGCCCACTACCTCGACGATTTCTTATTCGGGGGTGAATGGGGCTGGGACACGTGCACGCGTCTCCTAAATACATTTCAGACGCTAATGAAGGAACTCGGTGTCCCTTTAGCGCCCGAAAAGACCGAGGGCCCTTCAACCAAGCTCACATTCCTGGGGGTTGAGATTGACACGGTTGTGCAAGCATCCAGGTTACCTGTTGATAAGGTTCCCGGATCGTTGCACTCATTTTGGACTTGCTGGCAAAACGCAAGGTGTCCCTTCGGGAGCTCCAGGTGTTACGTGGTCACCTCAATTTCGCTTGTAGGGTCGTCGCACCTGGCAGAGCATTTGCTTGACGCTTGTGCGATGCCATGATTGGCTTGGCCAGGCCCCACCACAGGGTCCGACTGAACAAGGGCATGAGGGCTGATATGCTCATCTGGCATCAGTTCCTGAGGGAATTCAACGGGGTGTCATTTTGGAGGTCCGACCTTTTGGTTTCCCCTCGTTTTCAGGTTCAGTCGGATGCATCAGGGTCCCTGGGTTATGGGATTTACTTCGAAGGGAAGTGGGCCTACGGCAGATGGCCGCCAGCTTGGTGGGGCACGGATCGTTTGTGCAATCTTACGTATCTGGAATTTTCCCCCATTCTGGGAGCTTTGATGCTATGGGGCGAGGAGTGGGCCAATTCGGTCATCCATTTCTGGTGTGACAATGTGGCAGTTGTCCACATTGTCAACTCACAGACGTCAAAATCTCCCAGGGTTATGGAACTGGTTCGCCAGTTTGTGTTGCGCAGCCTACGCCTCAATGTGCTTTTTAGGGCCAGACATGTTCCAGGTATTAATAACGATATTGCTGACACTTTGTCCCGCCTGCAGATCCCCCGGTTCCGTGCCTTGGCCCCGGATGCAGAGGAATTTCCCTCGCCGCTCCCGGACGAGATATGGACGCTTGGCAAGGAGAGGTGAACCGGGCGATCGGCATGTCGCTCGCCCCCCGCACGCGTAAGGCGTATAACCATGCATTCAGTTCATTCAGGGCCTTTTGTGCCCAATCACGGCTGCCTGAAAGTTGGCCCATCCCAGTGGCTCACGTCCTCCAATTTATGGTTTACTTACATGCCCAGGGCTTAGCCCCCCGCACCATAGCATCCAGGCTGTCAGCGCTGGCATTCATGGCCAAGGTGGGTGGTTTTGCTGACAGCACAAATGATTTTCGCATACGACATGTTTTGGAAGGGTGGGTGCGGGAACGTGGGCGCAGCCCGGACGAACGCCACCCTATTTCTCCAGGGGTACTTACCCACCTTGCACGGGGTTGGCATGACCTGTGTTTCGACAGGTATGAGGCAACCCTGTTTCACGCGGCTACTACGGTGGCCTTTTTTGGGGCGCTCCGCGTCAGTGAGCTGGTGCTACTGTCTAAGGCGGATGCGAGTCATAGGGCACTGGAACTCGAAGATGTCTATGTTTCCAATGATTGGGCTCAGCTGAGGATACACTCCTCTAAGGTTGATCAGCATGGTGTAGGCAGTGGTGTAAGACTGCTACGATGTTCCATGGCTGACATCTGTCCGGTTGGTGCCCTACAGGAGTTCCTTGCACTACGTGGTACGCACCCTGGCCCGTTTTTCTGTCACCAAGATGGGTCTCCCCTTACTAAATTTCAATTTTGGAAGGTGACCGGTAAGGCACTACCCAGTGTTGGCCTCCCTGGGGCTCGTTACGGCACCCATTCATTCAGGATAGGGGCGGCTTCCACCGGAGTGGCATTTGGGTACTCTGGGGCTGAAATATGCAACATGGGACAGTGGGGATCACGATGCTTTCAGTTGTATGTTCGCCCTCTTCAACAGTGAGTACCAGTTAAGTCACTGCCCTGTTTCCTTTTTTCCTTGACAGACCCTGGGTGTCGTCTTACACCGGTGACAGTATGGCTGGTGGGCCACAGCTATGTGCATAGGGCAGCGCAGTTTGCTGCGGCGACAGAGTGGGGACCCCGACTGGGACTGGGTGGGTCCGCAAGTCTCAGGTGGTATGGTAAGTGCGGAATGTTATGGCGGGAACTGTTGCCATTCCTTTTCTCCATCAGGGATGCTGACCCGCCTGATGTCCTGATTATACACCTCGGGGGTAATGATTTGGGACAGGTCACGGGCCTATCGCTGAAGCATGTGATTTACGGTGACCTGGCCTACTTGCATTATGTGTGGCCTGCCACAACCCTACTTTGGTCGGACATGATACCGCGGCACGCTTACAGGGGAGGGTTTAACCTCCAGGCCCTTGATCGGGCTCGGTGCTCGGTGTACAGGGCTATTGCCCGGTTCTTTCTGGACAAGGGTTGGGGGCGCGTCATACGACACCCCACCATCAGTCTCCAAAATTATGAGCTTTACACAGGGGATGGGGTCCATCTGTCGCCGGGAGGTATGGACCTCTTGTTGGGAGATTGGCGAGCAGGCCTGTTGACCGAGCTGACGGTCGGGGGGGGGGGCGGTGAGTCTTTATTGAAGCCTCCCCGTGTGGCGGGTAGCACTGGTAAGGTAAACATTTATGACCCACAGGTATCCGGCAGGTTCGCAATTGACTGGACAACACTAGACAGGCACAAGTTGGTTAACGTTGTCCGGTCAACGATGAACCAGGCAATGGGGTGATGGCACGAGCTAGGCAGCATGCATCACCACGTTATTTTATGGATACGCGTCAGAGGGTGGGGTCAGTAGTTAGATTATTGACTATGGTCAACAATTTGTTTGTTGTCAACAAATTGATACAAATGGATACATTGTAACCAATTGCCGTTGGCAATTTTGGGTGGAACCTTACCAGTGTTACTTCGGCCTGCTTGCCTTAAGAATTATAATTGGTTGAATACCAATAGAAATTTATAATTCGGACTAGGGCATGAATCAATAAATGTGGCCCAATGCCGTTATCCACTTTTACCAGTGTCTGAGTCCTTTATTGGGGGGTGCGCCTGCAATGAATTTGCTACCTTATGTACATAATACATCTAGCAGAAATTACATTTGAAAAATAATGTATCCTAAGTATAGTTCATTGCAAGAAGACCCTAAAGTAGTGTTGCAATATCGTTTGTTACACTGGATGTTGCTTTTCTTGTTGTTGTTGTCCAATTGCATTTTTTTAAGCTTTACAAAACAAACCAATCTTAGGATGAGCAGTGCAAAGTTTGATTTGATTCATTATGAATGAGAGTATTTATTTTTAATTTGAACATGAGTCAGTGCAAGATGTTGGGTATTTCATCTCAGAAAAATAGTGACTATCATGGGTGTTTTGGAAGGCATTTCTGTAAAATGTGCAGAACTGGAAAATATGGCAACAGTTGTTTTGTTACTTGAACTGACAAATTTAGTTCCACTGATGAGTTCTGTGTGTCTTTGTCTTGGATCAATCTGCCACATAGTGTGTGCAGTCATATAGGGAAAAGGCACCACGTTTTCACAGGCAGCTGTTTAATTTAATCCCACAACAACAAAACCCCATGTAGCATCTCATATTGGAGCTTGGACTCTACAATATGTGAAGAAGCTTCCTCTTACCTGTGGGATTCGCGCACACAATTGGTATACTGGCCCTGACAGAACCCCAGTGATGGGTGATCACCTCGTTGCCAGGGGTTCCTGAAGGGACAGAAATTGGGGGAGTGGAATATTAGATAGGGTTTAATTCACCTACAGCTGACCTGACAAGCAGCTGGGACAATAGGAAGCTAATGACTAACTCGCTAGTCATGGAATAGGTAATCCCGCATCTGCAGATTACTCTAAATCCTAAAACCAATACCAGCCACATGTTTACCCCAGATAGCTTGGAACAATGGAGTTCTCCTGTCATTGATTAAATTAGTTAATTAACTCCCCTGAAGAATTTCCCAATTAACTTGTGTAAACATGTCATGTGGATCTTGTCAGATCGCAGTTCTTTTGCATGCAGCCTGTACATGATAAATACTGATGATTTTCCCTCATTAAATCATTGGTCTTCGCTCCATCTTGCCTCGTGTCTCATTGCTTGACCAGTCTCCTCCGGGACCCAACAGCCGCTTTGCGGCCCCGATCCAACACTTACCATGATGAGACTACTCACAGCAACAGAGAGATTCCTTAATATTTTTTTAAAAAGTTTAATATGTTAACATGTTGCCTAAAAATGCAATCTCCATAGTTGTGAAACTGCTATGCGGCTGGAAGAGGGGTGGGGAGTTATTCCCCTTTTGCAGTGATAAGGAGTTTTGAAGATCTGGGATGCAGCTGTATTGCTGCTGTTCAGCACTAGAGGTGGGCACAAGGCTTTATTAGCCTGCCCTGCCCACAGCCAAGTTCTCTTGCTTTCTCAGCTCAATGGCCCTCCTATTGGCAGTGTCACTTGCTGGAGTCAGATAGGATTTCATTTTAGGATTGGCATACTTAGAGAAAGGAGACCTGTGACATGGCACATAGGATGGTGCCATACTAAATAAGTCATAATCTGGAGTCATTTGATGACTAGTGAGAGCCCTCCTCCAAGCCCTGTCACCGGCCGGAGCTGGAGGGCTTTAAAAACCACCAGAGCCTGCCGGACGCCCTCCTCTGAGCTCCATCATTGGCCACACACTGGAGGGCTTTAAAAGTTATTTCCTGTCAACTTTTAAAAGCTGCTGAAGTTGCAGAGGACATTGAGCAGCAAAGGACTTCTTGTTATTTATTTGTTATTTGCTATTTTATTGTCAAATTTGTATTTTATTGTGTAAATTGTATCTTATGGTATTTCATTATGTTGATATATATTGTTGAGGATATGTTTGTAAGTTGCCCAGAGTCGCACTTCACGAGTGGGGTGGCATATAAATAATAATAATAATAATAATAATAATAATAATAATAATAATAATAATAATAATAATAATAATAATAATAATAGTAGTAGTAGTAGTAGTAGTAGTAGTAGTAGTAGTAGTAATGAGATATATGGTTTGATAGTGGTAAATCCTTTAGGGTAGTGGTGGTAAAAATATGGCACACATGCCAGACAGGGAACTCAGAGCCCTCTTTGTTGGCATGTGTGCTGCTGCCCTCAGCACATAGTTCACCCTGCCCTTCTGCCCATTGGGAGCACTTCCTGCCTTACCTCAGCACTCTGCCCCTCTGCCCAGCAGCCTAATGGGAGCCTTTCTTCCCTCCCCCCAGCACAGAGTTAACCCCACCCCTCTGTGGCGCAGAGGGCAGCCACTGAGTTTGGGCACTCAGTCTCTGAAAGGTTCACCATCACTGCTTCAGGGCATCATTAGACAAGTGCACTCCTTTTTTGGCTATCAGAAAATGTGGGATTCAGGTGCTCAAGTAGGTGGGCCTTCTAAGGCCTCTTGGGGCTATGGCTAGCCTTGGCTCATGAGAACCAGGTTGGAGATGGTCCCAAGGATGACTCCTCATCTTGGTTGGCCTGGGTGGGGATGATAAAACTCAGGCATAGTTGTGGGTGGGGATTCACCTGATCTGTGCTAGAGATGAGCCAGGGCAGTTTCAGGAACAACCTTAGGTTAAATGTTTAAGCTTTAAATAAAGTTGTGTTTCACATTTAAAACCCATTTACTCTGCTTGTCTCTTCATTCATTGATTGGGGAAGTGATTCCTAACATCTTGAAATGAAAAGTTTCTATGAATGTAAGTAGAACACATCATTTGCTATGCCCCCCCTCCCCAATTTTTTTTGTCTCATTTATTCCATTACTTCTGTAATTTAACTTTGGAGAAAACTCATTACCCAAAATAAAGGCAATAACTATGTTAACTCATTATTTCCAAGTAAAGGTGTCATCTTGCAGCCTCTTGGTTTCAGAGAGAAATTGAGAAAAGGAAATTATTTGTTTTCCTTGCAGCATTTCTCAGATATTTCACAAACTTTTTTTCTTGGGGTGGGTGGGAGAGACAAGCTGTACAGTACCATTGGAATTGCTGTTCAGAATAGATTCACCAGAAAGGAGATTAAAGCTGAATAGAATCCACAGTTGTCTGAACAGAACAAAAGCTAAAAATTTTTTTAAAATAAATTAAAGAGGAAGTGAGATTGGGTTCTTTTTATCACGAGAAGCAGGAAAATTTCCCTGATGCAAGGAGAAGACTAGGCAGGTGGTCTCAGCATGATGAAACCCAGAAAATCATCAAGAACAAGAAATATTGTGAATGCATGTCACATCCAGTTCTACCACTGTTTTAGAAACTCTTTTCAAACAATATCTCTCTGTCTGAGCAACAGGATTACAGTGATACCTCATACAATGTCCAAACTTGGTTCCACGAGTTTAGACGTTATACGGATTTGGACTTTGTATGAGGCATGCAAAATCCTAGCCGCGATGCCTCATACAACGTCCAAATCCTTGCCGCGATGCTTCGTACAACGTCATTTCCATAGAGATACATTGTACTGTAACAGCAAAGACTTCAGGGCAAAGTCAAGGAAACAGACAGGAAACTGATAGAACTTTAAGAAATCATTGTCTAAAGGCTAAATACATTACAAGAACATGTAAAACAACCCTGATTGTCCAAGAACCTGAAGACTGCTGCAAAAATCCCAGGAATGTTTCTAAAAATTCTGACAAAATAATTGAAAAAATCCAAAACCACGCTCAAAACCACTCCTAAACACTCTTTGCCTCATGCAAAAACCACAAGAGCAATGCACACATGTGACCTGCCTTTTATACTGCCCAGGCACAATGCAACTTGGGAAAAACCAATGCCTCATACAAAGTCACAGCGACTTTGTATGAGGCAACTTTTTTCAAGAAATTAGGCGATGTATGAATTTGATGTTGTATGAAGCAGACTTTGTATGAGGTATTACTGTATTTCTATAATCTAAGCATTTTGCATTCCTATCATTTTTTCATGTTTTTTTATTATTATTATAGAGGACAAGGTGGTAGCTGCTGCACTCACTTAATGGGGTATGATGACAATAGACAAACCCTGAAAGTATGCTGCGATAATGTTCAGGTTATTGGCCTTCTTTTAGCCATTTTCCTTTATAGAGGTCTGGTTAACCTCTGTGCATTTTACTGAAGAGAAGTCCCATCTCCAGCCAGCATGGTCTAGAACATGGGTTCTCAACCTACAACTCGTGGGCCAGATCCAGCCCATGGTGCCATTCCATCCAGCCCACACCCTTGCTCCTACCACCACCACCACCCATTCCCACTCCGCCTGGCTTGGCATGTCTCTAACACCACTTTGTAGCAAAGCAGATGTTGTAAGAAGTAGAAACAGATGCAGCAGACATCTGCCTGCATTTTCCCCACATGCCACTCTGGCCAAGCACAGACAAGGACAGCAGGAACCCTCCTTCACCCATGGCTGGCCAGTAAGCAGGGAAGTGGCAGCAGCAGCAAGGTGGGAGAGTGTTTGTGGGCTGGACTGTTTGCGGTGGCAGTGTGTGGCAGTGTGTGTATTGGAGTGTTGGTGGTGATGGCAGCGGCGGCAGTGTGGAGGGAAGAGTTGGTGGGCCAGACTGGTGGTGGCAGTGGCGACAACAGTGGCAATGACATGGGGGAATGGTGGGGGCTCTGTGTGGTTCTGCTGTCACTGCCACTGCTGCCTGTGGCAGCAACAGTGGTAGGGGGACACTAGTCCAGCCTGCAAACTGTCTGAGTGTGTGATCTGGCCCCTTGCTGAATGGATTAATGTCAAATAGTGTCTCTCAACAGAATGAGGTTAACAGATTTCAACATTGAGTCAAAAGGTCTTAAAATAATAAAATAAAATGGGGCTTTTGAATACAAGACAGGTTTTCTGTGAATGTGGAGAAATTGAATCAATGCAGTGTTTACGTGCATGCAATTTATGTCCCACTACATGTATAAAAGAAGATCTCATAAAAGGTCAAGATAATGTCACTGAAGTAACCAGTTTATGGTC
Source organism: Bradypodion ventrale (assembly GCA_035047345.1). NCBI lineage: Eukaryota > Metazoa > Chordata > Lepidosauria > Squamata > Chamaeleonidae > Bradypodion > Bradypodion ventrale. The sequence continues at coordinate 142,806,077 of JAWDJE010000004.1, read as the reverse complement.
AAAATAGGCAGACAGAGCCCGGGCTGAGGAAATGGGCTGACTGCTGCCCCTTCTGCGTTGCCAGAGGGGGAAATGCAAAGGTGGCAGCCAGTGATTCATCAGGGGAGGCGCTCTCCCTGGCGGATCGCTTGCTGCTGCCTTTGTATTACTCCCTCCTCTGTTTCGTCTTAGCTCTCGAAACAGCGGTGGGGGTAATACAAAGGAGACAGCCAGCAATCCAGTAGTGAGAGTGCCTCTCCTGACGGATCGCTGACTGCTGTGTTTGCATTTCCCCCTCAACTGTTTCGAAGGAACAGGCATTCTACCCATCATATGAGGGCAGACCAGAAAGGCTCTGTGGTGGTCCCCTCAACAAGAGAAGCACATCTGGCTGGGACCAGGAAAAGAGCCTTCTCAGTGTCTGCCCTAGCCCTGTGGAACCTCTTACCTTCAGAACTGCACCTCCAGATGGAGCTTTTCCCCTTTCAGAAGACCCTCAAGACCTGGCTGTGCCAGAGGAGCTGGGATCCATCTTGTGGTATGGCACAGGTCCGCTGGCTAGTCTAGTTGCCACAAGATTACAGGTCATTGCTGGAGTCATCAGTTGTTTATATGTAGTAGTATGATTTTTAGCTTGTATGATTTTAGCTCATGAGTTTTTATTGTTTTTTATCTTCTCTTAAGGGGTTGGGGAGATTTTTGGGCTGGTTTTTTTAAAGTTGTTTTTATGATTGTATGTATTTCCTTGTAAATGTTGTTAGCTGCTCTGGGTGGCATTCGCGCCAGGAGAACAGGATGTAAATGAATAAATTATTATTATTATTACCCCTTCCGCTGTTTTATGTTCGCTCTCGAAACAGCGGTGGGGGTAATACAAAGGAGGCAGCCAGCGATCCAGCAGGGACAGCACCTCTCCTGACAGATCACTGGCTGCTGTGTTTACACTTCCTCCTCAACTGTTTTGAAGGCTGACACAAAACAAACTTCAAAATAGTTGAGGAGAAAATGCAAAGGTGGCAGCCAGTGATTCATCAGGGGAGGCGCTCTCCCTGGTGGATTGCTGGCAGATCGCTTGCTGCCGCCTTTGTTTTACCCCCTCCACTGTTTCGTGTTAGCTCTCAAAACAGCGGTGGTGGTAATACAATGGAGGCAGCCAGCGATCCAGCAGGGAGAGCACCTCTCCTGACAGATCACTGGCTGCCGCATTTGCATTTCCCCCTCAAATGTTTCGAAGGTTGACACGAAACAACCTTCAAAACAGTTGAGGGGGAAATGCAAAGGTGGCAGCCAGTGATTTATCAGGGGAGCCACTCTCCCTGGCATATCACTGTCTGCTGCCTTTGTATGACCCCCTCTGCTGTTTCGTGTTAGCTCTCAAATGCAAGCGCGGCGCCAAAATGGCCGCCGCGCCCTTTGCGGGGCCCCCCCACAGGACAGAGAATCCGGGTAGTTAGGGGCGTGGCCAGCTCCCTTATAAAAGGGGTGGCCACGAGGCAGCCGAGCTGCCATTTTACCTCAGCGACGGAGCGGAGAAGTCTTTTCCCCTGTGTCTCCGTCGCTCTTTAGCTTACCGGGAAGCCTTTTGGTAGCGATTCTTCCTTTTCGGCTTCCCTTTGCTTCGGTGGAGATGCCTTCGAAGAAGAAGGCAGCTTGGAGTGCGGCTCGCGCTGTTAGGAGGCGCAACCCGGGTCGGAGGACCACGGTGCCGCCTCCCCAGCAGCAGCCTTTGCAGGCCCCTGCCGGGACCGGCGGAATGGGGTCTATCGCCCCTTGGCCCAGAGCGGGCGAACAATTTGCGGGCGCGGTAGGGGCTCCGGCCCGCGGCCCGCGAGCGGTGGACACCGCTCCTGCACCCGCCCACCAGGTTGGGCCTGCTGCTCTTGGGTCGCAGCCTCTCCCGGGGCCCTCTAGCCTTGGGGGGTGGTGCGGCCCCCTACCTTGGCAGGTTTCTCCACCGACCCTGCCGGGCTTCGGTGTTGGCCAATGGCCATATTCGGGTCCTGGGGTACAGCGACCTGTACCCACGCCTTGGACCGTGCGGGCCGGCCGGCCCTTGGCCCTAGGTCAACGTGGAAGCCTTACTGGCCCGCCTGGCGGCCCTTGAAGCGTCGTTGGCTCAGGCCAGTCAGGCGGGGGCCCTCCCTTTGGGGTTCCTTTTGAGGCGCTGCCGGCAGGAGGACAACAGCCGACAAGGAGGGTTGAGCTGCTGCAGGCGCGTGGCGCGGTTTCGCCCACTGCCTCGCAGCTCCCCAGCCAGCAGCCAGGTGCAGGTCAGGCCCCGGTGATGAGCTCTACGTCGGTCGTGAGCTCCGACGCCCCCAGTGGGCCGGAACCCCCGGTGGGGGCGGCCCGCGGGGGTGCAGCATGTGAGTATACGGTGTAAGCAAGTACATCCACACACATTCCCAATATGGGGGGGGGGGCTTTTCAATGGCCTTGGCCTCGCGCGGGTGGTGCGGCGGTGTACCCGCTGACGCCTCACCCGGCGATGACAGCTAACACCCAGGGCCCCGTGGTGGGGGGTGTTCCCTACCCTGAGGGGAATGTTTTGGGTGGCCGGGTTGGTCCAAGCCCCTATTCCTTACCGCTGAGTGACCGCTTGGCACAGGCCGCCAGAGAGTAAATTTGGCGGGGGGAGTGCGTGGATATCTTCGCGCTCCTAAACAAGGTGCCCATCAAGGAGAGAGGGAGGGGCAGAATGAGAAGGATAGTGGCAGGCACGTTGTCTCAAGCCACCAAGTATGTGGGCCAAATGGTTGCCGGCCTGCATCATATACATGGCGGTGTACCTTAGGGCCCGGCCGGATCTGGCAATTCCGATGGTCCAGTATTTGGACAATGTCCACCGGGCGATGGTTTACTTTCAGGACCCAGCGTGGTTGGCTTGTGACGAGGAATGCCGTAGGCGGAATTCCCCGCACCCCGAGATTAGGCGGGATTAGCCAGGCCAGAGGCTGCGGCTTTTGTACGTGACGCCCACGCGCCCTGCGCCCGGGGAGATATACCATTGTGGGCATGCGGTTCAGCAGGCGGCCCCAGCATAGGTCAACTGCCAGGGGGCGGGGCGGGGGGTTCCACCCCGCCTGCTGTGCTGGACTTTCTTGTCCAATGGCTCCTCTGAGGGGAAGACTTGCAATACAGACAGAAGTATCCCAACTGTGTTGGCCCCCATGCGGCCTCTGCCTGTCCCAGGCCTAGAAGGATGCGGGGCAGAGGGTGGGGCAGACAGGGGGCTGGCAAGACTGCCGCAGATGGATCTAGTTCACCGAAGGGCTCCCTCCCCAGTTAAGGTGGACACGTTGGAGCGTGGCTCACATGGTACCCGAAGGGAGAGGATGCGGGTTCTCTCCTTCAGGGTTCTAGGCAGGGGTTCCGGATCCCTTTCATGGGTAATAGGTCCCCTCAGGATGCCCCCAATCTTTTATCCCTTAAGGGGAGGGAGGAGGTGGCTGCTGCCAGCTTTGACAATAAGGTCTATGCGGGCAGGGTCGCTGGCCCTGTCCCTGCACCCCGTCCCGGGGAGCATATTATTTCAATGATGCCATGCCTTTTGGCTATTCCATTGGGGCTCGGTATTCGAGCGTTTCACCACTTTCCTAGATTGCGCTTTTGTCCGCAGGTCAGGGTCCCGGTCTGTAGCCCAATCCCTGGATGGTTTTATTCGGGGCTGAACGGGGCTGGGACACGTACACACGTCTCCTCAACACATTTCAGACGCTAATGGAGGAACTGGGTGTCCCTTTAGCGCCCGAAAAGACCGAGGGCCCATCTCCACAGCTAGTATTCCTGGGGTGGAGAGTAACACGGTAGAGCAGGATTCTAGGTTGCAGTGGGATAAGGTCCCAAAGCTGGTGGCCCTTGTCTCGGTCTGGCTGGCCGAGCGCATAGCATCACTGAGGGAACTTTTGGTGCTACGTGGTCACCCCAGTTTAGCTGGCGGGGTCGTAGCACCGGGCAGGGCATTGCTCTGCGCTGGTGCGATGCCTTGGCGGGATTCTCCAGGCCCCACCACAGGCTCAGATTTACCCGGGGTATCGGGGCAGACGTGCTTGTCTGGCCATAGATCCAGAGGTGGTTCACCGGGGTGTCATTTTGGGGTCTGATCTCCTGGCTCCCCCTTGCTTTCAGATGCGGTCCGATGCCTCAGGATTCCTGGGTTTACGGGATGTACTTCAATTGGAAGTGGGCCTATGGTGGGTGGCCAACATACTGGGCAGGCAAGTGTCGCCTGCATGGTCTCACGTATCTGGAATGTTTCCCTATCCTGGGTGCTTTGATGCTATGGGGCAAGGAGTGGGCCAACTCAGTTGTGCAATTTTGGCATGGCAACGCGGCTGTTGTCCGCATCGTCACTGCACAGATTTACAAATCGCCCGGGGTTATGGGGCTAGTGTGTTGGTTTGTGTTATGCAACCTGTGCCTCAACGTTCCCTGCAGGGCCAGGCATGTCCCAAGGGTTGATAACGATATTGCTGCTGCTTTGTCCCGCCTGCAGATCTCCCGGTTCCGTGCCTCGGGCCCCGGATGCGGAGGAATTTCCCTCGCCACTCCTGGACGAGAGATGGAATGTTGGCGAGGAGAGGTGAACCGGGCGATAGGCCTGTCACTAGCGCCATGCATGAGTAAGGCGTATCACCACGCATTTAGTTCCTTTAGAGTATTATGTACCCGATTCCGACTGCCAGGAACCTGGCCGATCCCAGTAGCCCATGTTCTGCGGTTCATGGTTTACCTGTATGCCTAGGGCCTTGCACCACACACCATAGCATCTCAGCTGTCGGGTTGGCTTTTGTGGCCAAAGTGGGAGGTCGTGTGGACGGCACCAATGACTTCCGGGTGAGACATGTTTGGGAGGGGTGGGTGCGCGTGCGCGGGCGTTTCCCGGCCGACCGCCACCCCATTTACCAGGGGTTTTTACCCAGTTGGCCCGGGCCTGGCCTGGCCTCTGTTTTGATAGATGAGGCAGCCCACTTCATGCGGCTACAACGGTGGCCTTTTTGGAGCCCTCCGCATCGGCGAGCTTGAGATGCTGAGTAAGGCGGATGCAAGATTTTCCCAGGGTTTTTACCCAATTGGCCCGGGGCTGGCCTGGCCTCAGTTTCGATAAATGAGGCAGCCCACTTCATGCGGCTACAACGGTGGCCTTTTTGGAGCCCTCCGCATCGGCGAGCTTGAGATGCTGAATAAGGCGGATGCAAGATTTCCCCAGGGTTTTACCCAATTGGCCCGGGGCTGGCCTGGCCTCTGTTTTGGAAATGAGGCAGCCCACTTCATGCGGCTACAACGGTGGCCTTTTTGGAGCGCTCCGCACCAGCGAGCTTGAGATGCTGTATAAGGCGGATGCAAGTTGTAGGGCACTGGAACTCGAGGATGTCTATGTTGCCAAAGACTGGGCCCAGCTGAGGATACGCTCCTCTAAGACAGATCAGCATGGCGTAGGCAGTGGTGTAAGACTGCTACGGTGTTCTTTGGCAGACATCTGTCCGGTTGGTGCCCTACAGGAGTTCCTGGCACTGCGTGGCATGCACCACGGCCCATTTTTCTGTCACCAAGATGGGTCTCCCCTTACTAAATTTCAGTTTTGGAAGGTGACAGGCAGTGCCCTCACCAGGGTGGGGCCTACCAGGTGCCCGTTATGGCACACATTCATTCCGTACTGGTGCAGCCTCTACAGCAGCTGCTTTTGGGTACTCTGGGGCTGGCATACGCAGCATGGGGAGGTGGGGCTCGCAATGTTTTCAGTTTTATGTGCGCCCACTTCCGCCATGAGTACCAATCCAGTCACCTTCCCGTCTTTTTCTCAATTTTTCTCAATTTTCTTACAGACCCTGGGTGTTGTATTACACCGGTGACAGTATGGCTGGTGGGCCACAGCTATGTGCACAGGGCAGCGCGTTACGCTGCGGCGACAGAGTGGGGACCCCGACTGGGACTGGGTGAACACGCCAGTCTCACATGGCATGGTAAGCCTGGGATGTTATGGCGGGAGCTGCGGCCTTTCCTTTTTTCTGGCCTGGGTGCTGACCCGCCTGACATTCTCATCATCCACCTGGGGGGCAATGATTTGGGCCAGGTCACCGGCATATAGCTTAAGCATGCGATTTGCGAGGACCTCGCCTACTTGCATTATGTCTGGCCTGCCACAACCCTGGTTTTGCGGACATTGTCCCGCGCCATTACTATAGAGGGGGCGTTAACCTCCTGGCCCTTGACCGCGCTAGGCGCACGGTCAATAGGGCGGTGGCGCGGTTTCTTGCCGACAGGGCTTGGGGACGGGTCAGTCATCACCCCGATATTAGCCTACAAAATTATGACTTGTACGCAGGGGATGGGGTCCATCTGTCGCGAGGAGGTATGGACCTCCTGTTGGGTGATTGGCGAGCAGGCCTGTTGACCGAGCTGACGGTCTGGGGGGGGCGTCAGGTCTTCTTTGAAGCCCCTCCGTGTGGCGGGTAGCACTGGTAAGGTAAACAGTATGACCCACAAGTATCCGGCAGGTTCGCAATTGACTGGACAACACTAGACAGGAATAAATTAGTTAAACGTTGTCCGGTCAACGACGAACCAGGCGATGGGGTGATGACGATTGCTAACCAGCATGCATCACCCCTGTGATTTCACGGATACGCGTCAGAGGGTGGGGTCATGAGTTAGTTATTGACTACGGTCAACAATTTGTTTGTTGTCAACAAACAAATTGATACAAATTGATACATTGTAACCAATTGCCGTTGGCAATTTTGGGGTGGTACCTTACCAGTGTTACTTCGGCCTGCTTGCCTTATGAATTATGATTGGTCGTTTTACCAATACAAATTTATAATTCGGACTAGGGCATTGAATCAATAAATGTGGCCCGATGCTGTTATCCACTTTCAATGTTGTCTGTGTCCGTTATTGGGGGGGTGCGCCTGCAATGCAAGCACGGCGCCAAAATGGCCGCCGCGCCCTTTGCGGGCCCCCCCCCACAGGACAGAGAATCCGGGTAGTTAGGGGCGTGGCCAGCTCCCTTATAAAAGGGGTGGCCACGAGGCAGCCGAGCTGCCATTTTACCTCAGCGACGGAGCGGAGAAGTCTTTTCCCCTCCACCCCCTCCCTAGTTAACAGTGTGATATTTTGGTCGCTTCGGGGCCGGGTGGGAATTTTTGGCTGGGACCCATATTGGCTTCTGGGTCCTGGCTTTTTTGCCCATCCCACACTGTTGCTATGGTTTGATATAGGGGTCTTTCTGTGTTCCTAATGTTGACTTTGGTCACATTGGCGGGTAGCACTGGTAAGGTAAACAGTATGACCCACAAGTATCCGGCAGGTTCGCAATTGACTGGACAACACTAGACAGGAATAAATTAGTTAAACGTTGTCCGGTCAACGACGAACCAGGCGATGGGGTGATGACGATTGCTAACCAGCATGCATCACCCCTGTGATTTCACGGATACGCGTCAGAGGGTGGGGTCATGAGTTAGTTATTGACTACGGTCAACAATTTGTTTGTTGTCAACAAACAAATTGATACAAATTGATACATTGTAACCAATTGCCGTTGGCAATTTTGGGGTGGTACCTTACCAGTGTTACTTCGGCCTGCTTGCCTTATGAATTATGATTGGTCGTTTTACCAATACAAATTTATAATTCGGACTAGGGCATTGAATCAATAAATGTGGCCCGATGCTGTTATCCACTTTCAATGTTGTCTGTGTCCGTTATTGGGGGGGTGCGCCTGCAAACAGTGGTGGGTGTAATACAAAGGAGGCAGCCAGTGATCTAGCAGGGCAAGTGCCTATCCTGACAGATCTCTGGCTGCCATGTTTGCATTTTCCTCTCAACTCTTTGGAAAGTTGACATGGATCAACCTTTGAAACAGTTGAGGGGGAAATGCAAAGGCGGCAGCCAATGATTTGGCAGGGGAGGCACTCTCCCTGGCAGATCACTGGCTGCTGCCTTTGTATTACCCCCTCCTCTGTTTCATGTTAGCTTTCGAAACACCAGCGGGCGTAATACAAAAGAGGCAACCAGCGATCTAGCAGGGCAAGTGCCTCTCCTGACAGATCTCTGGCTGCCACATTTGCATTTCCCCCTCAACTGTTTTGAAAGTTGACATGAATCAACCTTTGAAACAGTTGAAGGGGAAATGAAAAGGCGCCAGCCAGCGATTCATCAGGGAGAGGGTCACCCCTAGTGGATCAGTGGCTGCCATCTTTGCATTACCCCATCAGCTGTATCGATGGGCTGTCAGTCACCTATACTCTCCACAAGCCACAAGTGACCCGACTGTGAAAGGGAATATTATGAAGGTGGTATATATATCTTATGCATCCACTATTTTACATTGTGCATCAGTCAAAGAAGAAAGATTGTATATAGATGTTTGGGGAAAATTCAAAAGTAAATGTAAAGATAACAACAAATAAAAGAGCCATAAAGGATGCAAATATTATAATGGCAGAGGAAAATTTGTTTTTTTTAACATGAAGAAATGTTTATTTCTCAATACAGCTAATAATGAGAAAGGTTTGAAAGCAGCTTTACAGTTCCTTTTCTTCTGCTTTTACTCATCTAAAAACAGCCAGAAAAGTTTGATAGGACATTGCCCTTAGGTAAAAAAGTTAGGAGGAGGGAATTTAAAAAGCCAGCGATTGTAGAAGGATCTTCAGAACGCTCTTTGGAACTGAAATTGCCTATGGTGATGTAAACACGAGGTAAATGAAAAGGATAATGAGATTTTTCCACTAGATGAGAAGCTTTTATGAAGAACAGTGAAAGGCACTGAAATGATTCAGGGTGGATTTGCTTTTATATTATTTCCTTTTGCAAAATAAAGTGTTTATCTGATATCAAATGTGGTATTCTCTGCTTTCCCTTACTGTCATTTCATGCACAACTACAACATTATTTCATGATTCTGTTTGAATGAGTTATGAATTGCTATTAACATTTCTGAAAGAGCCCCTACCTTTAACAGTCACTTTTGCAAGTAGGAACACAGCAGTGGACGTTTTTCTTGTCTTACAGAAACTGTGATGTTCAAAAGTTCAACTGCTGAGTAGCTTTTTCACACAACAGTTAAAGATACAAAAGCCACATCATTTAGCTAAAGTGCCAATTACTCCTCAGGAGTAAGACAGAAAAAGTTCATTTATTCTCAATTGGCTCCAGCCTAGAAAGTGTGGGCTTTTTGAAAAAGGATTTCTCCCTGCCTCTCCGCCTATTTAAAAGTCAAGTGCCGCTTCAGCAGCAAAGTAAAAGTAAGTCTTTCAAATGAATTTAAAGTAATCACAGTTTGAATTAAATTGCAGTTTTCCTGTTTTTGGAGCCAAGCTTGACCATAGGCATGGCAAATTTAACCCTTTGATCCCTGATTGATCTTTAATCAGTGATTGCAATTAAATGTTCCTAAAATCATTTAACATATTGTAAAATTGTATTAACATGTTCTATTTTGTATTTCCAAAAGCAGGAAACTTCCACAATGTATTTTTTTTTAAAAAAAAAAAAACCTTGAGCCTGCCTCGGTAGACCCATGAGGTTTACCATGTTCCACAGGAACCATTCAATTAACACCTGATGCCCAGAGGGACACACACCTATCCCTAAATTTCCTGAAAGTCAGCAACAAGAACTACAAGTTTTTTTTACTTTAATGATTACTCTTTTGCATGGTTCTCTCATGTCTTTTGTTTCTGTGGTCTGTCAATACCATATTTACACAATGCTAGTTAGTTTCTGCCTGGAGACAGGATGAGATTATTTGGGTAGAAATGCAAAGAAATTCATCAAGTGAAGTTCATTGAAATTCATCAAAAAAGAAGTCCATCAATGCTGACTGGTCAGTTGAACCTTTCACTTCAGACGTGCAGCAGTCCTGACTGGTTCCTGTCTTCAAGCCACAACAACTTCACTCTGCTATTGGTTAATGTATTGAATTGTCTCCACCAAACCCCCTCCTCCTGCCTCTATCTTTTCCTTGAATTTGTAATGTTTTTCTTGAATTTTGTAATCTTTTACCAAATACCATCATTTACATAAAACTTTACTATTGTAATTCAAAATTGACTTATTTACCTATGAAATAACAGCCTGCTGCTAGGTAATTGTTTTCTTTGTAAAAAAGCGCTTTATTATAACTTTAGATAGATGATAGGATTAGTCTTTGTAGAACTGTATAAAAGGACATCACGATGTCAGAACTCCAGCTCTCTCTTAACAAATTGGTTAGGGAAGCTCACATGTAGATTTTTGTAGAAGGAAAAAGGTTCAATAAACCTTTTTTTAATTTTGCCACAATTCAAAGTCTCTGTGGCTCTTGGGGGGCTCCACCAGTGAAGAACTTTTTAAATTCGGAAATGCATCTCCAGAGCTAGCAGGTCTTCCTATAACAAAGAGAAAGGGGATAGTGATTTTCAGGTAACAGCATTAAGTCAATTCTAACTCATAGTTACTCTTTCCAGGATTTTTGAGGTAGAGAAAACACAGAAGTGTTCTTCTGGGGGTGTCTAGGAACTTTGTGCTATGACCTCCAAGGCTGACTCCTACTAAAAGAGGTAATGGGGAATCAAACTCCCAACCTCTAGATACACAGCCAAATATGTAAACTATAACTATAACAAAATTTCCAAACGCTGCCTAAAATATACACATCATTTCAGGTATGAACACTTTACTGGGAAAGAGATGACACACTGTGTATTCTGTGGTTGAGAAAACCCTGTTGGATGTTGATGAAGTCATATTAGAGAAATCCTTGTTAAGCCTTTTGTCCAGCTACATTAGAATTAGATGCACATGAGGATGTTAAACAGGCCAAATCTATCTTTCAAGTGCTGTGGAGATATAAACTGCTGCTTACAGTCTGTCTTTGCAGGCGCACCCACCCAAATAAAGACTCAGACACCGGTATTGGGTTAAAGGCATTGGGCCACTTTTATTGAATAATGCCCTAGTCAGAATTATCACTTTCAATTGGTGTATCATCCAATTGTAATTCTTTAAGGAAAGCAGGCCGCAGTAGCACTGGAAAGGTTCCATCCTAAATGCCAATGGAAATTAGCTACATGTATCAATTTGTATCAATTTGTATGTTTACACAAACAAATTGTTGACCGGAGTCAATATACTATCTACTGACCCCACCCTATGACATGTATCCATTCAAATATCAAGGTGATGCATGCTGTGAAGCTCCTGACATCACCCCTTTCATGGTTCTCCCTTGACCAGCCGAACCTGTTTCCCCTGTACCTATCTACATGTTGGCCAGTCAATTGCGAACCTGCCGGATACCTATGGGTCATAAATCTTTACCTTACCCAGTGCTACCCGCCAAAAGTGACCAAAGTCAACTTACCCCGTATCTCAAACACTAGCGACAGTGTGGGATGGGCAAAAAAGCCAAGAACCAAAGGGCCAATGTAGGTTCAAGCAAAAATTCCCACCCGGCCCTGAAGCGACCAGAAAATCACACTGTCCACAAGGGAGGGGGTGGAGGGGAAAAACTTCTCCGCTCCGTCGCTTCGCAAAATGGCAGCCAGGCATGGCCACCCCCTAACTAGCCCGGATGTCTGCGTCTGGGTGGGCCCTCCCCCGCAAAGAGCGGGGTGGCCATTTTGGTGCTGTGCTTGCATTGCAGGCACACCTACCCAAATAAAGACTCAGACACTGGTATTGGATTAAAGGCATTGGGCCACTTTTATTGAATAATGCCCTAGTCCGAATTAGCACTTTTGATTGGTGTATCATCCTATCTACTGACCCCACCCTGTGACGTGCATCCGTTCAAATATCAAGGTGATGCAGTCTGTGAAGCTCCTGCCATCACCCCTTTCATGGTTCGCCCTTGACCGGCCAATCCTGTTTCCCCTGTACCTATCTATGTGCTGGCCAGAATTGCGAACCTGCCGGATACCTATGGGTCATAAATATTTACCTTACCCAGTGCTACCCGCCACACGGGGAGGCATCCATGATGACTCACCACCACCACCCCAGACCGTCACCTCGGTCACCAGGCCTGCTTGCACATCCTCCAGAAAGAGGTTCATACCTCTGGCCGACAGGTGGGCCCCATCTCCTGCATATAGGTCAAAATTTTGCAAGCCTATCCCCGGATGTTGAATGGCTGTCCCCAAGCAATTCTCAACAAGGAACCGGGCAACAGCCCTGTTCACTGACCGCTGGGCACGGTCCAAACCACGGAGGTCCATGCCTCCTCTATAACACTGTCTCAGCACGATGTCAGACCATAGCAACCGTGTGTACGGCCATAAATGATGTAAAAATGCCAGGTTGCTGCACACCGACATTTTTAAGGAAAAGCCAGTGATTTGTGCGAGATCATTGCCACCGAGGTGCAGAATCAGGACATCAGGCGGTCCAGCATCCCTGATGGACATCAGGAATGGCAACAGTTCCCACCATCTCATGCCGCGCATACCATACCAACACATACGTGCGGCTGAACGCAGCCCGAGATGGGGTCCCCACTCTGTTGCCACAGCATATTCTGCCGCCCAGTGCACGTAACTGTGGCCCACCAGCCATACTGCCACCGGTGTGCATAGACACACAGGGTCTGTAAAAGAAGAAAAAGGAAGTAAGGACATAATTGGTACTTATACAGTGAGGGGACGTAGATATAAGGAAAAACGCGTGGACCCCCACCTACCCACAGGACATATATCAGCCTCAGAGTACCCAAATGCAGCCGCCATTGAAGCGGCACCTATCCTGAATGAATGGGTGCCGTAACGAGCCCTAGGGAGGCCGACACTGTGAAGTGCCATACCGGTCACCCTCCAAAACTGAAATTTGGTAAGGGGAGACCCATCCTGGTGGCAGAAAAATGGGCCAGGGTGCGTGCCACGCACTGCCAAAAATGCATGTAGGGCACCAACCGGACAGATGTCAGCAAACGTGCATCGTAGCAGTCTAAGACCACTGCCTACTCCATGCTGATCGGCCTTTGAGGAGTGAATCCTCAACTGAGCCCACTCCTGGTTGATAAAGACATTGTCGAGTTCCAGTGCCCTACGAGACACGTCCCCCTTTGACAATGGGACAAGTTCGCTGATTCGGAGAGCTCCAAAGAAAGCTACGGTGGTAGCTGCATGAAGAAGAGCCTCCTCATACCTATCGTAACACAGTCTATGCCAACCTCGGGCAAGGTGGGTAGGAACATCTGGGGAAACAGGGTGACGTGTGTCCGGGCGGCGGCCATGCTCACGTGTCCACCCTTCCAATACGTGGCATATGTGGAAGTCATTCACGCAGTCAGTGAAGCCCCGTGCCTTGGCCATGAATGCCAAGGCAGAAAGCCTGGCGGCGATGGTGCGTGGGGCTAACCCCCGATCATGAAGGTGCACCATATACTGTAAAATCTGGTCGACCGGTATTGGCCACATTTCGGGCAATTGCCTTTGTACACAAAAAGTCATAAATTGGAGGAGTACATGCAGATACGCCTTACATGTGCGTGGTGCCAAAGACATGCCGATCGCCCGGTTCACCTCGCCTCGCCAAATGTCCAAATCTCGGCCAGGAGTGGAGAGGGAAGTTCCTCTGCATCTGGAGCCAAGGCACGGAACCGGGAGATCTGCAGGAGGGATAAAGCGTCAGCAATACCATTATTAATGCCTGGCACAAGTCTGGCCCTGAAGAGCACATTAAGGCGTAAGGACCTCAAAACAAATTGGCGAACTAAGGCCATGACTCTGGGGGATTTAGATGTTTGGGCGTTGACAATGTGCACCACTGCAGCATTGTCACACCAAAAGTGAACTACCGAATTAGCCCACCTATCCCCCCAGAGCATTAGTGCCCCTAAAATGGGAAAGAACTCCAGAAATGTAAGATCGCATAAGCAATCCGTGCCTTGCCATGTCTGAGGCCATTGACCATAGGTCCACCGTCCCTCAAAGTAAATTCCATAACCCAGGGAGCCGGAGGCATCCGACTGTACTTGAAAATGAGGGCTGACCATAAGCTCAGATCTCCAAAAGGAGACCCCATTAAAGTCCTGTAGGAATGTGAGCCAAACCCCCAGGTCTGCCCGTAAACCCTTGGTCAGCCGTACCCTATGGTGTCGCTTGGAAAGGCCCACCATGGCATCACACAGACGCCTGGCAAATGCCCTGCCTGGTGTCAATACCCTACAGGCAAGGTTGAGGTGACCATGAAGCACCTGTAACTCTTAGAGGGACACCTTACGCTTGGCAAGCATTGCCAAAATCACGGCAGAGATCCGAGTCACCTTTTCTATAGGCAACCTGGATGTCTGGGCAACGGTGTCGATTTCAATACCTAAAAAGGTAAGAGTGGTGGCTGGGCCCTCAGTATTTTCAGGTGCTAGGGGGACACCCAGTTCACGCATAAGGACCTGAAATGTGGTAAGCAGACGGGCACATGTGCCCGTAGCATGTCCACCCCTGAACAAAAAATCGTCGAGGTAGTGGGCTACCGATCTGGACCCTGACCTACAAACAAAAGCCCAGTGGAGGAAGGTGCTAAATCGTTCAAAGGCCGAACATGATATTGAACAGCCGAAAGGCATGGCCTTGCCCACATAAAACTTGCCCCGAAAACAAAAACCTAACAGCTCAAAGTCATCAGGGTGCACTGGCAATAATCGGAATGCCGATTTGATATCACACTTTGCCAATTGCGCCCCGGGCCTTACAGAGCGTACCATCTGTAAGGCCTGGTCAAAGGACGTATACCTGACAGAGCAAAGGTTGTCTGGTATAGCGTCATTGACCGAGGAACCCGCAGGGTAAGAAAGGTGGTGAATTAGACGGAATTCACCTGGAGACTTCTTAGGGACAAAACCTAGAGGGGATACCCCGCCACCCTCTGTGCCTTAATCTCCTTGGCTATCTGCTCCGCAGCAATGTCCTCATTACCCCTGAGAGACAGTAGGTTTGGGGCATCCTGAGGCCCACAAACCCCTTTAAAGGGTATGCGGAAGCCAAACTGAAAGCCCTCAAGTAGGTATCTCGCATCATCCTGTCTAGGATAAGCGTGCAGCCATTGTTCAAGCACCGGGACATTAATGGGGGAGGGGGCCTTTTGAATGGGTAGCAACGTCAGAGGGAACTCTGGCTGCCCCCTGTCCACCCCTTCCTCTGCCCTTTGACCCACCAGCCCGTGGGCACGCGGATGCGGCATGAGGGCTATAACAAGAAGGGCACTCGTGCCTATATCGACACTGGTGCTTGTTGCACACTCCATTGGCGGAGAAACTCCAACACAGCAGGTGGTCTGGAACCCCCTGCCCCGCCGGCTGGTGGGGAGTCTCTGTCGTAGCAGCCCGCTGTACGGCATGGCCACAGTGGTACCGGTCACCAGGCGCCAGTCGCGTGGGGGTCATATACAGCAGCCACAACTGCTGGCAGGGCTCGTCCCACCTCATCTCAGGATGAAGGGCCACCCTTATTCTAAATTCTTCATCATAGGCCAACCATGACAGTCCAGGGAAATCAACCACGGCCCGGTAAATATTGTCCAGGTACTGTACCATTGGAATGGCCAGATCAGGACAGGCCCTAAGGTATACTGCCATATAAATCAGATAGGCTGGTAACCAAATAGCCCAAGTGCGAGGTGGCTTACGATGACGGGCCAACTCCTTGTCCCTGTCATCCTGCCCCTCCCTCTCCTCCTTCGTAGGTTCACGGTTCAGGAGGGTGAAAATGTCCACGTATTCCCCATGCCAAATCTTTTCCCTCATAGCCTGGGACAAATGGTCACCCAGGGGCAAGGAGTAACTGGCCATCGGCAGGGCCGCTGTCGGCACGGATTGGGCACCCACAGTGGGCCCTGTAGGACCCCCGGGAAAGTAGGCATACCCGTAGGGGCAGTCACCCCTGCAATAACCGGGGGATAATTGGGCAACCAGGAATTAACCGGACAGTGCGGATTAAACTGTCCTCCCACATTCACTTGTTGCGGCCATGGTCACTGTACCCCCCCAGCAGTATTGGCTAGTGTCACTGGTGTACTGACTTGACCAGGATACTCACTCGGCGCACCCCCCTGGGCCACCCCCACTGGGGGTTCCCGCCTGCGGTGGGCGTCGGAGCACGCAACAGGTATCGAGCTCTGCATCCCGATTCGCCCCTGCCAGGTAGGACCGGTACCCGATGGAAAGCCTTGTTGTGCCGGCCCGATGGGGAGCTGCGAGGCACCAGCTTGGGCTGGCCTGATGGCCTCTAGCAGCTCAACCCTGTTGGCGGCCTGCTGCGCAGCCCTGGCCGGCATGTGGGCCGGGACCTGAGAGTTGGCAAGCCCACCATCCGAAGGTGGTGGAGCAATGGCCATTGAAGCCTCCAGCACCAAAATGCGGGCAAGGAGAGCATCCACAGTCTCCGACACACCAGGATAAGGTGGGCCGGATGGGCCAGATGGCCCACAGGGCAATTGCTGAGGGATAAACCCCTGTGGTAATCCCTGGCCAGAATAGGGCCATGCCCAGTAATCCAGCCCGTGAGGGGCCGGAAGGACGGTGGGGCGGAAACCCGCACCGTGCCCGAGTGGGCCGCTATGCCCCGAGCTGGGCAAAGAGGCAGTGGGGGTAAGAATCCCAGGGGAGCAGGCCTGTGCCGCCCCCGCCCGAGTCCTCAGACTGGGCTCATTGGTGGCAGTGGGTACGAACCCCTCCTGCGGGGGTGCCGTCCGAGCCCTCCAGCCCGGTGGCAACCCCGAAGAAGTGGAGGGGGTGGGCCGAGCCCCCCCCCTTTGATGTGACCAAGGGGCCACCTGAGCCTTGCACTTGGGCACCATGGCCCAAGTGCTGTTCGGAGGAAGAGAAAACCTCTGATCTAGGAGCAATTAAACAAAGCAAGCCTCTTAAAAAAGAGGCGAAGGCAAAGAGGGAAGCATCGGGGCAAACTTCTCCGCTCCGTCGCTTCGCAAAATGGCAGCCAGGCTGCCTCGTGGCCACCCCTTTTATGAAGGGGTGGCCATGCCCCCCTAACTAGCCCGTATGTCTGCATCCGGGTGGGGGGGCCCGCAAAGAGCACGGTGGCCATTTTGGCACCGCGCTTGCATTTTCACTGCCACAATCCTTGACCTCAGATGTTTCTTTCCCCCTCATTGTGTCCACATTTTATTCACGTTGAGCTAACATGTAAGTATATCAGCTACCTATAAGCCACCCTGGTAGCTTGCCAGTCAGATATTGGCAATATTATGTGCTTCATACTATCACCATGTGAATTCGGTGATGTGGCGGAAAATCCCAATTCTGTTTTAGGCTATGTAGCAGAAACACCATTCCCAGGACTAGAAAAACAATAGTACCATTGTCTTCTCTACTGAATAGACTTCCATCCTGAAGAAGAGGCAGCATGGGAACATATTTTGCCACCTCCCTCTCCGGAGAAACATAGCAACACGTTGGACAATAGCACTGTTTTTCATAATATGCACACTCAGCCGACCAAATTTGAAGGTTTTCAAAAATGCAGGTTTTCAGAGATGACAAGTTGACTATCACTCAATTAAAATGTGAAACCAGGGTATATAAGCTTTTATTATCCTGCTTAAAAGCCAAGCAGGAAAGTTGTAATCCACTTTCTTCTTTTTTTCACTTCCACTAATGAGCTTTACCTATGTCGTCAGTGACCCAGGTCTTGCTGACCGACTGGTCAAGTTCCTATACGTGCTACCTGTAACTAACTCTCTAAGGAGATAAAATGTATTGCTCTGGAGATGCTCTCCTTTTGTACTTTCACAAGAAAAATCTAACAAGAGAATATGCTGTGGTGCTTTTGGTTTAAGCAAGCTTTAGCTCATGCTATATCATCATGTTAATAAAATGGTAGCACTTTTTAAAAAAGTGACATCCTCATATTAGATGAAGTTTTTCTTCAACACTCACATTCTTGATGGATGATGCTCCCTCCTGAATCCCACTGCAATGCAGATTGGTGAAGTGAGTGGGGGGACTCAATAGATGATGCTCTGGCATCAAAATATACATAATAAATACAGGCCACCTGAGTAGGCGGTATAATTTTATTTTTATAAATTAAATTAAATTACAAGAGACAATGAGCCAATAGGCTTCAAGTATATTTGCATACAACATAAACAGGCTATTTCCATGGTCCTGTCTTAAACACAGATTTCTTAAAAATGACACTGAGCTTCACAAGGCTAAGACAGTAGACAATTAACTGATATAAGTGTAAAAAACGGTTCCATAAAAAATCACCATATTATGAAATGATGTGGGAGTGAGTGGGGAAAGGGATCTTTAAATTACAGTATTCATCTCTTCCACTATAGCTGAAGCATGCCTATGGGGGTGGCTTGCAGCATTTTTCCTGTGAGGGGCAGCAGTGGTGCTAAGGGGAGTGCTTAGGGGGTGCTTCCTCCCCCCCCCCGGGGGAGCCCAACACCCCTCCTCCCTGGCTCTGGTGGCTCCTCCTTTTCTAGGCTCTTGGATGTCGCTGGATTGTGGGGAGGAGGGGTGTGGTCTGGTGGGGAGGGGGCATGGCCCACAATTTCCCTTATTTTTGAATCCAAAACTTGACAGGTATGCTAAATGTATGTCAAAGCAGATTGCATTTATTAGCTCATTAGCCTGTGAACAATGTGTTTAAAAGAAAGGTCTAAGCAACAGTTGCTTTAGCTGAATGCTCAAATGCTGAAGGCTCACTGCTGGCTGCTATACTGAAAGACTGCTGGAAGCCAAACTACTGAAAGACTGATGAGAAGCTCATAAGGTGAATGGTGAAAGTTTGTTGCTGCTATGCAAGTTTACAGATTGCTGCTTTGTACTGTACTTTATTTTGCTTATTGGACTATGTACACTTGGACTGTTTTCCTCAGTGACTGACGGGTAAGAAGAGGAAAAGATATATTGTTTACCTTTGGGACTACTTCTGTTATTGTACATACTTTTGGGAAACCTTGAACCTTTGTTTTTACCACCAGTATCTGCTTCATTCATTGTGTTATCCACTGTGTTCTCAGTCTTCTGCTGACACGGCCTTCCAACCCGAGGGCTCACTCTGCAATTCCTAGCACATGTGATTGGCTAGAGTCCTACAGTTGGAAGGTCAGACGGGGGAGAAGAAGACTGGAATAAATGGAATTGTGGGGAATTGTTTTTCTTTCACCTCATGGAAGCAAAGGAGCCTTACCTCTGATGATGGATGTGAATAAAGGATGCAGGCCCCAGGCCTGA
This sequence comes from Bradypodion ventrale, assembly GCA_035047345.1. NCBI lineage: Eukaryota > Metazoa > Chordata > Lepidosauria > Squamata > Chamaeleonidae > Bradypodion > Bradypodion ventrale. The sequence goes on along the minus strand of JAWDJE010000004.1, from coordinate 142,786,909 downwards.
AGCAAGTCAGTGTTATTATTTTTACAGTGAAATGACTAGTTTGCAAAGTCTGATATATATATATTATATCCATTTACTTAATGAAACTTTAATAAAACAATAAAATATAGAACCTTTGTGTCTATTGTTTTGGAATAAGGAGCTGGACCCATGTTGCCCAGGCCTAACACTACCACAAGTGAACCCTGCTCACCCACTCAAGTCCATAAGCCAGGTGGAGTATTGAGGAATTCAAAGGGTAATTGCCCCACTCGGAAGATACAGGGTGCCATTGGTTAAAGTGGCTAAAGAGTGTGGTGTGACCAGGAAGGAGGAGGAGGTCATGCTCTGCCAAGGTGCAGAAGCTGAGACTTCATTCTTCATATGTAGTAGCTTTGCTACTTCATTGAGTGAATAATTTATTGTGCAATTTGTCACACACACACACACACACATATTCATTCTTTTGGGTGAATGCAAAGGTACCATCACTATATAGCACCCACAGTACAATGGACATTACTAAAGAAAATCTGTTTTTTTGCTACACAGAACATTAATGAAGCTACATTTGGACACCTCAGTTCTGACCATTAATTTTTAACTACAATCCTGCTGTTTATTCAAACAAATGTAAAGGTATTTGTATTTGTCAACATGCTCCATTGACTTTGAACATGCACTTTGGAGCTTTAACTACATTTCTGTGGATGCCTGCTTTTTACTGATTTCTCAGGCGCTTAAGTAATATCTGATGTAGTTCAGATCAAAATATTTGTTTTACAGATCAAAACCCACTCACAGTAACTGGTTTGGAAATAGCCAGAACTAATTTGTTTTTGGATTTGTGCAGGTATTTACATGTATTCATCTGTTGCCAAATAAGGTAGAAAATGTGAATGGAAGAAACAAACCTATGAGACAGGGAGAGAGCCTGTACAGTATCATCAACTTTTTGAATGTGATGGACTTGCATTGTTTAAGCATAGGTATTCCAATCTGCCCTTTTTCTTTCCCTAACCATCTTTCATGAATCTAGGCAGCCCTTGTACAACTCCCACCCCTTATGAATCCATCCTGTAACAGTCAGCAGCAAGCATTAGGAATGAAGCAGAAATTGACAATTGATTAGGAAGAGGAACAATCCCTAGTACTACGTTGATCTATAAAATCAATGCTGATACAAGGAAGTCATTCATTCTACATTCAGACGCAAAAATTCAGTTCTGATTATAATGGACATTTAGCATAGCTGGCCAATTAAAAGAAAAATGTAAGGCAAATATATAACATGACCTGTTTATTAAAGTAGGGTTCCCCAACCTTTGATTTTTGAACTTCAATTCCCAAAAGTCTAAGTCAATTCCCCAAAGCACTGATCAGCCAATGTACTGACTTAGGCTTCTGGGAATTGAAGTCCAAAAAGCAAAGGTTGGGGATCCCTGCATAGTACCTTCCCTTCACCATGCTTGGATAAGAAAGGGGTGGTCAGTCAAGTCAATTGAAATATATAGCTCAATATCATTTGCCCTTAGTCTAACACTCCCCAGGGGATCATTCCTGGGAGAATTTGGGTTTCATTGGGACTTCAGATGTTAATTGAGTGCTTATTTCTTTTGCTACAGCTATTGTAATCAAGATATAATTTCTTTTTTTTAAATTAATTTTTATTAATTCATTTTCAAGAAAAAAACATTACAAACATACAAATCATATAACAAAACAAGAATACATAAACCTCATAGAAAACATCCACATAAATGATAGTTGAACTATTATCCGTTATAGTATACATACTATTAAATATCCACTTTAGGATTAATACTATAACTATAACTTTCATAAAAGCTTTCAATAATACAATTGTTTATCAACAACTATCAAGCTCCAAATTTTCAATTTACAAATCACCCAGTGTGTATTTACATTGCCCTGGAAAGTTTGGTCTCTATATTATCTCCAAAAACTACTTTGAGATGGTACAGGTCTAAAACATTCCATACCCATAAGGGAGTGATCCACAAAAGGCTTCCAAATATTCCAAAATCTATTTTCCTTCAATTTATCTCCCATGTCAATTTATCATTCAATGCTAGATTTCACATTTCTTTATACCATTCTCCCGTCTGTATAATTATATCATTTTTCTAATTTCTAGCAATACATTGTCTACCCATAGTTAACATTATTTCTAATAACTCTTTTTCCTCCTTATTTAAACAATACCTTCCACATCTGTTAGCATAATGGTACCTGATGCCAGCTTGATTTTCTTACCCATTATTTCCCCTATCTCTCTTTCTATTCTTCTCCAAAAATCATTTATCATTTTACAACTCCACCACATGTGCTCATAAGTTCCAACAGTGTCTTTACATCTCCAACATAAATTATCCCTTTTATTGTCAATCTGATGTAACCTCAGTGGTGTCAGGTACCATTGCCACAACATTTTATAGTTATGTTCCTTAATTCTTACTGACATAGTTCTCATTATCCTCTTTTTCCACTTATTTCTCCATTCATCATTTCCTAATTTTATGTTCAAATCCTGTTCCCACTTCAGTTTCAGATCTTCCTGTGGATCACTACCCTTATTTATTAAAGCATAGAGTTTGCTTACTAGACCCTTAATGCTTTTATCTCCTTTTCGAATTTTCAAAACCAGTTCCTCGAATTCAGTCTTTTCTCTATCTGTACATAATTCTCTTCTATATTTTTTGTTCCAGTTGTCAACCTTCATTATCTGAAACTAATCCAATTTTAACTGTTCAAACAGTTTTTTCTTCTTAATTTCATCTCCACAAATTCTTAACCATTCTTTCACCAAAGAAACTTCATTTTTATCCAATATTTCCTTTATTTTTTTATCTATTTTTATCGGAAAACACGCCATATCTGCCAATTCCAAAATTGAAGAGACATCTGGGACCAAATCCTTCTTTAATCTTTTCCATACCTTCATGAGTCCCCTCATCATAATATTGCTTGTGCCTATCGTTTTAGCCTTAGCTCCCAAAAAAATCACTTTACCAATATTCCTATAATCTTTCATCTCCAATTCCTCCCAAATTACTTTTCCTCTTGCCAAGATCTTCACAACATTCTTAATTTGAAATGCTCGATAATACGCTAACAGATTTGGCATTCCCAAACCCCCTTCTTTCTGAGGCAGATACCAAAGTTTCTTTGGCAGTCTAGATTTTTTACCTCCGTTGCAAAAAATATTAAACATCTTTTGAAACTCATTAATTTCCTTTTCCTTCAGTTGGATTGCAAGTGCATCAAATAGGAAGTTAATCCTCGGCAACAACATCATTTTGCAAATTGCAATCCTCCCAAACCATGACAACTTCAACTTCTGAAGACTTTGTATTCTAATCTTAAATTCTGCTTTCACGCTGTCATAGTTCAATCTTTTAAGTTCTTCCAATTTATTTGAAATAATTATCCCCAAATATTTCAGCTTATCTTTAATTTGTATATTAGATAACCCCGCCATCTTTTCCTTCTCCTCTTCCCCCATATTACACAACATCATTTCCAATTATTCCAATTTATCATCAATCCTGTTATATCCTCAAAATCCTCTATTTGCGCTTTGATCCTATCCATTGCCCCCTCTGGGTGTTTCACCATTAACAGCGTCTCATCTGCATACATACTCACTTTATTACCCTTTATCCCTACTATACTTGAGTCCTTATATTTTTTGCCAAAATTTCCATTGCCATAATAAACAAGTGGCGTAGAAACCGGCAAACCACGCCACAAAGCTTGCCAAGAGAACCCTATGGACCAAAACAAAAGACAAAACAAAAGGGCAGGCTAGGTGATACAGGATGCTTAACACCTCAGAGGGGAGAAAGGGGAGGGACAGGAAAGGGGGAGGGGAAATGCAATGTTGTAAGGAGCAATACTGTATAGGGACATGGAATGTGAGATCAATGAACCAAGGTAAACTGGAAGTGGTAAAAAATGAGATGGAAAGAATAAGCATTGACATCTTGGGCATCAGTGAGCTCAAATGGACAGGGATGGGCGAATTCAGCTCTGGAAACCATCACATCTACTACTGTGGACAAGAAAACCTTAGAAGACATGGAGTAGCCATAATTGTCAATAAAAGAGTGAGAAGAGCAGTAATGGGATACAACCTCAAAAATGACAGAATGATGTCAGTAAGAATTCAGGGCAAACCCTTCAATGTTACTGTGATCCAAATATACGCACCAACCACGGGTGCAGATGAAGCCACAGTGGACCAGTTCTATGAGGACTTACAACACCTCATAGAACAAACACCAAAAAATGATGTTCAAATTATTCTAGGAGACTGGAATGCCAAAGTAGGCAATCAAAAAGTGGAGGGAATAACAGGCAGGTTCGGTCTTGGAACACAGAATGAAGCAGGGCAAAGATTGATAGAGTTCTGCCAAGAGAACGCACTGGTCATAGCAAACACCCTCTTCCAGCAACACAAGAGGCGACTTTACACATGGACATCACCAGATGGCCAACACCGAAACCAGATTGACTACATACTCTGCAGCCAAAGATGGAGAACCTCCATACAGTCAGCAAAAACAAGACCTGGAGCAGATTGTGGCTCAGATCACAACCTACTGATTGCAAAATTCAGGCTTAGACTAAAGAAAATAGGGAAAACAAAGAGACCAGACAGATATCACCTAGACAGCATCCCTAAAGAATACACGGTGGAGGTGATGAACAGATTCAATGGCTTAGACTCAATAGATAGAGTGCCAGAAGAATTATGGACAGAGATGAGGGACATCATGCAGGAAGCAGCAAAGAAAACCATACCAAAAGAAAAGAAGAGTAAGAAAGCAAAGTGGTTGTCTGATGAGGCTCTTAAAATAGCAGAGGAAAGAAGGAACGCAAAAGTCAAAGGAGAAAGGAAAAAATACAATCTTTTGAACACAGAATTTCAAAGAAAAGCAAGGAGAGATAAGGAAAACTATCTAAAAGAACAGTGCAAAGAAATGGAAGAAAACAACAAAAGAGGCAGAACCAGAGATCTTTTCAAAAAAATCCGGGAAATCAAGGGAACATTTAAAGCAAAAATGAACATGATAAGGGACAAAGACGGAAAGGAGCTAGCTGATGCAGAAGAGATTAAGAAAAGATGGAAAGAGTACACAGAGGAACTCTACAAAAAGGAACTCAACACTCCTGATAGTCACAATGATGAAGAAATTGAACCTGAGCCAGACATCCTGGAGTGTGAAGTCAGAAAGGCCCTAAAGAGCACTGCAAACAACAAAGCTAGTGGAGATGATGGTATCCCAGTTGAATTTTTCAAAGCTCTAAAAGATGATGGCATCAAATTACTGCATTCAATATGCCAGCAGATTTGGAAAACAAAACAGTGGCCACAGGACTGGAAAAGATCAGTATATGTTCCAATCCCAAAAAAGGGCAATGCCAAAGAATGTTCAAATTATCGAACAATTGCGCTCATCCCACACGCCAGCAAGGTGATGCTCAAGATAATACAGGATAGACTTCAGCAGCATGTGGAAAGAGAATTACCAGAGGTGCAGGCTGGTTTCAGAAGAGGCAGGGGGACTAGAGACCACATTGCCAACATACGTTGGATCATGGAGAAAACAAAGGAATACCAGAAACAAGTTTATTTTTGCTTTATTGACTACACTAAGGCATTTGATTGTGTGGATCACAACAAGATGTGGCAAGTGATTAAAGAGATGGGAATACCAGAGCACCTCATATGCCTCCTGAGAAATCTGTACATGAACCAAGAAGCAACAGTTAGGACAGAACACGGAATGACAGAGTGGTTTGGAATAGGAAAAGGAGTAAGGCAAGGCTGCATTCTGTCACCCTGCTTATTCAACTTATACACAGAGCACATAATGCGCAATGCAGGGATGGAGGAATCACAATATGGGATCAAAATTGCTGGGAGAAACATCAACAATCTGAGATATGCAGACGACACCACCCTAATGGCAGAAAGTGAGGAAGACCTAAAGAATCTCCTGATCGGTTTGAAGGAAGAGAGTGCAAAAGCTGGCTTGAGACTCAATATCAAGAAAACCAAGATAATGGCAACAGGCCCGATCAGTTCCTGGAAAATAGACGGGGAAGAAGTAGAAGCAGTGACAGATTTTACGTTCTTAGGATCTAAGATCACTGCAGATGGAGATTGCAGCCATGAAATAAAGAGGCGGCTGATTCTAGGGAGACAAGCCATGAGAAACCTGGGGAACATAGTGAAAAGCAGAGACATCACCTTGAAAACAAAAATTAGAATAGTCGAAGCAATGGTATTCCCAGTGGTAATGTACGGATGTGAGAGCTGGACAATTAGGAAAGCTGAACGCAGAAGAATAGATGCCTTTGAAATGTGGTGTTGGAGGAGAGTTTTGAGGGTACCTTGGACAGCGAGGAGAACAAATAGGTCAATCTTAGAAGAAATCAACACTGACTGCTCATTGGAAGGTCAAATAGTAAAGATGAGGCTAAAGTACTTTGGGCATCAAATGAGAAGGGAGGATTCACTTGAGAAGGCCGTGATGTTGGGAAAGGTGGAGGGCAAAAGAAGAAGGGGGAGGCCAAGGATGAGATGGATAGATGGTATTGTAGACACAATGGGCACAGAGCTGGGAGGACTGAGGGGGATGGTGGAGGACAGAGGCGCCTGGAGAACGATGGTCCATAGGGTCGCAAAGGGTCGGAATCGACTGTGCGACTGAACAACAACAACAACAACAATAATAAACAAGATAGGGGACAAAGGACAACCCTGCCTAGTGCCTGTCTCAAGCTTTACCTCATCTGTAACCTCTTCATTTACTCTAATCCTGGCAGTCCCTTTTTGATATAATAAATCAATTACCCTTCTAAATCTATCCCCGAATCCATAACTTTCAACTATTTTCTTAATTGAAGACCATTGTAACGAATCAAATGCCTTAAAAATATCCAAAGATATTAACCCCACCTTTTCCTTCGTTTGATTAACATTATCAATTAAGTCTAACACCCTCCTGGTCAAATCGGCCATATGCCTTCCTTTTAAAAAACCTACTTGATCGACATTTATATATTCTCCCATAAATTTATTTATCCGATTAGCCAATATTGCTGTGAAGATCTTGGCATCCTGGTTTATAAGAGAGATTGGTCTATATGATTCCACTTTTTCCAAATTCTTTCCCATTTTTGGCAGCAGAACAATTATGGTCCTATACCATGAAGTTGGAATTTGTCCACCATCTAGAATATAATTATATAACTTTACCAACTTTGGTACCACAACATCTTTAAATTCCTTATAAAACTCTGTTGATAGTCCATCGTCTCCTGGGGCTTTCCCCAGCTTCAAACCACTAATTATCTCTTTTACCTCTTTCTCAGAGACCTGTTCAAGATAATTTCTATGCCACAAAATGCTAAAACAGGCTTTCCAGATTTGTAGGAGCATGTCAGATCTGCACACAGTAACTTGAAACTTCTTGAATCACTGTGTAATTGATCAAGAAATTTATAAATAACCCAGCTGCACCTCATTTGAACAGTTTTCTGTGAATCCAGTGCACTGATTGTCATGATCCTGTTTTTTTAATATTCTTCTTCAGACCCCATCCAATACTTACTTGCCTTTATGATGATCATCTGCACTATATCTGCACTATATCATCTGCATATTTCACATAGTTGATGTCCTCACATAGCTGGTGATCCTTTGACAATGACACTGTTGCTTGCCATCTATACAAACAAATGTTTCTCTAAATCTTATTGGAACATGAAGTGAATAGTAATGATGAGATTATTTATCCTTGTCACACTCCTTTCATTATCTTTATACTCTGTATCATCTGATAAACTTTTGTTGCCACATTTTGTTCCAAGTTCTGGTTACTAGTTGCATGATTATATCTTGAATGAAGATTTTTATATCAACAACTTCCCATTTTTGAATTTTAATAAAGCAAGAATACATGTATGTGTTAATGTAATGTCATCTCACTTCAAGTACAGGTAAGCAAAATAGGCTTCCCCTAGTTTCCAATATGAAACCAGTTATTGCATCTCCGACTCTACTTTCATATAATCAATTTTGTCACAAATTACTTTTAAGAAAATGTTAAGCAAATGATGCATTAAGTTTATAGCATTGCAGATCCTTGCAAAAAAATGTTTACATCTCTGACTACCCCTCCCAGTGTCACAGCCCCTGAACCTTTCCTGTGCTCATTTGCACTCCCACAGTCCTTCTGGGATTAGGCCCGCCAGAGGGCAGAGGCCAAAATTCTTATTTCTCAGTCTTAGGGCAATTTATGCTTTCACAGCTCCAGCTATTTCCACCCCATAACTAGTGCATTACACATGTATCAGCCTTCTTCATAACCCTGATGGTGTGCTTCTTTTCTAATGGCCATGAAAGACTTTCTATTTTTAAAAATTTTTTTATTGATTTTTCAAAATATATAACATTCAAAACATAATAAAAAATACAAATGTTCCAACACAATCAAAGAAAAATAACTATGAAAAAAATAAGAATACATATACATCAAAAACAGAAAAAGAACAAGAAAAAGAAGAACCTCTTTATATTCATCCTAATTATCTTCTTGGTAATCTGTTATGACCTTAGATTCTATCACAGGATAAGGATTTCTTACTTACACACTATACTTTTATCTTATTATTAACCATTATCCTCCACGTCTAATCTGCATATTTCAAATCTACTTTTATATCCATAATTTGCTTTTATTCAACTTTTCAACCTTACTAAAAACCATTATACTTCCATTTTAACATTTACCAAGTATTTTCCAAAAAACATTACATACATCATCACATTACATACATCATCACCCTGTGCTATATACATTGCCCTGGAGGATGTGGAATTTCCCATTAATTTCTATTGTACCCAAAATTTCATTTTGTGTGGTGCCAGTTTGTTCATTCCATCTCTCATCAGTGAATAATCAACAAATTGTTGCCATATATTCCAAAATCTATTTTCTTTTGTTATACCTTTTTTAAAGTTTAACTCCCATGTTAATTTTTCATTCAATGCGAGATCCCACATCTGCTTATACCACTCCTCCACCTTTAGCACTAAATCATTTTTCCAATTTTTTGCAATGCACATTGTACCCATTGCAAGCATTATAGACAACAGTTCTTTCTTATCATTATCTAAACTCATATTATCTACGTCCGTCAGCAAAATGTTATTTGGCCCCAATTTGAGACGCATTCCCATAATCTTAACAATCTCGTTCTCAATTTTTGCCCAAAAATTTTCTACCACCTTACATTCATACCACATATGAACATATGTACCCAACATATTTTTGCATCTCCAACACATTTTGTTATTCTTTTTATCTATCTGATGTAGTCCCATAGGGGTCAATGGAAGACTTTCAAGTAGCGTGGTGCAAGGAGTTTAAATACTGCTGCTCAGGATCCTGCCAAACTGAAGATGATGCTTCCAAAGTCCTTTAGAAAGAGACCAGAGTGGTCTCTGTGTTTATTTGAGTAAAAGGCAAAGCATAGTCCATAAGGCAATTTATTGCTCCAATAAACAAAGCATAGCAATGACTAAGAGTAAAATCTGGTTCAGCATAACCAAAATAAAATATCCCATTCCTTGGTAAAATCTAAGCTATCAAGCTTCTAAGTTGCTCTCTCTAGCAAACTAATTTCCTAGGCACGCAACACTCTGGTACATAGTCCCTAGAAAATAACAAAGCACAATTATTCTCTAAGTGTAGCTGGTCAAGCTATTAAAAATTCTTCAAAGTCCAAAGATGTGAGAAAACCAGCAAAGTATCAATGCTGGCCTTTTATCTAAGTCTAGCCTATGAAAAACAGACTAAGTCTGAAGAATCATTGGCATTATCTTCTTAAGGGACGACTTTCCAAGGCTGCATCTTGCTTCAGATGTCCATTCTCTATTACTTAAGAATGTGTTCCTTCCAGTTTCAAAGGCTTCCACAGCACTTCCAAAAGTCCTCTCTAACTCAGCTCTGTCAGCCCTTTTTAAAGGGTGTTTTACGAGGTGTTTTTCACCTGTTTTCCCATGGGAAATTTATGTCCTTGGGATTAGATCATTATCAGGGATTACCCATCCCCCAACATCAAGGTCAACTCAAGGTTGCTTCAAGGTCACTTGAAGGTTTCCCTTTCTCCACTCTCAAGGTCAATGCTGCCCTTCCCCCACTCATGGGTGTGTGAACCCTTGGGGTCAAAGTGTGTGAACCAGAGAGTGTCTTTATGGGTAAATTCTCCTCTTAATAATTAATTGAGCCATTAAAGGCTCTGTTTAAACTTGGCACAATGCCCTGCTGTTCGGAAATTCAAAACAATAACTGTAAGAAACAGTTTCATTTCTTCACAGTGTGACTCACCAGACTAAGTAAATCACACAGGCACATTCATGTACCTAATCAAATGGTAAAAACATTCAGATTTCCATTACACCCAAAATCAGCCAGGAGGCCACCCTTGTTGGGAAATTTTCAGAGAACTGTAGTCATTTTCCAAACTCTTGTAGCTGTTTCTTACAAATTTGGACCATACAAGCAATCAATCCCATGACATTAAATCCACTTCACATCCATTTGCGGTACTTATGAAAAGCTGCTTCAATTCATTATGAGATGATTTGAGTCCCCTATAGGGAAAATGAAAGCGCGGCGCCAAAATGAAAGCGCGGCGCCAAAATGGCCACCGCGCTCTTTGCGGGCCCCCCCCCCACCCAGACTCAGACATCCGGGTGAGTTAGGGGGCGTGGCCACCCCTCTATAAAAGGGATGGCCACGAGGCAGCCGAGCTGCCATTTTAAAATAGCGACAGAGAGGAGAAGTTTTCTCCGTCGCTGTTTGTTCTTTCCCTCCTTCCCGGCTGGGAAGGCAGGTTTTGCACGGAGCCTTTGGCTTGCCGGCTCCTCTGTGCCTTTTTGTGCTCTTCGATCCCTGGAAAGGGATCCTGCTCCTTCCTTAAGATATGCCTCCCAAACGGAGGGCCTCGGCGACGAAACCACGGCCCACGGGGAGGACTTTTGGCCCTGGGCAACGTGGGGGCCAGCCCTCGGGTCGGAGGACCAGGGCTGCGCCCACGTGGCAGGGCTCTTCCCCCACCGATACTGGTGGGGCAATGCAGGCTGCTTGGCTCTCGGCCGGTCAGCCTTCGTCTGGCCCTTCTAGGGCTTCGGCCCTCGGCCCGCAGCTACCGGCCATGGTCCCGGGCAGTGGGGGTGGGCCCGGTGCTAGTGCACAGCACGTTTTGGGCATGGCCCTATTCGGGCCCAGGCTCTCATACTGGGGTTCCTGGTCCAATGCCTGGTGGGCCGTCTGGCCCACCCGGCACACTTTATACTGGGGGATCTGTGGCTGTTGATGCATTGCTAACGCGTTTAGCTGTGCTTGAGGCATCCTTAGGGATGGCACACAACCACATGCCTGGTGGCCCTTCATTTGCTGCGGGGGGCCCTTTGGGTCCACTGGCTACCTCAATGGCCGCCACACTGCAGCAAGCGGCCAGTCGGGTTGAGCTGCTGGAGACGCTCCGGCCTACCCCGGCCGGTGTCTCGCAGCTCCCTGTTCGGCCAGAGCTACAGCAGGAGAGTGGTCAGGTGCGGCCCCAGAGCTCGATTCCAGTCGCAAGCTCCGACGCCCGCCGTGGGCCGGAACCCCTAGTGGGGACTGCTCACGGGGGTGCATCTAGTGAGTATCAGGTTCAAGTTAATGCACCCACATCACAGCCCGCTTCCAATGGTGGGGTTCAGTGGCCATGGCCTCGTCATGTCGAGGCGAGTGGGCATCAGTTGCCACCCTATCCCAGTGCCCCTTGGTTCCATACTGGTGCAACGTTGGGGGTGGGGGTTTCCGCCCCCGGGCCAGTACCGGGCATCGCAGGGGCTGTCCAGGTCCCGCTGCGTATGCCCCGGGTACCTAATGTGCCGGTGCTGGCCTTGCCGACGGCTGATTATTCATTGCCCCTTGGTGATCAGTTGTCCCAGGTCACGAGGGAAAAGATTTGGCGGGGGGAGTACGTGGATATATTCTCCCTATGAACCGAGAGCCCACTAAGGAGGGGAGAGACGGACAGGATGACAGAGACATAGAACTGTCCCGCCCGAGTAAGCCACCACGCAGGGGGGTGTCCGCCCCCAGGACAGTGCCGAGCATCGCAGGGGCGGTCCGGGTCCTCCTGCGTATGCCCTTTATACAGAATGTGCCATCGATGGCTTTGCCGATGGCTGGTAATTACTTGCCCCTGGATGATTATTTACCGCAGGTCATGAGGGGTAAGGGCTGGAGGGGGACATGTGGATATTCTCCCTATTGAACTGTGAGCCCACTGCGGAGGAGAGAGAGGGACAGGACGACTGAGACAAAGAGCTGTCCCATCGTCGTGAGCCACCGCACACCTTGGGCCAACTGGTTGGCGGCATACCTTGTATATATGGTGGTATGCCGCAGGGCCCGGCCTGATTGGGACGTCCTGATGGTTCCATCCATCGCTAAGATTTACAGGGCGATGGTTGACTTGATGGGCCCATAGCAGTTGGCTTACGGTGAGGAATGTGGATGAGGGTAGCTCTATACCCTGAGAGGAGGTGGGATGAGCACTGTCAGCAGTTGTGCTCGTGTACATCACTCCCACGTGACTGGTGCCTGGTGATAGGTACCATGGTGGTCATGCTGAGCAGCGGGCTGCTCAGACACAGGCTCCACGCTAACTGGTCGGGCAGGGGGTTCCAGCCCGCCTGCTGTGTTCGACCTGCTCAGCTGGCGATGTGTGTGCTAAGCGCTAGTGTCGTTACCGACTTGGTGTCACCTTTTGCGCCGGCCCTTACGCCGCCTCCGCGTGCACACGGGTTGGTTGGTTATGGGGCAGAGGTAGGGGTGCACAGGGGCGATCAGAGCTCCGTCTAAAGAACTAGCCTTGACAAAGCTCCCCCCTCCCCAATTGGTGTACTCAGGTGGGAGAGATGGCAATCAGCTCATCCAAGAGGGGATGGGGCGGGGTACCTGCTGGAGGGTTTTCCATGGGGCTTTTTGTATTCCATTCAGGAGTGTTAGGGGTCCCAGGATGCTACTAATCTGGTTCCCTTGAAGGGTAACAAAGAGGGGGCTCCACTGTGCAGCTGAGGGAGTTGGGGCTATGAGAGTAGTGGGGCCCTTCTTGGAACCACCTTTCCTAAGTCGACTGTCTACCCTATGAGGCTCGTACCGAGCTAGGACCGGGGTGAATGTCATTTAATCCTCCATTTAGTTTACCGTGTGGGTTATCCATTCAGGGATGCCATTCCTGATGACCTCGCTCAGTCAGGTACTCGTAGTTGGTTCGGCCCCTATGGGTGCTGTTCGGGCACAGTGCGATATGCACTCGGATTTCAGATTATTGCCAGTGGACCCAATGGATGTGCAGCTATTGGGTTTTTAGGTCCCGAGGGGAATTTTACTTAGATAAGGCCAACCCCTTCTGACTGAGCTAATACATGTTCAGCACTCGAACGATTCGGGATTTGCATTCAGTGGGCCTTTCCTCACAGGTAGGGGTCTCGGTCTCTAGCCCATTACCTCGATGACTTTTGGTTCGGGGGTGAACGGGGCTTGGACACGTGCACGCGTCTCCTCATTACATTTCAGACACTCAGGTGGGAACTGGGTGTCCCCTTGGCGCCTGAATAGACCGAGGGCCCAGCTACTAAGCTCACATTTCTAAATCGACTCTGTCGCGCGGGCATCCGGGTTAACCATGAAAAAGGTGGCTTGGATCTCCGCGGCAATTTTGGCATTGATTGCCAAACATAGAGTGTCCCCTTGTGAGCTGCAGTTACTTCATGGCCACCTTACTTCTGCCTGCAGGGTGGTTCCGTCCAGCAGAGCATTGGCCAGGCGCCTGTGTGACGCCATGGCTGGCCTGTTGCAACGTCGACACAGGGTCCGGCTGATCAGGGGCATACGGGTGGACCCCCTGGTCTGGCTCAAATTACTCCTGGGTTTTAACGGAGTCTCTTCCTGGAGATCAGACCTGATGGTCTGCCCTAGATTTCAAGTACGGTCGGATACCTCTGGCTCCCTGACTTATGGGGGTTTACTCTGGGGGTGGGTCCACGGATCGCCTCTGCGATCTTATCTTCCTTGCGTTTCTCCCCATTTTGGGGAGCACTGATGCTATGGGGCGATGAGTGGGCCTACTCAGTGGTCCAATTTAGGTGTGACAATGCGGCAGTGGTGCATGTTGTCAACACCCAGACATGCAAATCCCCCAGGGTTATGACATTAGTTTGTCTATTCCTTTTGAGAAGCCTACGCTTAAATGTGCTGTTCTGAGCCAGACATGTTCCAGTTATTAATAACGACATTGCAAGCGCGGCGCCAAAATGGCCACCACGCTCTTTGCGGGCCCCCCCATCGGACGAAGGCATCCGGGTAGTTAGGGGCGTGGCCAGCTCCCTTATAAAAGGGGTGGCCACGAGGCAGCCGCGCTGCCATTTTACGAAGCGACGGAGCGGAGAAGTTTTTCCCTCTTACCTCCGTCGCTTTTACCCTTACCGGGAAGCCTTTTGGCTGCTGAATTTTCTCGTTTTCGGCTATCCATCGAGTGGCTGAGATGCCCTCGAAGAAGAAGGCGGCTGCGAGCGCGGCTCGTGCGGTTCGGAGGCGCAATCCGGGTCGGAGGACCGCGGCTGCGCCTCCCCAGCAGCCGCCTTTGCCTGCATCCACCGGGACCGGTGGAATGGGGTCTATTCCCCCTTGGCCGGATAATGGGGGCCCACGCACGGGTCCAGTGGGGGCTGCGGCCCTCGGCCCGCAAGCGGTGGGCACCGCTCCTGGCATTGCTCACTCTGCTGGGCCTTCCTCCGTAGGGGCGCAGCTCGCTCCTGGGCCTTCCAGCATTGGGGGGTGGTCTGGTCCCCTTCCCTGGCAGGTTGCTACATCAGCCCTACCGGGCCCGGGTGCGGGGTCGTGGCCCTATTCGGGCCCCGGGGTACAGGGACCTGTACTCATCCCTGTAGTAGGCGGGCCGGCTGGCCCTTTGCCCCAGGTCAGCGTGGAGGCCTTACTGGCCTGCATTGCGGCCCTCGAGGCATCCTTGGCCCGGGCTAGCCACGCTGGGGCTCCCTTTGGGCTTCATTTTGACGCGTCGTCTGCTGGGCAGCGGCAGGCGGCGGGACGGGTCGAGCTGCTTGAGGCGCGTAGCACGACCTCGGCCACTGCCTCGCAGCTCCCCAACCAACAGACCGGTGCGGGTCAGGCCCCATTGACGAGCTCTATGGCAGTCGTGAGCTCCGACGCCCCCAGTGGGCCGGAACCCCCGGTGGGGGCGGCCTATGGGGGTGCAGCGTGTGAGTATGCGGTTCAAACCAGTGCACCTACACACGTGGCCACGTTGGGGGGGACGTTTCAATGGCCTTGGCCTCGCGCGGGTGGTGCGGCGGTAGAGCCGCTGACGCCCCACCCGGCGACGACAACTAACACTCAGGGCCCCGTGGCGGGGTGTGTGTCCTACCCTGTGGGGAATGTTTTGGGGGTGGCTGGGTTAGTCCAGGCCCCTTTTCAGATGCCCGCAGTTCCTGCTGTGCCTGTCTCGGCCTTGCCGACGGCAGGATATTCCTTACCACTTGGTGACCATTTGGCACAGACCACCAAAGAGAAGATTTGGCGGGGGGAGTACGTGGATATCTTCTCACTCCTCAACAGAGAGCCCACCAAGGAAGAGAGGGAGGGGCAGGATGAGAAGGATAAGGAGCAGGCACGTTGTCGCAAGCCACCACGCACGTGGGCCAACTGGTTGCCGCCCTACCTAATATACATGGCGGTGTAACTCAGGGCCCGGCCGGATTTGGCAATTCCGATGGTCCAGTATTTGGACAACATCTATAGGGCGATGGTTGACTTTCCGGGCCCATCGTGGTTGGCTTATGATGAGGAATTCCGTATGCGGATTCCCCTGCACCCCGAGATGAGGTGGGATGAGCCATGTCAGAGGCTCTGGCTTTTGTACATGACACCCACGCGCCCCGCGCCAGGGGAGAGATACCATTGTGGACATGCGGTCCAGCGAGCGGCCCCAGCACAGGTTCCCCGCCATGTGGCGGGGCAGGGGGTTCCAGCCCGCCTGCTGTGCTGGACCTTCTCGTCTAATGGTTCCTGCAATAGGAAGAACTGCAAATACAGACATGAGTGTCCCGCCTGTGCTGGCCCCCATGCGGCCTCTGCCTGTCCCAGGCCTGGAGGGACGCGGGGCAGAGGGAGGGGTGGACAGGGGGCTGGCAAGACTGCCGCAGATGGAGCTAGTTCACCGAAAGGCTCCCTCCCCAATTAATGTGGACATGTTGGAGCGTTGGCTCACATTGTACCCGAAGGGAGAGGATGCGGATTATCTCCTTCAGGGTTTTAGGCAGGGGTTCCGTATCCCTTTCATGGGGGATAGGTCCCCCCAGGATGCCCCCAATCTTTTATCCCTTAGGGGGAGGGAGGAGGTGGCTGCTGCCAGCATTAATAAGGAGGTCGTTGCGGGCAGGGTCGCTGGCCCTTTCCCTTCACCCCCGTTTCCCAATCTTAAGGTATTGCCCTTGGGCTTAGTGCCTAAAAAGTCACCGGGCGAGTTTCGCCTCATTCATCACTTGTCCTACCCAGCCGGACGCTCGGTCAATGATGCTATCCCTGATGACCTTTGCTCAGTCAGGTATACATCTTTTGACCACGCGCTGCGCATGGTGCGCTCATGTGGCCCGGGTGCGCTGCTGGCTAAGTGCAACATTAAGTCGGCTTTTCGCCTCTTGCCGGTGCACCTGGGCGACTTCGAGTTGCTGGGTTTTAAATTCCGGGGTGAATATTACTTTGATAAGGCCATGCCTTTTGGCTGTTCCATATCATGCTCGGCCTTTGAGCGTTTCAGCACATTCCTAGAGTGGGCTTTCGTCCGCAGGTCAGGGTCCCGGTCTGTAGCCCATTACCTGGATGACTTTTTATTCGGGGGTGAACGGGGCTGGGACACGTGTACACGTCTCCTCAACACATTTTAGACGCTAATGGAGGAACTCGGTGTCCCTTTAGCGCCCGAAAAGACCGAGGGCCCATCTACCCAGCTAGTCTTCCTGGGGGTGGAGATTGACACGGTAGCGCAGGCTTCTAGGTTACCGCGGGATAAGGTGTCCAGAATAGTGGCCCTCATCTCGGACTTGCTGGCCAAGCGCAAGGCATTACTGAGGGAACTGCAGGTGCTCCATGGTCACCTCAATTTCGCTTGCAGGGTGGTCGCACCGGGCAGGGCATTTGCTAGGCGCCTGTGCGACGCCATGACAGGATTATCCAGGCCCCACCATAGGGTCAGGCTTACCCGGGGTATCAGAGCAGACATGCTTGTCTGGCTACAGTTCCTGAGGGAGTTCAATGGGGTCTCATTTTGGAGGTCTGACCTCCTGGCTTCCCCCCGCTTTCAGATTCAGTCTGATGCCTCAGGATCCCTGGGTTATGGGATGTACTTCAATGGGAAGTGGGCCTATGGTGGGTGGCCACCGGCCTGGGCAGGCACGGATCGCCTGCGGGATCTCACATATCTTGATTTTTTCCCTATCCTGGGTGCTTTCATGCTATGGGGCAAGGAGTGGGCCAACTCGGTTGTGCATTTCTGGTGTGACAATGCGGCTGTTGTCCACATTGTCAATGCACAGACTTCTAAATCGCCCAGGGTTATGGATCTAGTGCGCCAGTTTGTGTTGCGCAGCCTGCGCCTCAACATTCTTTTCAGGGCCAGGCATGTCCCAGGGGTTAACAATGATATCGCTGACGCTTTGTCCCGCCTGCAGATCTCCCGGTTCCGTGCCTTGGCCCCGGATGCGGAGGAATTTCCCTCGCCACTCCCGGACGAGATATGGACCATTGGCAAGGAGAGGTGAACCGGGCGATTGGCCTGTCACTAGCGCCACGCACGCGTAAGGCGTATCACCATGCATTTAATTCTTTCAGAGCATTCTGTACCCAATTTCAACTGCCAGGAACCTGGCCGATCCCGGTAACCCATGTTCTGCAGTTCATGGTTTACCTGCACGCTCAGGGCCTTGCACCTCGCACCATAGCATCTAAGCTGTCAGCGTTGGCTTTTATGGCCAAGGTGGGAGGTCATGTGGACAGCACCACTGACTTCCGTGTGAGACATGTTTTGGAGGGGTGGGTGCGCAAGCGCGGGCATTGCCTGGACGACCGCCACCCGATTTCCCCAGAGGTTCTTACCCAGTTGGCCCGGGGCTGGCCAGGCCTCTGTTTCGATAGATACGAGGCAGCCCTATTTCATGCAGCCACAACGGTGGCATTTTTTGGAGCGCTCCGCATCAGCGAGCTTGTGATGCTGTCTAAGGCGGATGCAAGTCGTAGGGCACTGGAACTAGAGGATGTATATGTTGCCAAAGACTGGGCTCAGTTGAGGATACACTCCTCTAAGGCAGATCAGCATGGCGTAGGCAGTAGTGTAAGACTGCTATGGTGTTCTTTGGCAGACATCTGTCCGGTTGGTGCCCTACAGGAGTTGCTTGCACTGCGTGGCACGCACCATGGCCTGTTTTTCTGTCACCAAGATGGGTCTCCCCTTACTAAATTTCAATTTTGGAAGGTGACAGGCAAAGCGCTGGCCAGTGTGGGCCTCCCGGGCGCCCGTTATGGCACCCATTCATTCCGAATAGGGGCGGCCTCCACTGCAGCTGCTTTTGGGTACTCCGGGGCTGACATACGCAGCATGGGAAGGTGGGGTTCGCAATGTTTTCAGTTTTATGTGCGCCCACTTCCACCGTGAGTACCAGTTCAGTCACCTTACCTTCTCTTCCTCGTTTTCTTTACAGACCCTGGGTGTCGTATTACACAGGTGACAGTATGGCTGGTGGGCCATAGCTACGTGCACAGGGCAGCGCGTTACGCTGCGGCGACAGAGTGGTGACCCCGACTGGGACTGGGTGCATACGCAAGTCTCACATGGCATGGTAAGCCCGGGATGTTATGGCGGGAGCTGCTGCCTTTCCTTTTTTCAGGTCAGAATGCTGACCCGCCTGACATTCTCATCATACACCTAGGGGGCAATGATTTGGGCCAGGTCACCGGCTTATCGCTCAAGCATGCGATTTGCGAGGACCTTGCCTGCCTGCATTACGTGTGGCCCGCCACAACCCTGGTTTGGTCGGACATGGTCCCGCGCCATGCGTACAGAGGAGGTTTCGACCTCCTGGCCCTTGACCGTGCTAGACGCATGGTGAATAGGGTAGTGGTGCGGTTCCTTGTCGACAGGGCTTGGGGGAGGGTCAGTCGTCACCCCGCTATAAGTCTACAAAATTATGACCTGTATGCAGGGGATGGGGTCCATCTGTCGCTAGGAGGTATGGACCTCCTATTGGGTGATTGGCGAGCAGGCCTGTTGACCGAGCTGACGGTCTGGGGGGGCATCAGGCCTTCTTTGAAGCCCCTCCGTGTGGCGGGTAGCACTGGTAAGGTAAACATTTATGACCCACAGGTATCCGGCAGGTTCGCAATTGACTGGACAACACTAGACAGGCATAGGTTGGTTAAACGTTGTCCAGTCAACGACGAACTAGGCGACGGGGTGATGGCTATAGCTAGACAGCATGCATCACCCCGTGATTTCACGGATACGAGTCAGAGGGTGGGGTCATTAGTTAGATATTAACTACGGTCAACAATTTGTTTGTTGTCAACAAACAAATTGATACAAATAGATACATTGTAACCAATTGCCGTTGGCAATTTTGGGTGGTACCTTACCAGTGTTACTTCGGCCTGCTTGCCTTAAGAATTATGATTGGTCGTTTTACCAATAGAAATTTATAATTTGGACTAGGGCATGAATCAATAAATGTGGCCCAATGCCGTTATCCACTTTCATTATTGTCTGAGTCCTTTATTGGGGGGTGCGCCTGCAATGCAAGCGCGGCGCCAAAATGGCCGCCGCGCTCTTTGCGGCCCCCCCATCGGACAAAGGCATCCGGGTAGTTAGGGGCGTGGCCAGCTCCCTTATAAAAGGGGTGGCCACGAGGCAGCCGCGCTGCCATTTTACGATGCGACGGAGCGGAGAAGTTTTTCCCCTCCACCCCCTCCCTAGTTAACAGTGTGATATTTTGGTCGCTTCAGGGCCGGGTGGGAATTTTTGGCTGGGACCCACATTGGCTCTCGGGTCCTGGCTTTTTTGCCCATCCCACACTGTTGCTATGGTTTGATATAGGGGTTTCTGTTGCTGCTGTTGACTTTGGTCACATGGGCGGGTAGCACTGGTAAGGTAAACATTTATGACCCACAGGTATCCGGCAGGTTCGCAATTGACTGGACAACACTAGACAGGCATAATTTGGTTAAACGTTGTCCGGTCAACGACGAACTAGGCGACGGGGTGATGGCTATAGCTAGACAGCATGCATCACCCCGTGATTTCACAGATACGAGTCAGAGGGTGGGGTCATTAGTTAGATATTGACTACGGTCAACAATTTGTTTGTTGTCAACAAACAAATTGATACAAATAGATACATTGTAACCAATTGCCGTTGGCAATTTTGGGTGGTACCTTACCAGTGTTACTTCGGCCTGCTTGCCTTAAGAATTATGATTGGTCGTTTTACCAATAGAAATTTATAATTCGGACTAGGGCATGAATCAATAAATATGGCCCAATGCTGTTATCCACTTTCATTATTGTCTGAGTCCTTTATTGGGGGGTGCGCCTGCAATGCTGCTGCTTTCTCCTGCCCGCAGATCCCCCAGTTCCGGGCCTTCCTCCGGAAGCGGAGGAGTTCCACTCGCCGCTCCCGGTCGATTTTGGACGTTTGGTGAGGAGAGGCGAACCGGGCATGTCATGGGCACCTCGCACGCGTAAGGCGTATCACCATGCGTTCATGCGTCGTGTTTGGGAGGGGCGGGCACGGGAACGTGTCCGCCGCCCGTACACGCGTCACCCTAGTTCCCAGGTTTTTTGACCCACCTTGCACGAGGCTGACATTACTTATGTTCAGATAGGTGTGAGGTGGCTCTTGGCCACTCAGCTACCACGGTAGCCTTTTTGGAGTGCTCCGCATCAGTGTGTGGGTGCCAGAGTTGGTACCACCTTTGTAAGGCGGATGTGTCTCGTAGGGCACTGGAACTCGACGATGTCTCTGTCACACATGAGTGGGCTCAAGTGGGGATACAGTCCTCACAGGTTGTTCAGCACGGCGTAGGCAGCGGAGTTAGACTGCTGCGAAGTTTTATTGGAGACATCTGTCCGGTTGGTGCCCTACATGAATTTTCGACAGTGCCTGCTGCGCGCCCCAGCCTGTTTTTCTGCCACCAGGATAGGTCTACACTTGCCGAAGTAATGTTACGGAGGGTGACCGGTGCCGCGCTTCGCGGTGTGGGGGCCCGTTTTGGCAATCATTTATTTAGGATAGGCGTCGCGTTGATTGCGGCTACGTTTGGAGTGCTCGGAGGCCGACATGCGTGTACGCGCAATTTCTTATATGTACGTGCCCTCACTGTACGAGTACCTAGTTATGACCTTAACCTCTTCTCCTCTTTTACAGATCATGTGTGTCTCTACACACCGGTGGCAGTGGGGCTGGTGGGCCGCAGCTATGTACACTGGGCAGCAGTATATGCTGCGGCGACAGAGAGTGGACCCCGACTTGGGCTGTGTGCATCCGCACGTATGCGATGGTATGGTATGCTCGGCACAAGGGGGCGGGAACTGTTGCCATTCCTGATGTCCATTGGGGATGCTGGACCGCCCGATGTTCTAAATAGGCACCTCGGCGGCAACAATCTTATATGGATCACTGCTGTTACTAAACTGTCGAGGGGCTGTGACCTGGCGTTTTTAGCACGTATGGCTTACACACGGTCGCTATGGTCTAACATCGTGCCGAGACACCAATTTAGGGGAGACGTGGATCTCCGTGGTTCGGACTGTTCCGGCAGTCAGTGGACAGGGCTGTTGCTCAGTCCCTTGCTGAGCATGGCTGGGAGACAGCCATTGGATACCTGAGGATAGGCTTACAAAAATTTTGCCGGTAGGCAGGGGAAGGGGTCCACCTGTTGGCTGGAGGTATGTACCTCGTTCTGGGTGTGGTGCAAGCAGGCCTGGCGACCGAGCTGACGGTCTTGGGGGGGGCAGTGAGTCATCATGGACGCCTCCCCGTGTGGCGGGTAGCACTGGTAAGGTAAATATTTATGACCCATAGGTATCCGGCAGGTTCGCAATTGACTGGCCAACACTTAGACAGGTACAGGTGTAATAACGTTGACCGGTCAACGACGAACTAGGCAAGGGGTGATGGCAGGAGCTTTTCAGCATGCATCACCCCGTGATTTGACGGATACACATCAGAGGGTGGGGTCAGTAGATAGTTTATTGACTACGGTCAACAATTTGTTTGTGTCAACAAACAAATGGATACAAATGGATACATTGTAGCCAATTGCCGTTGGAAATTTTGGGAGGAACCTTACCAGTGTTACTGCGGCCTGCTTGCCTTAAAGAATTATAATTGGATGAGTACCAATTGAAAGTTATAATTCGGACTAGGGCATTATTCAATAAAAGTGGCCCAATGTCTTTATCCATATACCGGTGTATGAGTCTTTCTTTGGGGGGTGCGCCTGCAAAGGAAGCATGCAGGCAGATAGGTAGGTAGATAACTGCATTACCTTTGAAAGAAATGGAAATGGACTTCTGTCCTGCTGATGTAATTTTTGAAAGTTTCCTTATGATTTATGATGTTACTCAGGCCAGGATGTTCCAGCTCTAGGCATTCAACTACACTCCCCTTCTTATCCTGGGGTGGTTTAGCCCAGTTGGGGATAAGCCTTGCAACACTTCAGTCTCCCAGATTTTGCAATGCCTTCAGGAAGTTTTTTTAAAAAAATCAAAATGCCTAGCCACATAAAAGCAATGTGCCTGCCTCAAAGTGAAGCTGCCATCATACTGACACAAACACACACAAAAATCCTGTATCTGGCTATGACAAGACCTGGTTTTAGTGTCATAAACCTTCTAAGCCAGAAGCCCACTCATGGCTTGAAGAAAACTATATTTTTGAA
This sequence comes from Bradypodion ventrale, assembly GCA_035047345.1. Classification (NCBI taxonomy): domain Eukaryota; kingdom Metazoa; phylum Chordata; class Lepidosauria; order Squamata; family Chamaeleonidae; genus Bradypodion; species Bradypodion ventrale. The sequence goes on along the minus strand of JAWDJE010000004.1, from coordinate 142,763,825 downwards.
GAATGGAAAAAGCAAAAGTTACAGAAAGGTTTCAAACTTCTGGGAGCAAAATACAGAGACAGTCTAAAAGGCAATTCTTTGTATTGAGAATTTACTGCAATGCAACTATATCATCTCTTCTGCAAAGATAATCTTAGTAAAGGCAAAAGTTTCTCTTGATCAAAAGCCAGTCGTATCCGACTCTAGGGTTCAGTGCTCATCTCTGTTTCAAAACCGAAGAGCCAGTGCTGTCTGCTTCTGCAGACGTTTCCGTGGTCATGTGGCAGGCATGGCTAGATACCGGAGCACACAGAATGCTGTTACCTTCCCACTGAAGTGGTCCCTATTTATCTACTTGCAATTTCTTGCTTTCGAACTGCTATGTTGGCAGGAGCTGGTACAAAGACGGGAGCTCATTTCCGTCCTGCAGTATTTGGGAATCAAACTGCTGACCTTCCACCTCCCAGTCAGCATCTTACCCACTTGAGCCACTGCAGTCCCTACCTTACCTTACCTACCTGATAATCATACCTTAGCTTAGGGTCTGTGTACTTCTTAGTCATACACAGACTGCATCCTTTCAGGCATGAAGACAGTAGCTAGACAAAGCCTTCCCCTTAAAGACAGACTAACACACACCCCTTCAAAGATTCCTCTTTAGAGTGAAGCTGAACCATCTAACTAGATTTCTACCCCCTTTAATATATTAAATGACACATTACAGAGTTGTCAAATAATCATCTTAATCCACTTTAATGTATACCAAGACAAAAAAAAAAATCCCCAACACTTTCTACCCCTTTTCTTTACACAGCTGTAATCTTACCTCAATTGTCAAGTCCAGACTGGCTTTTGATGGCAAGAGATAAGTCTGAGGAGTTAATTTCCCTTGACACTGTGTTGATGTCTCTTCTAATAGTAGATTGAGGGTGTTCTCAGCCAGCTCTTCCCATGCATTCACAAAGAGGCTTCAAAGTTTTTAGATGGATTTCATGTTACCTTAACTTTCCAGATTCTTCATATACCTTAAGATTCAAGTTTAGAGATGTCCCTTTCTCATTAAAATGACTGAACTTTTGTCCACCTGCTTTTCTAAAACTGTCATTAGTTATGAAATAGACATTTTATTTTTATCTTTCTTTCTTTTTTGCACCAAATGGATTTGTCTTCTTCCATGTCTAGGCCAAACGTGAACCTACCAAAATGAACGCACCTTTTGGTGAATTCATTCTGCAGCAACTTTTGCCTGATCTAGTTTGAAAAAGATTAGCTGGCAACTCAAGGTTACCATCATCAGGATACATCCAATTGTGGTTATATACTTTATTGTTACGGTCTTAGACCAGCCTTTACACATAAAAACGATTTCACATATTGTTAGCAATAAGAAAAGACAATAAAATGATAGCATATCCTCTAGTTAAAAGTTTTCCTTAATTGATTGGCTTGATATAGATACCTGGCCACCTGATGTGTGAGCTTAAAATCCACGTCCCTTAAGAGAAATTCAACATAAAACTTATCACTCTGGCCCACAGATCCAGAAATTGCCAGGACAATTGAAGCATCTCTAAGGGCATCATAGAGAGGGCATCACAGTAGTACGTAGGCCATGGTCTCCAACTCGCTCAATCTTCAAGGAGGCTCTTTCAGATAATCCTAACTAAATGGTACAACCCAGAGATGTCTTGCCCCCCCCATCTTCTTTCTTTTTGAGATATCCTAACGCCTGAATCGTAAGGTTAGGATCTTCTGAGATTTGAAGCAGTATGGCTATATTATCTCTTCTGCTGAGCACACAAAATGAGACGTGTAACTACTAGGCTGATTACTGAAAGTACAACTGAAGAAAGGATATTATTCCTGCTCAAACATTTGTTTAAGAAAAATTAAGACTCTCTGAAATTGAGATAAAATCTTCACCCTCGACATATTATTAGAGGCTTGTTCATAGGAAGGGAAAGCCATTTGATTTGGTCCATTAAGCATGGCAATCTAAATTGGTCTTTGGCTGGATGTAAGGAAAAGACTTTCATCAGATTCTTTCTTCTTGGTGTGTCAAATGAAACATAAGGGAGGAAAGAAATTAAAGAGCAAAACTGATGCTGTCATGTACACCATTTGTTTCCTCTATGCTGAATCAATCTGAATAAATATCAATTCTTTTATTTAACATCTACATGAAACCGCTGGGTGAGATCATTCGTTCCCACAGGGTGAGGTACCATTAGTATGCTGATGATACCCAGCTTTACATCTTGGCCTGTGGGGACCTGAGTGATGCAGTCAAAATCCAAACCAGGTGCCTGGAGTCTGTGTGGGTCTGGATGGGGGACAACGGGCTTCAGCTGAATCCTGGCAAGATTGAGTGGCTGTGGGTTTGGGGCCCCATGTTATCCTGGGAGCTGCCATATTTGGCTCTGGATGGGGCATTGTTGCCTCAAACAGATCCAGTACATAATTTGGGGGTCCTCCTGGACTCGCGGCTACTGTTCGAGGAGCAGGTGGCAGCCGTGGCCAATAGGGCCTTTGCACAACTTCGTGTCATCTACCAATTGTGTCTGCTCCTGGACTGGGACTCCTTGCTTATGGTCACGCTCTGGTCACCTCCAGATTGGATTACTGTAGTGCGCTCTACATGGGGCTGCCCTTGATGACCATTTGGAGGCTGCAACTAGTTCAAAATGTAGCTGCCCGAGTGGTGATGGGGCATGGGTGTTATGCCCATGCCTCGCCGCTATTTTGGGAGCTCCACTGGTTGCCAGTTTGCCTCCGGGTGCAATTCAAGGTGCTGGTTTTGACCTTTAAAGCCCTTCATGGCAGCAGACCAGGATACTTAAGGAACCGCATCACCCCAATAGTGTCAGCCCATTCTACTAGGGCAGACAGGAGGGGCTCAGTAGTGGCCCCATCAGTGAAAGAAGTACATCTAACTGGGACCAGGAAGAGAGCCTTCTTCGTGTCTGCCCCAGCCCATTGGAACCTCTTACCTCTGGAGGTGCATCTCCAGATGGTACTTCTCCCCTTTAGAAAAATGTTGAAGACCTGGTTTTGTCAGAGGGTGTGGGGCACTATAGGCTCCACTTCCCAACCCCCTGGCTTGTTTAACTTTTGTGGGGAACTTTTCCTTTTGTTTTGGTTTTAATGTGGGTGGAGGGAGGGTGAGGGTAGTTTTAAGGATAAAGTCAGTTTTATGTGTTTTTAATCCTGTTTTTAGATGGAGGTTGTTTAGTTGTTTTAATTGTAAATGATTTGATTGTTTTTATATTGTATTTTTACCCTGTTGTTGGCCGCCCTGAGTGGTGTTCTCACCAAGAGGGTGGGGTACAAATTTATAAAATAAATAAAATAAAATAAATAAACTCTGTGGAGCCTTTAGCAAGCCTGTGTTCAGTTTCTCATAGCAACATCAGAATATAAGCTTTTATTCAGGTGATTTCAACATTTACCAGCCGTGGGCAAGACCACGCCCCCTCAGACAGCTGAGCGGGTGAGATTGGTGCCGTAAAACGCTTCCATGGCTGTCATAAACATGTTTACGATGGCTGTGGACTCATTTACAGCACTAATCTGGCATGTGCTGTGTAAATGTGTTTACACAACTGTATGTGAATCTGCAGCTGATTCCAGCAGCAACGATGGGGGGGGGAGGGGTGACTGGAGTGAGCTCAGGGTGGATAATTTGGTGCCACAGGCTGGATCCGGTGCACAGTTCATATGTTCTGAACACCTGCTCTTATTGGTAGGAGACCTATGACCATCTGGCACCCTAACCCCACGGCCTAATTGAGCCAGTGCATATCATTAATCCATCCTGTGGTGGTCACCCGGGCACTTCTAGGACAGCCCCCTACTCATCCCCACCCACCACCCACCGCTGAAAGTCACAATGCATAACTTACCTCAGCAGCGGCAGCGATTGCATCAGTTTAGTGACATTTTGCACAGTCTCCGCCACTTCTACCAGCAGTGGGAAACATTGGGGAGAGTAATCGCTTCATTTTGGGGTTTTTCCAATTCTCCGTGGTGCTTTGGCAGGGAAAGTATGACATTCTGGGACTGCAGGTACAGGGCAGAGCTTACGTCAGCTCCTGCATTCCCAGCGTGGAGCCAGGAAGTACCTGAATGGTGCACTTTCCTCGGAGGAGCATCAAAAAGACCCCAAAATGCAGCAATTAAGCTCCCCAAAGCCTCCCACTACCAGGAGAAGCTGCAGAGACTGTGCAAAATGACACTAAACTGACGCGATCGCTGCCACCACCACCACTGCTGATTATGATGATATTGAAATCGTAAGCACTGGGAGCAACCCACCTCTGGCCCCTGAAGTTGTGTGCTGGGGAAACATTGCAAATCCTTGATCTAGTAGTTTAGATAACAATTGCCAAATCATCCCAGAATGGCCAAAATATTGGAAGAGTTGTAGTGCATAACATTTGAAAGATACAAAGTCCTCTAGCTCAAGGTACAGCTAACCCATAGGACTTGTTTATGTATTAATTAGCTAAATGAGTGAGCAGGATCTACTAGATTTATCAAGTCATCAGTAATAAGATCCTTTCTAGCAGTATTCCCTCTTTCTTTTTGTTTGATAATACTGAAGTATCTTTGCATAGTAAAACTTGTGGTTGTTACATTTTAAACATTTTTTTCTTGTGCAGAAGAAATGAAAGCACTTAACTGGTTATGGGGGGAAATTCAACTTTCAGAAATTTTAATTGAGAGCCATTTAAATCTTCCTTTCTTTAATTTCCAAGCATTCCAGGCCCTCTTTCATGGAGATAGATGAACAGATTCCTTCATTCCAAGAATTCTATCCAGTAGAAGAAAGCAAGCACACTTTCAGTTAATATGTGAGTCATGGACATGCTGCTTCTCATACATGATATGCTAATTTAAATGCTGGTTAGCCAAGATGCAATTCATTTGGAGTTATCTGTTAAATTATATTTTGAAGCTACCTTCTGGCTGGGTTCAGTTGTGACTATTTTCTATTTACAGATTGACAGGCTTGTAAATCTGGAGCCAACATTTTTATTTATCAGCCAAGTTTAGTCCAGGCAGCAATAATTTAAGCTTTCCACGCTGTTTGGGGTCCACAGAGTTCTCATCCTCCTTGACACTTCTTTGGCTTGATTTTATCTCTTATTTCCCTGTATTCCCTACATGATCTTTAGTGGTTATGTGTTGTAAAGTCATACCAACTAAGCCTAATGGTTAAATATATAGTCCTCAATTTCTCCTAAGTAGTAGTAGTTCAAAGAGGAGACCCAACCATTTAATAAATGTACTTCAGAAATGAGATACATTTGTCCAGCTCTACTGCACTTTTAAATGCCTAGAGTTAGAAATTTTTTTAAAACAACTGGACAAGCCTAATTAGGAGCAAAACAACTCAGCTGAATGATAGAACAAAAAGCTTCCAATTCAGTTTTGGTATTGCTGCATACCAAGGAAAAGAACTTGAGATCCAGAGCCGTTAGTGCTGACAATATTGACAAGGGCAGCATCACACGGTTTGCAGTCTAAGACAAATAACAAGATGTTCAGTGGTTCTCCCAGTTCTTAGTTGGTGTAAGGCAGCTTCTCATGTTGCTTTGTACAAGAACATGGCAGAAAGTGTGAACTATACTCTGGAATAACACCTGTGATGTCCCCTCAGCAATGTACTCAGCAGATGGCCTCATTAAATCCACCACTTTCTCCCAGGTTCCATTGCAATATGAAGGTACTGTGTATTTGTTCAGTCGCACAGTCGATTCCGACCCTTTGTGACCCTATGGACCATTGATCTCCAGGTACCCCTGTCCTCTACCATCGTCCTCAGCCCGCTCAGCTCGGTGCCTGCTGCGTCCACAATGCCATCTAGCCATCTCATCCTTGGCCATCCCCTTTTTCTTTTGCCCTCCACCTTTCTCAGCATCAAGGCTTTCTCAAGTGAATCCTCTCTTCTCATTTGGTGTCCAAAGTACTTGAGCTTCATCTTTACTATTTGACCTTCTAAGGAGCAGTCAGGACTGATTTCTTTCAAGATTGACTTATTTGTTCTCCTCGCTGTCCAGGGGACTCTCAAAACTCCCCTCCAACACCACATCTCAAAGACGTCTATTCTTCTGCGCTCAGCCTTCCTAATGATCCAGCTCTCGCATCCATACATTACCACCAGGAATACCATTGCTTTGACTATACGGATTTTTGTTTGCAAGGTGATGTCTCTACTTTTCACTATGTTCCCCAGGTTTCTCATGGCTTGTCTCCCTAGAATCAGTCGCCTCTTTATTTCATGGCTGCAGCCACCATCTGCAGTGATCCTAGATCCCAAGAAAGTAAAATCCGTCACTGCTTCTACTTCTTTCCCGTCTACTTTCCAGGTGCTGATAGGGCCTGTTGCCATTATCTTGGTTTTCTTGATGTTAAGTCTCAGGCCAGCTTTTACACTCTCTTCTTTCAACCTAATCAGTAACTTCTTTAAATCTTCCTCACTTTCTGCCATTAGGGTGGTATCGTCTGCATATCTCAAATTGCTGATGTTTCTCCCAGCAATTTTTCCCCCATATTGTGATTCCTCCATCCCTGTATTGCACATTATGTGCTCTGTGTATAGGTTGAAAAGGTAGGGTGATAAAATGCAGCCTTGTCTTACTCCTTTTCCTATTCCAAACCATTCTGTCATTCCGTGTTCTGGCCTAACTGTTGCTTCTTGACTCTTGTACAGATTTCTCATGAGGCATATGAGGTGTTCTGGTATTCCCATTTCTTTAAGTACTTGCCACATTTTATTGTGGTCCACACAGTCAAAGGCCTTGGTGTAGTCAATAAAGCAGAGGTATACTTGTTTCTGATATTCCTTTGTTTTCTCCATGATCCACCATATATTAGCAATCTGGTCTCTAGTCTCCCTGCCTCTTCTGAAACCCGCCTGCACCTCTGGCAATTCTCTCTCCACGTGCTGCTGAAGTCTATCCTGTATTATCTTGAGCATCACCTTGCTAGCGTGTGGGATGTGCGCAATTGTTCGATAATTTGAACACTACCCTTCTTTGGGATTGGATCGTATACTGATCTTTTCCAATCCTTTGGCCACTGTTTCGATTTCCAGATCTGCTGGCATATTGAATGCAGTAATTTGATTCCATCATCTTTTAGAGCTTTGAAAATGCAAGCGCGGCGCCAAAATGGCCACCGCGCTCTTTGTGGGCCCCCCCCCACAGGACAGAGAATCCGGGTAGTTAGGGGCGTGGCCAGCTCCCTTATAAAAGGGGTGGCCACGAGGCAGCCGAGCTGCCATTTTACCTCAGCGACGGAGCGGAGAAGTCTTTTCCCCTGTGTCTCCGTCGCTCTTTAACTTATCGGGAAGCCTTTCAGCGGCGATTTTTCCTTTTTGGCTTCCCTCCACTCCGGTGGAGATGCCTTCGAAGAAGAAGGCAGCTTCGAGTGCGGCTCGCGCTGTTAGGAGGCGCAACCCGGGTCGGAGGACCGCGGTGCCGCCTCCCCAGCAGCCGCCTTCGCAGGCCCCTGCCGGGACCGGCGGAATGGGGTCTATCGCCCCTTGGCCCGGAGCGGGCGAACAGATTGCGGGCGCGGTAGGGGCTCCGGCCCGTGGCCCGCGAGCGGTGGACACCGCTCCTGCACCCGCCCAACAGGCTGAGCCTGCTGCTCTTGGGTCGCAGCCTCTCCCGGGGCCCTCTAGCCTTGGGGGGTGGTGCGGCCCTCTGCCTTGGCAGGTTTCTCCACCGACCCTGCCGGGCTTCGGTGTTGGCCAATGCCCATATTCGGGTCCTGGGGTACAGGGACCTGTACCCACGCCTTGGACCGTGCGGGCCGGCCGGCCCTTGGCCCCAGGTCAACGTGGAAGCCTTACTGGCCCGCCTGACGGCCCTTGAAGCGTCGTTGGCTCGGGCCAGTCAGGCGGGGGCCCCCCTTTGGGGTTCCTTTTGAGGCGCTGCCGGCAGGAGGACAACAGCCGACAGGGAGGGTTGAGCTGCTGCAGGCGCGTGGCGCGGTTTCGCCCACTGCCTCGCAGCTCCCCAGCCAGCAGCCAGGTGCAGGTCAGGCCCCGGTGATGAGCTCTACGTCGGTCGTGAGCTCCGACGCCCCCAGTGGGCCGGAACCCCCGGTGGGGGCGGCCCGCGGGGGTGCAGCATGTGAGTATATGGTGTAAGCGAGTACATCCACACACATTCCCAATATGGGGGGGGCTTTTCAATGGCCTTGGCCTCGCGCGGGTGGTGCGGCGGTGCACCCGCTGACGCCTCACCCGGCGATGATGGCTAACACCCAGGGCCCCGTGGTGGGGGGTGTTCCCTACCCTGAGGGGAATGTTTTGGGTGGCCGGGTTGGTCCAAGCCCCTATTCCTTACCGCTGAGTGACCGCTTGGCACAGGCCGCCAGAGAGTAAATTTGGCGGGGGGAGTGCGTGGATATCTTTGCGCTCCTAAACAGGGTGCCCATCAAGGAGAGAGGGAGGGGCAGAATGAGAAGGATAGTGGCAGGCACGTTGTCGCAAGCCACCAAGTATATGGGCCAAATGGTTGCCGGCCTGCATCATATGCATGGCAGTGTACCTTAGGGCCCGGCCGGATCTGGCAATTCCGATGGTCCAGTATTTGGACAACTTCTACCGGGCGATGGTTTACTTTCCGGGCCCAGCGTGGTTGGCTTGTGACGGGGAATGCCGTAGGCGGATTTCCCCGCACACCGGGATTAGGCGTGATGAGCCAGGCCAGAGGCTGCGGCTTTTGTACGTGACGCCCACGCGCCCTGCGCCCGGGGAGATATACCATTGTGGGCATGCGGTTCAGCAGGCGGCCCCAGCATAGGTCACCTGCCAGGGGGCGGGGCGGGGGGTTCCAGCCCGCCTGCTGTGCTGGACTTTCTTGTCCAATGGTTCCTCTAATGGGAAGACTTGCAATACAGACAGAAGTATCCCAACTGTGTTGGCCCCCATGCGGCCTCTGCCTGTCCCAGGCCTAGAAAGATGCGGGGCAGAGGGTGGGGCAGACAGGGGGCTGGCAAGACTGCCGCAGATCGCTCTAGTTCACCGAAGGGCTCCCTCCCCATTTAAGGTGGACATGTTGGAGCGTGGCTCACATGGTACCCGAAGGGAGAGGATGTGGGTTCTCTCCTTCAGGGTTCTAGGCAGGGGTTCCGGATCCCTTTCATGGGTAATAGGTCCCCTCAAGATGCCCCCAATCTTTTATCCCTTAAGGGGAGGGAGGAGGTGGCTCCTGCTAGCTTTGACAATAGGGTATATGCGGGCAGGGTCGCTGGCCCTGTCCCTGCACCCCCGTCCCGGGGAGCATATTATTTCAGTGATGCCATGCCTTTTGGCTATTCCATTGGGGCTCGGTATTCGAGCGTTTCACCACTTTCCTAGATTGCGCTTTTGTCCGCAGGTCAGGGTCCCGGTCTGTAGCCCATTCCCTGGATGGTTTTATTCGGGGCTGAACGGGGCTGGGACACGTACACACGTCTCCTCAACACATTTCAGACGCTAATGGAGGAACTGGGTGTCCCTTTAGCGCCCGAAAAGACCGAGGGCCCATCTCCACAGCTAGTATTCCTGGGGTGGAGAGTAACACGGTAGCGCAGGATTCTAGGTTGCAGTGGGATAAGGTCTCAAGGCTAGTGGCCCTTGCCTCGGTCTTGCTGGCCGAGCGCATGGCATCACTGATGGAACTTTTGGTGCTACATGGTCACCCCAGTTTAGCTGGCAGGGTCGTCGCACCGGGCAGGGCATTTGCTCCGCGCTGGTGCGATGCCATGGCGGGATTCTCCAGGCCCCACCACAGGCTCAGATTTACCCGGGGTATCGGGGCAGACGTGCTTGTCTGGCCATAGATCCAGAGGTAGTTCAACGGGGTGTCATTTTGGGGTCTGATCTCCTGGCTCCCCCTTGCTTTCAGATGCAGTCCGATGCCTCAGGATTCCTGGGTTTACGGGATGTACTTCAATTGGAAGTGGGCCTATGGTGGGTGGCCACCATCCTGGGCAGGCAAGGGTCGCCTGCATGGTCTCACGTATCTGGAATGTTTCCCTATCCTGGGTGCTTTGATGCTATGGGGCAAGGAGTGGGCCAACTCGGTTGTGCAATTTTGGCATGGCAACGCGGCTGTTGTCCGCATCGTCACTGCACAGATTTCCAAATCGCCCGGGGTTATGGAGCTAGTCCGTTGGTTTGTGTTATGCAACCTGTGCCTCAACGTTCCCTACAGGGCCAGGCATGTCCCAAGGGTTGATAATGATATTGCTGCTGCTTTGTCCCGCCTGCAGATCTCCCGGTTCCGTGCCTCGGCCCCCGGATGCGGAGGAATTTCCCTCGCCACTCCTGGACGAGAGATGGAACGTTGGCAAGGAGAGGTGAACCGGGCGATTGGCCTGTCACTAGCGCCATGCATGAGTAAGGCGTATCACCACGCATTTAGTTCATTCAGAGTATTATGTACCCGATTCCGACTGCCAGGAACCTGGCCGATCCCAGTAGCCCATGTTCTGCGGTTCATGGTTTACCTGTATGCCCAGGGCCTTGCACCACGCACCATAGCATCTCAGCTGTCGGGTTGGCTTTTATGGCCAAAGTGGGAGGTCGTGTGGACAGCACCAATGACTTCCGGGTGAGACATGTTTGGGAGGGGTGGGTGCGCGTGCGTGGGCGTTTCCCGGCCGACCGCCACCCCATTTACCCAGGGGTTTTTACCCAGTTGGCCCGGGGCTGGCCTGGCCTCTGTTTTGATAGATGAGGCAGCCCACTTCAGGCGGCTACAACGGTGGCCTTTTTGGAGCCCTCCGCATCGGCGAGCTTGAGATGCTGAGTAAGGCGGATGCAAGATTTTCCCAGGGTTTTACCCAATTGGCCCGGGGCTGGCCTGGCCTCAGTTTTGATAAATGAGGCAGCCCACTTCATGCGGCTACAACGGTGGCCTTTTTGGAGCCCTCCGCATCGGCGAGCTTGAGATGCTGAGTAAGGCGGATGCAAGATTTCCCCAGGGTTTTTCCCAATTGGCCCGGGGCTGGCCTGGCCTCTGTTTTGGAAATGAGGCAGCCCACTTCATGCGGCTACAACGGTGGCCTTTTTGGAGGGCTCCGCACCAGCGAGCTTGAGATGCTGTATAAGGCGGATGCAAGTTGTAGGGCACTGGAACTCGAGGATGTCTATGTTGCAAAAGACTGGGCCCAGTTGAGGATACGCTCCTCTAAGACAGATCAGCATGGCGTAGGCAGTGGTGTAAGACTGCTACGGTGTTCTTTGGCAGACATCTGTCCGGTTGGTGCCCTACAGGAGTTCCTGGCACTGCGTGGCATGCACCACGGCCCGTTTTTCTGTCACCAAGATGGGTCTCCCCTTACTAAATTTCAGTTTTGGAAGGTGACAGGCAGTGCCCTCACCAGGGTAGGGCCTAACAGGGGCACGTTATGGCACACATTCATTTCGTACTAGTGCAGCCTCTACAGCAGCTGCTTTTGGGTACTCTGGGGCTGACATACGCAGCATGGGGAGGTGGGGCTCGCAATGTTTTTGGTTTTATGTGCGCCCACTTCCACCATGAGTACCAATCCAGTCACCTTCCCGTCTTTTTCTCAATTTTCTCAATTTTCTTACAGACCCTGGGTGTCGTATTACACCGGTGACAGTATGGCTGGTGGGCCACAGCTATGTGCACAGGGCAGCGCGTTACGCTGCGGCGACAGAGTGGGGACCCCGACTGGGACTGGGTGAACACGCCAGTCTCACATGGCATGGTAAGCCTGGGATGTTATGGCGGGAGCTGCGGCCTTTCCTTTTTTCTGGCCTGGGTGCTGACCCGCCTGACATTCTCATCATCCACCTGGGGGGCAATGATTTGGGCCAGGTCACCGGCTTATCGCTTAAGCATGCGATTTGCGAGGACCTCGCCTACTTGCATTATGTCTGGCCTGCCACAACCCTGGTTTGGTCGGACATTGTCCCGCGCCATTCTTATAGAGGGGGCGTTAACCTCCGGGCCCTTGACCGCGCTAGGCGCACGGTCGACAGGGCGGTGGCGCGGTTTCTTGCCGACGGGGCTTGGGGACAGGTCAGTCATCACCCCGCTGTTAGCCTACAAAATTATGACTTGTACGTAGGGGATGGGGTCCATCTGTCGCGAGGAGGTATGGACCTCCTGTTGGGTGATTGGCGAGCAGGCCTGTTGACCGAGCTGACGGTCTGGGGGGGGGGTGCGTCAGGCCTTCTTTGAAGCCCCTCCGTGTGGCGGGTAGCACTGGTAAGGTAAACAGTATGACCCACAGGTATCCGGCAGGTTCGCAATTGACTGGACAACACTAGACAGGAATAAATTAGTTAAACGTTGTCCGGTCAACGACGAACCAGGCGACGGGGTGATGACGATAGCTAACCAGCATGCATCACCCCGTGATTTCACGGATACGCGTCAGAGGGTGGGGTCATGAGTTAGATATTGACTACGGTCAACAATTTGTTTGTCGTCAACAAACAAATTGATACAAATTGATACATTGTAACCAATTGCCGTTGGCAATTTTGGGGTGGTACCTTACCAGTGTTACTTCGGCCTGCTTGCCTTAAGAATTATGATTGGTCGTTTTACCAATACAAATTTATAATTCGGACTAGGGCATTGAATCAATAAATGTGGCCCGATGCTGTTATCCACTTTCAATGTTGTCTGTGTCCGTTATTGGGGGGGTGCGCCTGCAATGCAAGCGCGGCGCCAAAATGGCCGCCGCGCTCTTTGCGGGCCCCCCCCCCCACAGGACAGAGAATCCGGGTAGTTAGGGGCGTGGCCAGCTCCCTTATAAAAGGGGTGGCCACGAGGCAGCCGAGCTGCCATTTTACCTCAGCGACGGAGCGGAGAAGTCTTTTCCCCTCCACCCCCTCCCTAGTTAACAGTGTGATATTTTGGTCGCTTCGGGGCCGGGTGGGAATTTTTGGCTGGGACCCACATTGGCTTCCGGGTCCTGGCTTTTTTGCCCATCCCACACTGTTGCTATGGTTTGATATAGGGGTCTTTCTTATGTTCCTAATGTTGACTTTGGTCACATTGGCGGGTAGCACTGGTAAGGTAAACAGTATGACCCACAGGTATCCGGCAGGTTCGCAATTGACTGGACAACACTAGACAGGAATAAATTAGTTAAACGTTGTCCGGTCAACGACGAACCAGGCGACGGGGTGATGACGATAGCTAACCAGCATGCATCACCCCGTGATTTCACGGATACGCGTCAGAGGGTGGGGTCATGAGTTAGATATTGACTGCGGTCAACAATTTGTTTGTCGTCAACAAACAAACTGATACAAATTGATACATTGTAACCAATTGCCGTTGGCAATTTTGGGGTGGTACCTTACCAGTGTTACTTCGGCCTGCTTGCCTTAAGAATTATGATTGGTCGTTTTACCAATACAAATTTATAATTCGGACTAGGGCATTGAATCAATAAATGTGGCCCGATGCTGTTATCCACTTTCAATGTTGTCTGTGTCCGTTATTGGGGGGGTGCGCCTGCAAATTCAACTGGGATACCGTCATCTCCACTAGCTTTGTTGTTTGCCGTGCTTTTTAGGGCCTTTCTGACTTCACTCTCTAGGATGTCTGACCCAAGTTCAATGTTCTCATTATTGTGATTATCAGTGGTGTTGTGGTCCTTTTTGTAAAGTTCATCTGTGTATTCTTTCCATCTTTTCTTAATCTCTTCTGCATCAGCTAACTCCTTGCCGTCTTTGTCCCTTATCATGGTCATTTTTGCTTTGAATGTTCCCTTGATTTCCCCAATTTTTTGAAAAGATCTCTAGTCCAGCCTTTTGTGTTGTTTTCCTCTATTTCTTTGCACTGTTCATTTGAATAGATTTCCTTGTCTCTCCTTGCTTTTCTTTGAAATTCTGTGTTCAAGTGACTGTATTTTTTCTTTTCTCCTTTGCCTTTTGCATTCCTTCTTTCCTCTGCTATTTTAAGAGTCTCATCAGATAACCACTTTGCTTTCTTATGCTTCTTTTCTTTTGGTATGGTTTTCCTTGCTGCCTCCTGCATGATGTCCCCCACATCTGTCCATAATTATTCTGGCACTCTGTCTATCAATTCCAAACCATTAAATCTGTTCCTCACCTTCACAGTGTATTCCTTAGGGATGTTGTCTAGGTCATATCTGTCTGGTCTGATTGTTTTCCCTATTTTCTTTAGTCTAAGTCTGAATTTTGCTATTAGTAGGTTGTGATCTGAGCCACAGTCTGCTCTAGGTCTTGTTTTTGCTGACTGTATGGAGGTTCTCCATCTTTGGCTGCAGAGTATGTAATCAATCTGGTTTCGATGTTGGCCATCTGGTGATGTCCATGTGTAAAGTCGCCTCTTGTGTTGCTGGAAGAGGGTGGTTGCTATGACCAGTGTGTTATCTTGACAGAACTCTATCAATCTTTGCCCTGCTTCATTCTGCATTCCAAGACCAAACATGCCTGTTATTCCATCTACTTTTTGATTTCCAACTTTGGCATTCCAACCACCAAGTTAATGTGGACATCATTTCTTGGTGTCTTTTCTATGAGGTCTTGTAGGTCCTCATATAACTGGTCTACTGTGGCTTCATCTGCACCCGTGGTTGGTGCATATATTTGGAATACAGTGATATTAAAAGGTTTGCCTTGTATTCTGACTGACATCATTCTATCATTTTTGAGATTGTATCTGATTACTGCTTTTCTCACTTTTTTGTTGACAATTATGGCTACTCTGTTTTTTCTGAAGTTTTCTTGACCACAGAAGTAGATGTGATGGTTTCCTGATTTGAATTCACCCATCCCTGTACATTTTAGCTCGCTGATTCCCAAGATGTCAATGTTTATTATTTGCATCTCATTTTTCACCACTTCCAGTTTTCCTTGGTTCATTGACCTCACATTCCATGTTCCTATGCAGTATTTTTCTTTACAACACTGCATTTCTCCTCCCCCTCTCCCATCTCTCCCCTTCTTTTGATCTATGTTAAGCATCCTGTTTCATATAACTTGCCTCTTTTGTTTTGCCTTTTGTTCTGGTCCATAGGGTTCTCTTGGCAAAAAATTCTGGTGTGGTTTGCCGGTTTATATACCAGTATCCTCACATCATACATGTTGTTACAGTTCAAAACAAAGTATTATCATGCATATTATCAGTTTAAAAGAGCTGCCCGACGTGGTTGTCCCTGGGTCAGGGCCAGCATGGATGCCCCGGCACTTGCCCCTTCTGGGTAACTCTATGTCTTTTTGTTTTGTTTACTTTCCTTTGTGTGTGTGTGTGTGTGTGTGTGTGTGTGTGTGTGTGTGTGTGTGTGTGTGTAAGTCTCTCTGTCTTTTTGTTTTGCTTACTTTGCTCTGTGTGTGTGTTTGAGAGAGAGAAAGAGAGAGAGTGAGAGAGAGAGAGACTCGCCTTTGTGTGTGTGGGTGTGGAGAGCGATGGTGTGTGTGTTTGTGTGTGTGTTGTGGGTGAGGGGCCAGGGTCTGGACCAGGTTAAACAGAGATGACCACTGAATCCTAGAGTCAGATATGACTGGCTTTCAAGCAAGGGATACCTTTACCTTTACCTTGCTTGAAAGCCAGTCGTATCTGATTCTAGGGTTCAGTGCTCATCTTTGTTTCAAAGTCGAAGTGCCAGCGCTGTCTCCTTCTGACCATTTCCATAGTCATGTGGCAGGTATGACTTAGACACAGGAGTACACGGAACGCTGTTTACCTTCCCACCAAAGTGTTCCCTATTTATCTACTTGCAATTATATAAAGTGGAATGCGAGAAATAGTTTGAATGCATTTTGTATAGATTAATCATCACTCAAACAGACAAATTTAAATATAATACAGGTAACATGTCTTCAAAACCGCAAAAATAACAGTGAAAGTACAACTAATGACATCATGAGGTGGTGGTCTGATAAACATAAGGTAGTCCCTAGGGAAAGAGATGCCTGAGGGTGAAAAAATAAGGCCCTAGATGGGAGGAAAGAGGCAGATGAAGATGAGCCACTTCTGTGTGGTGGCATGGAGGCCCCACTAGGTTGGTGGGACTCAGGCTTAAACAAACAGGAAGATGAGGGGAAGGGGCTTAGACTAATCCAGATACCCTATTTGTTTCCCTAAATTTTCTTGCTTTTGAACTGCTAGGTTGGCAGGAGCTGGGACAGAGGCAGAAGCTCACTCCATCTTGCAGTACTCGGGTATTGAGCTGCTGACCTGCCACCTTCCAATCAGCACCTTAGCCACTTGAGCCACTGCAGCTCAGTGGTTAAGAAGCTCGCCTTGTTAGCTGGAAGGCCGACATGACGGTTTGAGCTACCATCTCTGTCCCAGCTCCTGGCAACCTAGCAGTTCAAAATCAAGAAATTACAAGTAGATAAATAGAGACCACTTTGCTGGGAAAGGTAACAACATTCTGGTGTCTAGTCATGCCTGCCACATGTCCACAGAAACATCTACAAACAGGCAGTCCTGGCTCTGGCTATAAACAGAAATGAGCACTGAACCCTAGAGTCAGATATGACAGGAAGCATTAGATCTAACAATAGGTAAAGGTAAAGGTTGCCCTTGCTCAAAAGCCAGTCGTATCTGACTCTAGGGTGCAGTGCTCATCTCCATTTACAGCCAAAGAGTCAGTGCTGTCTGTGTTTGCAGACATTTTCATAGTCATGTTGCAGGCATGACTAGAGCCCAGCAAATCACACGGCCAGATTTGGCCACACCCACAGATTTGGCCACACCCACAGAGGGGTGTGGCCAAAAATTTCCCTTATTTTTAAATCCCAAACTTGACAGGTATGAAGTGATCTTTCAGATTTATAACTTATTTTACAGTTCTAACTGTCCTGAGTCTGTGTTTTCATAGTTTATCATGGGGAAAATGCAATCATTAAGGGGAAAATGCTTACCTGTATATACCATGGTTTTTTTTAAAAAAAATTGATGCTTATATAAATTCTAATTTTAAGTTGTATCATCGTTAGGCCCTTTGAGGCCCTGCTCCTGCGGTTTGGCCTTAAGGGTCAGCTGGGTGTCTTACTCTTGTACCTGCCTCCTTGCAGGGCAAGAGACTCCCTGCCTGAGCTCCTCGAGGCCATCTCAGTGTTGGCGTTGGAGTTCCCTAGGCTGATGGTTCTGGGGGATTTCAATCCAAACTTCATGCTCCCTCCCCTTCTTGTTTGAAGTAATGACAAAAAGCAATGGGTGGTCCTCTAATCGAGCCTTCTGCATGTCAGGAGAATAGCAAATCCCAGGGGTAACTGAAGTAGTAGATTGTAACTCACCACGCTCAGAATTCCCCTTTCCACTGTGCTCTCTTGGTTGGAGCTCCTTCTGGGATTCAGCTCTGGCAACAGGTGCGGATGCTAGCTGCTCACCCCATCCTGGAACTGGTGAAGAACTCCGGCAAGCAGAAAAAGTCGCACCCATACACCTGCTGTTTCAGCGCTGGCGCTGGCATGAAGAGCGCCTTCTTCCCATTCAATCTGGTTGTGCCTTGAACTCTAGGCCTCTCTCCAGGGTAAAAAGCAAAAACATGGAAATCTATCCCTAATGCAATGCCAACATGTAAAAAGCGTATAAAATTGGCTCTTCTTCTGTACTGCCGAACAGCTAAATAGGTAAATAGGTAAAAAGTTGGGCATTTTACATCCCCATTAATATCAGGCTTGAGGCATAACATTTATGGAATATTGAAAAAGAAAATGGGCAGAGTCACCCCAGGCTGTGGGGTGTCTGCTGCTGAGAAGCTAATTTCCCCAGTTTTTATACATTTTCCCCACTCACACCTCCCCTTCTCAAATATGTGAAAATTCCCCAAATATGACATGAGGAGACAAATTGGCTGGACACTTGTACATCCAGCTGTGCATTATGCACCTGCATATTACGTGATATGGTTATCTTAGATTCCATCTTGGTATCTTCATGTGATAGATCAAACTGTCAGATTCCCAGACTAAGTGTCCTTGGGACTGGCGTCAATGAGAACATGGGAGTGTGGGGCACTAACTGACACCTCGGCATGCAACAATCTTATAATTGGCATTACCTCATAAACATTAATTGGCTAAACATTCCTCTGCTTCACACAGAAATAAATGAAAATTAATGGCATCCTTTGAATTCCCATTACATTTACCATCCACGTGTCAGCTTTGGGTCAGCCTTGCCTTCTATGTTTTTCAAGTATTTGCCATACATAGGCTTGTTTTTCCAGTTTGCAGCTCGACTTTCTATCCTTTCCTTCCTATATTCAGCTTTCTTCTTCACTGTTTTCCAAATTCCTCCTTTGTTCACTTCCTGAAGCGTAGGCTCTTCACTTTTCTTAGTGTAGTCATTCAAGCAATGCTTTTCTTCCTCTACTGTCTGTTCCATCTGTAGGAGTCTTCTGCCACCCTCAGCTCTTGATAAATAAAAATAATCAACATCACTTTTTGGGTGCAGGGCAAGGTGCATGGTTATTAGCTTCCTTGTTTTTCAATCAAGGCTGTCTCATTCCGTTTGGGTCCAATCAATTATTCCAGCTAAATAGCGTACAAAAGGCACTGCCCAGGAATAAATTGCCTTGATGATATTGCCTCCACTCAATTTTGACCTCAATATTTTTCAGACCTGCTTTATATATTTTGAAGAAGTAGTTCTTTTCACTTGGTTGTGTAGCAGGTCAAAAACTTCCAGAACTCCCAGGTACTTGTATCCGTCATCTCATGTTATTGCTTTGATAAGTTCTTCATTATCTAACTCACATATATAACCATTGACAATTTTGCCTGCCTTAGCAGTAATTGTTGTGCACTTATGAATTCCAAATTTCATTCCAATGTCTTTACTAAATTTATTGGTAGTTTCCAGCAGTGTATTTAATCCAGCTTTTGTCTTTCCAAACAATTTTAGATCAACCATATAGAGCAAATGTGAAACCTTCATTCCTTTCTTAGCCATTTCATATCTATGGTTTGTTCTATTTAGAATAGTTGTCAGTGGCATACCTGTCAACCATCCCGATTTGGCCGGGAAAACCCCGTAATTTGATGTCCATTGACGTCATAACCCGCCCTGCGCTGCCAAAACCCCATAATTTGGCAAAGGGGAAAACGCTTTCCACGCATGCGTGGAAGCACTACGCCGCTTGCGCAGCCCCTACACAAGCGGCGTAGCACTTCCGGACATGCGTGGAAGGGTTTTACCCCTTCCACACATGCGCGGAAGCGCTACGCCACTTGCATAGGGGCTGTGCAAGTGGCGTAGCGCTTCCGCACATGCGTGGAAGGGGTAAAACCCTTCCACGCATTTGTGGAAAGCGACCTGTGCACAAGCAATGTGCGCAGGTCCCGTTTTTCCGGAGCCACAGGTTGACAGGTATGGTCAGTGGTGCCATTGATAGCACAAATAGCAAAGGTGATAGTGAGTCACCTTGAAAAATTCCATGAGTAATCTCAACTTCACCAAATTCTTCTCCACAGGTCATTAACTTTACTCACTATTGCTTCATTAAAGCCTTCGTGAAACTTTGAATATTGTTGCTAATTCCAAAAATGTCAAGGCATTTCTCAATCCAGCTGTGTGGAACTGAATCAAATGCCTTTTTGTAGTCAATCCAAGCCATAAACAAATTTGTTTGTCTTTTCTTTTCATTCTTCAAAACCAATTTGTCAATTAATAGCTGATCTTTGGTTCCTCTGGAGATTTTGCAGCACCCTTTCTGTACTCCAGGCAACATTTTTTCTTTCTTTCAAATGTCCATATATCTGATTTGCAATTATGCCTGTGAGCAATTTGTAAGTTGTTGGCAGACAAGTTATTGGTCTGCAATTTCCAGGCTCATTTCCCTTTTCTTCATCTTTCTGAATTAGCAGTGTCCTTCCAGTTGGTTCATTATCAGAAAGGGTATAAAACTCAGTTGCAGATAATTTAAATATAATGTAGTGGACAGTAATTTCATGTCAACTGTTTCATTAAAATTCCTACATTAATTTAATCAACATGGACTAGTACTGTATGATTTAGCATTCTAAGTTCCCTCCAGTAAATACCTTTACCTATTACTAGTTTGATTGCAGTAAAGAATTGATGGGCCTGCTAGAACCATAATTAATGACATTTCTAATAACTCTCAAAAAAGCTTTGAACTTGTTTTTCTCAGACATCAACCACCAACCATGCCTGTGCACCACAGGAAACAAGTTCTAAAGTAAAAGGAATTTCCAAAACAGCTCATGAATGAATATACATGTCTGACATTTTCTAAAGCACAGTATCTAATTAAATTATAGACCCTACAGTCTCAAATATTTAGAGAAAGTGGCTTCTGCTGCCAGTCAAATGTGAGTTTCCCTTAGAACATGAGCATATGCAGTGGAGGAGAAATGTTAATCTCCAAAATGTTTAAACATATACATATGACAGACAAAAACGGAAGTTACTTTTCAAAAAGACTCAATATTAGTGTTACACCAGGCAATAGTAACTTGTTACTCTTATGAATCTTCCTGGTGCTTACAGTATTAATTGATATGCATTTCAATTTAATTTTTCTTCTGGAGAGTAAACTGATATTAAATGAACTAAAATATTCTTTTGTTGTTTTTGCAGAAAGAGAAATTCCTTGTAAAGCAAATGATATAAAGAAATGATATAATTACTCAGGAAGAAGGAACTAGTTATTGCATTACTTCACCGAAGGATCCATATAATCCCTCCTTTTCTTCCTCTCCCGATGTACACGCGCCGGCAGTGAATCCATCTTGTGTGCACATTACTTGCATCCGCCAGAAGAGATGGGAGTGAGCATGGTGTGTTTTTCCGGTTGGGCAGGGAGGAGCCAGGAGCCCATTTATAAGGGGCGGCTCCTTCCTGCCTTGCACTCCTGTTTTCTTCAACAGATATGCTTCTTTGCATCTCTGTCAAGCTCCCCGGTGAGGCCTCATGGAGCCACTTTCAGTTTCCATTTTTTTGGCCTCACTTGTTTTTTCTGACTGAGCCTCTCTTCCATGGCTCCAACCAGGAGGTTGACGTGCCTGCAGTACAGCCTCCACACCCACGAGTGTTCGTCTCCTCCTCCTCCTTGCTCGGTCCAGGACCCTCCTGCCCCAGCTGTCCATGCTCCCATGTGCTGGTGCCTTGCTAGACCTCCCTCGCCTGGGCACACCCTTGCTGACCAGCCACCAGGATACTCCCACGCTCTGAAGGCTGTGCACTGGCAAGGGGTCAATTTCAATTCAATTCAATTTTTAATTTATACCCTGCCGTACTCAGCGCAAGCTGACTCAGGGTGGCATCCAACATATAAATACTGATGCAGCATGGCAATACAATCATACAAAAAGATAAATCCATACAATCCAGTACAATTACAAATTTTGAAACAAGTAGAGTTTTACAATAAAAATCATTTAAATACTGAAATTACAAAAAAAAATTTGCAAAATTAATTACACAGAACCGCCGGCCAGCCAATGTCCATGATGGAGCCCCGTGGCTCAAAATGTCCAGGATGGATCCCCATGGCTCAATGTCCATAATGGCTAAAGCAACGGCCTTCTTCATGGCTCCGCTGTGGGCAAAGGGGCGCAGCTGTGGCTTTTGAGGGCTCCACCATGGGCAAATGAACACAGCTGTGCTCCCACCTCCGCCAACTGGACTGACTGGGAGTGGGAGCCAATATGTTGCAGCAGCTTGGTGGTAGTGGTTTTTGAAGGCCTCACCATGGGCAAACAGGTGCAGCTTTGCTCCCACCTCCCCTGACCGTATGGGCCGGTGTAGGGAGCCGAGGTGTTGTGGCGGCTTGGCAGCGGCGGTTTTTGAGGGCTCCACCATGGGAAAATGGGCACAGCTGTGCTCCCACCTCCCCGACCAGACAGGCAGCTGAGATGTTGCTGTGGCTTGATGGCGGCTTTTGAGGGGTCCGTCATGGGCAAATGGGTGTGGCTGTGCTTCCACTTCCCCTGACTAGATGGGCCGGAGGTGGGTGCCGAGATGTTGTGGCAGCTCGGCGGCGGCGGCTTTTGAAGGCCCTACCATGGGCAAATGGTTCACTTCTGTCCTGCTGCTGCCCAGGAAGCTGCCTGCGGTTTCTTCTCTGGAGGAACGACCATGCCTTCTTTGCCGCCCAAGGTGCCTGAACCAGCAGCCCCCACTGCAGCCTCCATGGATCCTCCTTCAGTTTTGCTTCCCATCCACCCATCCTATTCTTCCCCTGGGGTTTCTGGCCCCCTGCCTTCCTGCCTGCCTAGTTCTGTGGGTCCTGGTCTGGCCCATCCTGTGGGCCCCCCTCCATTCTTCAGCTCCCTTGGGGCTTTTGCCCCAGTGCCTGGGTGAGTATCCTGTGCAAACTAATATACTTGCCTCTCCACATGCTTCTTCCAGCTTGCTGCCAAATTTTGCCCTCAGGTGGCCATGGCCTCAGCTCTCACAGTGCCCCTTCCTCACCCAGGTTGGCAAGGTTACTATGGGCCAATGCCCTGGCTTGCTCTCCCCTGGCAGCCAATTTCCCATTCTGCATTTCCTTATCCTTCTGCTCCCCCATACAGCTGGCCACATTGTGGCCCCATTTGGCTGGACAGCAGTTTGGTACCCAGCTCTTCCCTGCCTTTTGAGGGCCAGTCCTTTTCTTTGGGTGACCACCTCCTTCAGTCCACTAAGGACAAAATTTGCAGGGGGGAGTATGTCGACCTCTTCAGCCTGCTTAATCATGATTCTCCAATGGCTGAAAAAGAAGATGGATGATGCAGATAAGGAGCTTGCAAAGTGCAAGAAGCCTCCCCATACATGGGCCAATTGGCTCCCAGCCTACCTCATCTGTGTTGGGGTTTTCATTCATGCCCACCCTTCCTGGGCCCTTCCGCTCATCCAATATATCGACATAATCTACCAGACTTATGTTGATTTCTCAGGGGTCTCATGGCTGATGTACGATGAGAATTTTTGCATGCAGGCCACAATCCAGCCCAATATGCTTTGGGACAAACCCAACTCCCAGCTTTGGCTCCAATTTATGACCCAATTGCACCCAGCCATTGGTGACCAGTATGACTGTAGTCACTTGGTCCAGCAGCCTGTTCTTGCCTTGGCTGTTAATTCCCCAGGGGGTTCATCCACTCCGACGTGCCCCTTCTGTTGGGAATTTGGTGCTATGCTAAGGGCTGCTATGTTAAGAAGCAGTGCCGTTTACAAGCACAAGTGCCTTATCTGCTTTGGCCCCCATGCAGTCTCTTCCTGCCACTTGGGCCCTGCCCACCCCCAATGCCATGTCTATGGCACCCCATGACTGGTTTTGCTTCCCCCTGCATCTGCCACTCCCCAACAGCCTTTGCTGGACAAGCCCTCCTGGGGGGGGGGGCTTTTCTCATTATCAGTATGGTTTCCTCTGCTGTTGCCCCTTCTGTCTTGTTGTTTTTGTCTTTCAGGTTCCCCTCTTCTCGGTGTGATCACTCATTACTGCCTTCTTTTTGGCTTGAGCTGTTGTTCTTGGTGTTGTTCTCCCTAGGGGGGATTGTTCTTTTCCTTGCACTGAGACTCTCACAGTCTGATTGGTTGGGCTAGGTTAGGTCAGGGGCCAGTTAGGACTGTCCCCCGTGTGGTGGGTAGTGTGGGTGAAATTTATCCTAAATTCCCATCTTTGCCTTCAGGTACAGGCAGGGGTTGATTCAGTGGCTGGGGACAGCACTACCTAGGGGTGTGCCTCATGGATGCTGGATTACCCTGCAGATCTTGGAACACTGATCTGGGAGACTTGGCAGCTTTTGGGCACATATTGGTTTACGACACTGGAACTCTTATTGCCACTGCCCACAGACAATTTCTCTCGAGGCAATCTTGTTACAGTATTTGGTTATTCCTATACAGTTCACTAACTGCACCCGCACTACTTTTGTCCCAGTGCAAGACTTGCATCTGTTTATTGTTCAACAAAGTGGCCCATTTTTACTCCAACACAGGTGTACATCTCTTTACTCAGGGGTTTGTGCGCAAAGTAATGCTTCTTTCAAACTCTGTGAGAAACTGCAGTTGATCACTGTTGACACCAGAGACCTGCAGCTAGTTAAGATAAATTGTAGTTGATCTGTCTGTTCCCAGACACTGTGACTACTGCATTGCAAGCTCTCTTGCCTGTTAATTCATTTCCTGCCAAAAGCTCACAATCCTTCCCATCTCTCTTCTCCTCCCACCCTAAGTCCTTTGATTGCTGTCTCCTGCTGTCATGAAATTTCTCAGGCCTTTTTATTTATTCCGGATTCTAGATTTAGTTGACTTTTTTTATTGCTGCTTCCATCCTCCATTTCACTTCTGTCTTTTACCTCTCCTGACTTCAAGGATTCCATATGAGTGACTATAGTTCTTAGCCTTCAGATGCCCCACCTCCATGAGTTTGGAAGCACTTTCTGGACTATAATTCACAGAATATTCTCTTAAGTGCTTTGTGCTTTGATTTATGGAAGCCTAAGTCAGTACATTGGCTGATCAGTGCTTTTGGGAATTGACTTAGGCTTCTGTTAATTGAAGTCCAAGAACCAAAGGTTGGGAAACACTGTTCTAGACCCTATATGAGTTTGTGCCTGGAAAAGGTAGCATTTTACTT
Organism: Bradypodion ventrale; assembly: GCA_035047345.1. Taxonomy (NCBI): domain Eukaryota; kingdom Metazoa; phylum Chordata; class Lepidosauria; order Squamata; family Chamaeleonidae; genus Bradypodion; species Bradypodion ventrale. The sequence goes on along the minus strand of JAWDJE010000004.1, from coordinate 142,739,288 downwards.
CTCTCAAAGAAGTGAAATGTTATATTTGGTGAAATTTCCCATTATCTAAATACTTAGTACTTAGCATTCTGAAGATTCTATGACACCACAAAAATTTAAGCCAGTTGGTGTAGTCCAATTTTCAGTTGCCTATCTCATTCAAGTAATTTAAAGAAAACTATCAGTTATGCTGCTAGTAGCAATCATGTATGCCAATTTCTATCATTATTTAAAGTTGGATGATACTTATTTAGTAGTAAGCTTTGTTCAAATTCAGCATTGTTTACTTCTGAGAAAACAAAGAGTGTATAACTTCATTCCTAAACACATATATTTGGAAGTAAATGATGTTGAAATGAATGGCATTTACTTCTGAGTTTGCATAATATAGATTGGGTTGTTAGTTCTGCCTCTATAGATCTTGCTAATGAAAGTTTTATAAGAGTGTTTAGCCCAATAATGAAATAGCATTTAATGGATTACAAAAAACTGAGCTTACTTGCCTTGTTTGGCAAGAGATACTTGAAAAAGCTATGAACTTAGTAAATCATCAGAAGACTTCATTTACTCTTGATTTATTTCTAGTATTTATGTTCCATTTAATAGATAGCTGGTGCAGTTTAAATTTCTTTTTCATAAATATGCAAGAACAACTCATACATTTTAGTCTTACAATGAGATAAATCAGTGTCTGGTAATACTTCAGCATCTGTAAATTAAAAAAGATAAACAAATTTAATACTAAAGGGGTTTCTTTAAACTTTTTTGCACATTGCATCTGGGAAAATAAAAAAGTGTTGCTTATGTGAGATCATATGGCCAGTTATTAATAACAACTATAAACTTTTAGAAAGTTTGACATTTGAATAGAAGCAGAAAGAAAATTTTAAATTTAATTTAATTTAATTTAATTCTTAGATTTCTATGCCTCCCACTCGGGTAAACCTGACTCAGGGTGGCGTACAGCAATCAAAGCAAATACCAATACAGATAACTATAAATAAAAACAGATAAAAAAATAATAATGTCATAGGTTCTGATTCAGGGACCTAAGTAACTTCTTTATATGGATTCCAATCAACTGCTGTTTGAGTAGATATGATCAATTATGGCGAGCAAATATATTTTCCCCAATCTCTAATTCTGAAATCTTTCACATAGGTGTGTCAGGGATTGATCAAACTCTATAAGATTCCATTTCACTTTCCACAAACTTGTGGATCTGAGCTAGGAAGGAACTTGGCCTACCACTGACTACCAGGAAATACACTAGTTTCAACATTTGTCAAGTCAAATTAATTTAGTAATAGATGAAACAGCATGGTTTCATTGTATCATATTTGTCAACATCAGCAGCCAGCAAAGAATAAGACTGGAATGCGTGAAATCTTGACAGCAATGGGTTGTTCATGAACTCTCAAAAAGGCAAAACTGCATGGAACAGGTCTGCCAGCATCAAGGTTCCAAAGTAAAGAAATATTGATGCAGGCTCTATCAGGTCAGGGGCAATCTGAACTTTTGACCCTGCCAGTCAAGACCTAATTAAAAGAGGTTACATTTAAATTCCTTACTAGCCTAACAGGCAACAATAAGGGATTCTGTTTCTGATTGTAATTTTTTAAAAAGTATATAGAACAAATGTTTTAAAGTTCACTCTTTTGTGAAATTACTGGTTTTTCTACTGTTGCTGTGGATGGTCTTACTTGATGTTGGCAGAGTTTTGATGCCTATCCTATACATCTTGTCAGTTTATAATTGTTTGGAAAAATTAAGGGGAAAATGTCCAAAGATACTATGTGACATCAAGTCACTTCTGATGTCTGGTCTCGTGTTAATAATCTCCAAAATGCCCTATTACACCTCTGCTCAGATTTTGCAAATGAGCATCATCTCATGTCAGGTTGTTCTCTTTTCCACCCTACCACTGCCAGCAATATTATCTTTTGCATTAATATTTGCTCAGGTCTTACAAACTAACAACTGTGGCTTTCTTTATTGAGTCAACTCATCTCTTGTTAAGTTTTCTTTTCCTTCTACCCCTCCCCCACTTTTTGCCTTATTTAGCAATATATATTTGAAGAAGCTTTAAGCTTAGAAAATAATCAGAAGACTCCATTTATTCTTTGTTTGTTTTTAATGCAGTGGGTCAAGTCGCTAAGACGCTGACTGGGAAGCGGAAGGTCAGCAGTTCGATCCCCGAGTACTGCAGGACGGAAATGAGCTCCCGTCTTCATCCCAGCTCCTGCCAACCTAGCAGTTCGAAAGCAAGAAATTGCAAGTAGATAAATAGGGATCACTTCGGTGGGAAGGTAACAGCGTTCCGTGCGCTCCGGTGCCTAGTCATGCCTGCCACATGATCACGGAAACGTCTGCAGAAGCAGACAGCGCTGGCTCTTCGGCTTAGAAACAGAGATGAGCACTGCACCCTAGAGTCGGATACGACTGGCTTTCGAGCAAGGGAAACCTTTACTTTACTAATGTACTATTTAATATTTGCCGTTGTATTTTCATTATACAGTGGTACCTCACATAGCGAAAAATTTACATAATGAAGTGTTCGTTATGCAAGGGCGATACCCTGCATAATGAAAAAAAATCATTCATTATGCAGGTTTTTGGTAACCGGGGTATACCGTCTCAATGGGAACCTTGGTTAACAAACTTTTCTTTTGTTATCCAGGGTATCTCCCACAGGGAACCACATAATGAAAAAACTGCATAGCAAAGAGCTCCGTGGAATGGAGTTTCCCACCATTATGTGGGGTTCTTCTGTATGTGCATAATACAATAGTTCTATTTTAGTCATTTTTGCTTTGGTGAAAGTTAAGGTTTGACTTGATTGATCAACAATCTGTCTGCCTTTCTAGCTTTCTGTGGTATCTGTATGTCTCTCTATCAACAAAGGTGTTACTGTTTTTGACCATGATCTCTGATGACAATCTTTGCTAGCTCCTTTTTTCCATCACTCAAACATGTATCGCATAAACACAAACCAATTGTCATTGCTGTTCTTTTGATGAGTGTGAATGGTAGTGAGCATAAGAGGGTATCCTGTAGACCAGTGGTTCACAATGTAGAGAACACACACCACAGAGGGGCTTCAATTCCCAGAAGCTTAAGTCAGTACATTGGCTGATCAGTGCTTTGGGAAATTGACTTAGGCTTCTGGGAATCGAAGCCCAAAAACCAAAGGTTGGGAAACACTGCTGTAGACCATCAGGACTTCTACCATTGTTTGCTATATGAAGCTTGGCATCTCCTCCCCCCTCCTGCTGACAACACAGACACAATATTGTACAGCAATATTGGGCCATTTCCTGGCATTCAGATTCATGGATACAGAAGCACAGTATCAAACATTCATAAACTTGAGGCTCTTTGAAGAATTGATTTTATCCAGTGCTAAACAATGACTTCCTTCTAGCACAGGATTACATTTCTAGGACACAGGAAATTTTCAGAAAGTGCTATCAGCCTATAATTAGGGAGGAGACTAGGACAAACAGAGTTTGCCTTCATCTCAGAATTCTGTCCTTTATGGCAATTCAGAAGGAAAATAAAATAGTTATTACAAGCTCTTGCTTCATGACCTTGTAAACAGAAATGATGACTGTAGATGGAAGATTTTAGTGATTAAATTGAAGTAATCATATCACTTATGTTCTGTGCAGTTTGCCCTGAAAGTCTTCATTTTGTGCAGAAACATCTCAAATTATCACAGTGTATGACACAATGAACTTGAGGAAGAACAATTGGTCCCATTGAAATTAATGAGAGTTTTAATTGCAATTAAGAGTGGACTGGGGAGAGGAGGAATAACAATACACAGGTTAGAATACATTTTACACTACTACAACATCTTTGGTTTATGGCTAGAGATGGAGGATAATTTTCAGCTCCCTGTTATAAGATTTTGAAAAATGCACACATTTCTTTCTAATCACATTTAGTTGCAGTAATAAATAACAGGAACTAAATATGGCATAAATTGTCTTATAGTTACATCTACCCAGTCTAAGGACTTTGGGTAGATTAGTCCAAATGTCAGAGTCTGGGGCATAGGCAGCTAACTATGCTAGGAACCAGTGCAGTCAAAGACAAACTTTATCCAAATCCAAGGTCAATGCTAGCAACAGACAGTGGAACAAGGGTAGTATAGTAGAGGATATGTAGTCCAAGCAGGTCAGGAGTTAGACAACCAAGGAATCAATCGAAGCAGATATCTTTAGGGCTGGAACAGGAACCTCACACAAACCATCACAGCCACTTCAATAACCTTTATTGCTGAGGCAACTTCTAGGAGGAGGAGGAGGAGCTGTTTTTTTTTCAAGTGGAGTTCATTGGGATCTACCTGTAGTAGGTGCAGCAAGCTGTGGATCTAATCAGCCCAAAACTGCTTCAGATCCTGACAGCAGGTGGATTCCCTGAATATCCACATTAGTACTGATTGTCTCCTCCCCACCCAAAAAAATAAATAAATAGAAATGTAAATTCTTCCTTGTAATTTCCTTTCAGGCAAAAAAAAGGAATTGTATTTTTCTTGCTCACTTGTAAAGTGGTGAAATATTTTCTCATGCTATCAAATTTTTTGGCTTGAGGCAAATCAAATAACTTGCTCAAATTCTGTAACTTGCACAAGTTGTGTGCAACTAATGAGAGCTACTGTTTTGTTTTATGACCATTTGGAAATCCAAAGCAATGAATGGCTTTTTTTCCTGCATCTTTTAAAAATAATCTTTTTTGGTTTTGGTTCTTGCTGTTTGTGCATGCATGGTTTGCTTATTGACACTAATTTTGCATGGACTGTCCCAAAAGCATTTCTCATAGACTGCTAAACCCATGATGGGAGGAAGATACTCCTTCTCATTCTTACATGGGAAATAATTGATTTCAGTGACTTGGAAATTTCTTTTGTGAATGTCTTCTCACCAGTCTGGCCAGGTTATCCTACTATGGCAATAAAGTAGACCAAGAGTTCTCAACCTGTTTAAGTGGTAATGCTCCCTCAGACAGCTTCGGGGGACAGATGGCCATTTTGCCCTTCCTCCACCACATGGCACTTCCAGGTATGATGGAGGCAGTGAGGCCCCACAAGAAATGGCACCATGGACCACTAGTTGAGAATCCCTGAAGTAGACCATGCTGTCTGGCAGAGGTTAACTAACCCAACAACCCTGATGGCTAACACCCTTGGGCTGTGAAGTCTACAGGGAAGGGTGATGGTCCCCAAGTGGACTAAATCTCACTTGAATCCATCTTGATGGAGGACAGCAGCTTCATCAATACTGGCATGGGGCCGATGAGGACTTTGTGTGCCAAAATGACTCAGGACCAGAAAGTGACTTGTGGATTCTTCCTAACCCTGCTCTGACCCCTATGGGCAAATCCCAATCTCAAAATTCTTGCCAGCTGAAGATGGGATGTTGCTGGTCATCAATATTGAGGGTAAATCGGGCAGGTCACAACCTTCCCAAGCATAGTGACCTTAGGGGGACACTGCCACCATCACAGGAGCAGAATATATTTTCATAGGAAAACACACATCCTATTTTCTCGTCCCTGTCCCTCATCTGGTTCTAACCTTCAACATGGCTGGCTAGGTACCCAAATTCAGCCATCTGCCAGCCATCTACATAACAGGAGGATTCCAAAACAAGAATAATGAATCAGAACATAGGATTTCTATTTTATACAGAACTAGCATATTTTTGCCCAGCCTTGCCGGGCATTTTTAATGTGTGTGTTGGTGGTTAGGGGTGGTTTTGGGTGTGCACAACCACCCCCTCCCCACATAAAATACCACTCCAAACATCAACATGCACATTAAAAATTCCTGGCAAGGCAGGATGCGGGTGTGTGTGTGTGAGAGAGAGAGAATGACACTCCTGCCATGACGGGCAATAGTGAGGTGGGTTAGGGGGTGGGGGTGGCAAGGTGGTTGGGTGGGTGGCATGGGTGCTTGGCCCATGCTTCCCTCGCCCACCCCTTAACCCCCATATCATGTACCCTTCTTTTTTGGTTGGGTCTTTTCCCCCCAACACGGCCTTCTCCGTTGGGAGGCACATCAGCGTCTCCTTTGTCCCTGTGGGTGTCGAGGCCATGTCGCCCGCAGGGACAAAGGACAGGCCAGTATGCCTCCCTCCGCAGAAAGCCGCACTGGAGGAAAAGACCCAGGTGGCAAAAAGGGTATGTGAGGTGGGAGTTAGGGGGTGGGGGTTGGGGCAAGGTGGTGGGGTGGGTGGGCAGCATGGGTACCGGGCCTGTGCCTCCCCCCATCTTCCTCACCCCACTTACCTTTTGCCAGTTGGGCATTTTTCAAATGGCATGTATTTTTTTAAAAGTTGGCATGCCACACTTTCCCGGCCTCCTCTGCACTCACGTCCCTCAGCCTGATTGGCTGAGGGGTTGCACAGTGCAAGGACTCTGGGAGTCATTGTTTTCTTTTTTTGGTCACGTTCATGGGGCAGTTGCCCCACTGGTGACTTCCGGAACTTTTTAAAAGTTTTATTAGAAATTATATTTTATCAGCACAATTTTCCTTAGTTGTCTTCTCCAGCATGATAATATTCCAGGCATCAATAAATAAGACAATTAAACATTCAAATAGCATCCCTCAAACTAAAAGGGGGTAATCAATGTAAAAGAGAACTTCCATCTCAAATTGTGAATACACTTAAATTGCATGGCAAACAATGATACTCTGAGTGTAACCCACTGATTAAAAGATAAAATAATTCTGACAGATAAATTCTAGGGTTCTCACTACAATATCTTTTTCAAAGCTGAAGAATTCTCTGCTGTGTTTTTTTTTCACTTTCTTTTTTAGACAGAGACTCTCCAGACTTTCCAGCTCTAACTAGACTAAAAATAGTAAAACTAACCATTCAATGATTAGACTAGAATGACTCTAAATGATAACAGCTTCCCTATTTCAGCTTACTCTTGACTCTTGAGCTCAAGCCATTTCTCACAGTAAATCTGGCGAAAGGTTAATCTGTATGCATGGAATCACTGCATGACCAGGAGCAGTCTCGCTACGAGCTTTATAAGCAGTGCAGCATTGCCTGCTTAAATATCTTTGTTATACTACATAAACATGGAAATATGCTTTTAAATAAAAGTAAACAATGTATTTATATCAGTATCTTCCTTCCTCCCTTTCAAAAACATATTTCATCAGTCTATGCTAGCTATAATCCCTCTCCTGTTAAAGATCTAGAGCAATATCTGTGACCTCTGTCTTACCAGATGTGAAAAATTAGAATTTCTCATTACTCACATGATCTGTCATCAAATGTAATAGACTGCATTTATTTATTTATTTAAAATGCACATAAACATTAAAGTAATACCTCATACAAAGTCTGCTTCATACAACATCAAATTCATATAGCATCACCTAATTCCTTGAAAAAAAGTTGCTTCATACAAAGTCGCTGCGACTTTGTATGAGGCATTGGGGTTTTTCCCAGGTTGCATTGTGCCTGGGCAGTATAAAAGGCAGAACGCATGCATGCATTGCTCTTGTGGGGTTTGCATGAAGCAAAGAGTGTTTAGGAGAGATTTTGAGCGCGATTTTGGATTTTTTTGAATTTTTTCATCAGAACTTTTGGAAGCATTCCTGGGATTTTTTCAACATTCTTTAGGTTCTTGGACCATTCTTTGGCACAGTGGAAAGGTAGGTAAATGAGGTTTTCTATTTCTGATTGGCTTGGGGTGGGGAGGTGGATGGGGGAGGGCAATTTTTTGGTGGGGTGGGCAATTGTTTGTTGTTTGCTGCTGTGGTATTTAAAAACAGATTGCATGCTTCATAATTTTTCTTATGTTGGTCTTTTTTTGGGGGGGACTGTTTGGTGGGGTGGGCAATTGTTTGGTGTTTGCTGCTATTTGGATGGTTAGCACTGTGATGCAGGATGGGACATGTTGGCATCCATTTTGTCCTTAATTTCATTTCATTTCATTTCAAATTTAATTTCTATACCACTTTACTCACCCAGCGGGCAACTCAAAGCGGTGTACATAGTAACAATAAGATAGTACAATAACACAAGTAAATATAACACAATAATACAATAATAAAACAATAATGTCATCAAATTACAAGATTACAAGTCAGGGGAAAAACACAATATTAAATACAAAATACAAAATCAAGCCCCATTAAGAAACCGTTCAAGAGGAGGCACCCAAGTACTCCCACTTCCCTGTGGCCAATGCCACGTTGGGGAAGGAGCTCGGGTGATAACTGCTTTCTTCCCTGTGCTGGTGATGAGAGCGACGGGGTTTAATGACATTTCAACCCCCGCCTTTTAAGTTCAAGGGGGGAGGGTGGGGCCCATCAGGCTGGCGGTGGAGTGGCCAGAGGGCCTCTTCACCCCACCGGGGCCAGAACACATGGCAGTGGCAGCAGTTCACCCAGCACCCCCTGCCTTATAAGTCCCAGGGGGAGAGCGGGGCCCAGCAGACCGGTGGTGGAGTGGCCAGAGGGCCTCTTCTCCCCCACCGGGGCCAGAACACATGGTGGCAGTTTGCCCGGCACCCCCCACCTTTTAAGTCTGAGGGGGGAGGAGGGGCCCAACAGGCTGGTGGTGGAGTGGCCAGAGGGCCTCTTCACCCCCACTGGGGCCAGAACGCACGGCAGCGGCAGTTCGCCCAGCATCCCCTGCCTTTCAAATCCGGGACCAGAACATGTGGCGGCGGCAGTGGCAGTTCGCCCGGCACCCCCCAACTTTTAAGTCTGGGGGGAAGGTGGGGCCCAGCAGGCCAGCAGTTGAGTGGCTGGAGGGCCTCTTCGCCCCCACTGGGGCCCGAATGCACAGCGGCAGCGGCAGCAGTTTGGCCAGCACCCCCCACCTTATAAGTCCAAGGGGGAGGGGGGCCAGCAGGCTGGCGGTGGAGTGGCTGGAGGGCCTCTTCGCCCCCACTGGGGCCAGAATGTGCAGCAGCCCTTGCTTCCATCCAGTAATTGTTTACAGTAGCTTGTACAAAATGGCTGATCGGCCAGCTGCAGATTAACACTGTGCTGCATGATGGGACATGTTAAGTTTTAAACCTGCACTTTATAAAGTTTTCAAAAGTTAAAAACTTGTTGTATGGTTTCTCCCCTAAAATAAGTGTTGTTTGACATGTTTTTGTAATGTATTTAGCCTTTAGACAATGATTTCTTAAAGTTCTGTCAGTTTCCGGTCTGTTTCCTTGACTTTGCCCTGAAGTCTGTGCTGTTACAGTCTATGCAAACGACGTTGTACGAGGCATTGCGGCAAGGATTTGGACATTGAATGAGGCATCACAGCTAGGATTTTGCATGCCTCATACAAAGTCCAAATCCGTATAAAGTCCAAACTTGTGGAACCAAGTTTGGACGTTGTATGAGATATCACTGCATATCCTATTTTTTTAATACCATAGCAAGGTTCTTTTCCACTTCCATTTTATATGTTGAATACTGAATTGCTTTTATTATTCCTATACTCTCTAATTCAGGGGGGCCAAACTATGGCCCATGGCCTAACTATGACCCGGCCAGCAGCGTCAAATCACCTGGCCCATGGTGCCCACACTGCCTCCAGAAAAATGTACCCACACATGTGCAAATGCTTCTGGAAGCAAAATGTGCCTTCACATGCACAGACACTGCCATAAATTCACCTGTGGCTGTTGTAAACACCATTTACAACAGCCACAGATGTGTTTTATAGTGGGAGGAATCATGTTACCAGGCCGCACAACCATGGTGTGAAAAATTTGGACCCCCTGCTCTAATTAAATTGTTTTTGTGACCTCTAGTCAGTTCCAAGGTTTTCTGGGGAAATAATACACAGAAATGTGTATTGTTGTTGGAACAGTAGGTTATGGGTCAATGAAGTGCTTTTATGTGGTGGTATGGATTCCTCTCTACCCCTATCTTGCATGGCAGATAACATTTGCATGTATTACTATTCTGTCTGTTTGTTCTGCTTTTGGTAATTTCTGGGCCCTCCCTCAAGTAAGCCAGCTTGCCACCCAAGCTATTCCAATAAAAATGAAGCAAGTTGACCCTTCAAGACTAACAAGGTTTATTTAGCATTAGATTCCAGGTACTGCTTAATGAAAGACAGCAGAGATTATTTTATCCCATAGGTATGGTTTCTTAAAACTGAGGTGAAAGTTCTTGAAGCAAAGATTGGAAGTACTGGCAGAAATTAGTTTTATTAGCCCCTTGCTGCCTATTTATTTTACATTATTGGAAGTGATTGCATCTGGGACAAATTTCAGGGCCAAGAAGGTTGCTCAAGTTTTCTCAGGTAAGGTTCACAGTGACAGTGCCCTATTGATGAGAAGAACAAAAAACTAAGGGAAGTTTTTTAGTTTGCAAAAATATTTGTATCCATGCACAAATGTTTGGCAAAAAAAATCTATCTGAATTAAAATTGTAGTAGACCAATTGTAGCTTTTATTTTCCTGTATCCTTGGAATTTCATCATCTTGTTTCCCTCATCACTAGTGTCTTCCCTCTTTAATTTATCCTACCCAATAAAAACATAAAAGTTGTTATGTACTGCACTGGTGCCTGGGTTAGAAAAATCTATCAATTTCACTTTCTCTGATATTTACCGTATATACTCGAATATAAACTGAGTTTTTAAACCCCCAAAAAGAGGTCCAGAAAGGGGTTTTGGCCTATACAAGGGTCAGCAACCATGAAGTCTAAAAATATGGTTTTTTTAAAAAGTTATTCGGCACTTTAAAAGTAAGTTTTCGGACTCTATAATTGTTGAGTTTGAGTATTAATTGCAACGCAACAGCAGATCGGGGGTTAACCAACAAGTCCTTTATTATAGCTCCGTTCGGCAAATTTGATCTTAGTACACAAAATGAAGAAGGGCAAAGACTGATAGAGTTCTGGCAAGAGAACGCACTGTTCATAGCAAACACTCTCTTCCAGCAACACAAGAGGCGACTTTACACATGGACATCACCAGTTGGCCAACACTGAAACCAGATTGACTACGTACGCTGCAGCCAAAGATGGAGAACCGTCATACAGTCAGCAAAACCAAGACCTGGAGCAGACTGTGGCTCAGACCGCAACCTAATAATCGCAAAATTCAGGCTTAGACTAAAGAAAATAGGGAAAATAAGTACACCAGACAGGTATCACATAGACAACATCCCTAAAGAATACACAGTGGAGGTGATGAACAGATTTAATGGATTAGATTCGATAGACAGAGTGCCAGAAGAATTATGGACAGAGATGCAGGGCTGTCAGATGTAATATCACACTGCCCTGAACTACATGTACCACAATGCTTTACTCATGTAACCTTACTCCTCCGAACCCTGTACCTCTGACCTCACCTAACCCTATTAAAGGACCCTCGCATACCCTCTGACCCTTCTTCCATCCCTGACCCTTGAGACCATCACTGACAACCATGCAGGCAGTGGAAATAAAAGACTCTAAATACAAATAAATGACTTTTGGAGTTATTGGGCCGAGCCATCATGAAATCTCTAACAAAATGGAAGCAGAGGTTTGGTTTGCCCAAAATTAACTCAAAAACAAACAAAATGACCAAAAGGAAAACCCGGTCAAACAAAGTGGGGGCCAAGACAAGGGCCAGACCCACAGAATCCAAAGGAGGACCTGAAACTCCATATCCAAAGACCGCACAACCTCGACCGGTAATAGAAGAGGCTAACCCCAACCAAACCATCATGGAGATGGACCCAGAGGGCCAGATGGAGGCCGGGGACGGAGGGATGCCCGCCAAAGAGTACAACCAAGATGCAATCCCGATAACCGAAATTTACAAGGTGATAGAACGGACAGGAAAAAGAAAAATCCCCATGGCAGAGCTGCTGGCCCTGATGAATGATGAAGGCAAACTACTCACCAATGGCGCGGTAAGCTCTGCCCCTGAAAACCTCGCGATGGAAACCCCATGCACCACGCCAGGTATGAATCTAGCCAAGATGGCTGACCAAGCACAAACGATGGCCCTAGATTCAAACACGCAGGCAGGCAGGAAACCCCACTGGGACAATGATGCCCAAGGATGACCCACGCTCCCCAGCCACACATAGGAAGAAAAAGGCCCTGGAACCCTGGGGGTTGGACACTTGGACCATACCTACCCTTAGCCCCCCAGGAGTCAGAAGGGGAGTGGGAAGACCCGAATGATCTTTCCCGGGGGGCAGGGACCCTCTCCACAACCAAAAGCCGAAGGGGACGTGATTCCTCCCTGGAAACAAGCTACCGAGAGCAGAGAGAGCGCGGCAGGCTCCCCGAAGCAGGTCACCATGAACATCCCACGATGAGGGGCTGCAGGGGACATGACTTTCCCCTAAGCCGAATGACCGCAGACTCGAGAGACGCGAGCACCGCGGAACCCGCACCCATGTGGGAGAACTCGAGATGCACGTCGGGGGAAAAGAAATCCAGAGACCTACCATAATCCATCGCCTGCTCGGCTCAACCACAGGGGAAGCCCAAATGAGGAAGCTGACGCCCGCACAAGCCCACGGTCCGAAGAATCGGAGCCCCAGCGACGCAAGACCCCATTGACCCGGCAGGGAAGGCGGCCTTCTCACAAGGACTCCACGGGTCCCTCCGATGACAAAAGCAGCTTCAGCAGCAAAGCCGAACCCCCAGCAGTGCCTCAACCCGAAGAAGCAGGACCCCCAGAGCAGAGGTCTGCTCACCTCAGCAGCTGACGAAGAATGGGAGCTGCTCAGGCGCAGAACAGCCAGGAGAGATCCTCCTCTGGTGAAGAGGAGGAAGAGCAGGTCACTCCAGGTCGCTTGAAGGGTAGAGGACCAGCAAGCTCCCCCTGCAGGCTACCAGGAAAACAACAAGCGGGACATTCAAAAACAAAGGTCTGTGTCCCAATCCCTTACTGTCAGTTTGAAGACAGCCCAGGACACCAGACCAGCTCCAACTAAGGAAGCAATGCCAACCAGCAGAGCCAACTACCACACAACTTTCCAATCCTCAGCATGACTAGGAAGAACCTCATGGACTGGGCACAACAATTCCACATAATCTTGATGAGAGAGGGGGCTTTGTATCTGATCCAAGATCCACCAAAGAAGCCATGGACCCTAAAGGTGGACAGACTGCACCACAGGGTATTTTTATTTCTAAGTTCAATTGACATTGCAATGTATGGGGGCATTCTGAAGGGGTTAACTGTGTATGATGTCTGGGAGAAACTTTTTGACATGTTCTATTGCAGTTACAGGAGTACGACCTGCTTGCTATTGAGAGTTTTTCGCTTACAAAATTAAAGAGGGAACAACCATGAGTGAACACCTGATGAAACTAAATAACATGAGATCTGACCTATTGATGAGGGGTGAAATCGTAACTGAACAACACTTAATTAGTGTTATTTACAACTCTCTCGATCCAAGCTGGGACTACTTTCTGACCCAATAAGACAATCTGGGGAGTGACAATGCCACATTGGAGCACATTACCAGAAAACTCATAGCTGAGGATAATCTTAGAAGAGACAGGGCAACAACACGTAGGGAAGACAGGCCATGCTGGAAGGTCAGTTTCACCGACCAAGCTAGTTCAGCCCCTGAGTGCTACACGTGCGGATCAAGGAAACACACCAGGAGGGACTGCCCAAGGTACCATAAGGACAGGAAGGGATCCGAACGTGATACCCCATGTGACCGGAAACACCGTGAAGGTGCCCCAAGGCCAAGACATGGGTCACAGGATGAATACCCACACAGGCACAGGGATGACAAGAATAGGGAGGACAGGCGATGGAGATCGCCCAGCCCAAGAAGAGAACAAAGGCCACAGAGAAAGCCAGAAAAACACAAATCAAACTCAGTAAATGTGGTGAAGCACGGAAAAGGGGCCAACTGCAACAGGGCAGGCTGACCAACAACCACTCACCTGCAGCGATGGCTGATTGACTCTGGGGCCATCACCCACATGTCATGCCACAGAGAAATATTCAGTTCCTTCGAGGAGGACTCCTTCGCGATCAAAGTCGCCAACCAGGAACACGCAAAAGTAACCGGCAGAGGCAATGTTCTCATCCCCAGAATTGGGACGGCCAAAGACATCCTTTATGTCCCTGGGATTCCTTACAACATCCTGGCGACCACAAGACTCACCGAAGACCCCAGCCTAAGAATAACCTTTGAAAACAGGAAGGCATCCATCGAGAGAAGGGGAGAAAAAATAGGGAAAGTAGAGTTCATAGGCAGCCTACCATAATTCATAGCTGAAGAAAATGATGATGAGCAAGCCACCATAGGATTACTCAATGGCAATGACAATGGAGTAACAGGTGCATGCAACGGACAACCTTAGTGAACACGACGATGAAGGCCCAGAAGGGGAGAACAATGCCTCTCACAGCCCCAGGAGAAATGAAGGGGTCAATGAGACAAAGCAGAGAGCACCAAGGATATCCATTGGAAGGCCTACACATGATGAGTGTGCACACCTACTGCACAGGAAATTGGGACACATAGGTTTCCCTATAGTCAAGAAAATGTTAGGATGCTCAGAAGGACTGAAGGTCAGGAATTGTGAAAATTACTTGGAGTGCTCCGTATGCAAGAGCTCAAAGGCAAGAGTTGAACCATGGCCAAAGTCATCCACCAGGAGATCAGACCACCCGTACCAGTTGGTCCACCTTGACCTGGTTGGGCCACTCAAAAAGTCCCTGGGCCAGAAGAGGTTTTTCCTGACGATAGTCGACGACTTCAGCCAGTACGGTTTCATGTATACCCTCAAAAGCAAAGATTTCTACAAGAGAGTGCAAACACAACATGACACAAACATAAAACAACTGATGACAGACAGAAGTTCAGAATTTTTATCAAAGGAATTTCAAGACTGGATAACCGAGAAGGGGATGCTACATTACAAGACAGCACCATTCTTCCAAAATGGGGTCACCGAATGAAGGAATGGGGTGCTCCAGACCATGATCAGATGCATGATAGAAGATGCAGGCCTGAGCTTCTCATACTGGGGGGAAGCACTGCTGTACTCTAACTACAAGCTGAACAGACTATGGTCAAGTGTCGTTGAGAAGACGCCCTACGAAGCCATGCACAGCTGAAAACCCAAGCTGACTCACCTTCACATCTTCGGCATGCTTGCGGATGTGCACATACCAAAGCAGCTGAGAAAGAAAGGGGACAAGGTAACAAGAAGGCTGAGATTCCTAGGGTATGAACTGGGTTTGAAGGCATACCAATTCCTGGACCACAACTTGAGGGTGGTGATTTCCAGATCAGCCACTTTTTATGAACACGCAAACTGGAGCAAGATACACGCAAATGAAGTATTAATGGGTGACTCAGGATTCGAGGAGACCAGGCCACTGCTGTCTGGGTTAAGGTCCAGTGAACCAGAAATGGACACATCACATGAAGAAGACGAGGGGCGGCGAACACAGCAAGACACCACAGGTGTTGAGGAGGCTGAATTGCCAAACTCACCAGAAGCAGCGCCCTGCAGGTCAACCAGGTTGACCAAAGGCCAGACTCCCAGAGGACTAGAGGATTATGTGTTAGGCATAAACACCTACCCCGAGACACTCATGAGTTATGATGACATAACCAAGTTGCCTCCTGAAGAGCAGGACAAGTGGCGAGCGGCAATGGAAAAAGAGATGGTAAGTCTCAAAACTCTTGAAGTGTACACTCCTGCCATGGTCCCAGAGGGACAGAAGACAGTGGGAATGAAATGGGTGTTCAAGGTGAAACAGTTAGAAGATGAACGAGTAATTTACAAGGCACGCCTAGTAGCCCAGGGGTTCACCCAGCGATACCCAGACGATTACAAGGACACATATTCTCCCACAGTGAAACCAGAAAGCGTAAAGGCCACTCTGGTGATGGCAACCATACTTGGGGAACAGGTGTACCAATTTAACATGCAGACAGCATACCTCCACAGAGACCTAGACAAGGAAATATACGTCAAGGCACCACCTGGTTTTGGGTGCAACAGAGGGGAGACGTGGCTACTCAGCAAGAGCCTCTATGGTTTAAAACAGTCTGGTAGGAGATGGTATGAATGCCTGGCTGAGGCAATGGAACAATTGAACTTTTTCCCAGTCGAGGATGACAAGTGTGTTTTTCTAAGGAAATCACCAGAGGGCATTGAAAAAGTGCTAGTTTACGTTGATGGCTTGTTGTACTTTGGGAAAAGCAAGTCCAAATGTGATGAGTTCGCTCAAGGGCTACAAAATGAATTCTCCCTAAAGAGCTTAGGAGAAGTGTACAAATATTTAGGGGTGCAAGTCTCAAGAATACCCAACGGTTTTGCAATCTCCCAGAAAGAGAAGATAGCCGAGCTTCTTGACAGATGCAATATGTCGAACGCTCACCCATGTGGAACGCCTATGCAAACAGACTTCGTGAAAAATGCTTACGAGGAAGGAGAACCATTTGAGGACATCAGCCTCTACAGATCCATTATCGGATCACTACTACACATAGCCAACTGGACCAGGCCCGATATTACGCTGGCAGTGAACCTTCTCTCGCGTCACTCTGGTAATCCAAAGGCCTACCATTGGGCAGCTGTCAAGAGACTGCTGAGATACCTAAAGGGTACCATGGACATGAAGTTACTGCTCACTCCTCAAGTGGACGAAGAGATCAACCTATCATGTTATGCAGATGCTGATTGGGGCGGGTGTTCGGGAACCAGAAAGAGCACATCCAGCTACATAGTAATGCTAAATGGCTGCCCTATATACTGGTGCACCGAGAAGCAGAAACTGGTCTCCACTTCCACTGCCGAAGCGGAATACGTCTGACTGTCCAATGCCACATGTGATCTAATCTGGATAAATGAACTTATCTCTCTCATCTGGGAGAAACCCAAACTCCCCATCACCATTCACGAAGATAGCCAGGCGGCCATAGAAATAGCAAAGGGTGAGACTGTGAAACGTAAATCCCGACACATAGATATCAAGTGCAGGAATGTGAGACAGATGGTAAGAAAGGGCTTTATAGAACTGACACATTGCGAGACAAAGGAACAAATAGTGGATATTCTGAGCAAGCCACTCCCTTTAGCTTATATTCGGGTCAATCTATTTTCCTGAGTTTTAAGGTCAAATTAGGTACCTCGGCTTATATTCGGGCCAGCTTATATTCAGGTATATACAGCAGACTTTTTAAATGTCATGATTTTGGGTGTAGAATATATGAACTGCAAATCTTTCATACATATATTCTTTAAAAATGACAAAAATAACAATGCCCCATTCAAACTGGCCCAATCTATTGAGTATGACTGTCTGCAGTATAGAGAAGACCAGGCAGTGTTAGCCTGGCATGTAGAGTACTAGAGGTGAGAAAACTGTCAGAAAATAAGACAATCTGACTTTGATTCAGTATCACATATTCATGGTAAAATATAATGGCTCCAATATGATTGGTGTTCACAGAGACATTGCAGAAGTTGCCCCAACTAAATTCATCTCACTTCAGGTGCTGTAACATGTACAAAACTGAGTGTATGACCTGGCATATGACTGACATGCTCCTATCATCATCATCAGCTGCTGCTTGTTTCTAAATATACATCTCCCCCCCTGAGGGTTCCAGGGAAAATGCCATTGGCGTGAATTTGTTTAAGATGGATCCCAGCTTCCCATGAAGTGACCCACACACTATGATCACAGAGCCATCTCCTGCAGCACATATGAAATGAGACCTGCAGGATTTGACCCCAGAACTGAAATGGGCTGCCATAGCCTTGAGGATATTGAAAAGGTGTGCCTTCACAGTCTGTCCATCTGGCATGGCCTCTTCTTCCTCCATGACCATTGGGAATCAGAATAGTGAAGTTATTCCTCTTCTGCTCATTTTGATGTTGGGTCCAAAATGAAGGATTTCAGCAGCATTTTCTCCACTGAGGGGCACCATCACCCCACCTAAAGGGGCTCATCTGCCCGTAGCTGTTGGCCCCTTTATACAGTCAGGTTATTTACCACTGCCCAACACTCTGCATTGAGTTGCTGGTTATATGGTCTACTCCATTACGATAGCAGGATGTCAGGTCAGATGAAAGCTTCTATCATCTTGTCAATTAACTACAAATTAGCCACAGCAAGCTATGTGAACATTAAATAGATTTTGAGAATAGAGATATAAGCCAGACTTTTAAGACTTAAGCATTCAATGTCCTTGGCATAGATGGCAAAATGTGACAAATTAGACTTTTGAAAACAAAAAAATCTTCCTTCCTCTATTGTCCAAATTTTGCAAAATTAATATTACAATTAAAACTGAAATGAATTTGTCAGCCATTCCTACCCAGCACAACAAAGTCATCATAGAGAACATGTGACAAAGCATAGTGACAAAAGACTTAGATGTTACTTTGAGAAACACTGAAGCTGTACCAAATCATACATTGGCAATTGGTGAGAACAACCTAATGAGAAATTGCATGTTTTCAAGGAGAAAACAAGTGACATAGGAAATCTTATTTAGCACTGTAAATAATTGGCTATTTCAATTCCTATTATCATGTTGTCTTGAATGCCTGGGGAAATGGAGATGAGATTATCTTTTCCTATCCTGCAAGGATGCTGTTCCAGAGGTATCCATTTAGGCTAGAATCTAATGCTGTAATCATTGAAAACAATGCAAGTGTACAATTGCAGTAATTGTAGCTTTACCTGCTTTTATGTTTATTTGTTTAATAGTTTTATTAGTCCCTTGTCACCTAGTTATTTTATGTTATTGGAAGATATTTCAATAGGTAATTAGAGTAGCAAGGGTAAACATCTTATTTATAGAAAGCCTGGTCCTGGCCGTAAGGTAACAGGAACTGAGGTAACATGTTTTGTCTGTGTATTTATGTTATTCTTGTGTTTGTTTTACATTGAAATCAACTTGAGTGACTTTCTGGCGATGACTACTTTGGAACAGAAGTATATATGCTCAGTACAAGACCACTATTGAAATGATAACCCAGAATCAAGTTCTGCCTGCAAACATTTTAATGCACATGTTACACATACCTCTCCTGCTCCCCACCCCAACCGCTTTGATGCTGGCATAAGTGGAAAGCAGGTTATCATTAATTCACAACATGAATTACCACTGCGATGGCTCCATGCTCCTCCCCTGAACCGGCCGGTTAGTGGTAGTGGTAGCAGTTGGCCTTGCGGCTCCGGGGCTTCCAACATGCCACCACCATCACCACCATGAAGGCTCCGCGCTCTTCCCCTGACCTGGTCGGTTAGCGGGAGTGGTAGCAGCTGGCCTCACGGCTCTGGGGCTTCAAAAATGCCACCACCATCACTGCCGCAAAGGCTCCACGCTCCTCCCCTCACCCAGCCAGTTAGCGGGAGTGGTAGCAGCTGGCCTTGCAGCTCCAGGGCTTTAAGGACGGTGCCACCATCACTGTCGCAAAGGCTCCGTGCTCCTCCCCTTACCCAGCTGCGTGAGTCGCCACCGGCGCTCTACCATCCGACACCTGCTTGGTTTTCCCTTTGGTCTGGGCATCCCTGGGAGTTGCAGCTGGTGGTCGTTCCTGTGGCTAGGACGACAGGAGCCATCGTCAACATAGTTCCAGCTGATGCCATGGCCACTGCTTGGAGTTGGCTGTGTTGGGATGGAGGGCAACGGGATTATTCGGATCTACAACTTTGTTGACCTGCCGGGCTTTGAAGGCAGGCAGCCATGTCTAGTTTCTTTGGTTACTGTCTGGGATGTTGCTGGGGTGGGTTGGTTCGTGTCGGGACAATTCCATCTTAATGCCCCAACCCTTGCCCCCCGTTGGGTTTTTGAAGACTCTGGTGGAAATGAGCAGTATTGAATGACTGCTGATGCTAAGTACATTGAGCTTTGCTCCGTTATGTTTGTAGTACCATTGCATATTTATTTTGTATTGATTTGTAATTTTGTAACCTGTAATTTGCAATTGTATGCTATTGTATTTTGTGTGTTGTTTATATTGTTATATTGTATTACATTTGTTATACTGTATTTGATTTACCTGTTGTAAGCCACCCTGAGTCGGCCTGGGGCCGAGTAAGGCGGGGTATAAATCAAATAAATAAATAAATAAATAAATATAATAATGGTGGTGATGATGATGATGATGATGATGATGATGATGATGAAATAAGCTTTTTTTGTTACTGCATTTGCAGGCGCACATCCCAATAAAGGACGCAGACAATAATGAAAGTGGATAACGGCATTGGGCCACATTTATTGATTCATGCCCTAGTCCGAATTATAAATTTCTATTGGTAAAACGACCAATCATAATTCTTAAGGCAAGCAGGCCGAAGTAACACTGGTAAGGTACCACCCAAAATTGCCAACGGCAATTGGTTACAATGTATCTATTTGTATCAATTTGTTTGTTGACAACAAACAAATTGTTGACCGTAGTCAATATCTAACTAATGACCCCACCCTCTGACTCGTATCTGTGAAATCAAGGGGTGATGCATGCTGTCTAGCTATAGCCATCACCCCGTCGCCTAGTTCGTTGTTGACCGGACAACGTTTAACCAACTTATGCCTGTCTAGTGTTGTCCAGTCAATTGCGAACCTGCCGGATACCTGTGGGTCATAAATGTTTACCTTACCAGTGCTACCCGCCACACGGAGGGGCTTCAAAGAAGGCCTGACGCCCCCCCCCCCAGACCGTCAGCTCGGTCAACAGGCCTGCTCGCCAATCACCCAACAGGAGGTCCATACCTCCTCGCGACAGATGGACCCCATCCCCTGCATACAGGTCATAATTTTGTAAACTAATAGCGGGGTGATGACTGACCCTCCCCCAAGCCCTGTCGACAAGGAACCGTGCCACTGCCCTATTCACCATGTGTCTAGCGTGGTCAAGGGCCAGGAGGTCGAAACCTCCTCTGTACGCATGGCGCGGGACCATGTCCGACCAAACAAGGGTTGTGGCGGGCCAGACGTAATGCAGGTAGGCAAGGTCCTCGCAAATCGCATGCTTGAGCGATAAGCCGGTGACCTGGCCCAAATCATTGCCCCCTAGGTGTATGATGAGAATGTCAGGCGGGTCAGCATTCTGACCTGAAAAAAGGAAAGGCAGCAGCTCCCGCCATAACATTCCGGGCTTACCATGCCATGTGAGACTTGCGTATGCACCCAGTCCCAGTCGGGTTCCCCACTCTGTCGCCGCAGCGTAACGCGCTGCCCTGTGCACGTAGCTATGGCCCACCAGCCATACTGTCACCGGTGTAATACGACACCCAGGGTCTGTAAAGAAAACGAGGAAGAGACGGTAAGGTGACTGAACTGGTACTCACGGCGGAAGTGGGCGCACATAAAACTGAAAACATTGCGAACCCCACCTTCCCATGCTGCGTATGTCAGCCCCGGAGTACCCAAAAGCAGCTGCAGTGGAGGCCGCCCCTATTCGGAATGAATGGGTGCCATAACGGGCGCCCGGGAGGCCCACACTGGCCAGCGCTTTGCCTGTCACCTTCCAAAATTGAAATTTAGTAAGGGGAGACCCATCTTGGTGACAGAAAAACAGGCCATGGTGCGTGCCACGCAGTGCAAGAAACTCCTGTAGGGCACCAACCGGACAGATGTCTGCCAAAGAACACCGTAGCAGTCTTATACTACTGCCTACGCCATGCTGATCTGCCTTAGAGGAGCGAATCCTCAACTGAGCCCAGTCGTTGGCAACATATACATCCTCGAGTTCCAGTGCCCTACGACTTGCATCCGCCTTAGACAGCATCACAAGCTCGCTGATGCGGAGCGCTCCAAAAAATGCCACCGTTGTGGCTGCATGAAATAGGGCTGCCTCGTATCTATCAAAACAGAGGCCTGGCCAGCCCCGGGCCAACTGGGTAAGAACCCTTGGGGAAATCGGGTGGCGGTCATCCGGGCAATGCCCGCGCTCGCGCACCCACCCCTCCAAAACATGTCTCACACAGAAGTCAGTGGTGCTGTCCACATGACCTCCCACTTTGGCCATAAAAGCCAACGCTGACAGCTTAGATGCTATGGTGCGAGGTGTAAGGCCCTGAGCGTGCAGGTAAACCATGAACCGCAGAACATGGGTTACCGGGATCGGCCAGGTTCCTGGCAGTTGAAATTGGGTACAGAATGCTCTGAAAGAATTAAATGTGTGGTGATACGCCTTACGCGTGCGTGGCGCTAGTGACAGGCCAATCGCCCGGTTCACCTCTCCTTGCCAATGGTCCATATCTCGTCCGGGAGTGGCGAGGGAAATTCCTCCGCATCCGGGGCCAAGGCATGGAACCGGGAGATCTGCAGGCAGGACAAAGCGTCAGCGATATCATTATTAACCCCCGGGACATGCCTGGCCCTGAAAAGAATGTTGAGGCGCAGGCTGCGCAATACAAACTGGCGCACTAGATCCATAACCCTGGGCGATTTAGAAGTCTGTGCATTGACAATGTGGACAACAGCCGCATTGTCACACCAGAAATGCACAACCGAGTTGGCCCACTCCTCGCCCCATAGCATCAAAGCACCCATGATAGGGAAAAATTCGAGATATGTGAGATCCCGCAGGCGATCCGTGCCTGCCCAGGCCGGTGGCCACCTACCATAGGCCCACTTCCCATTGAAGTACATCCCATAACCCAGGGATCCTGAGGCATCGGACTGAATCTGAAAGCGGGGGGAAGCCAGGAGGTCAGACCTCCAAAATGAGACCCCATTGAACTCCCTCTGGAACTGTAGCCAGACAAGCATGTCTGCTCTGATACCCCAGGTAAGCCTGACCCTATGGTGGGGCCTGGATAATCCTGCCATGGCGTCGCACAGGCGCCTAGCAAATGCCCTGCCCGGTGCGACCACCCTGCAAGCGAAATTGAGGTGACCATGGAGCACCTGCAGTTCCCTCAGTGATGCCTTGCGCTTGGCCAGCAAGTCTGAGATGAGGGCCACTATTCTGGACACCTTATCCCGCGGTAACCTAGAAGCCTGCGCTACCGTGTCAATCTCCACCCCCAGGAAGACTAGTTGGGTAGATGGGCCCTTGGTCTTTTCGGGCGCTAAAGGGACACCGAGTTCCTCCATTAGTGTCTGAAATGTGTTGAGGAGATGTGTACATGTGTCCCAGCCCCGTTCACCCCCGAATAAAAAGTCATCCAGGTAATGGGCTACAGACCGGGACCCTGACCTGCGGACGAAAGCCCACTCTAGGAATGTGCTGAAACGCTCGAAGGCCGAGCATGATATGGAACAGCCAAAAGGCATGGCCTTATCAAAGTAATATTCACCCCGGAATTTAAAACCCAGCAACTCGAAGTCGTCCAGGTGCACCGGCAAGAGGCGAAAAGCCGACTTAATGTCGCACTTAGCCAGCAGCGCACCCGGGCCACATGAGCGCACCATGCGCAGCGCGTGGTCAAAAGATGTATACCTGACTGAGCAAAGGTCATCAGGGATAGCATCATTGACCGAGCGTCCGGCTGGGTAGGACAAGTGATGAATTAGGCGAAACTCGCCCGGTGACTTTTTAGGCACTAAGCCCAAGGGCGATACCGTAAGATTGGGAAACGGGGGTGAAGGGAAAGGGCCAGCGACCCTGCCCGCAATGACCTCCTTATTAATGCTGGCAGCAGTCACCTCCTCCCTCCCCCTAAGGGATAAAAGATTGGGGGCATCCTGGGGGGACCTATCCCCCATGAAAGGGATACGGAACCCCTGCCTAAAACCCTGAAGGAGATATCCGCATCCTCTCCCTTCGGGTACAATGTGAGCCAACGCTCCAACATGTCCACATTAATTGGGGAGGGAGCCTTTCGGTGAACTAGCTCCATCTGCGGCAGTCTTGCCAGCCCCCTGTCCGCCCCTTCCTCTGCCCCGCATCCCTCCAGGCCTGGGACAGGCAGAGGCCGCATGGGGGCCAGCACAGGCGGGACACTCATGTCTGTATTTGCAGTTCTTCCTATTGCAGGAACCATTAGACGAGAAGGTCCAGCACAGCAGGTGGGCTGGAACCCCCTGCCCCGCCACCTGGTGGGGAACCTGTGCTGGGGCCGCTCGCTGGACCGCATGTCCACAATGGTATCTCTCCCTGGGCGCGGGGCGCGTGGGCGTCATGTACAAAAGCCACAGCCTCTGACATGGCTCATCCCACCTCATCTCGGGGTGCAGGGGAATCCGCATACGGAATTCCTCATCATAAGCCAACCACGATGGGCCCGGAAAGTCAACCATCGCCCTATAGATGTTGTCCAAATATTGGACCATCGGAATTGCCAAATCTGGCCGGGCCCTGAGGTACACCGCCATGTATATGAGGTAGGCCGGCAACCAGTTGGCCCACGTGCGTGGTGGCTTACGACGACGTGCCTGCTCCTTATCCTTCTCATCCTGCCCCTCCCTCTCTTCCTTGGTGGGCTCTCTGTTGAGGAGTGAGAAGATATCCACGTACTCCCCCCGCCAGATCTTCTCTTTGGTGGTCTGTGCCAAATGGTCACCAAGTGGTAAGGAATACCCTGCCGTCGGCAAGGCCGACACAGGCACAGCAGAAACTGCGGGCATCTGAAAAGGGGCCTGTACTAACCCAGCCACCCCCAAAACATTCCCCACAGGGTAGGACACCCCCCCCACCACGGGGCCCTGAGTGTTAGTTGTCGTCGCCGGGTGGGGCGTCAGCGGCTGTACCGCCGCACCACCCGCGCGAGGCCAAGGCCATTGAAACGCCCCCCCAACGTGGCCACGTGTGTAGGTGCACTGGTTTGAACCGCATACTCACACGCTGCACCCCCATAGGCCGCCCTCACCGGGGGTTCCGGCCCACTGGGGGCGTCGGAGCTCACGACCGCCGTAGAGCTTGTCGATGGGGCCTGACCCGCGCCGGTCTGTTGGTTGGGGAGCTGCGAGGCAGTGGCCGAGGTCGTGCCACGCGCCTCGAGCAGCTCGACCTGTCCCGCCGCCTGCCGCTGCCCAGCAGACGACGCATCAAAATGAAGCCCAAAGGGAGCCCCAGCGTGGCTAGCCCGGGCCAGGGATGCCTCGAGGGCCGCAACGCGGGCCAGTAAGGCTTCCACGCTGACATGGGGCAAAGGGCCAGCCGGCCCGCCTACTACAGGCATGAGTACAGGTCCCTGTACCCCGGGGCCCGAATAGGGCCACGACCCCACACCCGGGCCTGGTAGGGCCGATGTAGCAACCTGCCAGGGAAGGGGACCAGACCACCCCCCAATGCTGGAAGGCCCCGGAGCGAGCTGCGCCCCTACGGAGGAAGGCCCAGCGGAATGAGCAACACCAGGAGCGGTGCCCACCGCTTGCGGGCCAAGGGCCGCAGCCCCCACTGGACCCGTGCGTGGGCCCCCATTCTCCGGCCAAGGGGGAATAGTCCCCATTCCACCGGTCCCGGTGGATGCAGGCAAAGGCGGCTGCTGGGGAGGCGCAGCCGCGGTCCTCCGACCCGGATTGCGCCTCCGAACCACACGAGCCGCGCTCGCAGCCGCCTTCTTCTTCGAGGGCATCTCAGCCACTCGAAGGAAAGCTGAAAACGAGAAAATTCAGCAGCCAAAAGGCTTCCCGGTAAGGGTAAAAGCGACGGAGGTAAGAGGGAAAAACTTCTCCACTCCGTCGCTTCGTAAAATGGCAGTGTGGCTGCCTCGTGGCCACCCCTTTTATAAGGGAGCTGGCCACGCCCCTAACTACCCGGATGCCTTCGTCCGATGGGGGGGGCCGCAAAGAGCGAGGCGGCCATTTTGGCGCCGCGCTTGCAGAATTCTTGTTATCAACTTCGATGTTCATCCATTTTTTGTTCCAATGGCAAAAATCCTCTTCTGTAAATTATATTTGAAACAGCAATGGAATCACCAATAGGGGGAAAATTTCACTAATTAAATAATCTCTACCTTTGTCCTACAGATAGCACACCTTTGCACACAATGAGACTGATTAAAAGTAAGGCAGATGAGACGCAGATTTTATTATGAAAAATCTCCCCTTACAAGTGTTACCATCAATCTTATACATCTATAAATTATGGGAAATGGTATTGGTTATTATTTTTAGTAAAATACATCAATTTAATTACATATATTCATTTTTATTCCTTGCTTATTGATTTACTCCATTTATATTGCTGCTACTAGTAAAAGCTGAGATTTTTGGCAGACATCTCCTGATCCTGTCACTATACTTACCTAGAACAACCCCAGGTGTTTGCATTAGTTAAAGATGTCCTTGACATAAAATGGTAGGTTCCAAACATAACAGCAGAACTGACCTGACAACCACCATGTTATTCTTGAAATACCTCAGGATAAGGCAGGCATTTGCATGCACAATTGCACAAGTAGAGTGCTCTTTACCATGCCCCTACCTCTTCAGATGAAGTCAGACAACTTAGTTTGGGCCAATCTCATTTGGCACACTGGAGGGAGCCCTTTGCATTGGTATTAAGTGGGGACACCCTTCCCCCTGCCTCCTGCACAAATGTTTTCAATGGTGACACTCCTGCCCATCCTTATGTACAGTATGAGATTAGCTGGTTGCTTGGGGGCCAGACAGGATTTGTTTGCATTTTGTTGGTGGTGTGGGTTTCCTTGACAGTCCCATTTTATATTGGGTGTGTGTGTGTGTTGGGCAATTGGCTGGCATGGTGTTGCTTTGAGTGAGATGGACTGCAGTGAGTGGCTCAAGTGGCTAAGATGCTGACTGGGAGGCGGAAGGTCAGCAGATCAATTCCTGAGTACTGCAGGATGGAATGAGCTCCCGTCTTTGTCCCAGCTCCTGCCAACCTAGCAGTTCTAAAGCAAGAAATTGCAAGTAAATAAATAGGGACCACTTTGGTGGGAAGGTAAACAGCATACAGTGCGCTCCGGTGTCTAGTCATGCCTGCCACATGACCATGGAAATGTCTGCAGCAGCAGACAGCGCTGGCTCTTCGGCTTTGAAACAGAGATGAGCACTGAACTCTAGCATTGGAGATGACTGGCTTTCAAGCCAGGTGTTGCATTAGGTCACCAATAGAAGGTAGTAAGGTCCAATTGGACCAATAGGGTGCCTAGAGTGGGGGAGAGGGTACGCCCCACACATGATTTGGACTCACTCAGGACTGGGAGGTCCAGGTTACTGGAATTTAACAAAACTGCAGCCGAGCTAGTGTTGGATGTGGAGGCATTTAAATTATCAAGGCTCATGGGAGTATATACAGATGGTGCCTCATTGCGGGGCTCTGACCTTTGGGCAGGGGTAACTGAAATTACATCACCCCCAGACACCTTCAAAGATCCATATGGGGCTGTTATTGTTGTTTTCCAGTTATCACTGTTATATTAATAAAGGTAACCCTAGTTATGTTCAATCTCATGTGGGCCTAAATTTCATAGAGAATTCATTGTGAAGATCTTGGTTTGGACCAATATCCTGCAACATCCTGTTGTATGATAGAGTTTCATAAATGGTTCTAAATAGCACTCGTTTGAAAAAAGAAATCCAGCTCCTGAGGCCTCAACTAAAGAGAAGCTTCTCATGTGGATCTTCTCCCTCCTCTTCCTTGTTTTTAAAATGTGAAGAGTATAGTTTGTAGTCTAGTGTACTGCATTTCGCAGTATAAAATGGAGTATAAAATGCACTGGAGTGCACTTTATTTATCATAGCACAGATATTATGACTTAATTGGTTTAGAAACTATATTAGGCCAAGCCGTAGCATCATGATTTTTGAGCTTCCCTGGTCTTCAGGCTTGGATAGTGTCCCTGATGATTGGGTGCCCCATGAGCCTTTCTGTCAGCTTCGTAAGAAGTACAGTAGCTTTGATAAGTTATGATGTTTTGATTCAAATGCTTGTCTTATTTCTAAAGAACTGTTTAATTATGTTATATTCAGAGGTAGCTATAAATTGTTCCTCTCTTTCTCTTTCATTGAAACAAGAGATGCATTTTAAACTCAAACCAGTGTTTTCTTTCTTTCTGGCATATTACTGGCTCTCAAGGTAAGGTACTCCACAGGAGATGGCTCCATGATCACAATGTCACATGGTCACTTCATGGTAACTTGTGACCAACCTTAAACAAATTCATGCCATGATTTCCAGAGGGAAAAATGTATATTTGAATACGAGTAGCAGCAGCTGCCGTCGCCAACTGCCAATTGAAGATATATGCTTTGATTTTCTTGTACTGATATATCTATATACATATCTCTGCTTTTATTCATATAGTTAAATAAAAAGTAAACGGAAATCCTGATATCATCATTGCCTCCTCTAATAAATGTACAGGGTGTAGATCTATGAGAATAAGTCATAGCATAATGCTGGGTCATAAATTTTCTTGGCAAACTCTTGGAATTTTGGCAAGAAATAACCTAGAATCTTCTTTGGGTTAGAGAGTTAATGTCAATGCTTTACATAGAGGGCTTTTAACCTGTCCCAAGCTTTTTCAGCTTTGGCAAATCTCCAAACTCTCACAATGAAATGTTTCTTTTTGTCCTTGGACAGTACCACATTGCAGGCGCACCCCCCAAAAAAGGACTCAGACACCGGTATAAGTGGATAACGGCATTGGGCCACATTTATTGATTCATGCCCTAGTCCGAATTATAAATTTCAATTGGTACTCCACCAATTATAATTCTTAAGGCAAGCAGGCCGCAGTAAAACTGGTAAGGTTCCTCCCAAAATTGCCAATGGCAATTGGCTACAATGTATCCATTTGTATCCATTTGTTTGTTTACAACAAACAAATTGTTGACCGTAGTCAATAAACTAACTACTGACCCCACCCTCTGACGCGTATCCGTAAAATAACGGGGTGATGCATGCTGACTAGCTCGTGCCATCACCCCATTGCCTGGTTCGTCGTTGACCGGACAACATTAACCAACTTGTGCCTATCTAGTGTTGGCCAGTCAATTGCGAACCTGCCGGATACCTGTGGGTCATAAATATTTACCTTACCAGTGCTACCCGCCCATGTGACCAAAGTCAATAGCAAACAAACCCCTATATCAAACCATAGCAACAGTGTGGGATGGGCAAAAAAGCCAGAACCCAAGAGCCAATTGTAGGTTCCAGCCAAAAATTCCCACCCGGCCCCAAAGCGACCCAAATATCACACTGTTCACTAGGGAGGGGGTGGAGGGAAAAACTTCTCCTCTCCGTCGCATTCGCAAAATGGCAGCTCGGTTGCCTCATGGCCACCCCTTTTAAAGAGGGATGGCCACGCCCCCTAACTACCCGGATGTCTGAGTCCGGGGGGGGCGCAGAGAGCGCGGCAGCCATTTTGGCGCCACGCTTTCATTGCAGGAGCACCCCCAAAAAAGGACTCAGACACCGGTATAAGTGGATAACGGCATTGGGCCACATTTATTGATTCATGCCCTAGTCCGAATTATAAATTTCAATTGGTACTCCGCCAATTATAATTCTTAAGGCAAGCAGGCCGCAGTAACACTGGTAAGGTTCCTCCCAAAATTGCCAATGGCAATTGGCTACAATGTATCAATTTGTATCAATTTGTTTGTTTACAACAAACAAATTGTTGACCGTAGTCAATAAACTAACTACTGACCCCATCCTCTGACGCGTATCCGTAAAATAACGGGGTGATGCATGCTGAATAGCTCATGCCATCACCCCATTGCCTGGTTCGTCTTTGACCAGACAACGTTAACCAACTTGTGCCTATCTAGTGTTGGCCAGTCAATTGCGAACCTGCCGGATACCTGTGGGTCATAAATATTTACCTTACCAGTGCTACCCGCCACACGGGGAGGCTAATAAAGACTCACCGCCCCCACCTAGACCGTCAGCTCGGTCAACAGGCCTGCTTGCAAATCTTCCAAAAAGAGGTTCATACCTCTGGGTGACAGATGGACCCCATCCCCTGTGTAAAGATCACAATTTTGGAGACTAATGGTGGGGTGTCGGATGACCCGCCCCAAACCCTTGTCAGCAAAGAACCGGGCTACAGCCCTGTTCACCGAGCGGCGAGCGCGGTCAAGGGCCTGGAGGTTGATACCTCCCCTGTAAGCGTGACGCGGTATTATGTCCGACCATAGGAGGGTTGTGGCGGGCCACACATAATGCAAATAAGCCAGGTCACTGCAGATCGTATGTTTTAACGAAAGGCCAGTGACCTGGCCTAAATCATTGCCCCCAAGGTGCAACACCAGGACATCAGGCGGTTCAGCATCCCTAATTGAGAAAAGGAATGGCAACAGTTCCCGCCATAACATTCCGTGCTTACCGTACCACCTGAGACATGCGGATGCACATAGTCCCAGCTGGGGTCCCCACTCTGTCGCCACAGCGTGCTGCGCTGCCCAGTGCACGTAGCTATGGCCCACCAGCCATACTGCCACCGGTGTGCGTCGACACACAGGGTCTGTAAAGGAAAAAGGAAACAGGACAGTGACTTAACTGGCACTCATAATTGAATAGGGCGAACGTACAATTGGAAACACTTCGAACCCCACCTCCCCATATGGCGTATATCAGCCCCAGAGTACCCAAATGCAGCTGCAGTAGAAGCAGCTCCTATTCTAAAATAATGGGTGCCGTAACGAGCCCCGGGGAGGCCAACACTGGACAGTGCCCTACCGGTCACCCTCCAAAATTGAAATTTGGTCAGGGGAGACCCATCTTGGTGGCAGAAAAACGGGCCAGGGTGTGTGCCACGCAGTGCAAGAAACTCTTGTAGGGCACCAACCGGACAGATGTCTGCAATGGAACAACGTAGCAGTCTTACACCACTGCCTACACCGTGCTGATCTACCTTTGAGGAATGTATCCTCAACTGAGCCCATTCATTGGAGACATAGACATCTTCGAGTTCCAGTGCCCTACGCGTTGCATCCGCCTTAGACAGTAGCACCAGCTCACTGATGCGGAGCGCTCCAAAAAAGGCTACCGTGGTAGCCGCATGAAACAGAGCTGCCTCATACCTGTCAAAACACAGGTCATGCCAGCCTCGTGCGAGGTGGGTAAGGACCCCTGGAGAAATTGGGTGGCGATTGTCCAGGCAGCGTCCACGTTCCCTCGTCCACCCCTCCAAAACATGTCGTATACGGAAGTCAGTTGTGCTGTCAGCATAACCCCCCCACCTTGGCCATGAATGCCAGGGCTGACAGCCTGGATGCTATGGTGCGGGGAGCTAGGCCCTGATTGTGTAGGTAAACCATAAATTGAAGCACATGTGCCACTGGAATGGGCCAAATCTCGGGAAACCGGAATTGAGGACAAAAAGCCTGGAATTGACTGAATGCATGGTGATACGCCTTACGCGTGCAGGGCGCCAGCGACATGCCGATCGCCCGGTTCACCTCTCCTTGCCAAACGTCCAAATCTCGTCCGGGAGCGGCGAGGGAAATTCCTCTGCGTCCGGAGCCAAGGCGCGGAACCGGGGGATCTGCAGGCGGGATAAAGCATCAGCAATATCGTTATTAATACCTGGTACATGCCTGGCCCTGAATAGGACATTGAGGCGCAGGCTGCGCAAAACGAACTGGCGCACTAACTCTATGACCCGGGGTGATTTAGATGTCTGAGTATTAACAATGTGCACTACTGCAGCATTGTCACACCAGAAATGAACCACTGAATTGGCCCACTCCGCACCCCATAGCATCAAAGCTCCCAGTATCGAAAAGAACTCGAGGAACGTAAGATCGCGTAAACGATCCATGCCCCTCCAAGTTGGAGGCCATCGGCCGTAGGCCCACCTCCCCTCGAAGTAAATCCCATAACCCAGGGACCCCGATGCATCCGACTGAACCTGGAACCGAGGGGACACCAAAAGGTCAGATCTCCAAAATGACACCCCGTTGAAGTCCTTACGGAACTTAAGCCAAATTAACATGTCGGCCCTCATGCCCTTGTTCAGTCGGACTCTATGATAGCGCCTGGATAGGCCAGCCATGGCGTCGCACAAGCGTCGAGCAAAAGCTCTGCCAGGTGCGACCACCCTGCAGGCGAAGTTAAGGTGACCATGTAAAACCTGGAGCTCACGAAGTGACACCTTGCGTCTGGCCAGTAAGGCCAAAATCAATGCAGTGATCCGGGAGACCTTATCCATGGGTAACCTGGATGCCTGCGAAACCGTGTCAATTTCAATACCCAGAAATGTGAGCTTGTTAAATGGGCCCTCGGTCTTTTCGGGTGCTAAAGGGACACCAAGTTCCTTCATTAGCATCTGAAATGTGTCAAGGAGACGCGTGCACGTGTCCGAGCCCCGTTCACCCCCGAACAAGAAATCATCGAGGTAGTGGGCTTCAGACCGAGAGCCAGACCTGCGAACAAAGGCCCACTGGAGAAAAGTGCTAAAACGTTCAAATGCTGAACAGGAGATGGAGCAGCCAAAAGGCATGGCTTTATCCACATAGATTTTTCCCTGGAATTTAAAGCCCAATAACTCAAAGTCGCCCGGGTACACCGGCAAGAGCCGGAATGTAGACTTAATGTCACACTTCGCCAAAAGTGCACCCGGGCCACAAGAGCGCACCATGCGCAGGGCCTGGTCAAATGATGTGTACCTTACCGAACAAAGGTCATCAGGGATGGCATCATTGACCGAATGGCCCGCCGGGTATGACAGATGGTGAATTAAGCGAAACTCCCCAGGTGTCTTTTTGGGCACTAACCCTAAAGGGGAAACCTTCAGATTGGGGAAGGGCGGGACGTGAAAGGGGCCAGCAACCCTGCCTGCATTAACCTCCTTAGCTATACTTAGGGCGGCCACCTCCTCCCTGCCCTTAAGGGAAAGTAAATTAGGAGCGTCTTGGGGGCACCTCTCCCCTTTGAATGGAATGTGAAAACCCAGCTGGAAACCCTCGAGAAGGTAGCCAGCGTCTTCCCTCCTTGGGTACACTGAGAGCCACCGCTCCAGCATGCCCACGTTAACCGGGGAGGGGGCTTTTTGAGTGACCAGCTCCATCAGCGGCAGGCCTGCCCCCTCCTTGTCCACCTCTACCTCTGCCCCATGACCCACCTGCTCGTGGACACGCAGCGGCGGCGTGGGGGCCAGCGCAAGAGGGACACTCATGCTTGTATCGGCACTGTTTCCTATTGCATGCACCATTGGCCGAGAAGCTCCAACACAGCAGGCGGGCTGGAACCCCCTGCCCCGCCACCTGGCGGGGAACCTGCGTTGGGGCGGCTCGCTGGACCGCATGTCCACAATGGTACCTCTCCCCAGGCGCGGGGCGCATGGGGGTCATGTAAAGAAGCCACAGCTTCTGACAGGGCTCGTCCCACCTCATCTCTGGGTGTAGGGGCACTCTCATTCGAAATTCCTCGTCGTAAGCCAACCACGATGGGCCCGGGAAATCAACCATTGCCCTGTAGATATTGTCCAAATACTGGACCATAGGAATGGCCAGGTCAGGCCGGGCCCTGAGATACACCGCCATATATATAAGATATGCGGGTAACCAGTTGGCCCACGTACGTGGTGGCTTGCGACGGCGAGATTGCTCTTTATCCTTCTCATCCTGCCCCTCCCTCTCTTCCTTGGTGGGTTCCCTGTTTAATAGGGAGAATATATCTACATACTCCCCCCGCCAAATCTTCTCCCTCGTGGCCTGCGCCAAATGATCCCGAGGGGCAAAGAATACCCGGCTTTCGGCAATGCCGACACCAGCACGGTAGCGATACGGGGCGGCAAGAGAGGAGCCTGTACTGTCCCTGTGACACCCGGGTGCAGTCCCTGGGGCGTAGACCCCCCCACCTAATGGACCTGTGTGAGACCACGTTGCACCCGGGTAAGCCAGGAACTGCTGCCCCCCAGCCCCGACATGACGCGGCCATGGCCACTGGAAACCTTCCCCTGAAGTGGATCGAGGTGTGGGGACATTAGCTTGAACCTGATACTCACAGGGTGCACCCCCATGGGCCGCCCCCACTGGGGGTTCCGGCCCACGGTGGGCGTCGGAGCTCGTGACCGAAATCGAGCTCTGAGGACCCATCCGACCACTACCTGATGGTAGTGTCTGCTGCGTGGGGAGCTGCGAGGCCGCGGCGGGCACAGACCTGTGCGCCTCAAGCAGCTCAACCCGACTGGCTGCCTGCTGAAGTGTGGCGGCTGCCACGGTCACCTGTTGGCAAAAAGGGGGCCCAGGTAGCAATGCAGACCCCCCCCCCCCCCGACGGGTTGATTGGTTATCCCCAGGGATGCCTCTAGCGCCACCACACGGGCCAGTAGAGCATCCACTGTCACCGAGCCCCCTGTGTACAGGGGGCCAGGCGGGCCAGACGGCCCACTGGGTAATGGTCCAGGGCCCGCTGCCATAGCGCCTGGGCCCGAGTAGGGCCATGCCCAAAAATCCGGCCCATGAGGGGCCGGGGGCAGGCCATGCTGTGAGACTGCACCCAGTCCTCCCCCCTGGTTGAAACCCATGGCCAGGGAATGCAGGCCGGGGGCCATAGGCCCGGTCACACCATGCCCACCCCCTTGCTCCGAGCCCATGGCCGGCATTTGCTGGCCGGGGGCCGGAGCCCCTGTAGGGCCTGCCTGGGGCTGGGTAGCCGTGGGCCACGGCCTGATCTGCCCCATCCCACCGGTCCCAGTGGGTGCCTCCGCTAAGGGGGCCTGTTGGGGGGGGCACAGTCGCGGTCCTCTGACCCGACTGCAGCCTCCTAGCAGGGCGAGCCGAAGTCGCCATAGCCTTCTTCTTAGGAGGCATATCGAATCGGATCCCTTGGAGGAATCTAAAGATGGGAAGCCGAAGAAAAGAAGCGAAGGGCGCGCTAAGCGTGCCGCAGCCAAAAAGGAGCTTCCCCAACGATGCGAAGAGCGACGGAGCAAAACTTCTCCTCTCCGTCGCTTTTGCAAAATGGCAGCTCGGCTGCCTCGTGGCCACCCCTTTTAAAGAGGGATGGCCACGCCCCCTAACTACCCGGATGTCTGAGTCCGGGTGGGGGGGGCCCCGCAAAGAGCGTGGTGGCCATTTTGGCGCCGCGCTTTCATTATACAAGT
Source organism: Bradypodion ventrale (assembly GCA_035047345.1). Lineage (NCBI taxonomy): Eukaryota > Metazoa > Chordata > Lepidosauria > Squamata > Chamaeleonidae > Bradypodion > Bradypodion ventrale. Next base: position 142,704,396 of record JAWDJE010000004.1, on the reverse strand, counting down.
ACAAAAAAAATCTTACAAATTCATGGTCATGAATAAGAATTAGGTTACACAGCATATAAAAATAATTTGTGATGATCTGTCATAATGTCCTTTGTATTCATCGTCCCCCCTTCATATATCTACAACTGAGCACAGGCAGTTAATTTCCCCATTATTGATACCATCCTTTCCTGCACTGCAATTTCAGTAATTCCACCACAAATATTTTCTACTAGGCATTCCTACTGCTATCTCTGTGGTTGCTTTCAAGATAGTAGAAATCAGCAGGGCCATACGGTGCAAACTAGGAAAGAGAGAGAAATCCGTTTGAGGCTTAAATAATAAAGTTCAAATGATTTATATTCTTTACCTTTTCTCGATGTTTCTGTTTACTTAGATGGTGCACGTACGGTAAGGGTAAAATTGTATCACAAGCCAACAGATAGAAATTCATATCTTAATTATGCCTCATACCACCCTCATTATCTTTGTAACAATTTACCATATGGGCTTTTTTTGAGAGCTAAAAGAAACTCCTCCATGGCAGCTGATTTTGATAATTCTGCTCGTTCGATTGAACTATTTTTAAAGCAAAAGGGTTATCTAGAGCAAGTGATACACAACTGTTTTGATAGGGCTCACAAGGTTTCTAGACAGCAACTTCTCGCTAATAGACAAAATTTAGATGAACGGAGAGTAACCTGTTCTTTCGAGTTCTCTCCATTGACCACTAAGATCAAGGCGATCATTTATAAATATTGGCACATAATCAGGCATATCCCTGGATGTGAAAATCCACCTCTTATAGGATTTAGAAAGACTTGCTCTATTCGCCAAATAGTCACATGATCAGACTTCATAGACTCTTCATCTTCCCCTATACCGATTACCACAGGACATTTTTTGTGTGGTCACTGTGTACATTGCACATTGGCTTGGGAAAAGAAGGAAATTCAGATACCGGGCAACAGTTTTAGGGTCATACTCAGAGAACTGACCACATGCAAAACCAAAAACTGTATCTATTTAATTGTATGTAAATGCAGTTTTTGTTATGTGGGTTGCACCACTCGTGAAATAAAAATTAGGGTAGGAAAGCACAGGTATAAAATTAGATTGGGTGACATGCAAGCGCCAATGGTCAATCACTTTATAGGATGACAGCATAGTGATAAGGATTTCAAGTTTGCAATACGAGAGACTGTCAGATCTTCTTGTTTTGAACGTGTTAATATTGAAAAGCAATTACTCCGTAGGGAGGCATATTACATACATTGTTTCAATTCTATTCAGCCTCATGGACTCAACGATGATTTAGATTTGTCCTGTTTTCTTTAAGACAATTGTGTGTCATCTTATACATGATTGTACCTTTAAATATGATAGAGATTTTGAGGTTCTTTGACGTCTGGGAGCATGGAAGGAATTAACACATGAGGCCCAGGATGCAAAAGAAACTTATTTCTATCTGAAAATTAATAACTGAAAATTTAATCTTCTTGTAAGCAGGTAATTATCTTTATTCATCATTTGCTTTATGCTTAAGTATGATGCTAAGTCATTGTATGCAACTCTTAGGTCTTATTGTATAAAGTATATATTTCTATGTGTTTTTTGTTGCTTGTATAGTGACACATTGTTTTTGTGCATGTTTACTTAGATTCCTGATCAAGTTATGAAAAGCCATAAATAATACTGGAAGGGCTTTGAATCTACTTGCACAGTAAAATAAATCATTTGAACTTTATTATTCAAGCCTCAAACGGGTTTCTCTCTCTTTCCTGCTTTCAAGATAGTGACATCCTCTATTGGGACTTTATTTCCTGGTACTGTATGCTTAAAAACTGAGAGCTGAGGTGAAGTATAATTACAATCTCTTACTGAGATTGCCTGGAACCATGAAAAATAACAATTTCTATAGATTATATTGCATATAGTGGCCTATAGTGGTCAGTTCTGGTAACGTGTCTTGGAAATATATACACATAAAGTATTTCTGGGATTATTTCCATGAATGTTTTCAGGCCATGGATAACTTAAATTGTTGGTACCAAACCCATGAATTGGGAGGGGGGGTGTTAGTGTATATTTTGCTTATCCAGTTCCCAAAACCACTGACTCCCACTTCACCCATTTATTCTTTCTACTATCCAATTTGAAACTAGCAAATTTTGTATTATTATGGAGGTGGATAACAGGGTGTTTTTTGTTGTTGTTCGGTTAGTGCAAAGATAAATGTCTATTGAGGACACTATAATGCAGGGGTGGCCAAACCTTTTGTTCCATGGGCCTGACCATACCCCCAGAACAGCTGAGTGGGCCGGACCATGCGCCCAGAAGCAGGCACATTTACAGCTGATGTAAACACACCTGCTTCTACTTCCAGGTGTGGAGGAGACGGCAATGGGTCAGATTGAAGTATTGGGGGCCAAGACTGACCTGTGACCCATAGGTTGGGAACCCCCACTTTAATGTATTATGAGGGGCAGAACATAGCCTTTGGGAAGTCCATTACTTGTCCAATTTGCTAATACATAAGGAAGCCAAATCATGCGGATAGAAAATTTCAAATGATGCACACTAGCATGAGTATTCAACTATGGAGGTGATAGTCACTCAGCTAATAAATGTTTTAATTAATATAAACAAACAAAACTGTACTCATGTTCTTGACATATTCTTTGACTTAGCTTTTTGAGACTGCATTTATACTGAATTTCTTATAGGAAAGAAAAGTTGGCAATCTGAAGTGGAAGAAGAAATGTCACCCAATGTCAATTCCAGAAGAATAAACATTCAATATTACAGCTTGCCAAAACTCTGCTCAAGACTGGAGAATGTCCATTTATCTGCAAAGGTCTGCTCATGCAAATTTTGCCCTCTGTGAAACTGCCAGCACTATAGCTAAGAAGTGGAAGTCCCTCTCAGGAGGAAGTGTGCTCATGATGGCTGCTGGGGATATTTTGACAAAGCTTCAACATTACCTCTCCTTTTCAATCCACAAGAATTGAAATGACAATCCTAGGTACAGTAAGCAACAATATAGCCAAATTATGTTGATCAGAATTAAAAGTCTCCTAACCCTGTTGTGATGTGAGATTTCTGCCGAGGTATAGATCAAAACTGAAGAATCATGTCAGGCTGGAAGGTCTTCCACCCATTTTTTGAAGCCCAAAACTAATTTGCTCCTGTATTGATTTCCCTGTGCAAAGAAAGAATGGCAGGAGTGAAATATTCTCTGCTGCTCTTTTATGCTCTAGGTGAACTTTGATGAAAGTTTAGTTGATACTTCCAATGTTGACTGAAGGCATATGTGATTGTTTCTCTTCCATCTTCCCCACATATGGGAGGGGCAATAGGGAAAAATAACACTTTCAACTGTCCTGGGGTCAACCTGCCAAACATGCATTGCCTAAATCCACTCTGGATTTTAGTCCAGGCAAGGGCAAACCTGTCAATCACAGCTCCGGAAAATACGGGAAATTACTGTGCATATGCAGGTGTGCATGCTCAGTAACACATTTGCACATGTGCAGAACCCATTTGTGCATGAACAGAACCCCTTTGTACATGAGCCGAACCCCTTTGCAATGGGTGCATGTTCACAGCAACCCCTTTCCCCGTAGTTCAAAATATGGGATGGTGGTGGAAAAGGGGAGGAACGAGCGCTAAAATGCGGGAAATCCTGGCCAATACGGGATACTTCAAAAGCGATAGATGGCAGGGTGGGGGTGCAATGTGAAGGAGAAGAACCACCGGTAAGGAGAAAATAATCGCAGAAAGGTGGGCCGAGCACAATAAAGGTGCAACAAATATTTAATAATTAAAAGTGAATTTTTCAGTATGCGAGAACTAATGGGTAGGACAGAGCAAGTTCTTACAGGATCATTTGCCAAAGTGTGAAAAATACAAAATGTTACGAACACATATCATGATGGAATGATGACAATCATATAATATTGTAAAAAGGCAGAATAAATCCACAAGAGATAATGACATACAAAGTGATCCAAACCCCAAAAGTTCAAGCAATTGCATATATAAGCAGTGCAATATTCAAAGTTCTAGGAAAAATAACACTAATGAGAATGCAGTCCTGGTCATAACGAAGTGGAGGACAAAGTCCTAAGAATAATATTCAATAAGCAAATCCTAGAAATATGTATCAAGAAGTTCACAGTTCACAGTTTGGTATCCATCTGGTAAAACTGGATATTTCGTGCAATTCTTCGTCATAAATTGTAACATCTGTGAAACAAATTGGCATGACTGTAATATATGCCCGAAACTGTGAACAATACAAATACACAATTTTAATACTAAAATACCTTACCACTTATAAGACTAAACATGCTCGAATACCTCTTATGGAAATTCCTAACAGGCTGGAGCATTAAAATAGCTATGTAAAGTAAGCATGTAAAGGCTAAAGACGGAAGAGAAAGAGAATCGTATGTAATGAAGAACACCTGTAAGTCCAAACAAAAGACATGGATCTTAAAGGGACCAATTCAATGGAAGTCGCTGGAACTGATATGAAACACGATGGTATCATTATAAAAATGCTGAATAATCTATGTCTATATTTAAACCTCTAGGAATGAGAGTAGAAAAATGATATATGTAGTATGCCTCTTTTTAAAAAAGAAACTGTTCGACACTTTCCACTAAATGCGGCTTGGGCTTATAGCTTTCAAGGTCTACTAACCTCATGTCCGTGCATTGGTGTTGTTTATCAAGAAAGTGTGCGACCATGGGGGCTTGCAAATTGGCATGTCGAATGCATGATTGATTTTCACCCAGTCTCACTTTAAGAGGACAACTAGATTGTCCAATATAAGCCATATTGCAAACACAAAGAATTAAATAAATGCAATTGGAACTATTGCAGTTACTGAACTCCTTAAGTTCTAATGTGAAGTTGCATCCGGGATATTCTACCTTGTTGGTAGTCCACATGAATTTGCAATGTCCGCAGGTGTAATGGCCTTAGGTAGACTAGAAAGTGGTAAATGTCTCAAAATTGTATCCGTTCTCATAATGATTTTGGCTATGCTCTTGGTACTGTGGAAACCAATGGTGGGAGGGTTAGAACATCTTGGAATGGAGTCCAGTATGTGCCAATGGTTCAGGATGGTTTTCTTGATTTTGTTTGCAAAAGGAGTAATATCTATGGACCAGAAAATGTTAGAAGCACTAGTAGTATCCTGTCAATGAAACAAAGAAGATCTAGAGCAGGTCCGTACTCTAGTCAGAGTGCTATTGATGGTGTGTTGAGGATAACCCCTGCGTAAGAGGGAACATCATACATTGCAAGCTGCCTTCATAAAATCCTGGTGTTCCGTCGAATTACGTTTGGCTCTTAGTAGAAGACTATGGGGTATTTTGCTTTTAAGATAGTGTGGATGGTATGACTGGTGTTGTAGATATGACTGTCTGTCAGTAGGTTTGTGGTACAAACACATCTTGAGTCTGTCATCATTTGCTATATAAACTGAAACGTCCAGAAAAGGAAGAGAATGAGGATCAGATGTATGTGTAAATGATAAATTGCTATTAAGGGAATTGATCCAGTTAACAAAATCCTGTACTAATGATGGGTTTTTGAAAACAAAACATAAGTCATCTATGTATCTTTTGTAATGGATAATCTGAGAATGAAAAGGGTTTTCACGTGGATCCAAAATAAAAATTCTGTCGAAATCAATCATATAGATATTGGTAACGGAAGGTGCGAAATTTGATCCCATAGAGATGCCTTGTAACTGCAAATAATTATTTTGAAACCTAAAAAAGTTGTGCTCAAACAAATATCAATGAGATCTAAAATAAAATGTGTAGGTTGAATTGGTTCTTGGCGAGAAGATAAAGTCAGAAAGAAGGATCTAGCATCTTGTAAGGGTATGTTAGTGTACAGAGAAGATACGTCAAGAGTAAGTAGAACGGGACCATTTGGCACGGAAGAGTTTTCCAATTGTTGTATAAAGTCTGCTGCATCCAATATCTATATGATTGATTTCAACAGAACTTTTATTTTGGATCCATGTGCTAACCCTTTTCCAGGATCACCTTGTAAGCATTGTAAAATTTACAGTTTTGTTGTTCAGTCGCACAGTCAATTCCGACCCTTTGCGACCCCATGGACCATTTTCCTCCAGGCACCCCTATCCTCCACCATCCTCCTCAGCCCGCCCAGCTCAGTGCTCATTGCATCTACAATACCATCTAGCAATCTCATCCTTGGGCGCCCCCTTCTTCTCCTGCCCTCCACCTTTCCCAGCATCACAGCCTTCTCAAGTGACTCCTCCCTTCTCATTTGATGTCCAAAATACTTTAGCTTCATCTTCACTATTTGTCCTTTCAATGAACAGTCAGGGTTGATTTCTTCTAATATTGACCTATTTGTTCTCCTCGCTGTCCAGGGGACTGTCAGGACTCTCCTCCAACACCACATTTCAAAGGCATCTATTTTTCTGTGCTCAGCTTTCCTAACGGTCCAGTTCTCACACCCATACATTACCACCGGGAATACCATCGCTTTGACTATGTGAATTTTTGTTTTCAAGGTGATGTCTCTGCTTTTCACTATATTCCCCAGGTTTCTCATAACTTGTCTCCCCATAATCAGTCGTCTTTTTATTTCATGGCTACATTCACCATCTGCAGTGATCTTAGATCCTAGGAAAGTAAAGTCTGTCACTGCTTCTACTTCTTCCCCATCTATTTCCCAGGGATTGATTGAACCTGTTGCCATTATCTTGATTTTCTTGATATTAAGTCTCAAGCCAGCTTTTGTACTCTCCTCCTTCAATCCAATCAAGAGGTTCTTTAGGTCTTCCTCACTTTCTGCCATTAGGGTGGTATCGTCTGCATATCTCAAATTGTTGATGTTTTTCCCAGCCATTTTGATCCCATATTATGATTCCTCCATCCCTGCATTGTGCATTATGTGCTCTGTGTATAGATTGAATAAGCAGGGTGATAAAATGCAGCCTTGTCTTACTCTTTTTCCTTTTCCAAACCACTCTGTCGTTCCGTGTTCTGTCCTAACTGTTGCTTCTTGGTTTGTGTACAGATTTATCATGACGTATATGAGGTGTTCTGATATTCCCATCTCTTTAATTACTTGCCACATTTTGTTGTGGTCCACACAGTCAAAAGCCTTGGTGTAGTCAATAAAACAAATGTCTACTTGTTTCTGGTATTCCATTGTTTTCTCCACCATCCAACATATGTTGGCAATGTGGTCTCTAGTCCCCCTGCCTATTCTGAAACTGGCCTGCACCTCTGGTAATTCTCTCTCCACATGTTGCTGAAGTCTGTCCTGTATTATCTTGAGCATCACCTTGCTGGCGTGTGGGATGAGCGCAATTGTTTGAAATTTGAACATTCTTTGGCATTTCCTTTTTTGGGATTGGAATGTACACTGATCTTTTCCAATCCTGTGGCCACTGTTTCGTTTTCCAAATTTGCTGACATATTGAATGCAGTAGTTTGATTCCATCATCTATTAGGGCTTTATTGTTTGCAGTGCTTTTTAGGGGCTTTCTGACTTCATTCTCCGAATGTATGGTTCGAGTTCAAATTTCTCATTATTGTTATTATCAGGAATGTTGAGGTCCTTTTTGTAGAGTTCCTCTGTGTACTCTTGCCATCTTTTTTTGAGCTCTTCTGCATCAGCTAACTCCTTTCCATCTTTGTCCCTTATCATGATCATTTTTGCTTTAAAATTTCCCTTCATTTCCCTGATTTTTTTTGAAAAGATCTCTAGTGCTGCCTCTTTTGTTGTTTTTCTCCATTTCTTTGCACTGTTCTTTTAGGTAGTTTTTCTTATCTCTCCTTGCTTGTCTTTTAAATTCTGTGTTCAAGTGATTGTAGTTTTTCCTTTCTCCTTTGACTTTTGCGTTCCTTCTTTCCTCTGCTATTTTAAGAGCCTCATCAGACAACCACTTTGCTTTCTTATGCTTCTTTTCTTTTGGTATGGTTTTATTTGCTGCCTCCTGCATGATGTCCTGCATCTCTGTCCATAGTTCTTCTGGCACTCTGTCTATCGAATCTAAGCCATTAAATCTGTTCATCACCTCCACCGTGTATTCTTTAGCGATGTTGTCTAGGTGATATCTGTCTGGTCTACTTGTTTTTCCTATTTTCTTTAGTCTAAGCCTGAATTTTGCAATCAGTAGGTTGTGATCTGAGACACAGTCTGCTCCAGGTCTTGTTTTTGCTGACTGTTTGGAGGTTTTCCATCTTTGGCTGTAGAGTATGTAGTCAATCTGGTTTCGGTGTTGGCCATCTGGTGATGTCCATGTATAAAGTTGCCTCTTGTGTTGCTCGAAGAGAGTGTTTGCTATGACCACTGTGTTCTCTTGGCAGAACACTATCAGTCTTTGCCCTGCTTTGTTTTGTGTGCCAAGGCCAAATTTGCCTAATTTACCATCCACTTTTTGATTTCCTACTTTGGCATTCCAATCTCCTAAGATAATTTGGACATCATTTCTTGGTGTCTGTTCTATGAGGTGTTGCAGGTCCTCATAGAACTGGTCCACTGTGGCTTCATCTGCACCAGTTGTTGGTGTATATATTTGGATCACTGTGATATTCAAAGGTTTGCCTTGAATTCTGACTGACATCATTCTGTCATTTTTGAGATTGTATCCCATTACTGCTTTCCTCACTCTTTTATTGACAATTAAGGCTACTCCATTTCTTCTAAGGTTTTCTTGTCCACAGTAGTAGATATGATGGTTTCCTGAGCTGAATTCGTCCATCCCTGTCCATTTTAGCTCACTGATTCCCAAGATGTCAATGCTTATTCTTTCCATCTCATTTTTAACCACTTCCAGTTTACCTTGATTCATTGATCTCACATTCAATGTCCCTATACAGTATTGTTCCCTGCAACTCTGTATTTCTCCTCCCCCTTTCCTGTCCCTCCCCTTATTCCTCTCTGTTGTGCTAAGCATCCTGTAACATTCAGACTGCTCCTTTGTTTTGCCTTTTGTTTTGGTCAATAGGGTTCTCTTGGCAAGCTTTGTGGCATGGTTTGCCGGTTTCTATGTCATTTTGCTCCCATCATACATGTTATCACAGTTTACAAAAACACAGTTTAAAACAGTTTAAACAACGTATTATCATGCATATTATCACAATTTAAAACAGTCTTTATGTCAGTTGCTATTTTAAGTCAGTGTAAAGTCTCTATGTCAGTTGCTATATTAAGTTGGTATAAAGTCTCTATATCAGTTGCTATATTAAGTCAGCTACATTATTGCATATCAGTTATTATCCTTTGCATGGGACTCTCACCCCTTGGCTTTCCTCCTCTGCCTTCTTTCCTTCTACTGCATGGTCCTCTCCTTCAGCGCTCAGCTGGCGCCTGGAGGCGGTGGATGGTGGCTTTCCCGGGTGGTGGATGGCGGCCTCAGGCTACAGTAGCCTCATAGCGGCAGCGGCGATGGTGGTCTTTCGGTGGCCTGAGGCTCCGGTGGACTCGCGGTGGCAGCAGTGATGGATGGCTTTCCCACTGCTCGCCTGGTCCTCCTCAACCCCCCAGCTGGGGGTGGTCTCTTGGTGGCCTCAGGCTCCAGTGGCCTTGCAGCAGTAGCGGTGGTGGATGGCTTTCCCACTGCTCACCTGGTCCTTCTGATCCCATGGCTGGGGGTGGTCTCTTGGCGGCCTGAGGCTCTGGTGGCCTCACAGCGGCAGTGGCAATGGATGGCTTTCCCGCTGCTCACCTGGTCCTCCTCACACCCCCCCCCCCCATGAGTATATTTAAGTATATTTCAGTAAATGTAGTTTGTGATACATTCTACATGTTGTAAACAAACATAAATTAAATTAAACAATATAACAAGCCAAGCAAGTTTTGTCAGTAAACAAGATCCTTCAAAACAGTGTGTTTGCACTGCACAATGACAGCAGTTAAATATAGAATATTATCAAAGGGATAATAACCACCTTACATTTATGCATGCAGCATAAAGAACAGAGAAGCACAATAGGGCAGATACATTAGATTAGCATAATTTTATTCCACTAGTCAAATGTGTATGTTGAAAATGGATTTTGTTTCAATTGCTGCATTTCTCCACAGGGTTTTAAAAATTTGATTCAAATTCCTGGCTGTTTTTATTTTGTTTTATTCATTTTATGCCACTGACTTTTGCTCAGTATCTTTTTATCACTAGATGTGTTTCACTAATCTGTTCCCAAACATTAACATTGTAGCAAACCTTTGCTAAAAATCCTGATTATTATATTTCTTAGAGATATTTCAAAATTTTGATTGGATATTTGTTTCTGTAGTCAACAGATATATTCACAGAATACTAAGAGGGCTATTACTCTATCTTCTCTATCTCTCAAATGGAAGAACTTGAAGTATCCACTTTTAAACAAAGAGGATGGAACTTTGTAGAACTCCACAAAAGTACCATAAAACAAAGCAGAGATTCCTCAGTTGTACTATCTGCTAGCCCTGAAGATAGCAGGAGAACCATTATAATAATGTTCTTTCTACATCAGATTGGTCCAGCATATACAACTCTTTTTCCTGGCAACCAAATGACATTTGTGGCCATCTCTGATTGTGACCTACCTGCACTTTTATGTTTTCCAGTAAGGGGCAAGTGGTTATTTGGTGTCAATAAGGTAACTCCATTTTTGGTTGATTTCAGCCTGTGTTATCACTGGGGATGGATTAAATTAGATGTATCAAACTATCTCTTTACTCAAGCAGCTTAATGAACTTGAGAAATGGCAAACTTCCTTCCTAATCCCTTACACACAGGAACAAATGAAGTTTTCCCCATATATATATATATGGTGTGTGTGTGTGTGATTGATTCCAGACACACACACACACACACACACACACACACACACACACACACACACACACACACACACACACACACACACACACCATATATACATGGGGAAATTTTTTTCCTGTGTGTAGGGGATTAGGAAGGAAGTTTGCAATTTCTCATACAGGCTTTACAAAAAGCTTTGGGGAATTGATTTAGGCTTCTGGGAATTGAAGTCCAAAAACCAAAGGATGGAAAACACTGGTTTAGATACAAAAATCATCCAAATTGATGTAATGCTTCTTAAGTCAACTCTGTTTAGCACAATATAGATTGATCCAAGTTGGGATAATTGGGCTATCTAGTTGCACCCTCACCGACCTATTTCAGGACAATGATATAATCATTGGTGTTAAAGACTTTTGAGTGGTCAGGAAAAATCAATGAGATAGCAGTTGTTCCATTTCTTTCCTGAAGAAAGTAATAAACCCATAGGATTTGGGTAGTTTTAATTCCTTGTCTAAAGGCAGATTGAAATGGCTTTTAAAAATCTACTTCACAAAAAGGAACATGAACAGTGATCAAAGCTCACTGCCTCAATTATTTTGCCCAAGATAATGTTTGGATGTTTGAAATTGGATCATTTGAGATTCCAGATATGAATTGTGAATTTTTTTGTACTTGTTTCACTTGGGTTCTTTCAGGGATTCTTCTTTTTTTTATCTCTATTTTTTTTTTTGGCATTGATCCTTTCATTTAACGTGAAAGATAAAGCTGCTTTAATTTGTTTCATGTTTTCCCATTTGTGCTTTCTGGCAATCCAAAAGACCTAACTCTTTAAAACTGCTCCAAAAATGTAGAGGAATGGCAACATAGAATCAATTTATTCAAAAAGTAGGCTGAAAAGAATCAGTAGCAGTAAAATTAGCAGGGAAAGAAACACTAAAGCACCAAAAATTTAGAGGGAAAAAATCAATAATATGAGTTAAAACCTCTGGGCCTGGACAACAGGGGGAAAACCAAGGATGAAACCAGTCATCCAGGCACTGGCTGCCTAGCACACAGAGAGACACTCATTCATCAAAGCAACCAACAACACAACAAGAAGACATAAATGCCCAAGTAGTTTTCAGCCAACATCAAGTACCATCCACAAAGCCCAAAGCTACACTGGAACAGACAAAGAGTCTTCTTCCCCATCCCAGCACTTCACTTTCAGCAATAAAACACACTCAAACCACCAAAATATATACCTTTAACAAAATAAATACATAGTAAATTAACAAATAATACTTTTAAAGTACTATTCAACAAAAGACTTGAAAGTTGCCATTGTGGAACAGAAAAATTGAACACTAAACGGAATCCTTGCAAGACTGAGTGGCTGTGGGTTAGGGGCCCCATGTTATCCTGGGAATTACCACCTTTGGTACTGGATGGGGCTCTTTTGGGGGTCCTCCTGGATTCATGACTCCTGCTCGATGAGCAGGTGGCAGTCATGGCCAGGAGGGCTTTCGCCCAACTTCGCGTTATCTGCCAATTATGCCCATTCCTGGACTGGGACTCCTTGCTTATGGTCACATATATGCTGGTCACCTCCAGACTAGATTATTGTAATGCACTCTACATGGGGCTGACCTTGATGACAATTTGGAAACTGCAGCTGGTTCAAAATGTGGCTGCCCACATGGTGATGGGATGCGGGCATTATGCCCATGTGACACCCCTGCTGCTGGAGCTGCATTGGTTGCTGGTGTGCTTCCGGGTACAATTAAAGGAGCTGGTGATCTCCTTTAAAGCCCTACATGGCAGTGGACAAGGTTACCTTAGAGACCGTGTCACTCCAAGGATATCTACCCATCCCACCAGAGCAGACCGGAGTGGTTCCCTATTGGTGCAATCAGCTAGAGAGGCCCACTTCTCTAGCACCAGAAGGAGGGCTTCTTCGGTATCTTCTCCCGCCATATGGAATGGTGGTTTTGACAAGTTCAGCCTGTAATTTTCTCATATTTGCTTCACTAAGCACATCCTTTATGCTGTTAAAAGCTGCCCATGCTGCTTGCCTTATTCTTGAAATTTATTTTGGTAGATAATGCCTTAGGTTAACCTCTTGCCTAAGGTATACATATGAATCAACTTCTTCTACTATCTCCTTCTCACATCTCATATCTATGGCTTTTGTGAAGGCACTCCATATTGATCTTCACTCTCATCTTTTGACTTTCTGTGACTAACTCTTGGAGCATATTCTGCACATCTACTGATTCTGATATTAACACTATATCATCAATGAAGCAAAGATGGGATAAGTACTTTCGGTTTATATGAATTCCCTTTTCCTTCCATATGTAACCTGAAACACAGCATAATCTTCTTCTTCGTCTTCTTCTTGTGCCATATCTGATTCCAAATATTGGCGATCATCATAGCAATCAGTCATGAAGTCTGTCCTGCAAATATAATGCTGTGGCCATTCATCTGCATTTCACATTGCAGTGTGATACCCATCCCACTGATCCAGCTCCATGAGTCACTTTCTGGTAGTGAGCCCTTTTGGCATGCAAAATCCTCCTCAGCCCCTGGCCAGTATTGATGAAGCTGCTGCCCTCCATCAAGATGGATTCAAGTGGGATTTAATCCATTTGGGGACCATCACTCTTCCTTGTGGACTTCACCAAGGCTACTATTCCTCAGGGTTTTCAGGTTAGTTAACTGCCACCCGATGCTCCACATTGAGTCACTGGCAGTATGGTCTACTCCAGTGGCTTCTGGGAAATGAAGTTCAAGAACATCTAGAGTGCCAAGGTTCACCAACACTGGTCTACTCTATTACCATAGCAGAATAACCTAGCGAGACTGTAGCATTATATTGCTCGATATTCTTCTAGTTATAGTTACTCATACATAACCTCTTATAAATTATCAAGCTATTCAATCATATCTAATCATATAGAAGTATTAAGCTACTCAATTATATATATTATGAAGTTAGAAATTACTTTATATGATTGTATTTTGTTTCTAAAGCATTTAAGTTTAAATTTTCATTGTTTATAAATATGTAATAATCTCTTCTGAGTATATCTGGCTGTTATGCCATAGCCTAACACTGAAGTAATTCATTATCCATAATTACTTAAAGTAGCAACTGATTATTCACTTAATTGCTGATTTAAGTGACAAATGTTGTCCTAATATTATCTTATTATCCATTTAAGATTTGTACTTTGTTATTTTTGTATTGATACACCATATATGTTTGTAGTTGTTCATATTATTATTATATTATTATTATAATTCAGACTTATATCCCGCCCACTCAGGTAAAATCGACAGGGTGGCTCACATAATAATTATATTATTATATGTACAGTAGACCCTCGAATAACGGCACTACTTGGTTCCCCAAGTAGCGTCGCTATAGGGGAAATGTCATTGTGCGGTTTTCAATGGCAGCTGCACTATCTAGCAACAAAAAGCTGTCATTATCTGCACAACGATGTTAAAAAACGACATTAACCTGCACAACGATTACGTTGTCACGTGGTGAGTGATGACGCATCGTTAAGCGGAAATGATGCTATTCGAACGTGTCATTAATCGAGGGTCCACTGTAGTTAGTAAAGGTAAAAGGTAAAGGTTTCCCTAGCTTGAATCCCCAGAAGCCTCAGTTAGTACATTGTCTGATCAATGCTTTGAGGAATTGACTTAGGCTTTTGGGAGTTGAAGTCCAAAAATCAAAGTTTGGGAAACACTGGGTTAGAGAGAGGAAGCATGGCGGCAATACTATGGCTGCCGCACTCTTTGCTGCCCCTGCCCCCATAGAGCCGGGCACTGAAGCCAGGCAAGGGGCAGAGCCGAGCTCCCCTTTAGGGGGGACCAGCTCCGCACAGCCTCGCTGGCAGTTCGTGCCGATCGGCTGGGCGAGGCACACGTTTGGCTTCGCCACCCAGCCAACCCAAGCTTCCACGAGCGGCTGGGCCATATGCTATGGTGCCGCTTGGGAGGACGGTCGCGGCGATCCACCGTGGCTCTGTGGTGGGCTTGCCCCAGCATTCACCAGCATGGCTTCTCCTCTTTCCGGGCTTTGGGCCAGCCCTCTTTGGAGCCGCAATTTTGCTGTGGCGCTCGGCCGCAGCCCCTGCGGCCTTCCAGGGGCCTGGTCCTTGGACTCACCCCTGTGGCCTTCGCTTAATTTTTTGAGTGGCAGCCCGCGGCCCTATGGCTGCCTCATTGCTTTTGGGGGCCCGACTTCGTGCCATGGTGGGGCTGGGGGAGTGGGCTTGCGGGGTTCCATGTGGGCCCCTCACATGTGCTGGGCATCAGCCGGAGGCTGCAGTGGCTCAAGTGGCTAACACGCTGACTGGGAGGCAGAGGGTCAGCAGTTCGATTCCTGAGTATTGCAGGAGGGAATAAGCTCCTGTCATTCTCCCAGCTCCTGCCTACCTAGCAGTTCGAAAGCAAGAAATTGTAAGTAGATGTGTAGGGACCACTTCGGTGGGAAGGTAACAGCGTTCCGGGTGCTCTGGGGTCTAGTCATGTCTGCCACATGACCACGGAGATGTCTGCAGCAGCAGACTGCGCTGCCCTCTTTGGCTTTGGAACGGAGATGGGTACTGCGGCCTCGAGTCGGATACGGCTGCCTTTTGAGCAAGGGACAACCTTTATGCCCATGCCTGGTTTGGCCCACCCACTTCTGGGCCTAGAACTCCTAACACCTTGGGCCTTGCTGGCCTGCGCTGCCGCCCTTGAGAGAGCTGTGGGCCTCGATGCCATGTTGGCTGCCCTCCAGCAGACGAGCCACTCGGCCCACCAAGATGTTGGAAGATGGCCCTCTGACGCTGTGAGTGCATCTGGTGAGTATGTTTGTCAAATATATTCACATCATGCCTTGCCCATAGTCAATTACGCCATAGTATCTGACAAGCTTCTTGTATCTTGCTAGCCCTTGGGATGAGTCCGGCCAGTTACTTGGGTTACCTGCAGTACACTGCACTGTCCTGCCTCTGGTGGCCATTACCATTGTGGTCATGCTGGGCAGTGCCCGGCAGTGGCCCGGCATTCCCCCCTATCAAACAACAACAACACATTTTGGCTTTACTCCGGGCTGGAGGAGAGGTGTCCGCTCATTTCTAGGATCACCGAGTAGCCAATAACTGTGGCTAACTCTGTCAGTATACATCCTATATACATGCATAGGCGGGGGAGTCTGGGGATGAGCGTAATTTGTCATTGGCAATGGAGTTTCCGAGCTCGATTAGCGCTTTGCCTTCGGGCAGCATGGAATGTTTATATGGGGCTCCCAATATCTGCATTATAGTTCAACTGGGTTATCTCACCACGGGCGGGGCTGGCTGATGATGTCTGCCAATACAGTTGCGAACTGACGCAATTCCCCTGGCCCCTGTACCATTCTGCATTAAAAAAGGGGGGCACCAATGCACGCCCATGGTAAACTTAATTGACTACTTCCCCATTATCTGTGTAATTGTTTACAGGAAGGGAACAGCCATGATACACGTTCACAACCCCTGGTCACTCTTTAGAAATCATGCTGAACTGGGCATACCAGTCACTTTCAAAAGACTGAAGGCCCGGCCATGACTCTAATAATTTCTGGATGGCATTTGACTCTTGGCTTAGTCACCCTGGTTCACCTGGGGATATGTGGTCTGAACCCGGACATGAACTTGCCCATTTTAGTGGAGCGTTGGGTTTAACCCTGTTATCTCACGGTGCTTTGTTGATATTTCAATCTCCTACCAGGGTAATTACGCCTGGCCGGGTTTTTGTGGGGTTCCCGTGCAATGTTTTGGTGGGTTTATATGGACGTACCATAGAGTCTACTCACATACTACCCTATGGCCGATATGCGGGTATGGACAGCATTTCCAGCCTACTTCACGGGGGTTGCCTTTTGGAGCCCCGGACTGTACATCACACCTATCTGTCAGGTCCACCATGTGCCGGTAACATTGGGGTATGGCGATTATTTCAATGGCCAATGGTGCTTTGGCAGTGGCCTGATATATTGCAGGGCACTGAATCTTTTGCCATCCAGAGGCCCAGGGGACGTGAGTGAAAGATACTGCCCTTCCCCCCCATCCAGAGACCAAGGGCCAGAGAGAAGGAAAAGGCACCAGAAGGAAGACACAGGCCTAGCTCTGCTTTCCTGCCCATTTGCCATCCAGAGGCCCAGGGGAGGTGAGTGGAAGATACTGCCCCTCCCCCCATCCAGAGACCAAGGGCCAGAGAGAAGGAAAAGGCACCAAAAGGAAGACGCAGGCCTAGCTCTGCTGCCCATTTGCCATCCAGAGGCCCAGGGGGATCCCTCCTAGAGTAGCAACACCCCAGAGGGCAAAGAAGAAGGGCCGCGCTGCCACTCCAGCAACCGCGGACACCTCCGGAGACCCCTGACCACCCCCAGGAGATTCCATCTGCAACCACCAGCACAGCAAGGCCTGAGTCGGTGCCTTTGTCCAACTCCATGCGGCCGAAGGGAGGCGAGAGCTGCTGTATGCATGCATGCATGCAAAGGATAAGTAATCAAAATGAAATAATATAGCTGACTAAACATAGATGGCTTATAGCAACTGACATAGTGACTGTACAAGAAACTGACTTACATAGAGATTTGATATAGTGGACTTTTTCTTTCTCTCTTTTCCTTTCATTAATTAGTCCAACTTTTACTTTGATACTATGTGATAAACTGTGATATTGTGCATAATAATACTTTGTTATAAAACTGTTTAAACTGTGATAACATGTGTGATGGGAAGAGACTGGCGTAGAGACCGGCAAGGCATGCCACAAAGTTTGCCAAGAGAACCCTATTGACCAAAACAAAAGGCAAAACAACGGGATGCTCAGCACAGCAGATCTGAAAAGGGGGAGGGACTTGAAAGGGGGAGGAGAAATACAGTGTTGCAGGGAACAATACTGCATAGGGACATGGAATGTGAGGTCTATGAATCAAGGAAAACTGGAAGTGGTTAAAAATGAGATGGAAAGAATAAGCATCGACATCCTGGGCATCAGTGAGTTAAAATGGACAGGCATGGGTGAATTCAGCTCTGGAAACCATCATATCTACTACTGTGGGCAAGAAAACCTCAAAAAAAATGGAGTAGCCATAATTGTCAACAAAAGAGTGAGGAAAGCAGTAATGGGGTACAACATAAAAAATGATAGAATGATGTCAGTCAGAATCCAAGGCAAACCTTTCAATATCACTGTAATCCAAGTCTATGCACCAACTACTAGTGCAGATGAAGCCACAGTTGACCAGTTCTATGAGGACCTACAACACCTTATAGAACAGACACCAAGAAATGATGTCCACATTATCTTAGGAGATTGGAATGCCAAAGTAGGAAACCAAAAAGTAGATGGAATAACAGGCAAGTTTGGTCTTGGGACACAGAATGAAGCAGGGCAAAGATTGATAGAGTTCTGCCAAGAGAACGCAGTAGTCATAGCAAACGCCCTCTTCCAGCAACACAAGAGGCAGCTTTACACATGGACATCACCAGATGGCCAGCATCAAAACCAGATTGATTACATACCCTGCAGTGAAAGATGGAGAACCTCCATTCAGTCAGCAAAAACAAGACCTGGAGCAGACTGTGGCTCAGATCACAGCCTACTGATCACAAAATTCAGGCTTAGACTAAAGAAAATGGGGAAAACAATTAGACCAGACAGATATGACCTACACAACATCCCTAAAGAATACACGGTGGAGGTCATGAACAGATTTAATGTCCTGTACATGATAGACAGAGTACCAGAAGAATTATGGACAGAGACGAGGGACATCATGAAGGAGGCAGCAAGAGAAACCATACCAAAAGAAAAGAAGCGTAAGAAAGCAAAGTGGTTGTCTGATGAGGCCCTTAAAATAGAGGACCATCTAACTACAATGAGGTAGCTATTGTGTATGCAAGCAGCTCTCCCGATTCCGCACGCAACTCAGCTGCCACAGTAGTGCAGCTGAGGAAGCTCAGCCCTTGCAGCATCAACTAACCAATCAGCAGGTAGCGTGGGAAACCACCCAGTTTCAGGTGTACCTTAGTAGCTACGCAGTACGCCCCCAATGTCACTGCCACCACAGTCAATGAGTATCCATGGTGGGGAATTCAAATACAGTATATAAGGAGCTGCATCTCCTACATGTGCCCATGTACAGTTTGACCATGCTGAAATAAAGAAGTGTTTAGCCCACCTGCCGGCTCCATGTGCAATCAATCTGCCTACATCAAAGAAGCCCCAAGTAATGCTGGGCTTCCATTTTCTCTGTCTCTGCCAGTTTCCATCTTTGCTAGCAAAGTTGTTTTCTGGATGAACTTAGTGATGCTGTTTGATGGATTAACTTTCCTTAAAGGTGAAGGGCAGTGAAGCTATCTGTGCTGTGCTGACCTTTGCATTCTGAAGTGGATAATAATACTTATATTCATTATTTTATTTATTTATTTATTGCACATTTATATCCTGCCCTGCTGGTGGGTACACCACTCAGGGCGGCTAACAATATAATAAAAATTACAATAAAAACAATTCAATGACAATAACTAAAAAACAAACCTAACACCCCAATTAAAACCAGCATTAAAACACAAACAAATCATCATTAAAAAAAACAACCCACCCCCACCCTAGCCCTGTTAAAACAGAATAACCAAGCCTGGGGGGCAGCCCCTCACATAGGCTAAATCAGCCACCGGGCCTGACTGGTAGAGTCAAGCATGCCCCAAACTTGCTGAAAGAGCCATGTCTTCAGCCTCTTTCTAAAGGGGAGTAGATCCATCTGGTAAGAGGTTCCACAGGGCTGGGGCAGACACGGAAAAGGCTCTTTTCCTGGTCCCAATAAGATGTACTTCTTTCACTGATGGGACCACCAGTGAACCCCTCCTGTCTGCCCTAGTAGGACGGGCTGAATTCCTTGTGGCGACACGGTCTCTTAAGTAAACTGGTCCAATGCCATGAAGGGCATTCATCCTCTACCCTTGAGGGAACTTAAGTGTGTATTGTACTTAAAAGTGAATAGATTTTGGAATATTTGGAAACCTTTTGTGGATCATTCCCTTATGGGGGAGGATAGAAACAGACCTGTACCTGAACAAAGTGAATTTTGGAAATAAAATAATGAGATATTCTGAGCTCTACAGGGCAATGTAAATAGACACTGGGTGATGATTATTTATAATTGTATTATTGTATTTTTTCTTTTGTTTTTCCCATCCTATCCATAATTGCATATTATGACTTTATGGGGAAATGAGTATTGGAACATTAGTTAATGTTAGAGAATAACCATTAAGTCAAAATTTAAGAGATTTTTTATTATTATTATTTTAGGATGGTGTTAAGATTTTGATTTTAAAAAGATAGGTATAAAAATGTATTAGGATAGGTGTGTATATTTTTTCTCTTTTTTTTCATTGTTTTGTGTATATTGGTTTTTTGTTTCTTTAGTATGTTGTTTTTTCTCTTGTATTGTGTTTTGTATTTTATTTGTTAAAAAATTTAATAAAAAGTATTATTAAAAAAAGTGTGTATTGTACTTAGGTGTTCATGCTCAGTACAAAATGGCAAGTGGTGGTAAGTATCAGCAAGACATTCATTCAACAGCAAGACATTCATTCATATCTCAGCACAAAACCACAGTCATTGGCTTGATTATGGGCTATAAAGAAAAACTATTCAGCCCATCTGCCTTGACTGTTAAAGCTGGAAAACAATATTCACTATGATATTAAAGGTTTTCTAATAAGTATATTCTGCTGAATCTACTGCTGCTTCCACACTCAAATTTAGATTTATTGTTTCCCAAATGTCTCATCTTATAAAGGGCTGATACCCACAGCATTGTGTCACAATGACATCCTTGAGGCCTTGTAAAACATACTATTATTCCATTATTTCTGATTTTTCAAAAAAAAATATAACTGGGTTGTTAGAAGCTTGTCTAGTGTTTTGGCTCGAGTTTTCACATTGTTAGGCCAGTTTCCAATTGGTCAGCAGATGGCTGGTGCTCTTTGTGTCTCTCATCCAGAGATTATTACATGCCAACTGCTTGTTTTGCAGGCACTTGATGTATAGGGCAGTGCCACAATTTACTTCAGTTTGCACGGCTAAATTAGATTTGGTCTCCTGAATTAAAGAACAAAAACAAAGAAGCTTTTAGGACAGCACATATTTACTTGAAATTGAAGAAACAGTTATTTATAAACACACTTCTTGTTTCTTCATGTGATTCATCACTTTACAAACTGGTTAACTGATCTGCAATCCAGTTAAGATAAAATAGTAAAGGTAAAGGTTTCCCTTGCTCAAAAGCCAGTCATATCCGACTCTAGGGTTCAGTGCTCATCTCTATTTCAAAGACGAATAGACAGCATTGTCTGCTTCTGCAGACATCTCCGTGGTCATGTGGCAGGCATGACTAGACATGGAACGCTGTTTCCTGGTCCCATATTTTGTCCCTGCCAGCTCTGTACATTTAAATCAGGTTAAACTCAAATGCTCCTGCATACTTTCTGGCATGTAGATCAGGGTCCAGTTTACAAACAACATAAGACAACAAAAGCAAGAAATCCCTTTTTTTATGGAATACTGTATTGTACTAAAATTTAAGCTTTTTAAAAACCCTAATAGGAAGAGAAACTGAGGAAGTTCATTATGAGGCCCATAGTCTCATTGTAAGTTTCTACTCAGATCCAAAGAAGCATTATCAAAGTTTGTCCTATAGATTCTAGCATTCCCTAATAGCAATATAATGTGGAAAAGTCCATTTTGTTAAGACCTTAGTGGTACATGGGGGTTGTTTTCAAGTGACCAGAAAGTGAAAGTTATTTCTGCCCCATGGTTTTTGTTTCCAGGCTTGATTTGCTCTAGGGCCCACTTGATCTTTTTTTTTTTTTTTTTGGCAGTCAAGGGCATCTTCAGTGCCATATTTCAAACAAACCAAGTGTTTCCTTAGTAGCTTTCTTTATTGTCTAGCTTTCATGCCCATACATGGTGGTTGGGAACACAAGTCCGTGTATGATCTTGGTCTCCAGTGACACATCTTTACACCTGATGGTATTTTACTAATTATTTCATTACTACTTTCCCCAGGCTCAGTCTTCTGATTTGTTGGATGCAGTCTTGATTTAGATTGATTATTGAACTACAGTATACAAAATATTTCACTATTTCAATTTCTTCATTGTCATCATTAAAGTTGTGTAGTTCTTCTGTGGTCATGATTCTGCTCAAGCAAAAAATTGGCTGCTTCATCACTCTGCAGACATGAAAAGGATTTTACAGACTGAAAATAACAATGTTAAATGGCATGTCTGTGTTAAAACTTATTTAAAGTTGGAAACTACTTGTCAATATTCTTTGTCCTGGTGCTGCACTAGAATAATACATAGGTATCCATCTACAGCAGTCCTGTAGCTGTATTTAACTACATTTGTTCATATAACTTTTGCAATCCTGTGCTAATCTCGCTAAGATTTATGATCAGGCATTGAGCCACTGCTGCTGCCACACACTGGTGCAGCCTATATCTATACCTATAAGAATGTGTTGGGCTGTGCGTGTCCGGAATGTGTGTCCATACACATCCAGCCTAACCCATAATGAGCTGGCCACACTTACCCTAAGACCCAAAACCCAACCCCACAAGGGTTGAAGCCGAGAGTGGGGCCAATGCCCCACAAACCCAAACAAAAAAACTATGCTTCCATGAATCCTGCGTGCCACGCCACCCCTCAGCCAATCACGCAGGAGGACGCATGTGCGGAGGAGGTGGGACAACCGCCATACATGTTAAAAAACAACAACAGCCAACGCACACCCAAAACAACTCAGCCCAGGGCCCTGCCTTACCGAGGCAGACAGAGTCCAGGCTGAGGGAATGGTCTGCCTGCCGCCACTTCTGCGCCACCTGAGGGGAAAATGCAAAGGCAACAGCCAGCGATCTGTCAGGGGAGGCATTCTCCCTGCTGGATCGCTGGCTGCCGCCTTTGTATTACCCCACTGCTGTTTTGAGCACTAACATGAAACAGCGGAGGGGGTAATACAAAGGTGGCAGCCAGCGATCCAGCAGGGAGAGCACCTCCCCTGATGACTCGCTGGCTGCCTGTTGCAGGAGTTCCGCACACTGGGTGGAAGGGCAAGGAAGCGTAAAGAGCATAGTCCACGTAGCTTGATTATCTTGGAAAGCAAAGACACCCCTGGTAGGGGATCCATCAGTGAAAACAGTTAAAGCATTTGGGAGAGGGCATTCCAGCTGTAAAGTAAATAGGCGGCAAGGCACCTGATGAATAAACTGCAAACATGGATCCTTAGCAGTGGAAAAAGAAATTTCATTAACATACTCTGCAAATGCTAGTTGACAGGCACTACAGGTTTCCATGAGATTACGATGTTCAGCAAAAGTTATAGGGAGGAAACAAAAAAAAGCATCAAAATCAGTTCCTCCAGTGCCTGTGAAAGCAAATAAATGTTAATCTGAAAAATGCAAACTGTTACTCTAACAGCAAAAAATAAATAACCTGGCTGGGCAATTCCAGCTCAAACTTGTACCAAAATTATTTTATCAGTCCCAGGCTGATGGACTGAGAGGAAATGCTGTGTTCCTCTGAGTCAAAAATAGCAATCCTGAAAGAATAAATGATTAATTCTCTGAAAACAAGCTGTGATGAGGGACTGTAGAAATGAAAATGCATAAGTTGACTAGGATCCTTATTTCACCAAAAATTTATGCTCACGATGACCTCAACCAGCGGAATCACATTCAGGAAATCTCCAAACAGTTTTATCTACACTCTGGGGGTGGATTAACAAAAAACAATTCCCTTCCCCCAATCCTGGTCAGCCGAGAGATCAGATTTTAGCTTCTCTCTCCACCCCTCTGCCACAGACAGGTGGCCAGTCTGTGCTGTGAAAAAAAGGTGGGGAGGAAGAGAGCTTGGTTTACACAGGCATTTGCCTGCTCTGAGCCAAGCAGAAAAGGAGGGGGAGTGATTTCTTCTCCCCTCAAAACCATTCAGTGCAATTCCCAAATAAAACTGATTTGGGGCGCTTTTATCCAACTTTGTCTATCTTACACAGATAAATGAGTAACCACATGTTCAGAAACTGTTTACTGTAACATTTCCGATAAGAAAAAAAACACAACTTGATTAATTTGTCCAGTAGGACGTGAGAAGAAACTATGTGTTAGCAAGCATCCCATTTGTGGAACCACTGTGTTTCCAAATTTACTTTTCTAAAATGGCAAAATGAGCCAACATGAAGAGAGTCTTCCTTCCTCTCTACCCTAAAGGCAACATGCAATTTTTATTTTTCAAATTGTTCCCTAATGATTGCAAACTAAAATTTCCTGTGACCCAGGTGGGTCACTAATTGCATTTCCACACCCAGTTTAAAAGGATGGCTGTATTCAAACTTAATGTCCCTGCTATATTCTTAATTTCTAAGTTACTGACCTACCCACTTTATGTTCCCCTAGATATAAAAACAAGGTATCAAAACCATGAACAGAATTCACTATCAACATTCTTATTATTATTTTTAGAACAACCCCAAAATATCACAAATACCATCACACACAATCATGCAAACACAAATTCTCTCACTTATACACACATTCTCTGGGTGCCCACGCACTCCACATTCTCAGCACACATTAATGTGTTCAAATTCCATATTCCTTCTACTACCCGCAGAAGGAACATGGTTTTCCCATACCTTACTGATCAAATTTTAGTCATGATTTCTCAGAATGCTTTATCAGCCACCCTGGGTTAAGTGCTTCCATTTCCACATGGGCTACAGACTTTTTCTCTAGGGTTCTATCCTACCCAATCCCTTTTGTGAACTGACACTGCAATTTTGTCTCCCTGCCCATCAGGTCTCTGTGGACCACAGAGCAAGCCATGGCCCGATCAGTCCATTCTTGCATGAAAACCACATACTGAGATGGGGTGATCATGGCTTTGATCATCATTCTCCAATCAGGAGGAAGCATGTCAGTGTTGTTCTCAAGCCCTTCTACCATCGAAATGGTGAAGTAGCTGAGCATGCCATTCTCTTTGATGCTTCTCCTGAGCTCTTTGTAAATGCCCCAGGACAGATTGTTGTACTGTCAAACTCCCCCTGTTCCCATGACAATCAGACAAGCAGCCAACAAGGGCATTGCATAACTGACATTCTCCGCGTTCCCCCTCCACACAGCTTCCTGAGCCATTTCTCTCAACCCCTGGTATGGTTGGTGATCACCAGGATCTGGATCTGGCGGAGAAGCATATGGGGGGGGGGGGGTTTCAGCATGGGCAGAGCCAGATCTGCCAGCGGGAGCAGTTGGGGAAAAGATGCTGTCTCTAGCTCATATTGAAACAATGCATTCCTAGGGGTGCCTTTGTTCCCACCTAGTTGGGGGTGATTTCAGCATGGGCAGAGCCAGATCTGTTGGCGGGAGCAGTTGGGGAAAAGATGTTGTGTCTAGCTCATATTGAAACAATGCATTCCTGGGGGTACCTTTGTTCAGTCTTTCTATAGCCTCATAACAGATTTACCAAGTATGGAGAACAGCAACAGACTTGTCGGGCTCCTCTCGAAAGAAGTCCCCTATTCTGTGCCAGTCTTTAAGGGACAAAGAGCCATTCGCGGGATACCATGGATATTCTTTAGCAATTTTCAAAAGCAGATTCTCAATGTTAGTTTTCTCATTCTTATGGTTACATTTGCTTACTAGAAGTTCTAGGTCTTTAGCATGTTGTTGTTAGTCTCTGACCCATTGTTACTCACCCTGGGAGCTGAAGCTGAGGGATGCATCTCGACGCCTATTTTCCAGGTGAGGGTGAGCGATCGTTGCCATTGGTCACCTCACACGGGGCACCACTTGTTGCGGGAGGAAATCCTGATACCATGAAATGCCCAGGCAAAGATACAGTACAGCCGGCTGCCTGGGGAGAGCTCTCTTGAACCACCCCAACCAGTATCTTTTATTTCCCAAATTCAACAGCAGATATGAATACAGGAACAATAGTGCATTCAGTAGAAAGAGAGCAAAATGGATTACATAATGAACAATAGAGAGTATTCAGCCGTAGGTTACATTCGGCATACATTGTTTCTAACATTAGGGTACCGTGTGAGAATCATGCAAGCTACAGTACGTGATTCTGATGGGTTAGAGCAGCTAAGATAGCATACTAGCCTTGTGAAACCTGCGTGATCAGTCTCTCCATAGTAGAAGCTTAGACCTTGATTACATGCATACTGACATTCTTTCAGGGAAATATTGAAACATAGTAAAGGGATGCAGGACATCTCTCGGGAGAAACTCAGAAGCCAAACAGGAGTGTTTGCACTCTCATGAACTTGGCTTATGGTTCATCCCTATCAGATTCCCACATGCCCCCACCATTCTCCAACAGCTGCCGCTTTTGCATTTCCCCCTCAACTGTTTCTAAGGTTGTTTCGTGTCAACCTTTGAAACAGTTGAGGGGTAATTGCAAAGGCGGCAGCCAGTCATCCGTCAGGAGTGGCACTCTCCCTGCTGGATCGCTGGCTGCCTCCTTTGTATTACCCCCACTGCTGTTTCGAAGGTTGTTTCGTGTCAGTCTTCAAAACAGCTGATGGGGAAATGCAAAAGTGGCAGCCAGCGATCCATCAAGGAGAGCACCTCCCCTGACGGATCGCTGGCTGCCATCTTTGCATTACCCCTTCAGCTATTTTGAAGGGCTGGCAGTCACCTACCCTATCCGCAGGGCCCAAGTGACCCGACCAGCGAAGCCGGTTAGATATGCTAGTACTGTATATATATTCTTTTTCAGTCATCTTGAATGTTTTGCCTTGGATCCTGACTGGGATCATGCTGCCATTTTTGCGAGTGTATTCTGTTACTGCTTTCCTCACTCTTTTATTGACTATAAGGGATTCTTGTTTACAGTAGTAGATATAAGGATATAATGGTCCCTTGAGTTAAATCCACTCATTCCCATCCACTTTAGTTCAGTGATTCACAGGATGTTGGTGTTCAGTCTTGCCATCTCATGTTTGACAATGTACAACCTACCTTGATTCATAGATCTTACATTCCAGGTTCATATGCAATATTGTTCATTAGGAGCATCAGACTTTCCTTTCACCATCAGACACATCCACAGCTGAATGTCCTTTCAGCTTCAGTCCAGCCATTTCACTTTTTCTAGGGCTACTTGAACTTACCCTCCACCTTTCAACATCAGCATATTTGACACCTTCCAACCTGAGGGGCTTATCTTCTAGCACAGGAGTTGTAGCCTTTTTAAACTGGGGGCTGGGTACACTCCATTAGACAGCTTCGGTGGCTGGACAGCCATTTTGCCCTTCCTCCACCACATAGCTCCTTCCTTGTATGTTGGAGGTGGTGGTGGGCCACATGAAATGGTGTCATGGGCTGCATCTGGCCCATGGGCTACAGGTTCAGAATCCCTGTTTTAGTGTATTGATACTGTCCATGGGTTTTCTTGGTAAGAATACTGGAGTGGGTTGCTATTTACTTCTCCAGTAGAACATGTTTTATCAGTGTTCTCCACTATGACCTATCTATTGGGGGTGGCCCTACATGGCATATCCTATATCCTCATCAAACTACAAGTCCCCTCACCACAGCAGGTCAATTATCATTGAGGGGGTCAAGGTTTAGGAAGGTACATAGGTGAACAGTGATATTTTAATACTGCATGGTTTTTGATCATTCTCCCAGCTTAAGAATATAAGAACAGCCTTGCTGGAAAAGGCCACAGCCCATCCAGTCCAGCATTCTGTCTCACACAGTGGCTCACCATTTCCTTCAGGGTATTCCCAAGGAGATACCTTTACCTGCTTAGGATTCCCTGGAAATGGCATTGAGTGATATCCTGCCTATCTCTCCAACCTGGAGGTTGTCCTTAAGTATTCATAATTATAGCCATTGATACCCTTGTCCTCCATGAACTTGTCTAATCCTTTCTTAAAGCTGTCAAGACTGACAGCTGTCATCACTTCTTCTGGCAGGGAGTTCCATAGACCTGTAATCCTCTAGGTGAAAAAGTACTTTCTCTTATTTGTTTGAGAACTAGTACCCAAAAGTTTCATGGAGTGTCCCCTAGTTCTAGTGTTATGCGATAGGGAAAACAGTTTTTCCTTATCTACTTTGTCTACACTGTGCATGATTTTATAAACTTCAATCAGGTCAGCTCTTAGACGCCGTCGTTCAAGAGTGAAAAGGCCCAACCGTTGCAG
Organism: Bradypodion ventrale; assembly: GCA_035047345.1. Classification (NCBI taxonomy): domain Eukaryota; kingdom Metazoa; phylum Chordata; class Lepidosauria; order Squamata; family Chamaeleonidae; genus Bradypodion; species Bradypodion ventrale. The sequence goes on along the minus strand of JAWDJE010000004.1, from coordinate 142,676,341 downwards.
CCTCAGATGGTAAGGAAGGTGTTCCAGTCCCCTAATAATTTGGGTTGCCCTCCTCTGCACTTTTTTCAACTCCATAATATCCTTCTGGAGGTATGGCGACCAGAACTGTACACAGTATTCCAGATGAGGCCTCACCATAGATTTATAAAGAGGCAAAATGACACTTGCTGGCTTATTTTCTATACTCTTCCTAATGATCCCTAGCATTGAGTTTGCTTTTTTCACTGCTGAGGCACACTGGGTTGACACCTTCATTGAGCTGTCCACCAGGACACCAAGGTCCCTTTCCTGGTTTGTCACAGAGACTTCAGAACCCATCAGTTTATAAATGTAATTGGGTTTTTTTTGCCCCAACATGCATCACTCTGCACTTAATAATGTTGAAGCTCATTTGCCACTGTTTTGTCCACTCATCCAGTGTCAAGAGATCCCTCTGGAGCTCCTCACAATCTCTCACAGTTTTCACTACCCTGTATAATTTAGTGTCATCAGCAAATTTGGCTACCTTGCTATTTACTCCTACCCCTAGATCATTTTTGAAGAGGTTGAAAAGCAGGGGTCCCAGTACTGAACTTTGGGGGACCCCACTCTTTACTTCCCTCCACTTGGAGAAGTGTCCATTTAGTGCTACCCTCTGTTTCCTGTCCCTTAGCCAGTTGCTGATCCAGAACAAGACCTGTTCCTTTATTCCATGACTGGCAAGTTTATTCAAGAGCCTTTGGTGCGAGACCTTGTCAAAAGCTTTTTGAAAGTCCAGATAAACAATGTCAACTGGATCCCCCATATCCATATGCTTGTTGACACTCTCAAAAAATTCCAACAGATTAGTGAGGCATGATTTGCCCTTGCAAAAACCATGTTGGCTCTTCTTTAGCAGCTCCTTCTCTTCTATGTGCCTATTAATTCTATCTTTTAGGATGGTTTCCATCGCTTTACCTGGGACACAAGTCAAACTGACAGGTCAGTAATTTCCTGGATCACCCCTAGATCCTTTTTTGAAAATTGGTGTTCTGTGCTTGTGCTGATTATCCTTGTTATTGTATCATCATCATTGGTGGCGGTGGTAGGGGATGGCGGTGGTGGTTGCAGCTGCAACTTGTATTCAAGAATGATTTTTTTTCCTGAAGCAGGAAAAAGGTCATTGGTGTGAATTTGTTTAAGGTGGATCCCAACTTGTCATAAAGTGACCCACACACTATGATCTCGGAGGCTTCTCCTGTGGCATATATGAAATGAGACATGCAGGATTTAACACTGGGACTGCAATGGACTGCTGCAGCCTTGAGGATATTGACAAAGTGTGCCTTCACAGCCAGTCCATCTGGCACAGCATCTTCCACTTCCATGACTGTTCCTCATCTGCTCATTTTGCTGTTGCTCCCAATGTGATGCTTTCTTTTTTTAAAAAAAATATAAAAATTTTTAACAGAAATACAGTGTATAAAGACAAACATCAAAATCACATACATAAATGTAAAACACACTAAATACTTTGATTATGACTTGATATTATATAAGTCCCCCCTTCATCAAATGTTTATATTTCTACTAGCATATTTTGCCCGGCGGTGCTGGGCTTTTTAAAATTGTGTTGGATAGTAAAGGTTTTTTTTTCTTGAACCAATGGGGCTGTGTTTTTTTAAATGGTGACATAATTTTTTGATTGTTTGGCTTTGAGGCACTGCGTCCGCCTGCGGCGGACTTGCACTCCCAGTGGTTTTTTGTTTGTGTGTGTGTGCTGGCTTCCTCTGTGCCGTGCTGTTTAAATTTGTTTTTTAAGGTTTTGCCAGGCAAAATCTGCTACTTTTAAAGAAGAATGTGTTTCTTTGAGAATTTTTGCAAATATTTTTAGTTCGGATAATTATTTTTAAAAATTTGTAAATATATGTTTTTTAAATTGAATGTATTATACAGTGGTTTTTTATTGAATATTAATATTTTTATCTGTGAATTATTTTCGATTTTTTTTATATATTTTTGAATGTTTTTGGAATTGATTACCCTATTTTTGGGGATTTATTGAATATTTGGGAATATTTCGGATGTTTTTTCTCCTTTGGCCACCGGGTGGTGGTGTTGAGTAATTTTTTTTTGGTTTTGCTTGTTCCTGTAAGTCTCTTCTCCTCATTTCAGTTCCGGTTTTCATCGGGGGAAGACGTGTATTGGTAAGTTCTTTCCATTTTTTTAGGGGGGGTTGTTTTGGGTTGGGGGGCGTTCTGTTTGGGTTTTGGGTTTTGGGTGGGGGTTTGTGTGTGTGTGTTTTTGATTGTTTTTGGGTTTTGGTTGGGGGTTTCTTTGTTTGTATTTTTGACTGTTTTTTGGTTTTTTGGGTTTGAGGTGGGGGTTTCTGTGTGTGTGTTTTTGGTATGTTTTTTTGGTTTTTTTTAATGTTTTTGATTTGTTTTTTGGGTATTTTCGTGGGCCAGTCTTGATGGCTGGCCCGCGGAAATACTATCGCCGTTTCATGTGGTGTTGGGGGGGGGGTGTTTTGCCGTGGCCCGGGCTGGGTTGCGGTTTGACTGTGTTTTGGGTGCGTGTTTGGCTTGCCGCTTCATGCAGCTTTTGGGGGAGGGTATTGTTGTGGCCCTGGCTGAGTTGGGGGTTTTTTGTTTGGGGGGTGGGGGTTTGTTTGCCTGCCTTTTTTTGATTTGTTTTTGGTTGCTGCCGCCATGGCATTTTTGGCAGTGGTTGGGTGGGGGGGTATTTGTATTTTTTTACAGCGAGTTTGTCTCACTGGGCTCGCCGTGTCTTCGGCAGGGCAGCATGGCGGAGAGGGTGTCCCTCTCTTCCCCATTGCTCCGTGCAAGATGGCCGGTGGGTTTGCATTTTATTTTGATTTTGGGGTTTGTTTATTTGTGTTTTCTGGGCACTTCATCCGCCTGTGGCGGACTTGCGCTCACAGTTTGTGTTTGTGTTTATTTTTCACGCTCTGGCTTCTTCGGCGGACTTGCGCTCACGGTTTGGGTTTGTTTTTATTTTTCGCGCGCTGGCTTCTTCAGCGTTCTGCACGCCCATGGTGCGCAGGACGCTGGGGAATGTAGTTTTGGCTACGCGAGTTTGCTTGCTGCGGTGGTTTTTCTCTTGTGGCTTTTTTTGATTGGCCACGGCGCGGTTTCTGAACGTTCCTTTTGGCTCTGGCGCGGTGCGGCAAAAGGAACTTTGGGAATTGAAGTTCCCTTTTTTTGTTTGCGACTGGGGGGCTCCTGCCCCCGGGTCGAAAATTTCAACCCGACAGTTACCTGCGAACCCCATTCGGGCAAGTGAACGGAGGCTCGGACGGGGCTAGTGGGGTCTGGTGCAACATCCTTTGTCACATTCCAACGGTTAATGCACCATTTTATAGGTATAGATAATTCATGCCATTAACAGAAATACAGATTCTAAATTTTAATTTTTTTTTTGAAATTAACTCTTCAAACTCAGTCCTCCCTCTTTCTAGTCCAACTTCATTCATATAATTGCTATTCCACTTGTTCACCATCCCTATCTGTAACCAATTCAATTTCAATTGTCGATACAAATTTGTTTTCCTCTCACTGTCTCTACATGCCCGTATTCAGTCTCTCACCAGGAAAACTCCATTCTTATCAAGTACTTCCTTAATTCTTTTATTAATTTTTATTGGGAAATTTGCCATATCCTCCAATTCAATAATAGGTGAAAAATCTGGTACCAATTCCCTCTTTACTTTTTTCCATGTTCCCAATATTGCCTTCATCATTTTATTTTTAATGGCTACTTTCCCCATACTACCTCCTAAAAAGACCATTTTTCCTATATGACTAAGCTCTTTCATTTCAATTTCCTCCCAAATTACCCTTTCTCTAGATAAGATCTTCACAACATTCTTAATTTGAAAAGCTCGGTAATATGTCATCAAATTTGGCATCCCTAATCCCCCTTCCTTCTGAGATAGATACCAGTTTTTTTGCCAATCGAGGCCTTTTTCCCCTATTACAATAATTATTTATCATTTTTTGAAACTCCTTAATTTCTTTGTCCTTCATTTGAATTGAAAGGTCATCAAATAGAAAATTAATTCTTGGTAATAACATCATTTTACATATTGCAATTCTTCCAAACCAGGACAACTTCAATTTTTGTAATTGTTGTATTCTATCCTTAATTTATTTTTTTAATTTTAGATAGTTTAATTTCTTAAGCAATTCAAATTTATTTGAAATATTTATCCCCAAGTATTTCAAATTGTCCTTAATTTGTATTTTGCACTTTCCCTTTATCCTTTGCTGTTCCTCCTTACCCATATTACACAATATCATTCCTGATTTATCCCAATTTATTCTCAGACCTGTTATATTCTCAAAATCCTTCAACTGCACTTGTATTCTGTCCAATGCTTTTGCGGGATGTTTAGCTATTATCAAAGTATCACCCACATACAAACTTATCTTATTACCTAAAACCCCTTCTATTTCTTTATCTTCCCTTACAGCTTTCGCCAACAACTCCATTGCCATGATAAATAAAATTGGAGACAAAGGGCAGCCCTGCCTTGTGCCAGCTTCTAGATTCATTTCTTCTGTATCCTCGTCATTTACCCTTACTACTGCTGTACCTTGTTGATATAATTGTCCAATTGTCTTCCTAAATTTATCCCCAAATCCATAGCCTTTAATTATCTCATTAATTGTAACCTATTGCAAAGAGTCAATGCCTTGAAAATATCTAGGGATAATAATCCTACTTTTTCTTTTGTTTGTCCTACCATATCAATTAGATTTACCACTCTTCTCGTCAAATCTGACATATGCCTACCCTTCAAAAATCCCACCTGATCCTCATTTATATACCTACCCATAAAATTGTTCAGTCTATTAGCCAATATTGCTGTGAAGATCTTAGCATCTTGATTTATCAATGAAATTGGTCTATATGATTCAACCTTTTCCTGATCCTTTCCAGGAATTGGCAATAACACGATTATAGTCCTATACCACGAAGTCGGAATTTGCCCGCTGTCTAATATATAATTATAATAATTTAGTCAATTTCGGCACCACTACATCCTTAAACTCCTTTTAAAACTCAGCTGGTAACCCATCTTCTCCAGGTGCTTTATCCATTTTTAAGCTGGCTATAACCTCTTTTATTTCCTTTTCCGTTATTCTTTCTTCAATCCTATTCTTGTGTTCCTGTGTAATCTTACTATTTATTTGTTTCTCCAATTGTTTTTATTAATTTTGGCAAATTTATGTTCTTTTTCACATATAACGCCTGAAAAATCTTTCACCATTTTGCATTTATCTCCAATCTAATTACATCTTATCCCATCTTTATTAATCAAAAATCAGATTTCCCTTTTTTCTCTCTTTTCTTTTGCAGACCTTGCTAATAGTTTTGAATTCTTATTACTGTATTCAAAATACTCTCTTTTTAAATATACCAAATCTCGTTTTACCTTTTCTATGTCCTTTCCTATTAGTTCGGTCTTCAATCTTTGCATATTATCAAAAACTTGCTTATCCTTAGCCCTTGCATGTTGTTCCTGCAACTGTTTTATCTCATTCTCAATTTTGTCTTGCACCACCTTAAATTGTTTATTTCTAAAACTAGCCAGCGTAATACTCTCACCTCTAAAAAATGACTTCATGGCATCCCACACCATGTTAAAACTCACCTCATCCGTATCATTCCAAAGCCAACTTTCCTATCAATTCTCTGTTATTTGTTCTTTACACTCCTGGTCTTTATACAATTTAGGATCATATCTACAATTCCTTCTCTTTTTCCTCATACCCTCTATCTTCAGTTCTGTCAACACTTTTGCATGATCTGATTCTTTAAAAATTCCCACTTCAATTTCATCTATGTTCCTGTTAATGTTCTCTGTTACAAATATATAATCTATTCTGGAATATGAATTATGGACATGTGAAAAGTAAGTATAGACCCTTTCCAACCCCTTAATCTCTCTCCAAGTATCCTTTAATCCTAAAGTTTCCAACCATTTATCCAAAAATTGTTGTTTAAGCCCTTTTCCACATCTTAACAAATTTGTACAATCTAAATTTGACCTTATTAAGTTAAAATCCCCCGCCACTATCATTTTTATTGTCTTTTCTTTTACCAATATTTTACACAATTTCTCTAAAAAAAACCTCTTGATGTTCATTTGGGGCATATATATTCACCAAAGTCACTTCCTCATCATTAATTTTCCCTTTTACAATCAAATATCTTCCATCTGGGTCAGAAATACTACTTGTCATTTCAAAACCCAACCTAGTCGAGATCAAGGTAGCCACCCCTCTTGCCTTTGAAGTACCAAATGATTTTTCATAATACTGCATTCCTCTTTAAAAAATCTTATTCGTATCTTGAGATTTTTGGTGAGTTTCCTGGAGAAAGACTACATCCGGCCTGTCCTTCCTTAGCACTGATTCAATTCTTCTTCTCTTAACTTGAGACCCTGTACCTTTCACGTTCCACATTAAAACCTTAATATTTCTCATAACTTAAACTGCGATGATCTTCTATCATCTCTGATTTCTCCAATAGGTGTGTACCCTTCCTTCCCATAACTAAAACTAAACCTATTACATCAAATATTCAACTCTACCCTCCCCACCCTTTTCTTAAAAAAAAAAGACCACCTTTGCCGACCAAAGAGAGGAGGGGGAGACGTAGAAGATGTATCTATTAAGCTCAAAAAGCTCCTGCACCTTTTTCTTGCTTTAAACCATTCTAATTTTTAACCACTTTTATATAAAATTAAAATCAAAACATCTCTTTCACCTACTTATTCTGTCTTAGATTCTCTCATCCAAATGCTTGACCCTTCCTTAACACCATTCTCAGTTTTGGACCCCTCTTCCTTCCCTCCCGCTGCACCCTCCTGTTCTGCATCTCTATATTCTCTTCTTATACCTCCGGATTCCAACAATTCTTTTCTTAATGCAAGCCACTCTCTGGAAGACACTTCAACCAATTCAATTGAACTTACATAACTCAGTGTGTCATTTTCAGTATCAATTATGTGCATTTTTTTATTGTAAAAAAATCTTAACTGTTGTGGAAATCTCCAATTTTATTATATCCCACTTGATATCAAGAGTTTGGTTACTGCCTTCATTTTATAACGCCAAACACGTTAATTCACTGCAATATCATTATACACCTCCACATCATTCCCGTCAATTTTCCACCTTCATCCCTGCCACAGAAGCTCCTTAGCTCCTCCCCTCAGCAAGTTGGAGGGGTGTGGGAGTGACCATTGCTCCATGGCAGGAGGACATTTTCCACCTTCGTCCCTGCCTCAGAGCCCCCTTAGCTCCTCCCCTCAGCTGGTTGGAGGGGAGTGGAAGTGACCATTGCTCCATGACAGGAGGATATTTTCCACCTTCATCCCTGCCACAGAGCCCCCTTAGCTCCTCCCCTCAGCCGGTTGGAGGGGAGTGGGAGTGACCATTGCTCCGTGGCAGGAGGACATTTTCCACCTTCATCCCTGCCACAGAGGACCCTAAGCTCCTCCCCTCAGCCGGTTGTAGGGGAGTGGGAGTGACCATTGCTCCATGGCAGAAGGACATATTCAACATTCGTCCCTGCAACAGAGCCCCCTTAGCCCCTCCCCTCAGCCAGTTGCAGGGGAGTGGAAGCAGCTGTTACCCATGACATGGGCCTTAAGTTTTATGTAATTTACCAACTTTGTCTGTAAACCGCTTTGGGTCACCAATAGGTGAGGAAAGTGGTATAAAAATATACTAAATAAATAAATAAATAAATAAAGCGCCAGACCCAGCTTGTTTTAAGAAAGCCATAACCTTTAATTTGTCCCCACAATTTGCAAATTTAACCAAAACATTTCTTTGAGCACTTCTCCCTCTTCTTGATCCCAATAAATACACACTTACAATATCTTCACTAACAAAGTCTTTCCCCATTTTCAAATTATTCAGCCAATCAATTATTCTATCCTTCAGCTGGTCTGGCGTTTTCTCCATAAGGTTGCGTATCACAATATTCTGCTTTCTCATCATCTCTTCCACCATATCTATCCTTTTCTCTTGCACTTCCACCTTTGACTTAATTTTTTTATCTTCCTCATGCAACACTTTTATATCCGCTTGCATCAATTGCATATCCCTTTGCATTAGATTAACATTTGTTTCCAATTTTTGAAAGGTAAAATCAACATTATGAGCAAAATCGTGAAACACTGTATACATTTTATCTTGCTTTACCATAATTTCATTTTTATCTTTCCCTCTTAGTTCTTTCATTTCCCAAAAACCCTTCACATTTGCCTCCTCCATCAGCTCGAATTTCTTAAAAAAATTTACCCATCTCAACCATTAATTGTGTTTGGTCCACTGGTGCAGGTTCTGGTGATGATGTGGTGGGGATATATCCTCAGTTGCAGCCTTATCTTTCTTCTTGGGTCTCACCACCTCCTCCTCCTTTCCTAACTTTATCCATTGTCACATCGAATCTCAATCTCAATGCAGCAACAGTTTTAAATTTATACCAAGTCCAAATTCATGATCTAAATCCAGGATCCGGTAATTAAATGTCAAGCACAACACCTAATTTGTCCCACTCACTATATTCCAAACTGACAAGTTACAATCCAATATTGACAATTATTTCCAAGTTCCAGTGCTTGGTTTTAAGATTACTTTCTTATATCCACACCCACATTCCCAATGAGATAAAGTCAGGATAGTCCTCACACTCACTTGTATCCTGGCCCAAGATCCAAATTCTTTAATATGATCCAGTAATAAAATTACTTCCAGCCCCCCACAACTTGATTGAAGATTTTATAATCCAAATATAACTCCAGCTGCAAATTGAAATAATGTTTCTAAAATCCCAAACTCCGTTGAATAATCCAGCTACTGTGTATCCAAAAACCCAGTTTGTGAATAGTAAAAAAAAGAAAAAGAAAAAAAGGATAGAAGAGTCGAGCACACATAAAATCCAGCTATAATCCAATTCGACAGCCTGCAGGGTCCAAGAAATAAAGTTCCAAAGAGAGAGAGAGAAAGACTCATAAGAACATAAGAACATAAGGACAGCCTTGCTGGAACAGGTCACAGCCCATCCAGTCCAGCATTCTGTCTCACACAGTGGCTCACCATTTCTTTCAGGGTATTCCCAAGGAGATGAATTCACCTGCTTAGGATTCCCTGGAAATGGCATTGAGAGATATCCTGCCTATCTCTCCAACCCGGAGGTTGTCCTTAGGTAGCCATAATTATAGCCATTGATACACTTGTCCTCCATGAACTTGTCTAATCCTTTCTTAAAGCTGTCAAGACTGACAGCTGTCACCACTTCTTCTGGCAGGGAGTTCCATAGACCAGTAATCCTCTGAGTGAAAAAGTACTTTCTCTTATTTGTTTGAGAACTAGTACCCAAAAGTTTCATGGAGTGTCCCCTAGTTCTAGTGCTATGCGATAGGGAAAACAGTTTTTCCTTATCTACTTTGTCCACACCGTGCATGATTTATAAACTTCAATCAGGTCACCTCTTAGACGCCGTCGTTCAAGAGTGAAGAGACCCAACCGTTGCAGCCTCAGATGGTAAGGAAGGTGTTCCAGTCCCCTAATAATTTGGGTTGCCCTCCTCTGCACTTTTTCCAACTCCTTAATATCCTAATGGAGGTATGGCGACCAGAACTGTACACAGTATTCCAGATGGGGCCTCACCATAGATTTATAAAGAGGCAAAATGACACTTGCTGGCTTATTTTCTATACCCTTCCTAATGATCCCTAGCATTGAGTTTGCTTTTTTCACTGCTGAGGCACACTGGGTTGACACCTTCATTGAGCTGTCCACCAGGACACCAAGGTCCCTTTCCTGGTTTGTCGCAGAGAATTCAGACCCCATCAGTTTATAAATGTAATTGGGTTTTTTTTTTGCCCCAACATGCATCACTCTGCACTTACTAATGTTGAAGCTTGTTTGCCACTGTTTTGCCCACTCCCCCAGTGTCTAGAGTTCCCTCTGGAGCTCCTCACAATCTCTCACAGATTTCACGACCCTGTATAATTTAGTGTTGTCAGCAAATTTGGCTACCTTGCTATTTACTCCTACCTCTAGATCATTTATGAAGAGGTTGAAAAGCAGGGGTCCCAGTACTGAACCTTGGGGGACCCCAGTCTTTACTTCCCTCCACTTGGAGAAGTGTCCATTTAGTGCTACCTTCTGTTTCCTGTCCCTTAGCCAGTTGCTGATCCAGGACAGGACCTGTACCTTTATTCCATGACTGGCAAGTTTATTCAAGAGCCTTTGGTGTGGGACCTTGTCAAAAGCCTTCTGAAAGTCCAGATAAACAATGTCAACTGGATCCCCCTTATCCACATGCTTGTTGACACTCTCAAAAAATTCCAACAGATTAGTGAGGCATGATTTGCCCTTGCAAAAGCCATGTTGGCTCTCCTTTAGCAGTGCCTTCTCTTCTATGTGTCTATTAATTCTATCTTTTAGGATGATTTCCATCACTTTTCCTGGGACACATGTCAAACTGACAGGTCAGTAATTTCCTGGATCACCCCTGGATCCTTTTTTGAAAATTGGTGTTACATTCACTACCTTCCAGTCATCAGGCACAAAGCCTGATTTGAGGGAAAGATTATATATTTTGTCTAGGAGATCAGCAATTTCATCTTTAAGTTCCCTGAGAACTCGTGGATGGATGCCATCTGGTCCTGGTGATTTGTTAGTGTTTAGCTTAACAAGACATGCAAGGACCTCCTCCCTGGTTATTTCTATCTGGCTTAATTCTTCGGTTTCCCTCCCTACGAAGAAAGGCTCTGTTTTGGGCATGTGTTCTCTGTCTTCTTCAGTGAATACTGAAGCAAAGAATTCATTGAGTCTCTCTGCAATCTCTGTTTCCTCTTTAATAACCCCTTGCCTTCCATTGTCATCTAATGGTCCAATGGCCTTCCTAGTTGGGTTCTTACTTCTAATGTACTTAAAGAAATCCATGTTATTTCTCTGAGTATTTTTAGCTATACGCTCCTCAAAGTCTTGCTTTGCTTTCCTGATTGTTGCCTTGCATTTGTTCTGCCAGAATTTATGTTTCTGCCTGCTGTCCTCATTCGGACAAGCCTTCCATCTTCTAAATGAGCTTTTCTTGCTTTTGATCACTTCTCCTGTGAGCCACATCGGAGTCCTCTTGGACCTGGCAGTGCCCTTTTTCCTTTTGGGTATGCATTCCAATTGGGCCTTTATTATTGTTTTTGTAAACAGCCTCCATGCCTCTTGGAGTGTTTGGATTCTCTCAATTTTCCCTTTCAGCTTCTTTTTTACTAGTTTCCTCATCTTTGGGAAATTTCCTTTTTGAAAATTTAAGGTCTCTGTGTTAGATTTTATCAGTGACTTGCGGTCTATGATCAAGTTAAACATAATTGAGTTGTGGTCACTGTTCCCTATTGGATCAGTCATATTAACATATTGCACCAGATCCTGAGTATTACTCAGGATCAAGTCAAGGATTCTTGTACCTCTAGTTGGGTTTTCAATCATCTGTTTTCAACCATCGTACACATAAAAGTTATATTACTCCCGTTCTAGATGCTCAGGTCACAAAGAAAGAATTACAGCTTCGCCATTAATCACCAGCTGTGGCTGCAGATTCCATGGGGTGCCCTTCCTCCCTTCTTCTCCAAACACTCCAAACACTCAGCCATCCACTCCATTTTCCGTTCTTTTTTCCTCCTTTTCCTTCCTTCTCCTTTTGTTCTTTCAGCCTCCCTCTCCTTCCGTCCTCCTCTCTTTCTTCTCTTTTCAAACAATAACCTTACAACATTGTTTCCACTCCAAACTTAACCCTCTACTTCACTTTCATTTTCCTTCACCACCACCACCATTAACCCCTCTTCTTCTTTCACACACACTTCCTCTCTCCTTCTACACTTACTTTTTGCTCGAAAGTCCTTACTCTCCGCTCCCCTCAGCAACCACGCAAGCCACAGCTCCAAATTCGAGTCCTTACTTTTCGGCAAAATCTCGTTGTTCATGCCCTTCTTGTTTCCTTTGTTGGGCCCATTTGCCGCTGCCCAGCTGGCAAAGCAGCAGCTTTCGCCGCTTGCCTCCCTAGCCGAAGCCGCTTCCCAAACTCCGACCTCGAAGTGCAGAAATTGAAAGCTTTCATTGGGTGAGCTTTTACAAACATTTTTTTGTCTTTTTTGAGTTTATTTTCTCATTTAATACCCCATTGTGATGCACGTGCTCACAGATATGTGTATTAATCCATCGCCATCTTGGCCAAGCCCCCTGTGATGGTTTCCAATGGCATTTCCTCCACTGAGGAGGACCATCACCCCACCCAAAGGGACTTATCTGCCCATAGCCATTGGCTCCTTTGGGGAGTCAGGCTATTTACCACCACTTACCAATCGGTATTGAGTTGCTGGCTGTACAGTCTATTCATATTACCATAGCAGGATGTCCATTCATTCATTTTCATTCATTTATTCGATTTATACCCCGCCCTACTCGACCAGGGCTGACTCAGGGCGGCTTACAACAAGTAAATCAAATACAGTATACAAAAATTACAAATGGTACAGTGTTACAATACAGCAAATTAAACAATAAATATTAGAAATAAAACACAGTATAACAACAATAGCAACAATGTGATCAATATAATCAAAGGATATAAATTCAAAAGTACCAATAATAATAATAATAATAATAATAATAATAATAATAATAATAATAATAATAATAATAATAATAATAATAATAATAATAATACAGAAATGCAATAAAGACATAAGCAGCAATAGTAATACAATAATTAATCAAAAAATACAGTTAAAACGATCAATACAAAATACATACATAGGCCAGAGGGCACAAAAGGAAAGTCCTCAATTCCAACTGCACAGCAGTTGCAAGTAGTCCAAGAACCCCAGAACGGTGTAAGAGTTCCAGGGTAGACGGGAATCCCTCCTCGCACCAGCGTCGCCATCGTCCTTTTCACCCCTCCGACCCGGCGTGGTCCGGAGGGGGCGGCGGGCGCAGATGACTCCAATCCCCCGGAGCGGTGTTGGAACTCCAGGGCGGGCGGGAATCCCTCCTCACACTGGCGGTGGCGGCGTCCTTTTCACCCCTCCGACCCGGCGTGGTCCGGAGGGGGCGGCGGGCGCAGATGACTCCAATCCCCCGGAGCGGTGTTGGAGCTCCAGGGCGGGCGGGAATCCCTCCTCACACCGGCGGTGGCGGCGTCCTTTTCACCCCTCCGACCCGGCGTGGTCCGGAGGGGGCGGCGAGCGCAGGTGACCCCAATCCCCGGGAGCGGTGTTGGAGCTCCGGGGCGGGCGGGAATCCCTCCTGGCACCGGCGGTGGCGGCGTCCTTTTCACCCCTCCGACCCGGCGTGGTCCGGAGGGGGCGGCGGGCGCAGATGACTCCAATCCCCCGGAGCGGTGTTGGAGCTCCAGGGCGGGCGGGAATCCCTCCTCACACCGGCGGTGGCGGCGTCCTTTTCACCCCTCCGACCCGGCGTGGTCCGGAGGGGGCGGCGGGCGCAGATGACTCCAATCCCCCGGAGCGGTGTTGGAGCTCCAGGGCGGGCGGGAATCCCTCCTTGCACCGGCGGTGGCGGCGTCCTTTTCACCCCTCCGACCCAGCGTGGTCCGGAGGGGGCGGCGGGCGCAGGTGACTCCAATCCCCCGGAGCGGTGTTGGAGCTCCGGGGCGGGCGGAAATCCCTCCTGGCACCGGCGGTGGCGGCGTCCTTTTCACCCCTCCGACCCGGCGTGGTCCGGAGGGGGCGGCGGGCGCAGATGACTCCAATCCCCCGGAGCAGTGTTGGAGCTCCAGGGCGGGCGGGAATCCCTCCTCACACTGGCAGTGGTGGCGTCCTTTTCACCCCTCCGACCCGGCGTGGTCCGGAGGGGGCGGCGGGCGCAGATGACTCCAATCCCCCGGAGCGGTGTTGGAGCTCCAGGGCGGCCGGGAATCCCTCCTTGCACCGGCGGTGGCGGCGTCCTTTTCACCCCTCCAACCCGGCGTGGTCTGGAGGGGGCGGCGGGCGCAGGTGACTCCAATCCCCCGGAGCGGTGTTGGAGCTCCGGGGCGGGCGGGAATCCCTCCTCACACCGGCGGTGGCAGCGTCCTTTTCACCCCTCCGACCCGGCGTGGTCCGGAGGGGGCGGCGAGCGCAGGTGACCCCAATCCCCGGGAGCGGTGTTGGAGCTCCGGGGCGGGCGGGAATCCCTCCTGGCACCGGCGGTGGCGGCGTCCTTTTCACCCCTCCGACCCGGCGTGGTCCGGAGGGGGCGGCGAGCGCAGGTGACCCCAATCCCCGGGAGCGGTGTTGGAGCTCCGGGGCGGGCGGGAATCCTCCAGCCAGACATGTATTGTATTATTATTTTATAATATGTGTTTAATGCTTTAGTCTTTTATTATACCTAAATAAACATTATAATAAATTAATTACAGCATTGTATGCATGCCTACTTGAATAATAGCCCCACTATCTTGAGCACATTTTCCTTCGTAACTTTTGTATGTAGGATGGCAGCCAAAATGTTCAATCAAATATTGATTAGCAACCTTAAAGGGAATTGCTCAGACCAGTTTACTAAGAAATCTTGTGCAGCTGCAAAACAAACTATTGGTGGAGAAAATAATACAATGTTCATCAAGGAAACAAGGTTGCAGATAGCAATCCTTTGTGCAAGAATCACTGGGAAAACTATAGAATATATTAAAATCTCACATATAGAATGCTAGAGAATATATTCCTCTTATGACCCAGATAGCCCGTGAAGGAGTTTTATCAGCAACAGCATACGTTCTGATAGGGAAAATTCAAAATTCTTCAATAATGAAGAAATACAGCAATATAAATTTGTAGCTGATGAGTTTGCAAATTAGCACCAGCTGTGTGCTGGATGTTGGATAGAGGCAGCCATAATGTAGACACAGTCCAGTAGAATTACAGCCTAGACAATTTCCCCACAAGAATAGAAGACAGTTTGCCTACTGGATATTTGCAGTTCAGCAGGAACAAACACAGTAAAACCTGATGAGTTTGCATGACTCTGGCATTCATACTTTTGGAGACCTTGACTAGCATCTGGGCTATTGGGCAGAAAATCCTGGGACTTTATACTGCTCCAAAATTCCTATGATTTACTTGATGTCATTTTAAAATGACATATCCACCCATCATGCTTATGTACTCTGAATGGTGTAGCTAATCACCACAAAATATACCAATATGTGATTTTAAAAAAGCAGATGTATGGAATGAGGTTGCAACTGATTTGTTATCTTCTGCATTTTAGTTTGAATGGCTTCATTACAATACAGAATGAGTTGCATTCAGGCTTAGAGTATATTTACTGTATGCCCCCTGAAGCCAGCAGACAAACCTCTATGGTTAATTACAACTAATAATAATATTAATACTACTTAAGTGATATCAAGTCATTTCTCTCTTAACAGTGACCCATTCATGGGTTTTTAGATATGCATTGATCTGACAGAGATACAGAAAGAAAAAAATATAAAGTGGTTTGTCCATTTGGAGAGAATGTCTTGGAATTCCATACCTTATAAGGCAAATGTGGAAAGAGGAGAAGGACCCAGAAGAAGGTGGAGAGATAACATTTTTTAAAAAAAAATTACAATAACATCAAATAACACCGGTGGAGGCTGCTGGAAGTGCCAGAACAAGAACCTTGCATCTCCCTCAACTCCTGATGAGGCAAAAGAGGAAACAAAGAAGATAAGAAGAAAAAAGAAGCAGTTCTCAGAAGTGGCTTCCACTTAAGTCATTCTTCTTTCATGTCTAGGTCTTATGTGAAACTGCCAAAATGAAGGCACCTTTTGATGTGTTCATTCTGCAGTTCCTTTCACCTGACCTAGTGTGAGAAAGATTAGCCAGGAAAACAAGGTTGTTGTTACCAGGATACGCTTGAATGTGGTTCAAAAATACCACAATCTTTGAGGTGGCTAAGGGAACTGCAGTGGCTCAAGTCGCTAAGACGCTGACTGGGAAGCGGAAGGTCAGCAGTTCGATTCCCGAGTACTGCAGGACGGAAATGAGCTCCCGTCTTCATCCCAGCTCCTGCCAACCTAGCAGTTCGAAAGCAAGAAATTGCAAGTAGATAAATAGGAACCACTTCGGTGGGAAGGTAACAGCGTTCCGTGCGCTCCGGTGTCTAGTCATGCCTGCCACATGACCACGGAAATGTCTGCAGAAGCAGACAGCGCTGGCTCTTCGGCTTAGAAACAGAGATGAGCACTGCACCCTAGAGTCGGATACGACTGGCTTTCGAGCAAGGGAAACCTTTACCTTTACCCTTGAGGTGGCTCTTTCTGTGTACTCATTCAATTACTTACTTATTCACTTTATTTATTAATATCCTGCCTTTCTTCCAATAAATGGACTCAAAGCCACATAAAGCTGTTAAAATATAAGGTAAAAGCAAAGGTCACCTTGCTCGAAAGCCAGTCTGAAACTAGGGCAGTGATGGCAAGCCTTTGAGGGACTGAGTGCCCAAACTACAACTTAAAACTCATTAATTTATCACAAAGTGGCAACATGGGAAGGGAGGAAACTCTCCCATTGGGCTGCTGGGCAGAGGGGTGGGGGTAAACTCTGTGCTGGGGGAGTGAGAAAACACTCCCATTGGGCTGTTGGGCAAACTCTGTGCTGGGGAAACTGCATGTTCTTTTTATAGTGGGTGGGATGGTTGGGTGGAATATGGGTCTTTTAAAGTGGGTGGGATATGGGTCTTTTAAAGTGTTTTTATGTGTTTTTATAACTTGTTGTAATGCCGCCCTGAGTCGGGTTCTGCCTGAGTGGGCAGCATATATAAATATGACTATTAAATTAAAATTAAATTAAATGTGTGCCCAGAGAGAAGGCTCTGAATGCTACCTCTGGCATGTGTGCCATAGGTTTGTCACCACTGCTCTAGGGTATGCTGCTCATCTCCCTTTATAGCCAAAGAGCCAGCATTGTCTGCGTCTGCACAAAAGCCACATTTTGGTGAGTTCATTCAGCAGTTATTTTCGCCTGACTTAGTGTGAGAAATATTAACTGGTACAAGGTGGCTGTTGCCTGGGGTGCCCCCAATTGTGGTTAAAAAATACCACATCCTTTGTGGAGGCTCTTTCTGTGTACCCCATGCACAGAGCGTTAAGATAGGCACAGGGGCTATAAACAAAGTAGCTATGAAAATTAAAATGATTTTTAAGTTTAAGCCTAGAAAGCAGCTTACTATAGTTATTGTAAACACAGAAAAAACATGTCTCCAAGACATTGCCTCCTATTTGGCAGGCAAATGTGTTTTTAGTTTGGAAAGTTTGTTTCTCTTGCAATGTATAACAGAAGTGCTTTATACCTTGCAATATGAATGTGAAAAAGAAAAGGATGACAATATTAGAATTCTATAGTGTTTCTGTACATTTAATGTACCTTGGTTCTATAGTTTTGGGATCCTGCCACCATAGCAGCTATGGGAAGTTTGGACACCCAGGGTGGCAGCTTTGAGACATTAAGAATTAGACAAAATATGTTACTGTTTAAACGACTATTTCCCAGTCCCTCTCATTTCTAAAGTTGGAGTGAGAACATTGACAAAGTCTAAGAGAAAATCCATTGAAGTACAACTTTAACACAGAGCCACCCTAAGACTAAGATATTTAGATATGGTTAATTAAAAGGTGTAAATAATGACCAAAAACACAGCAAAAGGGACAGTATATTGCAAATCTATATGAGGCTATACCACACCACACTTCCAGCATCAGGAATTAACAGAGATACACAACAGATAACACAATAGTAGAAAATAATCATGGATTATCCCTCATAGATTCAAGCAGACATGGCTTAGTGATCATTTAAAACAATTTCACATGTATTTATTTATTTTTATTTATTTTTCATGCTTATATACCGCCCACTCAGGTACAACCCAACTCAGGGCGGTTTACATAGCAGACTGTAAATACATAAAAGACACATGATAAAACAAAGTTAAAAGTTAAAAAACCCTCCCCTAAAAGGTGTGCAGGAACCGAAGGGACCTTGGGGGAAGGCACACTTCTCTATACCAACCACCCAACGGTACCCCAATCCCCACCCGCACCCCAAACTTGGCCCGCCAGCCAGGTCTTTAGTTCCTTCCTAAAGGGCAACAACTCCATCTGGAGACGCAGTTCCACAGGCAGGAGGTTCCAAAGGGCTGGTGCGGACACGGAGAAGGCCCTCCTCCTTGTGCCAGAGAGGCGAGCCCCCCTGGCTGATGGCACAAATAGAGAACCCCTCTGGGCTGGTTGGAAGGACAGACGTCCTTAGGGCGATGCGGTCTCTAAGATACCCTGGCCCACTACCATGTAGGGCTTTAAAGGTCAAAACCATCACCTTGAATTGCACCCGGAAACAAACTGGTAACCAGTGCAGCCCCCGAAGCAGTGGTGAGGCATGGGCATAACGTCCACACCCCATCACCACCCGGGCCGCGGCATTCTGGACCAGCTGCAGCCTTCGAATGGTCATCAAGGGCAGCCCCATGTAGAGCGCATTACAGTAGTCTAGTCTGGAGGTCACCAGAGCGTGAGTGACCATGAGCAATGAGTCCTGGGCCAGGAGCGTACGCAACTGGCAAATCACCCGAAGTTGGGCGAAGGCCCTCCTGGCCACAGCCGCCACCTGTTCTTCTAGCAGCAGCCGCGAATCCAGGAGGACCCCCAAGTTGCGCACCAGGTTGGTCTGGGGCAAAACATCCCCATCCAAAACCAAAGATGGTAGCTCCTGGGATAATGCAGGACCCCCTATCCATAGCCACTCAGTCTTGCTAGGATTCAGCTGTAACCCCCATCCAGACCCCAACAGCCTCCAGACAGCTGGAAAGGACTTTGACTGCATCACTGGGGTCCCCATGGGCCAAGATGTACAACTGTGTGTCATCCGCGTACTGGTGGTACCGCACCCCGTGGGAATGGATGATATCACCCAGCGGCTTCATGTAGATGTTAAATAGGAGAGGAGAGAGTACCGAGCCCTGAGGCACCCACTATTTTAGGGGCCTAGGACTCGACCTCTCACTCTCCAACCACACCAACTGGGTCCGGCCCCTCAGAAATGAGGAAAACCAGGAACACACCGTGCCCTGGATCCCCAATCCTCAGAGCCGTTCCAGAAGGATACCGTGGTCAGCGGTATCAAAGGCCGTTGAGAGGTCAAGAAGAGCAAGGATGGACGGATGATTGCCATCCCGCTCTCGCCAGAGATCATCCATCAGCATGACCAATGTAGTCTCAGTACCATATCCAGGTCTGAATCCTGACTGGAATGGGTCCAGATATTCCGCTTCATCCAGTACCCCCTGCAGCTGATGTGCCACTGCCTTCTCCAGAACCTTCCCCAAAAAAGGAAGGTTGGAGACAGGTCTGTAGTTGGTTAGGATTGCTGGATCGAGGGATGGTTTCTTCAGGAGGGGGCTCACAAGAGCATGTTTCAGCAGTGCAGGAAACATCCCCTCTTGAAAAGACGCGTTAATTATAGCCCCGACCCAGCCACCTGTCACCGTCTTAGAGGCTTTTACCAGCCAGGCGGGACAGGGATCCAATGGACAATTAGTGGCACGGACCGCCACAAGGAGCCTGTCCACTTCATCCGGGGCAACTGGATCAAACCGATCACAGGTAACACCACAAGACTGCACACTGGCTCCCCCCGGACCCTCCCTGCCCACACCAAGTTTGAACCCCGAGCGAATCCGATCGATTTTCTCCACCAGATGGTCAGCAAAGTCCTCAGCCTATCCCTGCCAACCAGGCACAGGCCCCGCCCTACCCAGGAGGGACCTGGTCACCCGAAACAGGGTGGCTGGGTGATTATCAGCGGAGGCAATAAGGGAGGTGAAGTACTGCCTCCTCACCACCCCCATCACCACTAGGTAGGCCCTAATAGCGGCTCTAGCTAGTGTCCAATCGGAATCGCTCTGGGTCTTCACCCAGCGGCGCTCAAGGCGTCTCTTTGCCCATTTGAGCTCCCATAGTTCTTCAGTGAACCACAGGGATGACCTAGCTCTGAGAGGCCGTAGTGGAGCGATTACATCCAGGGCAGATGTCGTTGACCTGTACCACAGGTCAACAAGTGCCTCAGGTGAATTGTGTCACCGATCCAGAGGAAATTCCCCCAGTTCCCTCTGGAATCCATCCAGATCCATCAGTTGCCAGGGGCGGGCCACTTTAATCGACCCTGCCTCCTGATGATGAAGTGTCGCCCCCAGAAAGTCTAGAGCCACCAGATAGTGATCTGACCATGGCACAGGTGTTATACTTTTCGATAGGCTTAAAGTCTAATAAATGTTTATTATTTTTTATATATTGAATTTTAATTACTCATGTTTTAAGAAATGTATTTTTGAATCATTTTTACTTTTATGAACTTTAAGTTCTTAAACATTTGAGAGATGTATTCTCTACTTTTTAATTGTATGGTTTTGGGCTGAAAACCTTTATATTTTTTGAATGTATTAAGGATATTCATTTGGGTATTTTCATCATACTCTTAATGCTTCTGCATTATTAGAATGTGGGTTAAAACAGTTTTTAAAATATTTTAATACACTCCTTAAGTTTTTGGTCCCAACACTTTATGACAGGCCAATCATTTCCCACAAGTTGTAAGAATGGATTTATGTTTTAAGTATTTTGGTTTGTTAATATTTCTATATTTTGGACAGAACATTTTTAGGAATTTCCTTAAGGAGATGTATTAATATATATATATTTTTAATTGGAGAGGGGCAATCACAAGACAAGGGCATGTTCTTTATTGGTATTTATTTTGTATAAAAAGGCTAACATATGTACCCCATGCCATTTCCATATGAAATGATGGGGAAATGATAATACTTAAAATTCATGAAATACTATGCCAAACAAACTGTGCTAGCTTTCAAAGAACCTCACTACTTTCTGTTGTTGTAGCAACATTGCTTCATCTTTGTTAGGGAACCTACAGGTCACAGTTCCAAACAAGGGAAAACATGGGATGGACCACCTAACTAGAGCACACTTTGCAATCTTGCAGTATAACTTTTTGAACTATGCGGTGATGTTGCTTTACAGCCCAAGGACTCTCAGAAACAAGGTTTTTTGTACTGTTATGTTGTTTTAAGATTTTTAATTTAGATTTTGTTGATGTTATACAAAATGGGACTTTACTAAATGAAGATACTGTATTTTATGGCGTATAAGACTACTTTTTAACCCCAAAAAATCTGTGCCAAAGTCGGGGGTTGTCTTATAGGACAGGTACTTAACTGCAGCTTGTTTCCCCTTGCCTCATATGTCCGGCGCATATGGTGGGGGGTGCCGCGGCCGAGTCCCTGCTCTGTGTGGGGAGTATGAAGCAAGGGATAGCAAGCTGCACACATCTTCCTGTACCTCGAGGAGGAGAAGGTGAGCGTGGATTGGCTCTCCACCAGAACCTGCCCATTCAACTCGGAGGGCTGCGCGTCTTCGGGTTGAGTGTGGGTTAATTTTTATTTGGTGTGCATTGGAAGAGAGGTAGTCTTATACGGCAAGTATATTCCAAACTCTATATTTTAACTGGAAAAGTTGGGGGTCGTCTTATATGCCCAGTCGTCTTATACGCCGGAAAATACGGTAATTTGAGTAGAAATAGCTACAGTTAGATATATAGAATGGTGACATTAAATGTTTGTAATTTGGGATCGGTATTGAAAAGGAGAGTGGATTTAACGTTAAGGAAAGAGAAGGCTGATATAATATTTTTACAAGAAACACATCAAAATAAAGATGGAATATGAGTTGAAATGAAATTGGATAGATATCTATGAAAAAGCATATGGTTCCTCAAAAGCCAGAGGGGTAGCAATTTTGATATCAAAGAGATGTGGATTTACAATTGGTTAGGTATGACAGGATCAAGAAAGCATAGATATTTAAGGATACAGGGTTGGTTGAGTGGCAAAGTAATTTTATTAATAAACCTGTATGTGCCTAATGATAAACAAAGAATTTTAAAAATGGCAGAATATGATAGATAGGTTTTGTAATGGTAACAAAAAATCAAGAATAAATAATAACATGGCATGTACCCAAAAAAGAAGTTGGATTGGGTATCCCAAATTGTAAAAAAAAATTTTACGACCAATTTGATTAAAGGGATAGTTAAGGTTATAACTGAGAAAGAATTGATATAGAGAAATATAGAATTTTTGGAAACAAAGGAAGCATATAATTTGTGGCTCTGTGATAAATATATTAATAATGATTTTAAAAATTAAACCCTATAAAGGAGGCTGAATGGGAAAATATGGAATCAAAGGATTATGAGAAATATGCCAGTGAGAATTAAGGAGCACTGCTATAAAATAGTATGGAGGTGCTATATGACACCGGTCTGATTAAGTTACTTTGATCATAAATATAAAAAGGAGTGTTAGAGATGTAAAGAAAACATTGGGACATTATTTCATTCATGGTGGGATTGTATGGTTGTAAATAAATTATAGGTAAAACTGTTTGACGAAATAAATCAAATATTGTCATTAAAGTTAGATATGAGTCCTAGAATAGCTTTGTTAATGGGTTTTGGAAATATAAAAGTAGATAAATATAACAAAGATATTATCGTTATTATGATTACCGCTACAAGATTATTAATGGCTAATAATTGGAAAATGTATTTGTGGTTTGTATTAGATGATTTGTATAAAGAATTATGAAATATTGATATAAATGATAAACTGACATCTGAATTAAAACTAAAGTAAGGTTTGATAAAGAAAAATGATTTATATAGACATCTGGGGGTGAATTTATTGATTATGTATTTGTTAAAACTAAAAGGATAAAACCAGGACAAGATTATTTAATTTTTTTGAAATTTATGTATTTTTCCTTATTTCTTTTTTATATTTTATGTTATTTGTAAAAAAAATGTTTTTTTTTTTTACAAAAAAAAACTAAGTACAGTTTGGAGCCTGGCACGCCCTACCATCAGACAGATTCTGACCATTGCTGCACTGAGATCTGCTTGGCTCTGCTTGCCACCAATTGATTATTTTCTTCTAATTCAACAGCTCTTTATAAGGAAAATGTGCCATCATCAGTGCCTTAAAATCTCCACCTAAGGCAGTATAGTGTTGTAGCCATATTACAGATGGAAGACAGAAATTGTCAGAAGAGTTATTTGTCCAAGGATACATTTATTGAATGACTTTTGAAACTGTTCCATAATTCTTCATGGACTTGCTCGAAAGCCAGTTGTATCCGACTCTAGGGTGTAGTGCTCATCTCTGTTTCAAAGCCGAAGAGCCAGTGCTGTCTGCTTCTGCAGACGTTTCCATGGTCATGTGGCAGGCATGACTAGACACCGGAGTGCACAGAATGCTGTTACCTTCCCACCAGAGTGGTCCCTATTTATCTACTTGCAATGTCTTGCTTTCGAACTGCTAGGTCGGCAGGAGCTGGGACAAAAACGGGAGCTCATTTCCGTCCTGCAGTACTCGGGAATCAGACTGCTGACCTCCTGCCTCCCAGTCAGCACCTTAGCCACTTGAGTCACTGCAGTCCTTCATGGACACTAGGGATTTAATGATGCTGAGGAAAGTGGGGGGAAACAGGAAATGATAAAAAAATACGAGAGGAATTGGTTTTATAGAAGCCACAGCCTTCAGTTTTCAAGACATAAATAGGGCTGGCAAGCTGGGGGTGGGGGCTATATATTGTAACCTTTTTAAAACTAGCAATTTTATTTAAGTGTGAGCTTTTGTGGATCAAGGTTCACTTCCTCCAACACTTGGAAATTTGTCATTCTGGTGTCTTGTCAAGTTGAAGAAGCATTAGTTCATAAAAATAAGGTGTTTTGAGAGTACTGATTCAATCCCTTGTGACAACAAAGTAATCTTTAAAAGTTATACAATGGTTGATACTGGTTTTACTTCAGAAATAACCTGAATCTGTAAGAGCATTATCTGTATCTGGTGTTAAGGTTAGTCATTGCAAGCCTATTTCTGAGATCACAATACAAACTCAAGAATCTTTTCACTATGTTGTAGGAAGAGAGGGAGATTAGGATGAACTCACAAGGTAGTGACTGGAGAGTTAAGTTGGCACTCTCTTCTCCTCCACTGGAGAATCATTCTCAGACTCTGGGAATTATTGTCTCTTCGAAGAAGATGTGGTAGTGCATCGGGAGTTGGTCTTTGCCCTTTAAGCTAACCAGTTGAACAAATCTGTGTTTGCATTAAGGCTCTCCTCCTTCCATTCTGAATTGTAGAGAAGCCAACATTTATGGCACAGTTGCCTTTAAATCCCTTCTTTCTTATTCCTTCTTCTGTGGAACCCACTTACCTGGGAGCAATCCTGGAATCTTCAGACAGACCGTCAAGTGTATAAAAAATTTTACTCAGAGAAGCTCTGTTCCTTCTAGCTTTTAAGTGCATATTAATAATTGCAAACGGATTGTGCAAAATATAATGAAAGATTAGAGGTATAGAGAATTCTGAGTTTTTAATAGCATTGCATCCCCATTGTTTATACAGAGCATGAAAAGTGGTGTGCATATAAAATTTTGGGCCATTCTGCTTTGTACCAACAAGTTAATGGGCTCTGTGAATAATGTGCATAAAGTGATTTGATACATAAAACATAAGTCATAAATCCAACTTGTCAGAAAACTACTTTACAAAAAAGGAGTCTACTGCATAAAATGTTATTGCTTCATCACACTATTTAAATAAGCACCACTAAAATACATGGCTTTGGTTGCAAAGCACCTTATATGATGATGCTTTAATGAAAGATCATATTTCTTGCATCTGTAGCACTGTATTTTGAAAACTTAAGTGCAAAAGTGATTATATCTTCTGCCTAGTCATTATTATTTAAAGCAGGGGTTCCCAACCTTTTTATGCCGCAGACGTGACCAAGCCGCTTGGACAGCCGAGTGGGCCAGACCACGCCCACCAGAAGTGGAAGTGGGCGCATTTATGGCTGTTGTAAATGTGCCCACTTCCACATTTACAACAGCCATGGGCACATTTATGTATGCATGGGTGTGTTTTACAGCTGACATAATTGTGTCTGCTTCCACTTCCTTGAGCCAGCCTGTGGACTGTAGGTTGGGAACTCCTGCCTTAAAGTGTGCCCATCATGGTTTTCCTTACAATCTATCCTGTATCATGTTTCTCATTTAACACATAATATTGTTCAGACAAAATCTCCTTCTTCATTCATGGTTCAATATCTGGCCAACTTATCCTGAAATGATAATAGAGCAGATCAAACTGCCAGTGACTCGATGCTGAGTGTCAGGCAGTGGCTAACTACCCTGACAACCTTGAGGACTAGGAGCATTGGCGAAGTCCACAGGGAAGGGTGATGGTCCCCAAGCGGATTAAATCCCACTTGAATCCATCTTGATGGAGGACAGCAGCTTCATCAATACTAGCTTGGGGCTGAGGAGGACCAGAAAGTGTCTTGCAGAGCTGGATCAGTGGTAAAGGTGTCATGCTGCGATGCGGAAGGTAGATGAAAGGCCACAGCATTATAGTCACAGAACTGTCTTAATGGTTGATCACCATGATGATTGGCAATATTTGGAATTGGATATGGCACAAGAAGAAGAAAAAGAAAGAATTAATGGTTTAGAGGATCACATGTTCCTCATTCAACACCCAACATGATAGTGTCAGGAACAAAATGTTACTTCATTCTTGTTTACCATCCCCATATTTACTGTGGCACTACCATTATGGCTTTTGACAATGTTACTCATGATAGACACATTTACTTGTTCATCTGCTATTTGGATGTGTGTCATCCTTGGCCAGCATTCAACACAGGGCAAACGGGACGACCTCTTCATTTTCAGTAATTTTATAAAGGGAAGATGAATTCTTTTCTGGGAGTGCAATTATATAGCAGCCATCATATATGCCCATAGTGTCATGTATGAAGGAGGAGAGATTGGATAGTCTTGGAAGGCACACTTCAAATGGATGCATATTGGTGAAGTGCTATATAACTTTTACTGGGGTTGGGGCAGCTCTCACAATTGTCAACCAAAAAAAAACTTTTCCACAACATTTTCAGAGATAAAAAATGTGTCATGCAAATATAGAAAAATGTTAAAACCTCACGAAGCAGGAGAACCTTTCAATTTATTATTTCTACCAGCCAGAATAAAATAAGCAGTAACTATTATTAAATCTAGCACTGCTTGGTTGTAATTTATAGCCTTATACATAAGGACCCCTCCTGCCAACCTAGCAGTTCGAAAGCAAGAAATTGCAAGTAGATAAATAGGGACCACTTCAGTGGGAAGGTAACAGCGTTCCGTGCGCTCCGGTGTCTAGTCATGCCTGCCACATGACCACGGAAACGTCTGCAGAAGCAGACAGCACTGGCTCTTCGGCTTAGAAACAGAGATGAGCACTGCACCCTAGAGTCGGATACGACTGGCTTTCGAGCAAGGGAAACCTTTACCTTTATCTTACATAAGGACCCATACAGTACAAACTCCTAGCAAGACCAGGCAATATTTGAGGCTGCACTGCCTTGGCAGATCTTCCTGGTAGCAATAGCAATTACTGTATGTCGCAGACCTCCGATTACCAGTATCAGGCAAAGTGATCTCTTTATTGTGGGTTTGTTCAGTAGGCTCCCAATTTCTTAATTTCTGGTATGCACATTCCCCCATGCCGCAATGGTTACTGAACCTCACAATGCCTGAACTAGTCGCAGAGTGGAACCAATTCTCTCCCCCCCATACCTGTCAAGTTTTGGATTTGAAAATAAGGGAAACACTGAGGGCGGGGCTACCTCGGTGGGTGTGGCCAAATCTATGGGAGTGGTCAAATCTGTGGGTATGGCCAAATCTGACCATGTGACTTGCTGGGCTCTAGTCATGCCTGCCACATGACCATGACAACATCTGCAAACAGACAGCACTGGCTCTTTGGCTGTAAATGGAGATGAGCACTGCACCCTAGAGTCGGATACAACTGGCTTTTGAGCAAGGAAGACCTTTACTGAGCACTTGCATAAACAGGACCAAAACCTCACAGCAAATTTGAATACCATTCAGGGATTTTCTGTTATTAGGTAAAGGTTGCCCTTGCTCGAAAGCCAGTCATATCCGACTCTAGTGTGCAGTGCAGTGCTCATCTCCATTTACAGCCAAAGAGCCAGTGCTGTCTGTTTGCAGACGATGTCATGGTAATGTGGCAGGCATGACTAGACACCAGAGTGCACGGAACACTGTTTACCTTCCCACCAAAGTGGTTCCTATTTATCTACTTGCAATTTCTTGCTTTCAAACTGCTAGGTTGGCAGGAATTGGGACAGAGACAGGTGCTCATTCCATCATGCATTACTCAGGTCTTGAACTGCCAACTTGCTGGCCTTTTAACTAACAAGGTGAGCTTCTTAACCATTGAGTCACCGCAGTCCCAATGTTCAAACTAAGCTTTCAGAAACAGTTCAGGATATTGTTTAATATCTATATTAACGATTTAGTTGAATATCTCCAACGCAGGAACTTTCACCCACCTAAATTAGACAATAAGCATATTTCCTATCTTACTTTATGCTGATGATGCGGTGCTGTTTTCCAGAACACCAATAGGAATGCGCAGAGCTTTGCGGGCATTAGCAACTTATTGCCATTAGAATTTGCTTGAGGTCAATCTATCTAAGACAAAAGTTATGGTCTTTACTAATAAACCTGAAATTCATGACTGGCAATTAAACCAGCAGAAAATTGAGCAGGTGCAGTATTACAAATACTTGGGGGTTATATATCAATCGAACGGTCATAGACAGCATCAAATCGTGCACCTTGCCTTAAAGGCAAAGAGAAGTGCTGATGCAATCCAGAGATTTTTCTGCAGGAAGGGTGGTCCTAATGTTGAGGCCGCCCTTAAATTATTTACGGCCAGATCCCTTGCGCAGATGCTTTATGGGGGCCCTTTTAGTGTGGGCTCAGGTATTAATAACATAGAGGTTGTTCAAGCAAAGGTTTCTGAGATCAATCCTTCAGATTCCAACAAGCATTTCCAATGCAGCAGCAAGGTTAGAAACTGGGGTATTTACAGTTCAAGCAAGGTTATTGATAAATGCTTCACAATATTGGTTAAAAATTATATTTTTCCCCACCGGTCTACTCAAGTTAATGCAGTCAGAAACCACCGTTGCAACTTGGATTGTTACCCTGGAAGGAGTTTTGGCTTTATGTGGTCTTTCCAAACAGTATTTCATCTCCCTTGGGTTTTTTCGTGCTAGGGCAATAATCAAACAAAGAATTCTTGATATCCATTGTCAAATAGATCTGAGTAAGTTAACTAGTCCACTGTTCACCTGGCCACTTTCTAATAAAGTAAGGCCCTCTCCTTATTTAACAATTTTGAGCAATTTTAACCACAGGCGATCTTTTATTCTCCTTTGCTATAATATGTTACCTTCGGCTTTTTAAGAGAATTCCTTTACAAGAGCGTGTCTGCTTATGTCAGTCCAATAGGATCGAGACGTCGGAGCACGTACTCATGGAGTGTCCATTATATGATAGCCTTTGAAGTGAATTTTTTTCTGCATTTCCTCAGCTGATATTTAAAAACAATCAAGTGTTCAGAGAGCTATTGTCTGATAAGACAAATGCCCTGACAGCTGTAGTGGCTAGATTCGCTTGGAGGGCAACCTGTTTACTTAGAAATAAGGTTAGGTTGTCTCAGTCTAAGATCAACAGTCAATAAGTAGACAAGCAGATATTGAGCTTATTCCAGCACTTTTATGGTATCATACTCCATGCCCAGAGGTTACTAGCTTCTGTATTTTGGAGTACATATAGGCAATTTTTAAATTAATGGTCAGCTGTAACTTAGGACTTTATTAAAATACCCTGGCAATTTTATAATTCTAAAGTTTTGGGTTAACGACAATAGTTTTAATTCCGGAATTATTTGTAACTACTTCATTGAATATTTATTTGAACGTGCTGGAAATGGATACACCTGTGATGTTGCTCTCAAACACTAGTTGGTTTTATTTGTTTGAATTAATATTTACTGTATCTGGCCATCAGCCGTAATAAAGAATTTGATTTGATTCTTGCTTTTGAACTGCTAGGTTGGCAAGAGCTGGGACTGAGATGGGAGCTCATCACACACACACACACACACATGCAAGCAATCTCCCCCAATCCATCACACACAAATGCATGGTGACCTATCTCTCTCTCACACACAGACACACAGACAGACACACACACACCTGATTTGTGCAGCCATGTAAGCAAAACTCCTTCCTGCTCCTTCTCTCTCTGTCCCGTCCAGCTTTTTCCCCCAGCACTGCAGTCCCTCGATCTTTCTCTCACTCTCCTCCTCCGTTTCCTAATGCTGCCCAATGGAAACCCAAAGGCCACTGGGAGGTGCAGTCATGCTCCTTATGCATCTCATTGGGGATGCCCACCTAAAGAACTGTGGCTCCCAGGATACACCAGATCTGCTTTGTCCACAAGCATATAGGGCACTGGGAGCTGTAGTCCCGCTCTTCATTCTCCTCAATGGGGGCCACCCACCCAAAGAACAACAGCTCCCAGGATGCTCTGCTGCACTTTCCTGGCCAGAGGAAGTCTGTATTGATCATTTGCCAGCAAAATCAACATCTTGGAACAACCCCCCCCCCCCATTCTTTTTTTAAAAAATAAGGGAAAATATTTTTTAAAATGTGCAGCCGGGAAGAGGACTGAATGGCTAATACGGGGTACTTGACAGGTATGCCCCCCCTCTCTCTGGGAATATGTGATTTCCTTTTATTTGGTAGTGTGGATGGCAGAGAGTCTGGTTGTAACTGGATTAGCCTTTAAATGACTGAGTTTCACTCAGACAAAATAGCAGCAAAGTTTTATTTCATAAATTCATCTGAAAAAGACAAAGAACAAACAACATACACACACAGAAATGAAATTTAAAAGTTCTCTTTCCCCTGTCTTGCATAATCCTTCACAGGACTATGCTCCCATTTGGTAAGAAGTTGAGGCAGTAGCTAAACACTGGTGTCTAGCTAAGCTTGCCCATTAGGTAGAGAGGTGAGGCATATTGAAACCTGGGTTCTCAGGATAAGCTCGCCCATTTCAGAATGGTAAGAAGAGATATTATATACCCTTTAATGGGTGGTGCTAACTTAGGGGATTTCTAGAGGACTACCCCTTGCTGATTCAGCAACCTGTGGTTGTATCTGGCCCCATTCTATGGGAAAGAAATCTTGCTTACTAGGGTGGGAAAGACTAGTATGTACAGCGTGTACTGTATGTGAGAGACAAACATGATTTCTAGCTAACATGTAAGTGAAGAAATACACATGCCTTCTTGGCAGGCTCTGCAAAACTAGAGATAACTATCTGGTGACTCTTGACTTTCTGGGGGCAACGCTTCATCGTAGGGAGGCAGGGCCTATTAAAATGGTCCGCCCTCAGTGACTAATGGATCCAGTTGGATTCCAGAGGGAACTGGGGGATGTTCCTTTGGATTGGCTACATGATTCACCCGAGGCACTTGTCGACCTGTGGAACAGGACCTTGGATGAAATCGTGCCACTGCGGCCTCTCCGAGCCCGTGGGGTTAGGTCATCCCCGTGGTTCACAGATGAACTGTGGGAACTCAAACAGGCAAAGAGACGCCTAGAGCACTGCTGGGTGAAGACCCGGGATGACTCCAATTGGACACTAGCTAGAGCTGCTATTAGGGCCTACCTAGTGGTGATGGGGGTGGTGAGGTGGCAATACTTCACCACCCTTATTGCCTCCGCTGATAATCGCCCAGCTGCCCTGTTCTGGGTAACCAGGTCCCTCCTTGGTAGGGTGGGATTGGTGCCCGGTTGGCAGCGTTCGGCTGAGGACTTTGCTGACCATCTGGTGGAGAAAATCAATCGGATTCATTCAGGGCTGAATCCCGGTGTGGATGGGGAGGGTCGGGGGGGGGGGGGGGGGACAGGAGCACAGTCTTGCTGTACGATCTGGGATCAGTTTGATCCTGTTGTTCCTGATGAAGTGGACAGGCTCCTTGCAGCTGTGTGTGCCACTACATGTCATTTGGACCCCTGTCCCACCTGGTTGGTGAAAGCCTCCAAGGGCTTTCCAAGGTGGCTTGGTCAGGGCAATAATAAATGCATCATTATGGGAGGGGGTGTTTCCTGCACCGCTAAAATATGATTTGGTGCGCCCCCCTCCTGAAGAAGATATCTCTTGACCCAGCTGTCCTTAACAACTACAGGCCGGTTTCCAACCTTCCCTATCTGGGTAAGGTATTGGAAAAGGTGGTGGCACTCCAGCTGCAGAGTGTCCTGGAGGAAGCTGATTATCTAGACCCCTTTCAATCAGGATTCAGGCCCAGGTATGGTATGGAGACGGCATTGGTCACACTGATGGATGATCTCTGGTGGGAGCGGGACAGGGGTTATCCATCCGTCCTTGATCTTCTTGACCTCTCAGCGGCTTTCGATACCGTCGACCATGGTATCCTTCTGGAATGGCTCAAAGGACTGGGGATCCAGGGCACTGTGTTGTCCTGGTTTTCCTCTTTTCTGGAGGGCCGTACCCAGTCGGTGTGGTTGGAGAGTGAGAGGTCCAGCCCTAGGCTTCTCAAGTATGGGGTGCCTCAGGGTTCGGTGCTCTCTCCTCTCCTATCTAACATCTACATGAAGCCACTGGGTGAGATAATTTGTTCCCATGGGGTGCGGTACCATCAGTACGCGGATGACACTCAGTTGTACATCTCGGCCCGTGGGGACCCCAGTGATGCCGTTGAAATCCTATCCGGATGCCTGGAGGCCGTTGGGGTCTGGATGGGGGCCAATGGGCTTCGGCTGAATCCCAGCAAGACTGAGTGGCTATGGATAAGGGGGCCCGTGTTATCCAGGGAGCTACCATCTTTGGTACTGGATGGGGCTGTTTTGCACCAGACAGACCCGGTGCACAATCTGGGGGTCCTTCTGGACTCACGGCTGCTGCTGGAAAAACAGGTAGTGGCTGTGGCCAGGAGGGCTTTTGCCCAAATACAGGTGATTCGCCAGTTGCGCATGCTCCTGGATCGGGACTCCTTGCTTATGGTCATTCACGCTCTGGTCACTTCCCAACTAGATTACTGTAATGCGCTCTACATGGGGCTGCCCTTGATGTCCATTTGGAGGCTGCAGCTGGTCCAGAATGCAGCAGCCCAGGTGGTGATGGGGTGTGGATGATATGCCCGTGCCTTACCACTACTTCGGGAGCTGCACTGGTTACCAGTTTGTCTCCGGGTGCAATTCAAGGTGCTGGTTTTGACCTTTAAAGCCCTATATGGCTGTGGGCCAGGATACCTTAGAGACCACATCATCCCAAGAGTGTCTGCCCATCCTACCAGAGCAGACCGGAGGGGCTCTCTGGTGGTGCCATCACCTAGGGGTTCACATTTATCCAGCACCCGAAGGAGGGCCATCTCCGTGTCCGCACCTACCCTCTGGAACCTCCTGCCAACAGAACTAAGACTTGAAAGAGAATTGCTGCCCTTCAGGAAAGGATTGAAGACCTGGCTGATGGGGCAGGTGTGGGGCCCTAATTGGAACACGGGTCCTGCCTGCTGGCTTATATAAACAACTAAGAACTCTCTCTTCTTTTTAAAGTGGGTGGGATGGGTAGGTCTTTTAAAGTGGGTGGGATATGGGTTTTTTAAAGTGTTTTTATCTGTTTTAGAACTTGTTGTAATGCCGCCCTGAGTCGGGTTCTACCTGAGTGGGCGGCATATAGAAATATGACTAATAAATAAATAATAAATAAATAAAAATAAAGCTAGCTGACAGAGCTAGAACACTCCTGCCTGGCTAAAACAGAGCAGGTTTATCTAAGTAGAAATATGCAAACAAAGGACTGCTTTCTGGGAACACCTGCCAAGAGCAGCAGAGCAGCGGTTTTCAAGCAGAATTTTTACCTGGTTCATCAGGATATCACAACACTGTATACTTATATACCACCCTAAGTGCTTAGTGGTCTGGGTGGTTCACAAGTTAATTAGCATTTTGCTACCAACATGCTGGGTACTCATTTTACTGACCAGGGAAGGATGGAAAGCTGAGTCAACCTGGAACCTGTCAGGATCAAACTCACAGAGTTTTGGCTGCACTACCACAGTTTAAAAACTGCACCACCCAGGCGCCTTGGTAAAGATACTCAACCACCAGTTCATCTAATGGTGGAAGTGTTGAATGGCAATTTTAATTTGCCCCAGTTCTTCCATTTAACAGGATTTTGTGCCACTGTAGATATCAAAACAGCCGTCTGCCAGAGCCAGCCTACCATAGGATGGTGCTCACCAGGAGGCACTTTGTACAGCTTCAAAATGTTAGTCCTTTGCTTTGTGACTGCAGTTAGAATTGTCCCAGACCATGCTTCCTGGGGGATTCTGGGAATTGTGGCTAAACTAATGATCTTCAATGGTTTTTTTTTTAAGGCGAGCATCTCTCAGACTAGGTCCACACCCTGATCTCTACATCCTCCTCCCTGTGCACAAGAACAAGCAGGAGACCAGCTTCCCTCTTTAGTAATGCACTTTTGAAGCATAACAATGTGTTAATCATTCCATAGCCAGAGCAACGTATGATAAATGACTTTCCGGTATGAACTGTTGGGCACGGGGGGGGGGGGGGTCTCCCGCTTTTCCTTCCAATAACAGAATCCTTAGTACCGTGCCCTTCTGAACATGCTGTTTTAATGAGTCTATTTTTAGTGCCTGCATTTCACATTTCATGTAAGAGGAGAAGCTCACTTGGAAACAATCTGGCATGATGAATACAAAGGGAGGAGGTGAGTCTTGAGCAAGAGAGAACATCTCCACAGTGACAGGCACAGACATATTTTACATATCTGTGATGGGCAGAGTTTAATCTCCCACTGGCTTTTATAATGTGCATCGGATATTGCTTCTTTTTTCACTTTTTAGCAAGCCAGCAGGAAGCTTAATCATAAAACAATCACTCACTGCTGAAAGGCCTCTAAAGATACACTATGAAAATAATAGTGGCATCTGACGGCAGTCAAATATCATATGCTGTAGCTGCTTCAAAGATTTCTCTAATTAACACTTGTTTATCATGTTTTTATTACCCTTCCTCCACCTCCACCCTTTCCTCCAAGAAGTTCAGGGCCTTGCTTTGGGTATTAACATTATATGTTCATCACATTCCAGCATGACAGGACACAATTGGTTATCTATTCCAAACATTTATATTGCACCTGTCTATGAAAAGCATGGAAAAATAGCTTACAAGGATGAAAAGTAAAATGACAAAGCTGTAACAGAAAACTATTAAACTAAGGGAGCATATATTGAAACTGTTCAAATATATGAGAATCTTACATAGCATACCCTAGAATGCTATATTTTTTTAAAAGTCATACCACCAAAACCAGGGCAAAATATCTCACTTCCAGTGGAAAAGCAATCTACTTCACGCTAGCCATGAAACCAAAGTACATAAAATCTGAAGGACAGCCAAATTATTTTGTCACATGTGGTAGAATCCCTGCAAGTGTCTCCCTCCTATAACAAGGAGTTTAGTGGTTGTAGAAGAGGGAATGCTACGGATATTTCAAGGGTTTTAATGTTTGATGGTTTTTAGATAAGTTTCTTGATTTTTTTTGTTATGGAATGTTTTTATATTTACACTTGTGAGCCACCCAGAGTTGCCTCGGCAAGAGGGCAGCAATAAAAATATGAACAAATAAATATATAATAAACAAGACTAAAATATTAACAATTTGATCACTCTTCCATGACACTACCTAAGGTCAAGTGAGAAGTAATCATTTGTTATTTAGAATACCTTTTGGTTGAATTTAGTTCTTATTACCCCCCCCCCAAGTGAAATAATGAACTAAATGAAACTCTATTTTGTTATTATTGTTGCTTATTTTAAGGCATTGTCATTTATTCATTGATTGTTTGTACAATGCCCAAGTTTGAAACATACCAGATAGGCTGTATAAAATAGGAAAGAAATAATGAATGAGTAATATCACACTATTGTACTCTATTCACATTCAATGGGTACAGGCAAAGCTGCCTTCAGTAAAGAGATGTGCATGTTATGTCTGCCTGACAGGAAGTTGTAAAAGATGAGGAGACAGTTGGCAACAAAACAGAAAAAGAAAAAAGGGGACAATTTAAATTGATTATTAGAAATTTGGCTGAATGAAAAGACAAATATTGGAGAACTAAACATTCACAATCTTCTATCTGGATGAACAAACCTATCAATGTGGGTTGCCCGCGGGAATAATTGGCCAAATCTTTCCCCAGGGGTTTGCCCAGCCTTCAACAGATCCGGGGTCCAACCGGTCTTGGCAGGAAAGGCAATTGGGGTGTGGGCTAGTTAGTTAGTTTGGGGGGCAAATCATAAAGCCTTGGCTGATGGCTACGATAGAAACAGGGCAAAACCCAAAGATGATGACTCTAATGGAAATACATAGTCCTCCGCTTCTGGCTGTAGATTAAGTTGGGCAAATAAGCTGCGCCAGAGAGCAGAACAAGCTAGGTACCCGGAGTTAATACGCATAAGGCTCCAAGATAGCGCAGGAACAATGGGTTTCGCCAGCCCAGACCTTAATTAGTTGTGGGTTGTCTATTAACCACAGGGCAATGTCCAAGAACAGGCATTGTGCTGACCACCGGAAAATGCCACATATGCAAGCCTTCTGTATTAGGGGGTCACACACATCTTACACACGTATCACCCCAAGGCAGGGTAATAAATATGTGCCACCTGACCCAGATCAGGGCTGGACTTCAACACACAATTGCCTCACATGTCTTCCTTGTGGCCAGCCACTCCTACATCTGGTAGCCATTGCAACATAATGGTGACCTCAACGTGATTCTTATCTGAAGCCACGACACGATCCCAAGGCTAGGCCAACGCGGTCCCCAGCGGAGGCTGCAACGATCCTGAAGCAAGGAAGCCAATGCAACCACAAGCCCCGCAGACCCCACATATTGGAATGGACACGTTCCAAAGCCAGGGGAGAGGTGCGATCCTGAACAGCAGAGGCAGAGCAGCAGAAGCCTGCGGCAGAGAGCCATAGCTGCAATCCTGATCCACTGACCAGACCCAAGGGACATCATCCTGTGCATCACTCGCCCCGCTGCACTACCTCAAAAGGGGCGCCGGCTCATCCTGCGGAAGCAAATCCGGGGAACCCCCCGATCAGGTAGTAATGGGGGCTTGGGGGGGGGAACTCATCCGTCAGGCAAAGAGCTCAGGTGGAGGTGCTCAAGGACCTGGTCAGGCTATTTTGCATAAGGGTACAGAGGAGCAGCCTGACGGAACTCATGATGCATCTGGGGAACACTGTCTGTTCTACCCAGAAGCAGGCATGGTGGATCCAGAGATTTGGGACAGAATAGGGAAATGCCTCAAAGAGGAACCCCGAGCACCCACTAAAATCATAGGGGCTTGGATCTAATGTAGGCAGATAATTGCTGCCGTAAGTCCAGCCTGGGTAGAGACAGAGAAACCCCCACCTTATGTAGAACCATCAGCCCCAGTGCGTCTCTACCTGACCATCAAATTCCAGCATGGGGGCTTGGAGGACTTAGGAAGTGCAGGCACTTCCCGGGCAGTCAGGAGCCCTTCCCAAAAGATGATAGAGGCAGAATTATGCCAGGGGGAATTGTCGGCAGCAGAACTGGCCAGAATTCAGTTGTTATGTCCAGTCTGCCTAGAGGCAGACACATTTTCAGGCAAACAAACCACCGTCCATATGCCCATCCCATACCGGCTGCTTGCGGAGACCCGCAAAAAAGCCACTACGGACTCAAGACTCCAGAGCAGATTCACTAGGGAACTCAGGAAGAGAGCAGAACCAGAAGGGGCAGAAGGAGTTGGGTAGGAACCCCCCACAAGCCAAGTCCAAAAGTTTAGATCGGATAGGAAGGTAACTGAACTGGAAAAGAAACTAACTTCTAAGCAAAAAAGCCCAGAATGGTTGTAAAAAGCTACCTGAGAATAGCCTAAAAAATCTGGCAGAGAGGAACCATTTGCTCATGAGTAGAGCGAAGCATTGCAGACCTGGGGAGGGGGAATGTCCCCAGGAAGGAATGTGGATATCTAAGGTTTGAATGTGTGATGTGTGAATAAATGGTGCACCAGTGTGACTGCAGAATTGTTGAGAGTTGTTATGTGTTTCAATGGTTGTGTTATAATGTTGCAACATTAAACGTGAGGTGCCAGGAAGTCATAAGGAAGGTGACAGTTAACTCTGTTCATGGGTTGGATACATTGCTTTCAATGGGAGGAAGAAAGTCGCCCCAGGCCTGATTCATTCAAGCAGCAGGCTAAATCAAGTATGAGAAAGAGTGGTGGGCAAAAACTTCTTTGTTTCCTGGCTGCCTGCCTAGCAGCATAAGCACTAGGGATGAAAGAGGAAGAAGGAGGGGGGAAATTCTAGCCCACAAAAGGGGCAAAAGTGACCTCCCTTCTTCTCAGCCAAGCCTGCCTTTAAATGTGCAAGGGAGGTTTTTTTTCTCTTTGCTGGCCTCTTCAAAGAATTAAGCTGCAACTTCCACATTCTTAAGCCTGCTTAGCAATTAGTGCTTTTATAAAGCAGGCAGCTAATTGGAGAGTGAAAAATAGGGAAGAAATTGATTCATTTACATTAAAGAGACTTGTGCTGGAAGAGACAATTTATATGGCCTCACGAACCTGAAAATTGTCTCTGAGTTTCTCACCCGGCAAGAGTGTTCTAAAAAATGGGGAAGAGAAAAAATCCTGTTCCTCTTCACAAAATGGGGCCCCTATCTACAAATGACATGTCTCATAACTGGTTAAATAATAGGTAATGAATAGTAAGTCTTGTCTAGTCTTGTCTAAATGTTTTAAGAATATAGTAAAGTCAGCGCCTGAAATTGAGGCTCTGAGCATGTAAAATTACAGTTTCAGATTTTGCATTAAGTATAGCACTGGCACTTGAAGTTAAATAGAATCTTGATC
Source organism: Bradypodion ventrale (assembly GCA_035047345.1). Classification (NCBI taxonomy): domain Eukaryota; kingdom Metazoa; phylum Chordata; class Lepidosauria; order Squamata; family Chamaeleonidae; genus Bradypodion; species Bradypodion ventrale. The sequence goes on along the minus strand of JAWDJE010000004.1, from coordinate 142,638,340 downwards.
AAGGTAAAATGTCACTAACCCATTACATTATGAACTATGCCTAATCCCTTTACATTACATAAATAACGCTTCGACTTTTGCAAACTTCTCTCCTAGCGCCACATTTCAAAGGCAATTTGTTTTCCTGCAGTCATAACATGCCTGGAACTAAGTTCCAACCTCTCTGTGAATTGTATAGTGTTTTTCCACAGCCTCCTTAGTTAATTAACTCTTCATTGATAAGATTGCTATCTCTTTCCACAGAAACATGAACTCAAGGGAGTGTTACATTCTCATTAATTTATGAGAAGTTAACCTCTGACTTTTTCATCCTCTGACTCTTTTATTTTCTGCAGGCTCTTTATTTTCTGCAGGCTCTTTAGAGTAACACTGTATGAAATTTTTAACTTGTTTCTTCATTTTGATGTTTTTTTCCACCATAGCATTGTGCATTAAGACTGTCTTTTTAGCTTGTTTGTCCTTCTATTCTAATTGCTGATTTTTTCAAAATTCACAGCTTTCCCTCGAGACATGCAGGATTTCACTAGAATCTCTTCTTTCTTGATCTAACATTCTTGTTTTCTGGCAGACCTTCCTAGACGGAATCAGGAAGTTCTGCATCTAAATGGCACTTTTTACGATTCCAAGTCAATCAATTGTGGATTGAATTAACCTACACTGTCTTTTCTTTCAGTTAAAAGAAGGGGGAGGGGGCCCCCTAGATCCTCAGCTAAGGCGATATTTACCTATAATCACAAAAAATAACTTTCTCAGTCTTCTTCCCCCAGGATTTCCAAGGCTGCTTCAACAGCCAGCTTTTATCCCCTCTGCAGGTCCATTTCTGGAGGCTCCGATGCCAGAACCAGGCCCCTATTATTATTATTATTATTATTATTATTATTATTATTATTATTATTATTATTATTATTATTATTATTATTATTATTATTATTATTATTATTATTATTATTAAATTTTATTTGTATCTCACTTTCCTAGCACAAGTGCCACTCGAAGCGGCTTACAACATATATAAATCCAATAAAACAGAGCAAGATATACAATAAAATACAAAAGGCAATGCACAATTAATACAATCAAAACATCAGAATGTGCAAAAATACAATACAAAATATAAATCACGAATTAAACAATATCAGAATACATGAAAGTAATAAGGCCTGACAGCACAAACCCTTCCAAATCTGTTCCAGGTGAGAGAGCACAGGGAGTGCCGACAGATGAAATAATCAAGGTGCTCATGACCACTAGGCCTCTTTTCACCCCAGCTGGGGCCACGTCCAAGGGCAGGTGCAGAAAGTCCTCAGGGCCTAGAGCCCACGCCCCCAAAAAACAGCCCAGGTACCAGGAAACAATCCACAGCAATGGCTCTGCCCAGTCAGACAGAGCTAAAGGGAGGCGGGGTCAGAGGGAGGCGGGGCTGGTGAGCGCAGCTGATTCCCATCCTGGGCCGATGGCAGGGACCCAGGAGAGTCTCAATGGGCCAATCCTAGAAGTCCAGGAGATGTTAGACACCAGCAGATCCCAGCCAACAGTCAAAACACAGCAAGTGCAGACATCAGCCAAAGATGACACCAGCCATCCATTTCTCAATGATTTTGGCATGTTTTTACCCCAAGGGGGGGAAGATATGGGACACACACACATGGACACCACACACACATACACACAAGCCACTCAATGTTACCCACCAATTGGGACTTCAAAGGACATTATGCTCAGTTAAACACACAACCTTGCTTTACCTTTTTGCCAACTTGGACTGCCACAAATACAGACACTTCAAGTTACCAATGGACAGATTGGGTTATACAATAAAATCCAAACCAAGGGACAATTGGGACAATTTATGGCTTCACCACATGTAACCCTACTTCAAGGATCAGCATCAGGAAAAGCAGCTAAATGTTTTTGTATATGTTTCACTATTTGCTGTTGCTTATATTGTCTTTGCATATCTTTGAATTATTTGCCTTTATACAATGCTCAAGGTGGGATTTTCAAGGGACGAATGAACTAGATTGTGAATTTTGCACACACACCGTTGCATATTACCGTCACATCTGCCACCCCGATACTACCCCTTGCTAGGAGGTCATTTCTTCACCTATGGGTGGGAAAAAGGAGCCAAACTGGGCCACCTCTACACAAAGGTTGATCATCCTGCAGCAAAAGAAATCCCTGGCTATGGTAATCCTTTAATTACTTTGTGCTTGCTTATGTCCATGCCAATCACACCTTCCTATGTGTGAGGAAATGTTTGCATAATGGCCAGAGTACCTTTTGCAGGGTAGTCAAGGATTACCTTAGGAAAACCATTTCTATCACTGGGGGGAAAAGTTAGCTCCCCCAGCGAATGCCATCAATCACACCTCATCAGCCATTGCCATGTTAAACAGAGAGCAGGCTGAACTGAGACATGGGTTTTGGACAACCGCAGAGCAATTGACTATTTGCTGCTTTGACACCATTTGGGTTGCGAATCTATCTGGGATATGTGCTGTCTCAACCAGATGGACACCTCTCGCAAAATCCAGGACCAGGTAACCAAACTTGACACCTCAGTCAAAAAGACAGAATTGGGCTACCACTGTAGTCATGGGTCCCCTGGAGGTGGGTGCAGACTGCGCCCCATACCATAATCATCATCATAGCAGTGGGGATTATGCTTTGCTGCTTTGCGCAGTGCATTCCTTCACTCTTGCCAACATGTACATCATAGGCAAGGGAGGGAGAAAAATACACCCAGAATAGAAACACAAAATATGAAAATAAGTAAATAAGCAAAAATAGTATAGTCGAAAAATTTAATGTAAAGTATACATAAGAATATAAGCAAACATGGAAAAGCCCGCCAGACAAAAGCTAGTAAAAAACGAATACTATGGAAGCTAGGCACACACCAAGGAAAAGTCCAAAAGGTACAAATAACAACTTTCAAGTAAATGAAAATCAGAAAATATAATATTTCCTAAGTATACAACATATCGAAATAGTAGAGCCTAGTCATGGAGTCCGCATCAAAATTGTGGCAAGGTCAAGAATATCTAGAGGGCAAGTTCCGAAGTGCCATATAAAAAGTCCGTATCACAAATCCATTTAGAGTCCGTGAAAACAATCATATGAGGTACGCAAAGAGGTACAATGTACAATAAGGGCAGCCAGGAGGGCTTTGTAGATGTCAAAAAGAGGAACGTGGTAGCGGCAGCAACAAGTCAAAAGTCCGTATCAAAAATCCATATGGGGTCCATGTAAACAATCATATCAGGTACTCAAAGAGGTACAATGTACAATAAGGGCAGCCAGGAGGGCTATGTAAATATCAAAGAAGAGGAACGTGGTAGTGGCAGAAACAGGTCGATATTCTTCCGGTACAGAATATTTCGTGCTCTTTATCAAGATCTGCAAAGGATCCTGACCCCCTCTTACGTCAAGGATTCCTCTCATTTTATTCAACTTTTAGAACACACTCCCATTCCTAATGATTGTATTCTTGTTACCATGGACGTGGCATCCCTCTATACTAATATACTTCTCCAAAAAGCCCGGATTCTTGTCGAACATCTTCTATTATCTCATACTAATCCCGATCCTCCCACACATTTTCTTTTAGACCTTCTTGATATAGCCTTCGAGCACAATTTCTTTCGGTTCATGGACACTTTTTATTTACAGATACAAGGTATGGCTATGGGCTCAAATTTCGCCCCTTCAGTTGCTAATATTTTTATGAATAATTTCGATCATACTTTCATTTCTAATCCTTCTGTAAATCCTTTTTTTGCTGATATTCTGATTTATAAACGATACATTGATGATTTGTTTTTTTGTTCTTTCCAATCTGGCTTCTCTCCCTAGTTTTCTCACCTGGATCAATTCTTTACATGCTCATTTATCTTTCACTCACACAGCTAGCTCTGTGTCTGTATCCTTTCTGGACTTAGAAATTTTTGTTGTTGCCAATCAACTTAACATGCGTCTGTTCAACAAGCCCACGGATAGACACGCCTATTTACAGTTTCATTCTTATCATCCTCTATCTTTGAAAAATAACATACTGTACAGTCTATTTCTCAGGGTTAAGAGGAATTCTACCCTTGATTCTGATTTTCAATCAGCAGCCACCAACATTAGACAATCACTACTACTCAGGGGGTACCCTATCCATGTGATCAACAACGCATATAAGAAGGTGACCCATAGATCCAGGTGCTCCATGTTTCAGCGCAAGGCCAAGAATACACAGAACAATAATATTTTTTGGTCTCTAGATTTCACTCCCCTTGTGCAACAAATTAAGAAGACTATACATCGGCACTGGCACATATTGGATTCTGTCTCTGGGTGCAAAGAAAAACCCATGATTGGGTTCCACAAAACCAGAACCATTGCTGGCATTCTATCCAAGACCGATTGCCTACTTTCTTCAGTAACTCCTTCTGCATTTCCTGTTGGGCACTATCCTTGCGGACACTGTAAGTTTTGTCGTTGTATGTGGAAAACGGATGTCATTTCAATTCCTAGTAGTACTTTTAGACTACAACTATCCCGGTTCTCAAACTGCAATTCACGTGACATCGTGTATATTATCATCTGTCCTTGTGGTCTGGCTTATGTGGGACAATCTTCGAGACCCCTGAAAACCAGATTAGGGGAACATATTTCTCGCATTCGGAACAATGTTATTACAGCACCTCTCGTTTCACATTATGTTAATAAGAAGCACGCTCCCACTGATCTCAAAGCTGCTGAACTTGAATCTTTCTTCCCCCGTCAGTTTCATTCCATTAATAAGGGCAAAGAGACGCCTAGAGCGCCGCTGGGTGAAGACCCGGGATGACTCCGATTGGACACTAGCTAGAGCTGCTATTAGGGCCTACCTAGTGGCGATGGGGGTGGTGAGGCGGCAATACTTCACCACCCTTATTGCCTCCACTGATAATCGCCCAGCCGCCCTGTTCCGGGTTACCAGGTCCCTCCTTGGTAGGGGGAGATCGGTGCCCGGTTGGCAGGGTTCGGCTGAGGACTTTGCTGACCCTCTGGTGGAGAAAATCGATCGGATTCGTTCAGGATTGAATCCTGGCGTGGATGGGGAGGGTCGGGGGGGTGCCGGTGCACAGTCTTGCTGTACGATCTGGGATCAGTTTGATCCTGTTGTCCCTGATGAAGTGGACAGGCTCCTTGCAGCTGTCCGTGCCACTACATGTCCTTTGGACCCCTGTCCCACTTGGTTGGTGAAAGCCTCCAAGGAGGAAACAGGTGGCTGGGTTGGGGGGATAATAAATGCATCACTGCGGGAGGGGGTATTTCCTGCACAGCTAAAACATGCTTTGGTGCGCCCCCTCCTGAAGAAAGTATCCCTCGACCCAGCGGTCCTTAACAACTACAGGCCGGTTTCCAACCTGCCCTTCCTGGGTAAGATTTTGGAGAAGGCGGTGGCGCGCCAGCTGCAGAGTGTTCTGGAGGAAGCGGATTATCTAGACCCCTTTCAATCAGGATTCAGGCCCGGGTATGGAACGGAGACGGCATTGGTCGCACTGATGGATGATCTCTGGCGGGAGCGGGACGGGGGTTATCCATCCGTCCTTGCTCTTCTTGACCTCTCAGCGGCCTTCGATACCGTCGACCACGGTATCCTTCTGGAACGACTCAAAGGACTGGGGATCCAGGGCACTGTGTTGTCCTGGTTTTCCTCTTTTCTGGAGGGCCGTACCCAGTCGGTGTGGTTAGAGAGTGAGAGGTCCAGCCCTAGGCTCCTCAAGTATGGGGTTCCTCAGGGCTCGGTGCTCTCTCCTCTCCTATTTAACATCTACATGAAGCCACTGGGTGAGATCATTCGTTCCCACGGGGTGCGGTACCATCAGTACGCGGATGATACTCAGCTGTACATCTCGGCCCGTGGGGACCCTAGTGATGCTATTGAAATCCTATCCGGATGCCTGGAGGCCATTGGGGTCTGGATGGGGGCCAATGGGCTTCGGCTGAATCCCAGCAAGACAGAGTGGCTGTGGATGGGGGGCCCCGCGTTACCCAGGGAGTTACCACCTTTGGTACTGGATGGGGCTGTTTTGCCCCAGACAGACCCTGTGCGCAATTTGGGGGTCCTTCTGGACTCGCGGCTGCGGCTAGAAGAACAAGTAGCGGCTGTGGCCAGGAGGGCTTTTGCCCAACTTCGGGTGATTCGCCAATTGCGCACGCTCCTGGACCGGGGCTCCTTGCTTATGGTCACCCATGCTCTGGTTACTTTCCGACTAGATTATTGTAATGCGCTCTACATGGGGCTGCCCTTGACGACCATTCGGAGGCTGCAGCTGGTCCAGAATGCAGCGGCCCGGGTGGTGATGGGGTGTGGGCGATATGCCCATGCCTCACCGCTACTTCGGGAGCTGCACTGGTTACCAGTTTGTCTCCGGGTGCAATTTAAGGTGCTGGTTTTGACCTTTAAAGCCCTATATGGCAGTGGGCCAGGATACCTTAGAGACCGCATCGTCCCAAGAGTGTCTGCCCGTCCAACTAGAGCGGACCGGAGGGGCTCTCTAATAGTGCCATCAACTAGGGGTGCACATTTGTCTAGCACCCGAAGGAGGGCCTTCTCCGTGTCCGCACCAGCTCTTTGGAACCTCCTGCCAATAGATCTAAGACTTCAAAGCGAATTGCTGCCCTTCAGGAAAGGAGTGAAGACCTGGCTGGCAGGGCAGGTGTGGGGCCCGAATGGGACTACGGCTCCCGCCTGCTGGCTATTGTAAGGATTAAGAACTCTCTCTTTTTCTTTATGTGGTGGGTGGGATGGGTGGGCGGGATATGGGTTTTTAAATGGGGTGGGACGTGGGTTTTTTATAGTGTCTTTTATGTGTTTTTAGAATTGTTGTAATGCCGCCCTGAGTCGGGTTCTGCCTGAGTGGGCAGCATATACAAATGTGACTATAAATAAATAAATAAAATAAATAAGGAACGCTTTTTGTTACAACGTGAAGCATTTTACATCCACCGTTTTTCCACTCTATATCCTACAGGTTTAAATAAGAACAAGATTATTCCGCTTTCCTTTAAGTTCCTCCATGTCAGTCTTTCTCTCTCTCCCTCCTCTTTAACAGATTACTCCTCGTTACTTATGATTTCATTGCTTATTACAGTCATCAGTTTCACATGACTTTACCTGGGAACTATATGTAGCTGTTACACTCTGAGCTTTCCTAACGCTCTCACCCTTTATGAGGATTCTTTTTGAGGTGATGTGCAGCGCGTCTTTACAGGTACTACTTTATGTTTCTTGTTTTGAATGTCTTAGATTTGGTGCTTTCTTGCTTGTTACTGTTTTTTGTATGTAACTATTTTTCGCATATTACTGTTCCCTGTTTATTACTGTTGTTACTTGAGGTCTTGGTTTCCTTTGCAGATCTTGATAAAGAGCATGAAATATTCTGTACCGGAAGAATATCGACCTGTTTCTGCCGCTACCACGTTCCTCTTCTTTGATATTTACATAGCCCTCCTGGCTGCCCTTATTGTACATTGTACCTCTTTGAGTACCTGATATGATTGTTTACACGGACCCCATATGGATTTTTGATACGGACTTTTGACTTGTTGCTGCCGCTACCACGTTCCTCTTTTTGACATCTACAAAGCCCTCCTGGCTGCCCTTATTGTACATTGTACCTCTTTGCGTACCTCATATGATTGTTTTCACGGACTCTAAATGGATTTGTGATACGGACTTTTTATATGGTACTTCGGAACTTGCCCTCTAGATATTCTTGACCTTGCCACAATTTTGATACGGACTCTATGACTAGGCTCTACTATTTCAATATGTTGTATACTTAGGAAATATTATATTTTCTGATTTTCATTTACTTGAAAGTTGTTATTTGTACCTTTTGGACTTTTCCTTGGTGTGTGCCTAGTTTCCATAGTATTCGTTTTTTACTAGCTTTTGTCTGGCGGGCTTTTCCATGTTTGCTTATATTCTTATGTATACTTTACATTAAATTTTTCGACTATACTATTTTTGCTTATTTACTTATTTTCATATTTTGTGTTTCTATTCTGGGTGTATTTTTCTCCCTCCCTTGCCTATACCTTGCACCCTTGCTGCTTTCCCTCCCTCCCTTAACATGTACATCATGGCAGAGACCCTGGGAAATAGTTACGCCCAAGCAGATAATGCCTTATATCTACCGCGCCCTCAGCCAGGCTGAGTTAACTAATAAAGGAAGGGAGAATGTGGGTTGCCTGTGGGAATAATTGGCCAAACCTTTCCGCAGGGGTTCGCCCAGCCTTCAACAGATCCGGGGTCCAACCGGGCTTGGCAGGAAAGGCAATTGGGGTGTGGGCTAGTTAGTTAGTTTGGGCGGGGGGGGGGGGGGGCAAATCATAAAGCCTTGGCTGATGGCTATGATAGAAACAGGGCAAAAACCAAAGATGATGACACTAATGGAAATACACAGTCCTCTGCTTATGGCTGCAGATTAAGTTGGGCAAATAAGCCGCGCCAGACAGCAGAACAAGCTAGGTACCCAGAGTCAATACACATAAGGCTCCGAGATAGGGCAGGAACAATGGGTTTCGCCAGCCCAGACCTTAATTAGTTGTGGGTTGTCTATTAACCACAGGGCAATGTCCAAGAACAGGCATTGTGCTGACCACCGGAAAATGCCATGTATTAGGGGGTCACACAAATGTTACGCACGTATCACACCAAGGCAGGGTAATAAATATGTGCCACCCGACCCAGATTGGGGCTGGACTTCACTGCACAATTGCCTTGCATGTCTTCCTTGCAGCCAGCCACTCCTACATCTGGTAGCCGTTGCAACACCTATCAGTTTCAAATTTCAACCATCCCATGTTTTAAGAAAACAATCTCAACCTTTTCTCATCTAATTTTAGAATACTTTTACTAACAAACCCCCCCCCCCCAAAAAAAAAAGAAAACACCACCAAACTCAATTTCACAATATAAACAAATGAACTGAGTGAAATGCTCAACCATCTTCTGTTGTCACAGAGTCCACAGTATTTTCTAATTGGCCATTTTATTAAATTGTTCAGCTTCTTTGTGGATAAGACACCCCCCCCCCATTTAATCACACACCCATTCTATTTCCTGCTATGTTGGTCATGAAAGTACTATTACTGAGCAATTAAAGATGGCTTAAATAAATGAAAAAGACAATTTTAAAATTTGATCCTAAACCAACAATCTGAATCAGTAGCAATTTATCCTTTTATGATTCTACATTACATGTTAACAGGCCCATTCTGTTAACATAATTGGAACACAGCAGTTGCTGTATCTATACCTATAAAAAGGACCCTTAACAGTTGGGTTTGTTCAAAGGCTCCCACACCTGGCCCAACCATCCCTGACCGAGCCCTCTGTACTTACCTTAACCCCCACCTCACCAACGCCGCAGGGGTCTGGAGGTTGCCAGTGGGGCAGCCGCCCCATGACCGCGACCAAAATAATAAATAAAACTACGAGTCCCAGAGCACTCTGCACTGTGAAATCCCTCAGCCAATCAGGCTGAAGTACGGCAGCACAGAGGAGGTTGGGAAAGCACGGCAGTTGTAAAAGACAAACCGTGCCGGGAGGGAGACTTGAAAAACCCAGCTGGAGCCAGGAAAAGGTAAGTGCGGTCGGTGGGGGTTAGGGATTGTGGGTGGGTAGGCATGGCCCCAGTAACCATGCCGCCCCCCCTGCCCCTGCCCCATCCTCCCTCCCTAACCTCCACCGACCGCACTTACTGTTTGCTGGCTCCGGTTGGGTCTTTCAAAGTCTCCCTCATGGCGCAGCCTTCTACGTAGGGAAAAGCACTGGCCTCTCCTTTGACTCTGTGGGCAACGTGGCCTCAACGCCCACACAGACAAAGGACAGGATGGTGCTTCTCCCTGAGGGAAGTGGTTCATCTTCCTAGGAGGACGGAGGCCAAAAGATTCATCCCACATCTTCCAAGGAAGACAAACATCTTAAAAATGGGAGACAAAGGCCAAGCACGGAGCACTGTTCTCAGCCTCCTTCTCCCACAACTGCCCCCTCTTCCCCCCCAGGCTTCTTAAAGACAGCAGGGGAAAAAAGATTCCCCCACAGCCTTGGAGGCCAGCACAAGCCACCACCATAGCATGGGGGGTGGGGAAAGAGGATACCCCTCTTCAGCGAGGCAGAGGGGAAAAACTATGTTTTCCCCACAGCCTTGGAGGCCAGCACAAGCTGGCCCATAGCTTGAGGGGGAGAGGATACCCCCCTCTTTCCCCCAACCCAGGCTACGGCAAGGCACCGGCTGGCCCCCCTGTAAAATAAAAAAATAAATTAAATTAAATAAATGCCCCCCCCATGCCAGGATTTAATGCAACCTGGCCAGCAAGGCAAGGCCACGTTAAACCCTCATAATCCCCCCCCCCACACACACACTCTCACACACATACACAAACATAAAACCCTCCCGCCCACAACAACAAAGCACCCCTACAGACATCCTACTTCCCTGAATGTCTCCTCGCACTGAACATTAGTGAATGTAGTCCACCAGAGGGTGCTATTTTTAGTTAACTAAAAAAATAACTAAAAATAGCACCTTCAGGTGGACTACATTCAGACACAGACACACAAACACACACACACAAAACACTCCTGCCATAATAAAAAAATAATCATGTGTGAGTTGGTGGTTGGAGTGGTTTTTTTATGTAGGAGTGAGTGGTGGTTGTGCAAAACCAAAACCACCCCAAACCACCAATACACACATTAAAAATGCCCGGCAGAGCAGGGCAAAATATGCTAGTTGATATATATGAGATGTCTTGAGTTTGTGACCAGGTGGAATATTCATATCTTGATGAAGAACCAACATATTGGCTTCAATTTTCTTCTGAGACAAGGTATCAGTAGCAACTCTAGATACCAGCAAATAAAACAAATGTTTCTTCCACAGAGTTTCCAAATTTTTATGCAATAATAGGTGCATCCCATCACCCCACAACATTCAGTCAAACTGCAGGGTGTGTTGTTGTACAAGACTGCATTAGATCTATGTTAATAAAACACATCCCTGTGATTTCTCCCCAAGGGAATTTTTTTTCTCGGAGTTGGCATCAATTAACATTAGCAACCACATCTTATAAGTGTGTGAATCTAGACATATTTATCATAACTTGAAAATTAATCTGGTTCATTATATTTCTGCTGGTATAATACTATTTCAGTGATGAAATAAACTAGGCTTATACATGATATAATAACCCTTGTTTGATACAATGAAGCTATTGAGCAAATGGCAAAGTTGGCCACATTGTGCCTAGTCTGTCTCAGTTAAGCGATGGTTAATGTCTCCTCTTAAATATGCCAAATGACATGGTGCACCCTGTAGTCCACTGATAAGGTAGTCTATTTTACTCATGAAGGTTGATGCCTCAAGAGCAGGACAGAAAGGGTGGCCTTATAATTTTATCCCTTCGACTATTACTTGACTTCAGACTGTGTGAATTTTGTTGATGTGAGAAATATGGTACCTGGCAAATGAGGTGGTACTGGTGGATTCCAGTATATTAATATATTGTCTACTATTGCATTCAGAGATGCACAATATAACAACTCCACAACTGTATCTGTCTACATGTCCTGTGAGATATCTGCTTTTAATGTATACAAACTGAGCTATTGTGTACTATTGTGTCATTAGACTGGTCATTACAAGTGTCACTGTGTCACTATGCTATTTTCCTTCACTAGAGTAAGCAAACAGAAATTGAAATAGAAAAGTAAAGAAAAAAGTTAAAAAAATGGGGCACAACCCATCCCAGTGTTTTTCCCCATTAAATTGATTGGAATAATTTCCCAGAGATAAAAACATTATATCTGGACTAGTGTAATGTTTTTAATTGTTGGTGTTTTTTGAGTAGCCATGCTAGTTGCAGAATTATGGGAATTATTTTCCAAATAAATAATGTTTCTCAGCTCTGCCCTATTTCTTCTGTTCTCAGAACAGCTCCAAGTCTGAGTTTGATGTGGGTAAAATGCACTCATCTATAATTGTTCCCAAGTGGGATAACCTGGTCAGAGTGCATGACAATGGGCTAGAGGGGTGGTGGCAATTGTTCTACTCAATTATTATCCCTGAGATCATGTACAGGATATAGGAGTAGACAGGGAGGCACCAGGAGAGTTTAAAACCCCTGTGTCTGCTCCCCACCAGGATGTCTCTGAGTCTTCCATAACAGTCTGAAATACTGGTAGGAAGCATGCTAAGATCAATGAGCAAACAGTGCTTGCATTATCAGTGGCCTTACCTTATCAGGGCTCCTCTGAGCTGAATGCATCTGCAGCTTTAGAACTTTGATTATCCTCACCATTCTTTTATATGTGTTCAGAATGCAAGCGCTGCGCCAAAATGGCCGCTGCACTCTTTGCGGGGCCCCCCACCGGACGAAGGCATCCGGGTAGTTAGGGGGCGTGGCCAGCTCCCTTATAAAAGGGGTGGCCACGAGGCAGCCGCGCTGCCATTTTGCGAAGCGACGGAGCGGAGTTTTTTCCCTCTTACCTCCGTCGCACTTTCCTTCGCCGGGAAGCCTATTGGGTGGCGTTTTTTCCTTCTCTTTCTCCGGCTTCCCAGCAGATCTGCTATGCCCTCTAAGAAGAAGGCAACTGCGATCGCGGTTCGCTCCGCGCGGAGGCGCCAGCCGGGTCGGAGGACCGCGACTGCGCCTCCTCAGCAGCCCCCCTTGCCAGAGCCCACCGGGACCGGTGGGATGGGGTTGATAGCCCCTTGGCCTGAGGTGGGCCGTCCGCATACCGGCCCGGCAGGGGCCGCGGCCCCCGGCCCGCAAGCAATGGCCACTGCCCCTGGCATGGCCCATTCTTCGGGGCCTTCTTCTATTAGTACGCAGCTTCCTGCGGGGAGTTCCAGCCATGGGGGGTGGTTGGGTTCCCTACCCCGGCAGGGTATGCCCCCAGCCCTGCAGGGGCCGGGCCTGAGCTCTTGGCCATATTTGGGCCCTGGGATCCAGGGACCTGGACCGGCGCCTGCGGCCCATGGGCCGGCTGGCCCTTTGCCCCCCCTGGGATTAGGGGGCTATGTTAATGTTGAGGCCCTTCTGGCCCGTGTTGCGGCCCTCGAGGCATCCCTTGCGAGGGTTAACCACCCGGGGGTCCCTTTTGGGGCGCAGGTTGATGCTTCGTCTGCCGGGCTCCGGCAGGCGGCGGGACGGGTCGAGCTGCCCGAGGCGCGTGGGCCGGCATCGGCCACTGCCTCGCAGCTCCCCAATCCACAGGCTGGTGCGGAGCAGGGCCCATCGGCGAGCTCAGTCACGGTCGTGAGCTCCGACGCCCCCAGTGGGCCGGAACCCCCGGTGGGGGCGGTCCACGGGGGTGCAGCATGTGAGTATGCGGTTCAATCTAGTGCACCCACACACCTGGCTACCTTGGGGGGAACATTTCAGTGGCCGTGGCCTCGCACGGGTGGCGCGACGGTTCAGTCGCCGACGTCCCACCCGGCGACTTCACTTCCCACCCAGGGCCCTGTTTGGGGTGGCACCTCCTGCTCAGTGGGGAACGTGTTAGGGGTGACCGGGTTGGTCCAGGCTCCTTTCGCAATGCCCACAGTTCCCACCGTGCCGATGTCGGCATTGCCGACAGCGGGGTATTCCTTGCCCCTTGGGGATCATCTGGCCCAGGCTACCAAGGAAAAGATCTGGCATGGGGAGTATGTGGACATCTTCTCCCTTCTTAACAGAGAGCCCACCAAGGAGGAGAGGGAGGGGCAGGATGAGAAGGATAAGGAACAGGCATGTCGTCATAAGCCGCCACGCACGTGGGCCAACTGGCTGCCAGCGTACCTCATTACATGGCGGTTTACCTCAGGGCCAGGCCAGATCTGGCAATCCCGATGGTCCAGTATTTGGACAATATATACCGGGCGATGGTTGACTTCCCGGGCCCGTCGTGGTTGGCTTACGATGAAGAATTCCGTATGCGAATTCCCCTGCACCCAGAGATGAGGTGGGACGAGCCCTGCCAGAAGCTGTGGCTTCTGTACATGACTCCCACGCGCCCTGCGCCTGGGGAAAGATACCATTGTGGACATGCGGTCCAGCGAGCGGCCCCAGCACAGACACCCCGCCAGGTGGCGGGGCAGGGGGTTCCAGCCCGCCTGCTGTGCTGGACTTTCTCGTCCAATGGTTCCTGCAATAGGAAGAATTGCCGGTTCAGGCATGAGTGTCCCTCTTGTGCTGGCCCCCATGCTGCATCTGCCTGCCCCAGGCCTGGAGGGATGCGGGGCAAGGGGTAGGGGTGGACAAGGGGCTGGCAAGACTGCCGCAGAGGGAGCTGGTTCATCGAAAGGCCCCCTCCCCAATTAATGTGGACATGTTGGAGCGTTGGCTCGCATTGTACCCGAGGGAGGCAGATGCAGTTTAGCAGCTTCAGGGTTTTCGACTGGGGTTCCGTATTCCTTTCATGGGTGATAGGTCCCCCCAAGACGCACCCAACCTTTTGTCCCTTAGGGGAAGGGAGGAGGTGGCTGCTGCCAGCATTGCTAAGGAGATTGATGCGGGCAGGGTCGCTGGCCCTTTCCCTGCACCCCCGTTCCCCAACCTTAAAGTGTCACCCTTGGGCTTAGTGCCCAAGAAATCACAGGGTGAGTTCCGCCTGATTCATCACTTGTCCTACCCAGCTGGCAGATCGGTCAATGATGCTATCCCTGATGACCTTTGCTCGGTCAGGTATACATCTTTTGACCAAGCGCTGCGCATGGTGCGCTCATGTGGCCCGGGTGCTCTGTTAGCTAAGTGCGACATTAAGTCTGCCTTTCGACTCCTGCCGGTCCACCCGGGTGACTTTGAGTTGCTGGGTTTCAAGTTTCGGGGAGAATATTATTTCGATAAGGCCATGCCTTTTGGCTGTTCCATATCATGCTCGGCATTCGAGCGTTTCAGCACCTTCCTAGAGTGGGCTTTTGTCCGCAGGTCAGGGTCCCGGTCTGTAGCCCATTACCTGGATGATTTTTTATTCGGGGGTGAACGGGGCTGGGACACGTGCACACGTCTCCTCAACACATTTCAGACGCTAATGGAGGAACTTGGTGTCCATTTAGCGCCCGAAAAGACCGAGGGCCCATCTACCCAGTTAGTCTTCCTGGGGGTGGAGATTGACACGGTAGCGCAGGCTTCTAGGTTACCAGGGGATAAGGTGTCAAGGATAGTGGCCCTTATCTCGGACTTGCTTGCTAAATGCAAGGCATCACTACGGGAAATGCAGGTGCTACATGGTCACCTCAATTTCGCTTGCAGGGTGGTCGCACCGGGCAGGGCATTTGCTTGGCACTTGTGCGACGCCATGACAGGCTTATCCAGGCCCCACCATAAGGTGAGACTGTCCCAGGGTATTAAGGCAGATATGCTTATCTGGCTCCAGTTTCTGAGGGAGTTCAATGGGGTGTCATTTTGGAGGTCTGACCTTCTGGCTTCCCCTCATTTCCAGATACAGTCCGATGCCTCGGGATCCCTGGGTTACGGGATGTACTTCAATGGGAAGTGGGCCTATGGTGGGTGGCCACCAGCCTGGTCTGGCACGGGTCGCCTGTGTGATCTTACTTATCTGGAATTTTTCCCCATTCTGGGGGCCTTGATGCTATGGGGTGAAGAGTGGGTCAACTCGGTTGTTCATTTCTGGTGTGACAATGCGGCCGTTGTCCACATTGTCAACTCACAAACCTCTAAATCACCCAGGGTCATGGACCTGATGCGCCAGTTTGTATTGCGCTGCCTGCGCCTCAATGTGCTGTTCAGGGCCAGGCATGTCCCGGGTGTCAATAATGATATCGCTGACGCTATGTCCCGACTGCAGATCTCCCGGTTCTGCGCCTTGGCCCCGGATGCGGAGGAATTTCCCTCGCCACTCCCAGACGAGATATGGACCATTGGCAAGGAGAGGTGAACCGGGCGATTGGCATGTCACTAGCGCCACGCACGCGTAAGGCGTATCACCTCGCATTCAATTCTTTCCGAGCATTCTGTGCCCAATTCCGGCTGCCAGACACCTGGCCGATCCCAGTGGCCCACATCCTTCGATTTATGGTTCACCTACATGCCCAGGGCCTCGCGCCTCGTACCATAGCATCCAGGCTGTCAGCGCTGGCTTTCATGGCCAAAGTAGGCGGTCATGCGGACAATACCGCTGACTTCCATGTGAGACACGTTTTGGAGGGGTGGGTGCGGGAGCGTGGGCGTAGCCTGGACGACCGCCACCCAATTTCCCCAGGGGTTCTTACCCAACTAGCTCGGGGCTGGCATGACCTATGTTTTGATAGGTATGAGGCAGCCCTGTTTCATGCGGCTACAACGGTAGCCTTTTTTGGAGCGCTCTGCATCAGCGAGCTTGTGATGCTGTCTAAGGCGGATGCGAGTCGTAGGGCACTGGAACTCGAAGATGTCTATGTGGCCAATGATTGGGCTCAGTTGAGTATACGCTCCTCTAAAACGGATCAGCACGGCGTAGGCAGTGGAGTAAGACTGCTACGATGTTCTTTGGCAGACATCTGTCCGGTTGGTGCCCTACAGGATTTCCTTGCACTGCGTGGCACGCACCATGGCCCGTTTTTCTGTCACCAAGGTGGGTCTCCCCTTACTAAATTTCAATTTTGGAGGGTGCCGGGAAGGCACTAGCCAGTGTTGGCCTCCCTGGGGCTCGTTGCGGCACCCATTCATTCAGGATGGGGGCGGCTTCTACTGCAGCTGTTTTTGGGTACTCCGGGGCTGAAATACGCCGCATGGGAGGGTGGGGACCACAATGTTTTCAGTTTTGTGTTCGCCCTCTTCAACCGTGAGTACCAGTTTAGTCACTGCACTGTTTCTCCCCCCTTTTTTCCTTGACAGACCCCGGGTGTCATATTACACCGGTGACAGTATGGCTGGTGGGCCATAGCCACGTGCACAGGGCAGCGCGTTACGCTGCACAGGGCAGCACGTTACGCTGCACAGGGCAGCGCATTACGCTGCACAGGCCAGCGCGTTACGCTGCACAGGCCAGCGTGTTACGCTGCACAGGCCAGTGCGTTACGCTGCGGCGACAGAGTGGGGACCCCGACTGGGACTGGGTGCATCCGCACGTCTCAGGTGGTATGGTAAGCGCAGCATGTTATGGCGGGAACTATTGCCATTCCTTTTCTACATCAGGGATGCTGACTCGCCTGATGTCCTGGTTATGTACCTTGGGGGCAATGGCTTGGGACAGGTCACTGGCCTATCGCGGAAGCTTGCGATTTGCAGTGACCTGCCCTACTCACATTATCTGTGGCCTGCCACAACCCTCAATTGGTCGGACACGATACCGCGGTACGCTTACAGGGGAGCGTTCGGCCTCGAGGCTCTTAACCGAGCCGACGCTCCGTGAATGGGGCTATTGCCCGGTTCCTTTTCGACAAGGGTGGGGGACGCGTCATTCGCCTCCCCGCCATCAGTCTGCAAAATTACGAGCTTTACTCAGGGGATGGGGCCCATCTGTCGCAGGGAGGTATGGAGCTCTTGTTAGTGGACTGGCGAGCAGGCCTGTTGACCGAGCTGACGGTCTTGGGGGGGGCGGTGAGCCTTTTGGGAAGCCTCCCCGTGTGGCGGGTAGCACTGGTAAGTTAAACATTTATGACCCACAGGTATCCGGCAGGTTCGCAATTGACTGGACAACACTAGACAGGCATAAGTTGGTTAAACGTTGTCCGGTCAACGACGAACCAGGCGACGGGGTGATGGCTACAGCTAGACAGCATGCATCACCCCGTGATTTCACGGATACGCGTCAGAGGGTGGGGTCATTAGTTAGATATTGACTACGGTCAACAATTTGTTTCTTGTCAACAAACAAATTGATACAAATAGATACATTGTAACAATTGCTGTTGGCAATTTTGGGTGGTACCTTACCAGTGTTACTTCGGCCTGCTTGCCTTAAGAATTATAATTGGTCAATTACCAATAGAAATTTATAATTCGGACTAGGGCATGAATCAATAAATGTGGCCCAATGCCGTTATCCACTTTCATCAGTGTCTGAGTCCTTTATTGGGGGGTGCGCCTGCAATGCAAGCGCGGCACCAAAATGGCCGCCGCGCTCTTTGCGCCCCCCCCCCACCGGACGAAGGCATCCGGGTAGTTAGGGGGCGTGGCCAGCTCCCTTATAAAAGGGGTGGCCACGAGGCAGCCGCGCTGCCATTTTGCGAAGCGACGGAGCGGAGAAGTTTTTTCCCCTCCACCCCCTCCCTAGTTAACAGTGTGATATTTTGGTCGCTTCGGGGCCGGGTGGGAATTTTTGGCTGGGACCCACAATTGGCTCTGGGGTCCTGGTTTTTTTGCCCATCCCACACTGTTGCTATGGTTTGATATAGGGGTTTCTGTTGCTGCTGTTGACTTTGGTCACATGGGCGGGTAGCACTGGTAAGGTAAACATTTATGACCCACAGGTATCCGGCAGGTTCGCAATTGACTGGACAACACTAGACAGGCATAAGTTGGTTAAACGTTGTCCGGTGAACGACGAACCAGGCGACGGGGTGATGGCTACAGCTAGACAGCATGCATCACCCCGTGATTTCACGGATACGCGTCAGAGGGTGGGTTCATTAGTTAGATATTGTCTATGGTCAACAATTTGTTTGTTGTCAACAAACAAATTGATACAAATAGATACATTGTAACAATTGCCGTTGGCAATTTTGGGTGGTACCTTACCAGTTTTACTTCGGCCTGCTTGCCTTAAGAATTATAATTGGTCAATTACCAATAGAAATTTATAATTCGGACTAGGGCATGAATCAATAAATGTGGCCCAATGCCGTTATCCACTTTCATCAGTGTCTGAGTCCTTTATTGGGGGGTGCGCCTGCAATGCCCAGCATTAAAACCTAAGGAGGATTCGTCATTAATGAAGACACTTCATCAATGTAATTTTTATGGTTGAGATTTGTTCATTCGCACAGTCGATTCCGACCCTTTGCGACCCTATGGACCATCGTTCTCCAGGCGCCTCTGTCCTCCACCATCCCCCTCAGTCCTCCCAGCTCTGTGCCCACTGCGTCCACAACACCATCTATCCATCTCATCCTTGGCCTCCCCCTTCTTCTTTTGCCCTCCACCTTTCCCAGCATAATTGCCTTCTCAAGTGAATCCTCCCTTCTCATTTGATGCCCAAAGTACTTTAGCCTCATCTTTACTATTTGACCTTCCAATGAGCAGTCAGTGTTGATTTCTTCTAAGATTGACCTATTTGTTCTCCTCGCTGTCCAGGGTACCCTCAAAACTCTCCTCCAGCACCACATTTCAAAGGCATCTATTCTTCTGCGTTCAGCTTTCCTAATTGTCCAGCTCTCACATCCGTACATTACCACTGGGAATACCATTGCTTTGACTATTCTAATTTTTGTTTTCAAGGTGATGTCTCTGCTTTTCACTATGTTCCCCAGGTTTCTCATGGCTTGTCTCCCAAGAATCAGTCGCCTTTTTATTTCATGGCTGCAATCTCCATCTGCAGAGATCTTAGATCCTAAGAATGTAAAATCTGTCACTGCTTCTACTTCTTCCCCATCTATTTTCCAGGAACTGATCGGGCCTGTTGCCATTATCTTGGTTTTCTTGATATTGAGTCTCAAGCCAGCTTTTGCACTCTCTTCCTTCAGACCGATCAGGAGATTCTTTAGGTCTTCCTCACTTTCTGCCATTAAGGTGGTGTCGTCTGCATATCTCAGATTGTTGATGTTTCTCCCAGCAATTTTGATCCCATATTGTGATTCCTCCATCCCTGCCTTGCGCATTATGTGCTCTGTGTATAAGTTGAATAAGCAGGGTGACAAAATGCAGCCTTGTCTTACTCCTTTTCCTATTCCAAACCACTCTGTCATTCCGTGTTCTGTCCTAACTGTTGCTTCTTGGTTCCTGTATTAGTCAATCTTTTTCTGGATTCCTGAGTTCCTATACGTGATCATAGCTCAAGTGAGACCAAAGCAACAATGTTGTTGTTGTCATGTTGTTGTTGTTGTTGTTTTGTTGTTGTTGTTTTTTTGTTTTGCTGGGGAGTTTTACTTTGTACAATCTGTTTCTAGCAAATTTTCTTTGGTGAAGCTAAGCATACATTCTGTGGAAACAAAAAATCAGACTGATTTCTTAGAAAACAGAAACATCCAAACTATTTTTGCCTCTACTTTTACGAATCCATAAAACAAGGTAGCAGTTCCTGTAGTCTAAAATCATGCACTTTTACAAGTATTTACAAATGTCAGCTTTTGTAAAGGCACAAATTCTCTCTGAGACCAACCAAAAGAGAAATCTCGCTGAGGGGATTTCATCTATCACTATCAAATTTGTCCCTCAAGTATGAACCAGTTCGAGATTTATATCCCGTATGGCAGCACTCCATGTAGCCCTTGGGAAATTGATAGATTGCTGGGTCTAGACATTATTATAACTTCCCACATAATTTAATTTCCCTTTGCATTCTGTGACTAGTCCTGGAGACTTCAAACTTTGTACTTACCAGAAGCAAAGCAAGACAAAAAAAAGAAGCCAAACCTATGGCCAAGACTTTATTCCCACATACATCTTGTAAGATAAATTAAAAAGAGTGGTGAGTGGTGAGCCCAAGGTCAGTCTATGATCTTGGTAGACTGTGAAAATTAGAAGCAGCAGTTACATATCATGGTCTGTGAAGAGGTCACATTTCATCTGACCTGTTTTTACTCTAAGTCGCCCTTGTTCCATATTGATATAATGATACAAACTGAGGTCAGGTTAAACAGAAGCATTTTAATAGATAAATGCATTTCCTGAATATATGTCCTCATTGTAGTGTTGCTTTACTTTGATTTATGTATTTCTATACCTGTTTAATTGTTGCATTCTGTACAATAAGGGAGTATGTTTTATTATTTTAATGTTAAAGCTAATAAATACTCTTACTTACACATGTTTTATATGAAATAATACACTCTGTTACAAGAAGGCGTTGAGGGATGGTTCATTAATCTTTCTGAGTTACAAAATGTCAGATACCATAAGCATTTTTCTTTTTTATACTGTATAACTTTTAGATATTCTCCATAATTTAATTGCAACTTGTAGAGGAGGAAATTATCTGGAAAGGAGTTATGATGGATGGAGGAGGCTTCTGAATTAGTCAATGGAACAAATAATGATAGGAAGGTTATATTTTGAAAGATATGCACAATGTAGAAAGAGAAAAGAAGGTTTCCTGATAAAATTTACTTAAAATTCCATTTTGAATTTTCATTTTAGAGAAGATGGAAATGTTTTAGATATATTTCTCAAACACCCATTCTACTGTAAGTAAGCAGTCAAGCATCCTGACACAGAAATAAATAAATTGCATTATCCTGGAATGACTCTGTGTGTGTGTGTGTGTGTGTGTGTGTGTGTGTGTGTGTGTGTGTGTGTGTGTGTGTGTGTGTGTGTGTGTGTGTGTGTGTGTGTGTGTGTGTGTTGTGTGAGGGGGTTGCATGCACACACTGTCATTCCAGGATAATGCGATAGGTTTATTTCTGTGTAAGAATGATACTACCCTGATGGCAGAAAGTGAAGAAGATTTAAAGAAGTTCTTGCTTAGGTAGAAAGAAGAGAGTGCAAAAGCTGGTTTGAGATACAACATCAAGAAAACCAAGATAATGGCAACAGGCCCTATCACTTCCTGAAAAATACCTGTAGATGGAGAAGAAGTAGAAGCAGTGATAGACTTTACATTCTTAGGATCCAAGATCACTGCAGATGAAGATTGCAGCCATGAAATAAAAAGGCGACTGATTTTTGGGAGACAAGCTATGAGAAACCTGGTAAACATAGTCAAAAGTAGAGACATCACCATCCAAACAAAAGTCCACGTAATGAAAGCAATGTATGGGTGTGAGTGCTGGACCATAAAGAAAGCTGAGAGCAGAAGAATAGATGCCTTTGAAATTTGGTGTTGGAGGAGAATTTTGAGAGTACCATGGACAACAAAGATAACAGATAGGTCGATCTTAAAGGAAATCAACCCTGATTTCTCCTTGGAAGGTCAAATAGTGAAGATGAAGCTAAAGTACTTTGGTCATCAAATGAGAAGAGAGGATTCACTTTAGAAAGCCTTGATGTTGGGAAAGATTGAGGGCAAAAGAAGAAGGGGAAGGCAGAGAATGAGATGGCTAGATGGTATTGTTGATACAGTGGGCACAAAACTGGGTGGGTTGAGGAGGATGGTAGAGAATAGGGGTGCCTGGCGTGCAGTGGTCAATGGGGTCCTCTACCATCCTCATATATATATATATATATATATATATATATATATATATATATATATATATATATATATATATATATATATATATATATATATATATATATATATATATATATATATATATATATATATATATATATAATTGTCCTCTTTTATCATAACTCCCTGGTGGGTGTTTAAATGAGATCCTGTTCTGTTTGCAAAGGTGCTCATTGCATGCCAAAACTTTGATTTTCTATACACTGACTTGTATAGGAATAATGCTCACTCTTATTCAAATCAATTGATTTTGTTCAAATAAAATGATAAGGAGAGGGAGAAGAAAACTTTAGGCTTCCAATTGCATAGAGCCCACAAAGTTGAAGGACATGAGCTAGGCCTGCCCCTTCCCTTGTCTGTTTAATCATAGGATTTTGAATGCCTGAAGAGGACAGGATGTTGTACCTTAAGAGTCTCTCCAAGTGAGTCACAACTTTTATTGAGAGGTAAGTTGATGTGAAGGGGCTACCAAGGTGAACCTTAGCACTGTATTCAGTTGCTGGATGGGGGCTCTTTGCGTTTTGAACCCAAGAGTATGGTGAGTGTCAATGGGTGCTCGCCATCTGGAAGAGAGAGCAGGAACCCATTTAAATTGGGTCTTCCCTTCCATCTTTGCGAGGCACAAACAGCCAACTTGCCCTCCCTTATTTGCAGTATGAGACTAGCTGGTCATTTTGGAGCTGGAAAGAAATTTTTTTAGCCTGCTTGCAAATAGATATAGAGATCAAGTGGACTTTTTCCATCCATACCATACTGCTTGTCAGGGGATGTCTGGAGAAATGTGTAGTGCTATTTGGTTTAAATAGGTCACACTGGCAGGTAATGCAGAAAGGATTTAGTATTGGTGAGTTTCCATGGAAATTGGATATTAAAAATGTGCTCAATGGATCCTGATTCAGTGGCCTGGATGGGGGGAAGTTAGGAGGTGGCTGGTAGTGACCATTCCACAGTTTAGGCCATGAGGATTGTTGGCTGTTGGCCAGACATTTACTCCAAAATTTGTGTCGGCTGAAAACAATTACGATTGACAGCACGTTGGAGGGGCTATGGGACTCATCTATGAAGGATACGGCAGAGATAAGCAGAATCACCTGTCTCTGGGCTCAGTCATCTGCACTAGGTTAGACCCCACTGCAGGATGGGATGGTTCACCAAGTTAAATACTTAATAAATGTGACCTTAGTTAAAACTCCAACACTTGTGTCTGTTTCGTTATTTCTGGGTTGTGAGGTTAAGACCATAAGTTCCTTCCTTTCAGGCAGTTATCTTTCTGTGATTAAAGGAACAAGAGAGATGGTTGAGGTCTTCTTTCTGTGTCAGATGGGCCAGATATGAAACTGCCAAAATGAAGCCACCTTTTGGTGAATTCATTCCATAGTTATTTGGCATGACCTAGTGTGAGAAAGAACAGCCAGCACAAGGTTTCTGTTGCCTGGGGTACACCAAATTGTGGTTCAAAAGTACCACAATCTGCAAGGAGGTACTTTCTGTGTACCCCATAATAGAAAATGAATAAGGATTTTGTGCTTAACTTTATTGGTATCTCTTACAAATGTTTGTCTCTTTTGAGAACAAGATGGAGGCTGCTGATGTTTTTCATTTCACTTTATTTTTGTATACCACTTCATTCAGCCCGAAGGCGATTCTAAGTGGTTTACATTGATGCATGCTGTCTGCACCGCAGACAGCAGCAGGAAAGTGAAAAGATACAATAATCACAATATAGAAAAAGGTACAATAATCACAATATAGAAAATCAAGTACATCACACTCAATACAATAAACCAGCATAATCAAACAGAAACAATACTCAAAATACACATAGTCAAAGGCCCATATAAAGTAAGCAAATGCAAATGCAGCCCGTGCTTACAACATAGAGTCCGGACAGACAGAGTCCTTTAGACCAATGAACAAGCAGTGGCTCACAGGTGGCTCCCATCCCCGGAGTAATGGCGTGGCTCCGGGGAGAGCACGGGGCCCCTTCATGCAGCATCAGCGGCTTTTCTACCCCTTTGAGCCAGGGGGGTTTATGCCCCCCTCCCCACTGCAACTGACTTTAAAAAGCAGCAACATATTATTCTGCTCTGAAGTTGGTATTCTGTTTAACGACAATGTTAAGCTTTCCAGCATCTAGTCATTGTTAGGATGAAGTTGTTTTCTGTTTTGTTTTGTTTTTTGTTGTTGAAAATGAAACACTATTTATGGAGGGAAGGCAGCCTGGATAAGCTATCATTCTAGTATAAACACAGAAGTTGTAACCTGTGGAGAAATGAATTGTAAAACTCACCAAAGATAGATAATGTTAAATGGCTCTTTATTTACCTTGAAATGGGATCCTTTTGGAATGCATATTATTATTGGCCACAGGAACTGGAGAATGTAAA
The DNA here is from genome assembly GCA_035047345.1 of Bradypodion ventrale. Lineage (NCBI taxonomy): Eukaryota > Metazoa > Chordata > Lepidosauria > Squamata > Chamaeleonidae > Bradypodion > Bradypodion ventrale. Next base: position 142,613,650 of record JAWDJE010000004.1, on the reverse strand, counting down.
ATGGTGAGGCTGAATCTCTTTGCACTGTAAATGGTCTTTTCCCCCCTGCTGGGCAAGAGCTAAATGAAAGAGAAACTGTCTATTTTTCTCCAAACTAAAAATCAAAAATGCCCTCTAGGTTAGGTTTTAGAAAGAACATATATCTAAGGAAATAATCATAGTACTGACTGTTTTTAAGTTGAAAACACACCTTTGCTCTCCCCCCCCCCCCCCCATTTTAGCTCACAAACAAAAATATATTCATCCACCAACATCTATGCACTCATGATCAGATGGATGGAGGGATTGGAGGCGCTACCCTCCCTAATGATGGATGGATCAATATCTGTGATGCACTGCTGCAGGTTCTGTCAGGTTCTGTCTGCAGAACCGGTAGCAGAAAATCCCCCAGGCCATGCCCACTTGGTTGGCCACACCCACCTCAATAGCCCATAATGCAGGATGTTGGTCACACCCACTGATTTGGCCCCACCCACAGATTTGGCCAGCCCATAGAGTAGGTAGTAAAAAAAATTGCAGTGCATCACTGATCAATATGTGTCTTGCCTGTATCAGTCATAACTCAGAAGCCTTTTTTATCAGAGGTGCAGAAGACTGCACCCCTGATATTGCATAAGCAGTTTCAAAAAATAATAATCTCATAAACTGTTTCTGATAGGAGGAGCAGTCTGAACAGAATGCTATGAAACTTTGGCAAGTTTGGCAAAGTAACCCTTTCTTAATACATTTTGCCAACTTTTCTTATTGGCTATCATGTAACAGTCATAAGACTTTGTGCACAATAGCAAAATATCTATGCTAGAATCTTAGTTTGTGGAAATTCACTTGTTGAAATCCACTCTGTTGGAGTTTTGCTGTCTTAAACATTAATAGGAGTCCATCCATATTTATATTTATATTTATATTTATATTTATATTTATATTTATATTTATATTTATATTTATATTTATATTTATATTTATATTTATATTTATATAGCCGCCCAACTCACAAAGACTCTGGGTGGCATACAATCTTAAAACCCTTAAAACAAGAACAACCCCATTAAAACAGATTACCCAGCTAAAACCCCCACACATTAAAAAGTGGAAGATTACTTTGATATTAAACCAACCAGCAGGTGGGGGTCATGACATCTTCAGGACCCCACACCTGCCCCACCAGCCATGTTTTCAGATCTTTCCTGAAGGGCAGCAATTCCGTCTGCAGCCTTAGTTCCACTGGCTGGAGGTGCCATAGGGCCAGAGCGGACACAGAGAAGGCCCTCCTTCTTGTGCTAGAGAGACGGGCCCCTCTAGCAGATGGTACAAGCAGAGAGCCCCTCTGGGCTGCTCTGGTTAGATGGACAGACGTCCTTGGGGTGATACAGTCTCTTAGGTATCCTGGCCCACCACCATATAGGGCTTTAAAGGTAATGACCAGCACCTTGAATTGCACCCGGAGGCCAATTTGAAGCCAGTGTAGATCCCGAAGCAGTGGTCAGTTATGAGCATAATTCCTACACCCCATCACCACCTGAGCAGCCACATTCTGGACCAACTGCAGCCTCTGGATGGTCGTCAAGGGCAGCCCCATGTAGAACGTATTGCAATAATCTAGTCTAGAGGTGACCAGAGCATGAGTGACCATGAGTAAGGAGTCCCGGTGTAGGAGTGGGCACAACTGGCGAATCACCCGAAGTTGGACAAAAGCCCTCCTGGCCACAGCTGCTACCTTATCTTCAAGTAGCAGTCATGAGTCCAGGAGGACCCCCAAGTTGCTCACCAGATCTGTCTGGGGCAGACTAGCCCCATCCAAAACCAAGGATGGTAGCTCCTGAGATAACACCAGGCCCCTAATCCATAGCCACTCAGTCTTGCCAGGGTTGAGTTGTAATCCGTTGTCCCCCATCCAAACCCCAACAGCCGCCAGGCACTCGGACAGGACTTTGACAGCATCACTGGGATACATGCACTGTACATATTAGTCCAATAATATACATATTTTACACTGCCTTTAGAAGAGGTCCATAGGGCCCACAATGTGTTATGTAAATTGCCACAATGTGTTATGTAAATTGATGGCATTGCAGTAAAATATAGTCAAAGACCACATTGCAAAACATAGAGATATGCATAGCCTCTGGGATAGCAAGACTGAAAGCCACAGGCAATGCAAATGAGGTTGGTTCATCTGTAAGTACAAGTTAAATTAATTCTTCAAGTTTGGCAAAGTAACCCTTTCTTAATACATTTTACCAACTTTTCTTATTGGCTATCATGTAACAGTCATAAGACTTTGTGCACAATAGCAAAATATCTATGCTAGAATCTTAGTTTGTGGAAATTCACCTGTTGAAATCAATTCTGTTGGAGTTTTGCTGTCTTAAACATTAATAGGAGTCCATTCACATGTACTGTACATATTAGTCCAATAATATACATATTTTACACTGCCTTTAGAAGAGGTCCATAGGGCCCACAATATGTTATGTAAATTGATGGCATTGCAGTAAAATATAGTCAAAGACCACGTTGCAAAACATAGAGATATGCATAGCCTCTGGGATAGCAAGACTGAAAGCCACAGGCAACGCAAATGAGGTTGGTTCATCTGTAAGTACAAATTAAATTAATTCTTCAAACAGCCTTGCCCACCCACCCACACACACACACACATGCTGCCTTCTATCACATCAATTCTGTACCAGCTCATGGACAGAGGCATGTTTAAAGAGCTAGCCATATTTGCAGCAAACATCATTCTACAACCTCCCCACCCCCCTGTGCATGGACAGTTGTGGAATAAGCCAGTGGAGGATTCAGGAGCAGGATCACCACTTTCTCTCTTTCTTCTCCCTGTTCTTGAGGTGCAGCAGTTGGGTTCTGTGGGTAGGGCGGCTCTGCAAATGGGGTGGCATACAAATTGAAAAATTAAATTAAATTAAATTAAAATCTTGTGGCCCTGGCCTTTAAATGTTCTTGGAGTTTTATTCCCATCAAACACCAACAATCACAATGGATAGAGATAACAGGAACTGTAGTAGTCTAACAACATCTGGAGGACCACAATGTCTGGAAGTTAGAGGATTATTTCTGAGCAGGGTTATACTTGTGAAGCAGTAGTACATGACAGACTTAAGAGTGTTGTTGGAAAATTCACACATGGGCCTAACCTCTCATCTGTTTAATGCATTATCTAAAAGAAGGCTTGTTCCCTGATTGGACATTGTGGAATTCACAATAAAATAACCCAGAATTGGACCACATACAGTATATTATTTTCTGAGTAGAGAGGTATCAAAAGCAGAGGAATAACACTGTTCCTGTTTGATTTTTCCCCAGTCTTAAACAGCAGGTTTCTAAGGAAAGTCAGTTTTCTTACAACTCTGTTCATGTGCAGTGCTGTTTCCCATTCTTCTGAGTTCTGGACTGAAAAAGCAGATTGCATTTCTTGCCTCCTGCTCCACTTTTCCAATGGCTGTTCCTCAGTGTCACAATCAGCTTAAATGAGACACCTGTCCCATGGGATACCTGTGGAATCTGAGGCACAAATAACCCATCCTCTGCCTGAGCACAATGGGAGCAGCCATCTTGCTCAGAGGCAGGGAACATTAAAATAACATTTTCATAAACAGTCTTGAGCTATACTGGGGAATGGCACTACTCTGCCATGTTGTAGCATCATTTCTGAGTGCATTGTATCTCAGTTGTCCTGAGTGTAACTAGACGTCACCTGAAATGGCAGGAAAGTTTTTTCTGTCTCTTTAAAACAGAATTGAGAAGCCCCCAGTTGTACTTGTGACCGACTGAATATCTCAGTAAATTAAATATCTGTCTGTGGAGAAAGAGGTTTGGAGTACAATTCAACTTTTGCATATTTTACACCTGGAAAGAGATGCCACAATTCAGAGTTGACATGACAGCATAGAATTATTCTTAGTTCTGGGATATCTTATCACCCCCCACCATTGACCATGCTGGGTACAGATCATGGAAATTTGACTCATACATTCCCTGACTGGCTACAAAATCTGAAATTGTCATACATCAGCCCTCCTGCAAAGTGTACAAATGGTTCAGCAAAAAAAATGTAAGGAATTATATCTGAGATCTTTTCAAAAATAATTTTCATAATGTCTGAAATGTTGCATCGTTAGAAAGTGGGGTGTCTTTATTTATACAGACCAGAAATAGCACTACAAAATCCTTAACCAACAAAGAGCTTTATATACTTTCAAACACTTAATTCTTCTCAGATAGAGATGGGAGAGGAAAGGAAGGATTAAAATATATATTTTTCTTTTACTCCAATTTCCCACAATTATACATTCAACGAAGCAAAGGTTTCTATTAGTTTCCCTTCTTAGTTCTTGTTGTACTTTTTAATTATTTCATACAGTTCAGAAGATACAGTATTGCTTTCCTTGCAGTGATGTTACCTTCTGAAATATTTATTTAGTAAAGTTGGTTTTATAATCTCTTTTCTTTGCTATTTTCACTGGTGCAATTTCTTCATTACTTTCCAGCAATTTAATTGAATCTACCAGGCATGCACAAATGAAGAGAGAGAGAGAGAGAGCCTTCCCAATCCTGTTCACAATAATGTGAATATTAAATCCATTCATTTCACTGACAGTTATTTGCAAGGAACTGAGCAGATTAATTTTTCCAAAATGATCCCAAGACTCGAATGAAATATTTCTCTGGAACATGAATGGGAACCATTGTTAGACTTATTCCAGGACATAAAACGATCATCCACATCATCATAAAAATGAAAGTTAAAATCACTGGACATTACTGGTTTATATGAGAAGCCACAGGAGTAGTAGCTCTCTCTTTTTGGCTGAATTGAGTTAGGGGAATAATAAGAACCAAGAAATGGGATGAAGCTCACTTATGGGACATGGTTCACATATTGGCTTTCCTCCTGGCAGAGCATGGAAAGGTTACTGTAAGTTGAAATCTTTGGTGCAGAATTCAGCTTGTCATGAGTCTAGGCTTTCAATCGAACTCAGGTTTCACAGTTATAAAGGCAGTTCCAGGTGTGGGCAAAAAATTCCTTCTGCATTTTAATAGTGCTTGCATTTTTTGTGCTGAAATAAAAGTGAATGACATTGTTTTGTCACTTTAATAAGTTGTTATCAGATAGCAGAAGAAGAGGTGAGCAAATGCAAGCGCGGCACCAAAATGGCCGCCGCGCTCTTTGCGCCCCCCCCCCATCGGACGAAGGCATCCGGGTAAGTAGGGGGCGTGGCCAGCACCCTTATATAAGGGGCGGCCACGAGGCAGCCGAGCTGCCATTTTGCGAAGCGACTGAGCGGAGAAGTTTTTTCCTCTTACCTCCGTCGCTCTTGCCCTTCGGGAAGCCTCTTTGGCGCAGCTTTTCTTTACTCAGGCTTCCTAGCAGATACCGGCTATGCCTTCCAAGAAGAAGGCGGCTGCGAACGTGGCCCGCTCTGCGCGGAGGCGCCAGCCAGGTCGGAGGACCGCGACTGCGCCTCCTCAGCAGCCTCCTCTGCCAGAGCCCACCGGGACCGGTGGGATGGGGTCGATAGCCCCTTGGCCCGAGGCGGGGCGTTCGCATACCGGCCCGGCAGGGCCCACGGCCCCCGGCCCGCAAGCAACGGCCACTGCCCCTGGCATGGTCCATGCTTCGGGGCCTTCCTCGCTTGGTCCGCAGCTTATTGCGGGGGGTTTCAGCCATGGGGGGTGGTTGGGTTCCCTCCCCTGGCAGGGCATGCCCCCGGCTCCTCAAGGGCCGGGCCTGGGCTCTTGGCCATATTCGGCCTCCGGGGTCCAGGGACCTGGACCGGCACCCGTAACTTGTGGGCCGGTCGGCCCTTTGCCCCCTCTTGGTACCGGTGGCTATGTTAATGTGGAGGCCCTTCTGGCCCGTGTAGCGGCCCTCGAGGCATCGCTGGCGAGGGTCAACCACCCGGGGGTGCCTTTAGGTTTGCAGGTTGATCCTTTGTCTGCCGTGCAGCGGCAGGCAACGGAACGGGTCGAGCTGCCTGAGGCTCGTGGGCCGGCGGCGGCCACTGCCTCGCAGCTCCCCACACAACAGGTGCGGCAGACTGGCGCTGATCTGGCCCCATCGACGAGCTCAGTTTCGGTCATGAGCTCCGACGCCCCCGGTGGGCCGGAACCCCGGTGGGGGCGGCCCGCGGGGGTGCATCAGGTGAGTATGCGGTTCAAGCTAGTGCACCCACACACCTGACTTCGTTGGGGGGAGCATTTCAGTGGCCGTGGCCTCGCACGGGTGGCGCGACGGTTCAGCCGCCGCCGGCCCACCTGGCGACTTCACCTCTGACCCAGGGCCCGGTTTTGGGTGGTGCCTCCTACTCAGTTGGGAACGTGTTGGGGGTGTCTGGGTTGGTACAGGCTCCTTTTACATTACCCGCAGTTCCCACCGTGCCGATGTCGGCGTTGCCGACAGCGGGGTATTCCTTGCCCCTAGGGGACCATCTGGCCCAGTCTACCAAGGAGAAGATCTGGCGGGGCGAGTATGTGGACATCTTCTCCCTTCTTAACAGAGAGCCCACCAAGGAGGAGAGGGAGGGGCAGGATGAGAAGGATAAGGAACTGGCACGACGTCGTAAGCCACCACGCACGTGGGCTAACTGGTTGCCAGCGTACCTCATATACATGGCGGTTTACCTCCGGGCCAGGCCGGATCTGGCCATCCCGATGGTCCAGTATTTGGACAACATTTACCGGGCGATGGTTGACTTCCCGGGTCCGTCGTGGCTTGCTTACGATGAGGAATTCCGGATGCGCCTACCTACATTATGTATGGCCCGCCACAACCATTGTTTGGTCAGATATGGTCCCGCGGCATGCTTATAGGGGAGGCCTCGACCTCCAGGCCCTGGACCGCGCTAGGCGCATGGTGAACAGGGCTTTGGCCCGGTTCCCTGTGGCCAGGGGTTGGGGGCGGGTCAGTTGTCACCCCGCCATTAGCCTCCAAAATTATGGACTTTATGCAGGGGATGGGGTCCATCTGTCGCGAGGAGGTATGGACCTCCTGTTGGGTGATTGGCGAGCAGGCCTGTTGACCGAGCTGACGGTCTTGGGGGGGCGTCGAGCCTTTATTGAAGCCTCTCCGTGTGGCGGGTAGCACTGGTAAGGTAAACATTTATGACCCACAGGTATCCGGCAGGTTCGCAATTGACTGGACAACACTAGACAGGCATAAGTTGGTTAAACGTTGTCCGGTCAACGACGAACCAGGCGACGGGGTGATGGCGACAGCTAGACAGCATGCATCACCCCATGAATTTACGGATACGCGTCAGAGGGTGGGGTCATTAGTTAGATATTGACTACGGTCAACAATTTGTTTGTTGTCAACAAACAAATTGATACAAATAGATACATTGTAACAATTGCCGTTGGCAATTTTGGGTGGTACCTTACCAGTGTTACTTCGGCCTGCTTGCCTTAAGAATTATGATTGGTCAATTACCAATAGAAATTTATAATTCGGACTAGGGCATGAATCAATAAATGTGGCCCAATGCCATTATCCACTTTCATCAGTGTCTGAGTCCTTTATTGGGGGGTGCGCCTGCAAAGAGAAGTGCTATTTTGGCACAGTATTCATTCATCTCCCCTATGTCACACTTCTCAGTTTGCTTTTTCCACAGATAATGTATAACTGGAGTTTAACTGGACAGAGTTGCTACTTGTAGAGCAGGGGTCCCCAGATGTTTTTGCACCATGCACTGGTTTCATGCTAAACAATTTTTCCATGGACTGGTAAGTGGGAGTGGTGGGATTGGATGGTGGAATCACATAATTAAATACAATAAAGTGAGCAGGTGTGGGAGAAGCCCCATTGTAGCTCAAAAACAAGGAGGAGGGGTCAAGCCACCTGCCAGCCACACTGTTTGACTCAGGCAGTGAGGTATCACACTGCACATGGGTGAGGGTGGAGCCTCACTGTAGTTAAGCAACATGCAGAAGAGCCTGGCCACCTGCCTCTCTGCTGTGTCTGTAGCCCACGCTCTTGCTCCATTCACCAGACAGACCATGTGGAGCATATTGAGGGCAGAAGGCTGCCATCAGGGCTCCCAGTGCCACCCACCCCCATGACCCAGTTCAGGAGAGCCCATGACCTAGTACTGATCTACAGCCCAGTGGTTGGGGACCCATGCTGTAGAGGGCCTGGAGGAAACTGCAGCTCCTGTGCTCAGGAGGGTGTCAACATGGGGAAAATGGCTACAGGTAAATAAGAGGAAAAGGGGGTAATGTGATCCACCAGGGTGAGGAAGAAGGGTTTGGGACCTGAGGGGAGAAGTTAGGGATAAAGGAAACAGCAGAGCAAGAAAGTGGATGCTTCTACACAGTTGACTTAGCAGGATCTGAAGGTGGGCAGGGAACATGAGTAAGAGTTGTACCCCATTTTTACTGTTGCTGCAGATATGGGCTTTTGGTTCATACAATACACAACCTCTCAAGAGGTGTCTAGGTGAGGTTCCCAGTAGCCAAACAAGGAGCCTTCATCTTCATCCCAACACAATCTCTGTTTAGAACTCCATATGTAGTGGGGCACTGAGTTAATGCACTGGAAATGCAAGTGTCAAAATGAGTGCCAGAGGTAATAACAGGATAGGGAATGGGAATTAACTTTAACTCATGCCATACCCTGATAATGAATAAGATGGACAATCTTATTCATTGTCAAAGATGCAGACTAGGGAAGGGAACGCCACACCATCTGTGACTCTTCTGGAGGACCCAAGCTAACTATGTTTGGTGTTGATAGGTGGCATTTTTACAAACCCCAATTTTACAAACCACCCCCAGCTAGGGGGTGAGGAGGAGGAGGAGAGCCGGCTGAGTGGTGGAAAGCCCAGCCGCTGCCGGGCAACCACCCCCAGCTGGGGGGTGAGGAGGAGGAGGAGAGCCGTCCGAGCAGCGGAAAGGCCAGCCGCCGCCGCTGCCGGGCAACCACCCCCAGCCGGGGGGTAAGGAGGAGGAGGAGAGCCGGCTGAGCGGCAGAAAGCCCAGCCGGCGCCGGGCAACCACCGCCAGCCGGGGGTGAGGAGGAAAGGAGAGCAGCCCGAGCGGCGGCAAGGCCAGGAGAAGACCAATTGACAGAAGGGAAGAGGGCAGAGGAGGAAAAGCAGGGGGTGAGACTCAGAGTCCCAGGCAAAGGATAAGTAGCTGATATGCAAATGTAGAAGACTTAATATAGCAACTGACATAGAGACTTTATACTGACTAAATATAGAAACTGACATAGAGACTGTGTTTTAAAGTGTGATAATATGCATGATAATATGTTGTCTAAAATGTTTTAAACTTTTAAAAACTGTGATAAAATGTATGAGGAGAGAAAAATGGCGTAGACACCGGCAAACCATGCCACAAAGCTTGCCAAGAGAACCCTATTGACCAAAACAAAAGGCAAAACAAAGGGGCAAGCTAGGTGATACAGGATGCTTAACACCACAGAGTGGAGGAAGGGGAGGGACAGGAAAGGGGGAGGGGAAATGCAATGTTGCAAGGAGCAATACTGCATAGGGACATGGAATGTGAGATCAATGAACCAAGATAAACTGGAAGTGGTAAAAAATGAGATGGAAAGAATAAGCATTGACATCTTAGGCATCAGTGAGCTAAAATGGACAGGGATGGGTGAATTCAGCTCTGGAAACCATCATATCTGCTACTGTGGGCAAGAAAATCTTAGAAGAAATGGAGTAGCCATAATTGTGAATAAAAGAGTGAGAAAATCAGTAATGGGATACAATCTCAAAAATGACAGAATGATGTCAGTCAGATTTCAAGGCAAACCTTTCAATGTCACTGTGATCCAAATATACGCACCAACCACTGGTGCAGATGAAGCCACAATGGACCAGTTCTATGAGGACTTACAACACCTCATAGAACAGACACCAAGAAATGATGTCCAAATTATATTAGGAGACTGGAATGCCAAAGTAGGAAATCAAAAAGTGGAGGGAATAACAGTCAAATTTGGTCTTGGAACACAGAATGAAGCAGGGCAAAGATTGATAGAGTTCTGCTAAGAGAACACACTGGTCATAGCAAACACTCTCTTCCAGCAACACAAGAGGTGACTTTACACATGGACATCACCAGATGGCCAACACCGAAACCAGATTGACTACATACTCTGCAGCCAAAGATGGAGAACCTCCATTCAGTCGGCAAAAACAAGACCTGGAGCAGACTGTGGCTCAGATCACAACCTACTGATCGCAAAATTCAGGCTTAGACTAAAGGAAATAGGGAAAACACGGAGACCAGAAAGATATCACCTAGACAGCATCCCTAAAGAATACACGGTGGAGGTGATGAACAGATTTAATGGCTTAGACTCGGTAGACAGAGTACCAGAAGAATTTTGGACGGAGATGAGGGACATCATGCAGGAAGCAGCAAAGAAAACCATACCAAAAGAAAAGAAGAGTAGGAAAGCAAAGTGGTTGTCTGATGAGGCTCTTAAAATAGCGGAGGAAAGAAGGAACGCAAAAGTCAAAGGAGAAAGGAAAAACTACAATCATTTGAACACAGAATTTCAAAGAAAAGCAAGGAGAGATAAGGAAAACTACCTAAAAGAACAGTGCAGAGAAATGGAGGAAAACAACAAAAGAGGCAGAACCAGAGATCTTTTCAAAAAAATTGGGGAAATCAAGGGAACATTTAAAGCAAAGATGACCATGATAAGGGACAAAGATGGAAAGGAGTTAGCTGATGCAGAAGAAATTAAGAAAAGATGGTAAGAATGCACAGAGGAACTTTACAAAAAGGACCTCAACACTCCTGACAATCACAATAATGAAGAAATTGAACTTGAGCCAGACATCCTAGAGAGTGAAGTCATAAAGGCCCTAAAGAGCACTGCAAACAACAAAGCTAGTGGAGATGATGGTATCCCAGTTGAATTTTTCAAAGTGCTAAACGATGACGGCGTCAAATTACTGCATTCAATATGCCAGCAGATTTGGAAAACAAAACAGTGGCCACAGGATTGGAAAAGATCAGTATACGTCCCAATCCCAAAAAAGGGCAATGCCAAAGAATGTTCAAATTATTGAACAATCGTGCTCATCCCACATGCCAGCAAGGTGATGCTCAAGATAATACAGGATAGACTTCAGCAGCATGTGTAGAGAGAATTACCAGAGGTGCAGGCTGGTTTCAGAAGAGGCAGGGGGACTAAAGACCACATTGCCAACATGTTGGAATACCAGAAACAAGTTTACTTTTGTTTTATTGACTACACTAAGGCATTTGACTGTGTGGACCACAACAAGATGTGGCAAGTTATTAAAGAGATGGGAATACCAGAGCACCTCATATGCCTCCTGAGAAATCTGTACACGAACCAAGAAGCAACAGTTAGGACAGAACATGGAATGACAGAGTGGTTTGGAATAGGAAAAGGAGTAAGACAAGGCTGCATTTTGTCATCATGCTTATTCAACCTATACACAGAGCACATAATGCGCAGTGCAAGGATGGAGGAATCACAATATGGGATTAAAATCGCTGGGAGAAACATCAACAATCTGAGATATGCAGACGATACCACCCTAATGGCAGAAAGTGAGGAAGACCTAAAGAATCTCTTGATTGGGCTGAAGGAGGAGAGTGCAAAAGCTGGCTTGAGACTCAATATCAATAAAACCAAGATAATGGCAACAGGCCCAACCAGTTCCTGGAAAATAGACGGGGAAGAAGTAGAAGCAGTGACAGATTTTACTTTCTTAGGATCAAAGATCACTGCAGATGGGGACTGTAGCCATGAAATAAAAAGGCGACTGATTCTTGGGAGACAAGCAATGAGAAACCTGGGAAACATAGTGAAAAGCAGAGACATCACATTGCAAACAAAAATTAGAATAGTCAAAGCAATGGTTTTCCCTGTAGTAATGTATGGATGTGAGAGCTGGACAATTAGGAAGGCTGAACGCAGAAGAATAGATGCCTTTGAAATGTGGTGTTGGAGGAGGGTTGTGAGAGTCCCCTGGACAGCGAGGAGAACAAATAGGTCAATCTTAGAAGAAATTAACCCTGACTGCTCATTGGAAGGTCAAATAGTAAAATACTTTGGACATCAAATGAGAAGGAAGGATTCGCTTGAGAAGGAATTGATGTTGGGAAAGGTGGAGGGCAAAAGAAGAAGGGGGAGGCCAAGGATGAGATGGCTAGATGGTATTGTGGTTACAATGGGCACAAAGCTGGGAGGGCTGAGGGGGATGGTGGAGGACAGAGGTGCCTGGAGGAAAATGGTCCATGGGGTCGCAAAGGGTCGGAATCGACTGTGCGACTGAACAACAACAACAACAATTTCAAAACTTATTTTACCAGGCTTTAACCTATAATGACCTTTTTTCATTTTCACTTTGAGGGTTTTGTTATGTTCCTTCAAGCCCCTGCACCTCTTCCCGCATCAAATACACTCAATAGCAGATGTGCTTACCTAGGCATCTCCTGTTTAAAATCCATTCTCTAAAATAATTGTGTTCAGGCCTCGTATAACCTGTAGTGGAAGTTTGGGCAAAAATCTGGCTGCAGGCCTCCTGATATTGCCTATCTCATCTTAGAACATTCAAATATCTATCCATATATTTATGGAGTTTTTATGTGTGGTCAAGTCACTTCCAACCTATGGAACATCTAGCATGGTTTCTGAGAAATGTGAGGTGTTTAAGGAGTGGTTCATTGTTGTAATTTGTCCATGAATTTCCATGGTCAAGTACCCATTTGAACTCAGGTCAACAGAAACCTAACCTGACACTCCATCCAGAATATTACAATAGAGCTCACATATATGCAGTCTGCTCTATGCATGTTCCTTTTAATGAATAAGCAATCAAATGAGTTGGATTCAGATATTTAGATTAATCAAGCAAAATGCAAAAAATGTATCATTTATTCTTCTCTTTGCACTGGTGAAACATAATAATACAATAATCATATACAGTACTGTGTTGTTTAACTTCCATCATTCTTGAGAAACATGATTTCTTGTAACAAAAGAGATGAAAATTCAGTAGGTCATTTCATGTGAATATGAAGTTTCCCAATTTTTTTAATTAGTTAGAAATGAAGGTAACATTTTGTGTTTCCTAATTGATTGCACATTGACCCATTACTGGATTCTATGAACTGCCAATTGTCATTTGTAACAATGATTCAGTAATATTGCATAGATCATTAAGCTTGTGAGACTTACTACTCTATTTTTTATTAGAGTATGTCACTAGAGGAATGTAATAATGCTGATTAAATTAGCAGCATTGCCAAGCTAACTGGACCATCAGACAGAGTGAGATGATGTCTCAAGAAGTATATGTTGAGGGGCTTGGAGTGAACAGAGCTGTATGCGCCTTATAAACTACCCTGTGTTTCTTAAATTAGATCTGAAAAGAGGATCAAAGCTTTTAAAATGTGGATATACAGATGGCTGCTAAGGATGTTTTTGTTTTTGTTCAGTCACATAGTCAAGTCCAGCCCTTTGCAACCCTATGGATCACTGCATGCCAGGCACCCCTATCCTCCACCATTCTCCTCAGCCCATTCAGCACTACACCCATTGTGTCAACAATGCCATTTAGCCATCTAACCCTATGCTGCCCCCTTCTACTTTTGCCCTTGATCTTTCCCAACATCAAGGCCTTCTTGAGTGAGTTCTCTCTTCTCATTTGGTGTCCAAAGTATTTTAGCTTCATCTTCAATATTTGTCCTTCCAAGGAGTAGTCAGGGTTGATTTCCTCGGGATCAACTTATTTGGTCTCTGTTAAGGATACCATGGGTTGACCATGTGAGTAACGTAGAAGTACATTATTGCATCAAATGGATAAAGAACAAGAACTCTTTAAGAACATTAAGCAAAGAAAGCTCCAATACCTTGGCCATATCATGAGGAACGACATAAAATATAGAATACTCCAACTGGCTCTTCAAGGAAGGACGCTGAGTAGAGAGGCCCTGGATGTAGACTTCATGGCTGAAGAACCTGAGAGACTGGTGTGGCATGTCCTTGGAAGAGCTGTTCCAAGGAGTTAAGAACAGGAAGACTATATCCATAATGATAGCCAATAGCTGGAATGGATACGGCTCCTGAAGAAGAAGTAGCTTCACTTGTATATAATCAAAGAACATGTTCTGTTGTTTAAATTGCAATAAAGTCCAGTTGATTGTCTAAAATTGTATGAAATCAGGCAGTGAAGGAGATGAATTTGTGCACTATCATTATGCTCCTAGCCTCAGAAAAACGAATATTATTGCCAGATCCTGAGCATTGCTGCAATTTATGGAATCATTTTATGTGAGGGGTTAAAAAGCAAATGAACCAGTGATAAGTGGAATGGGAACAGCAACAGCAGCAACAACAACAACCATGGGCACATGATGGGATGCAGCTGTGGCTGCTGTCCTCGCTCTCCTGGCCTTGGAGGATTGAAAAGACACTACAGCCACCGGACTGAGGACCTCATTGCTTCCCACCACCAACAACCCTGCCCTCACCATAGGCAGGAAATGGGATGCAGCTGTAGCCGCCATCCCTGCCCTCCCAGCCTCAGAGGGTCGAAAAGACACTGTGGCCACCGAACTGAGGACCTCACCATCCCCCCCCCCCCTCACCATTGGCAGGGGATGTGATGCAGCTGTAGCCTCCATCCCTTCCCTCTTGGCCATGGAGGGTTGAAAAGATGCTGTAGCCACTGGACAGATTACCTCATCCATTCCCCCCTGCTCTCACCATTGGCAGGGGATGGGATGCAGCTGTGGCTGCCATCCCCGCCCTCCCAACCTCGGAGGGTTGAAAAGATGCTGTGGCCACCAGACTGAGGACCTCACTGTTTCCCACCACCCACCCTCACCATAGGCAGGGAATGGGATGCAGCTTTAGCTGCTGTCCCTGCCCTCCTGGCCTCGGAGGGTTGAAAAGACACTGCAGCCACCAGACTGAGGACCTCATCACTTCCCCCCTGCCCTCACCATCAGCAGGGGATGGGATGGAGCTGTCGCCACTGTCCCTGCCCTCCCGGCCTCTGAGGGTTGAAAAGACGCTGCAGCCACCAGACTGAGGACCTTGTCTCTTCCGTCCCCTGTCCCCACTCTCACCATCATCAGAGGATGGGATGCAGCTGTAGCTGCCATCCCCACCCTCCTGGGCCCGGAGGGTTGGAAAGATGCTGCAGCCACTGGACTGAGGACCTCGTCACTTCCCCTCCTGCCCTCACCATCAGCAGGGGATGGGATGCAGCTGTGGCTGCCGAGGGGCCTTTATATTCTGCATTTTTTATTATATTGTATGCTATTGTCTCCATTGACTGTATTGTTTGCTATTGTCTGTTTTTGTATGCTGTTATATTTTTTATTGTATCATTGAAGGTTTTTGTGATGCATGTAAGCCGCCCTGAGTCTCACGATAGATTGGGCAGCATACAAATATAATAAATGAAATTAATGAATGAAACAACAACAACAACAGTAGTAATAGTCAACACTGTCAATAAAAAGATGAAGCTGTGTCACACCTCATCTGTGAATGTTCAAAGATTGTGTAGACAAATTACAAAATAAGACAAGGTAGAGTAGCAAAATTAATACACTGGTCATGATGTAAAAAATATAATCTGCCTACATCAAAGAATTCATGGGAACATCAAGCAGAGGTATTATAAAATGAACAAGTGAAGATCTTGGGAGATTTTCAGATCTAAATTGACAAGACACCTTGAGTCTAATGCATCAAAGTAACAATAACAGAATGAAGAAATTTCTGAATAATTGATATTGCAATTCCAGAGGATGCCACAGCTGAAAATAAAGAATTGGAAAAATTAACAAAATACAGAAGCCTGGCAATAGAAACAATTAAATTATGAATTGGTTTGTATAGTCATCAAGGCACCTGGAACAATGCTAAGGAATTTCATAAAGTTTTAAAACTAACTGCAGATCTCTGAAATAATACCATCAGAACTGAAAAAGAGAAAAATATCAGGGAAAGCAAATATATTTCACAGACACTTGGTTTTTACTTAAAACTTGTATTTCTTATATAATACCAGTCAACATTTTAAAATAGCCTTTGACAGTAAATTGTCATCATTCACTTTGGCTTGATAGCATCCAAGGAATAATGTCACATCTGGGTGCCATGATTTCTTTTTTATCTTCTATTCACAATACAAAAACTATTGCAACAAACATTCTTCTGGAAATATTAGGCAAACTAGACCTTGAGGAAGAAGAGGCAATTTAGACTTCTCTCCCATGCCAACACTGTCTGTGGTGTGAACTGAGGAGTTCCTCTCACATGACCTAGATGGTAGGTAGGGAAGTTAATGCCCTCCAGAAATTTTAGATCCAGTCACTGATAAAAATTAACCAATATGGGAAATGTTGAAGGATTATAAGAATCAGAGACCAAACCATTTGGAGACTATTAGGTTGCTTAACCTTAACTTAGGTCTTTGCACACAGCAGAGAATATAGCATGTATTAAAAGTCAGAAGAAGCTGTAGAATGAATATTAAGGAGAGGAAGCTTGGAAAAGGGTTTTAATAATCTGGAAGTTACCAGTCTCATTCTGTGTTTGTCACTCACCTTGTTCTGACAGCTTCTTGTCTTCTATACGTGTTGCTGTTGGATAAATATAATCTCTCCAAGTAGTTTGTCTTTTCATGAGCAGTATAAGCTGCTCTAAAACCTGTGAGTTTGTTTACAACTCCACCAGTGTAGGATTGATATATCAAGCTGCCTTTTGTTAAAGAAATTCTAATACTGATTATTTCCCCTGACACTTTGCTTGTCATATCTCTCCCATAAGAAGGTGGCATGAAATTATTTAAACTGAAAATAGATGTGAAGTTTTGCTTATCATTTGTTTAACTGAAATTGTGTTGTGGAGTTAAAAAGAATGCTGTTTAACAATATAGTTAAGGATAAACTGGAGAAGGAGGGAAAGAAGGGGGGGACTCTACTGGTGGGCAGTCCCTTTTCCAGCCTAGAAGGTCATCCTACCTAGGCAGGCATGGGAATGTTTAAATAGCCAAAGTTAAAAAAAAAGATATGAATCACATCATCTTTTCAATATATAAATATAGCTTCTTTTCTACAGATAACAAGTGGGCCACAGGGCCACACTTGAAGATCAACAATGCTACAGGGGTGGTATGTATGCTGATATGTCATGTTTGTGCTGTATTGTTTTTATCCTGTCTGTCAACTTAAATAGATAAATGAGTACACAAGTACAGAACGATTAGTCTCATGAGTCATGATCTTAATGTCTTCATGAAAATCATCCATAGTAGAATTTATAAGAAGTGTGAAGAAAGCAGAGATGAAACACAATTTGGCTTCCAGAATTCTATGGGTACCAGAGAGATACTGTTTACAATGCAGGTCCTCATACAAAGATGGAGATACATGAGATGTAATGTACATGCATGTTTTATAGATTATGCAAAAGCCTTTGACAGATGGCAGCATGAGAAGCAACAAGGTTGTGTGTTGTCCCTGACACTTTATAATGTATATTTGGAGAGTATTTTTTCAGAAGCATTATCAGATTTAAACATTGGCATTAAAATTAATGGGGAATAACTGAATAACATCTGATACGCTGATGACACAATGCTGTTGGCCACAAACCTTGCAGATCTTCAGTTGATGCTGGGTTGAGATAGAGCAGGGATAATCAACCTATGGCCTGTGTGTTGGATGTGGGTCATGGCACTATTTCATGTGCCCCATCACCACCTCCACCACACCAGAAAGTGCCACGTGGTAGAGAAAGGGCAAAATGGCCATCCAGCCCCCGAAGCTGTCTAAGGGAGTGTGACCCAGCCCCAGGCTTTAAAAGGTTGACAAGTCCTGAGTTAGAGTTTCACGTGCAGAATATGGTTTGGATCTCAACTCCAAGAAGATGAAATATCTGGTTTTAAGCCAAACACCAACTCAAGACAACCTAATAGCAGGAACACAAGAAGGTAGAGATTAAAATACAAATAGAAAAAGCAAGATCCACCTTCCTAAAAATGCGACACTTGTTATGCAACAGAGATCTAACTCTTGCTACAAAGATCCAAATAGTGAGATGTTACGTATTCCCAGTATTGCTATATGGAGTTGACGCTTGGACATTGACTAAAGCATCTGAAAAGAGAATTGAAGCTTTTGAAATGTGGATCTACAGATGGTTGCTAAGGATATCGTGGGTTGACCATGTGACTAATGTAGAAGTATTGTGTCAGATGGATAAAAAAAAGAACTCTTTAAGACTATTAAGCAAAGAAAGTTCCAATACCTTGCCCATATCACGAGGAACAACATAAAATATAAAGTACTCCCATTCACTCTGCAAGGAAATATCCCAGGGAAGAGAGGCCCTGGACATAGATGGATTTCATGGCTGAAGAACCTGAGAGACTGGTGTGACATGTACTTGGAAGAACTGTTCCAAGGAGTTAAGAACAGAAAGCCTATGATAATATGATAATAACCAATATCTGAAACAGATACGGCAGCTGAAGAAGAAAAAGAAAGCTATATTTATTTGGGTCAAATAGTCAAGATGGACAATGATTTAAAAGAAGAAATATCTAGAAGACAGAGAGCTGCATGGAGTAAATTCAGAGAATTGTCAGCCATCTTGAAGTCAAAAGCTAAACCAGAAACAAGGAATGTGCGGCACCAAAATGGCCACCGTGCGCTTTCCTGGCCCCACCCCTGAGGCACGGCACAGCAAATGTAGTTGGGGGTGTGGCCAGCCACCCCTTTATATGGGGTGGCCGAGCCAACGGCCACACTCTTTTTAATTCGGCTGGGCCATGGACGAGTTTACCACGCCCAGCCGATCTCCAAATGCATTGCCGCTAGCCCGGGAGCGGGCTCGCGGCACTGTTCCTTGCGGCCGGTAGCCGCACAACTCTTCCCCTTCTTAGGTTGGTTCCTGGCCGGGAACTGGCATGACCGCGCAACTCTCCTCAACGAGCCTAGCTCGTCCTGACGGCACGGACCTCTCCCAGGGACGGGTTCGGTACGTGTATTTCACTGACAGCGATGCATACAGTGCCAACTAAGGAGGCCCGGCGCCACAGTGCCCCAACACCAATGCACCTCAGCGCTGCACACTCTGCCCTTTTCGGTGTCCGAGCTCGCTGTCCCCCGAGCTGCTAGGCTCACGGGGAGGCGGACGGAGTGCCCCCAGTCAGGGCTAGTTTCTGCCCACCTGTTGCTCGGGCACCAGTGCCGCGTGTCACCTGAGATGAAGGCTGCGAATTGCGCCACCACAATGTGCTACTCTCGTGCGCGCTGATGCGCCCCTCCCCCGCATCAAGGCCACATTGGCGACTAACCAGGCACCGACCTGGAGAGCTGAGCACCGTGGCAGCACCGTGGTGGCCTTTTGGATGGCGCCCAAGTCCAGCAGGACAACGTGAGCTCCAGTTGCTGCCAATCTAGCTGTTCCAGAACGACAAATTGCAAGTAGTTCAATAGGTACTACTTCAGTGGGAACGGTATGTATTTTCCATGCTCTCCAGCAGACAGTGCCGGTTCCTAGGCTATTAATGGGCACCGCTCCTGGAGCCAGACATGCCTGGCTTTCAAGTAGAGATACCTTTAGGACTTTCATGGGGTTTCTGGTGTGGAGTACGCAGATGTGGCTCACCATTTCCATTTGTGGGGACACCCTTGTGAGGTGCAGCTTGCCTGGGACTGCCAACCTTGATTCTTTTCCTGGGGACATGTTGTATGGTCATCAATTCCCAATGCTTGTTCCGCAGTCAGGTGCGGTTATGTCCTGCTTCCGAGCAATAATACTGGCAGCGTTTAACCAAACAGCATCTAGTCTTTAATTAACAGTATATTCTATATGGCCTTGCAAGGCATCATAGACACTGAGATGGTTATACAGTCGCAAGAAATCAGTCCCTCCTGACCCTGGCTGCAGCGTTGCACTACACTAGCTAGCATTGGAGCATAGCATGATGGAGGAGACCAGGGCTTGGCACGTTCCTGGCTACATGTTCAGAGTGGGAATTCTCAGACCGCAGAATCCTTTCACATATGTTACTGCCAAGCCGACTGCCACCCATCTCAAGAGTTTGTGCATTTGCAAGGTTGCTTAGGGGCTTGCATGCGGTGATATAGTGCCTACAAAACTCGGTGCATATGGTGGTAGGCGCATGTTGTAGATGCACAAATCTGGGGTGAAATTAACACCAAAACTAGCTGTACTTGCTGGCAGGAAGTGTGTTAATTGGGTACTTGTGTGAGGCATTACCAGGGGTACTGTTGAGGGTTTGTCCCAGCAGCTATTCCTGATTCCGGCCCCTTACGCCGGGGCTGATAGCTCTCTTGCACTTCCCGTTCGGCTTGCCTACATACATGAGGGTCCTTCTTAGTATTCGTTAGCAATATACCCATAATGGCCCTGCCCTGGCCTGGTGCCCTATTCATCTGAATTTAGCACCTCTCCTGGTCCTCGCCTCACACCGGGATGCAACCCCCCTCCCGACGTAATGTAATTTTTTACCGGGATCCGCGCCCCCTCGCTGCTTTGGTTTCCCTCCAGTTCATTGGCCATGTATTTGTACCGGAAGGGCCATATGATAGTGCCTGACTCAGGTGACGGCGGGGACCCATCCGTATTCGAGTGGCTGTATTCCCATTGTTCCGGTGGGTTCCTGGCTGGTTCTGTTCTTTCCTTTTCTCTTTCAGCCCATGGACACGCGGAGATGTTGGTGCGAGTGTGGAGAGTTTGTTGCTGCGATGTCACTTGGCCGGTCCACCACGCTACCTTTCCCCAAAGGTAATGCGTTCAGGGCTCTGCGCTGTTGCGCATTGGAGGTGGTATGGATCCCGTGGGATGAGGGGGCGGGGACTGTTCCCTCCCCGAGGTGTATTAGGGACCCCGGTCCGACTGTCAGGCTCCTGTTTCCAGTTCATGTTTCATTTGTGAGGTACCAATTTAGCATTTAGTGCGGGCTCATAATTGCCCCTCACTAGACATAGAGGCCTTGCCCTGATGGGTCCCCACTGGCCATAGGTCCAGATCGTGTGACCTCTAGGGGTCCCTCGATCACGCTGTTGATGGGCTAGTGTGCATCCTGTATTCCCCGGGAAAGGTGGTCTGTTCACCGAACAGTACCCCGGAACTTGCCTAACGGGTCCTGGGGACAGTAGTCTGACAGCCCCCCACTCCTTTTTGTTTTTTCTGCATTGGTGTCTTGCCCTGACCCGTTTTTTGTGGTAGATAGTTTGGGGGACAGCAGTTCAACATCCCTAGAGTTCACAGGGCAGTGGCCCGGTGGTTCTGCATACGTGGTTCTGGGGCGGTAGTCCCATTTCCTTTTGCTCACAGGGTGGTAGCCCGGTATTTGACTGAGCAGGGTCGGGGACAGTAGGCCATCCTTTACCCAGTAGGTCTGTTCACCGGACAGTACCCCGGAACTTGCCTAACGGGTCCTGGGGACAGTAGTCTGACAGCCCCCCACCCCTTTTTGTTTTTTCCGCATTGGTGTCTTGCCCTGACCCGTTTTTTGTGGTAGATAGTTTGGGGGACAGCAGTTCAACATCCCTAGAGTTCACAGGGCAGTGGCCCGGTGGTTCTGCATACGTGGTTCTGGGGCGGTAGTCCCATTTCCTTTTGCTCACAGGGTGGTAGCCTGGTATTTGACTGAGCAGGGTCGGGGACAGTAGGCCATCCTTTACCCAGTAGTGTGGTGCCCGTGTTTTTTGGACAGTAGTCCAACAACCTGGTATGGACAGGCATTTGCCCGGTTTTGGCCGGCCAGGGTTCGGGGACAGTAGTTCTACACCTCTTGTCCCGAGCAGGCAGTAGTGCGGTCTTTTACCAATCATGTTCCTGGTCAGTGGTCTGACTGGCTCGGGGTCGACACTACGGCCTGGTTAGTGGACAGTAGCCCAGCTGGGTTCGTGGTCAGTAGTCCAACATGGTTTGGGGACAGTAGTCCACTAGTGTTCTTATACTATAGTACAACGTGGTTTGTGGACATTAGTCTGACGAGGTTCGGGGCCAGTAGTCCAACATGGTTGGAGGACAGTAGTTCAAATATAGACTGCATCCTTTGTCATAGTGACTGGGTATGTTTATCAGTCAGGGATACGGACCTCTTTTGACTCCCTTGCACGCAACCGGGCCCGCTGGTCCGTGGACAGGGCGGTGGCACCTTACCTTCATGCCACCACTTCAGGGACAGTGATCCCGCGACCCCTTATCCACATGCAAGACCGGAGTCTGTATCGCAGGGATGGAGTGCACTTGTCAGCCAGGGTTCCGGCTCTATGTTCGCCATTCCTGCAGACGGGCCTGTTGACCGCGCGTGCGGTTGTGGTGGGGTGGTGAGTCGTTTACTCCTCCCCGTGTGGCGGAGAGCACTGGTAAGGGGCAACTGCATTACTATTTTACAGGGCAAATCCAGCTGGCTGGCCATAGGGAGGACAAGGTTAGCCAAACTTGTATGGCCGGGGGGTTTGGCTAAGATGGCCGCTGTGTAACATCTAGTTTCGGACGCTCGCGCTCAACAAAGTGGTGAACGATGTGAAGGAGCGGAATAGAAAAATTTTCAAGTGGTAAAGCTTAAAGTTAAGATCCTTGCCTGTCTCCTTGGAAAGTTTGCTGAGCTTTTGAAGCTGGATGATCGAAGTTCGGGAGGTTTTTCTGGGCGGTTGAGCTGTGACGGCAGTCGCGGCTTTTCCGCTGGAGAGCCGAGGAACGAGATCAGCGAGTGTGTGGAGAAGGCTTTGGAACTGGTTTTGGAAGTGGCAAGAAGTGGCTGGAGTGAAGGCAATTTGTGTGTAAGTGCCTGAAGGGAGCTACATTTCTAGCTATAAGCCATAAAACCGGCTGAGTTTTTTAGAAGAAAAAGGGGGGGGAAAGAGGAGGAGGCATTGTAATGGCGACGGTCAGGGAAAACGAAAGTGATCGTGCATAGACTGTGGGTTTTTTTTCCTACATTCCAGAGGACCGCACCACATTTTGTGATCAATAAGGTGGATTAATTTTCCTTTTTCTTTTTTTCTATCTCCTTTCTGGACTGGAAAAGAGGAGAAGTTGTGGGAGTTTGTTTTTTTTTTTTCTTCTCTTCTGCTCAAGCTGCCTGCTCATTTAGGGAAGAGGGGGAAGAGGGGGGGCCTCTTCTCACTTCAAAGTTAAGGCACTCGCTGGAAAAGGGTGCTTTGATTATCCACTTCAAAGGAAGGATTATGTGGCTTTGATTGTAGGGTTCCATCACCGTGTGGATTACAAATAGCTGCTCAACTTCTCACCTTAACCCCTTGGTGGCTGGATTTTTCTTTCCTTCTGAGCTCCCCCCCCCCCCCTTCAGCAACCTGATTAACTGTTTCTCTGAAGCCTTTTTGCTGTGGTTGGAAGACGTCATTTGACTGCTGGCTATGTGGGAAAGGATTATTTGTGGTTAACAATTTTTACTTTTAAACTGCCTGTTTGGAGAGCTGTTTTCTTTTGTTTTCCTTTGTTACATCGTTGTGGATTACAGTAAATTTTGGATCTTCTGCTGACATAAGAACTTGCCGGTTGTATCGGTGGAACCTATGGCTGCAGTGTAGTAAGCCTTATTGTATTGGCATTGTTACAGCGATCTGCAACATTGGGTTTGAAATATATTACATCACTATGGATAAAGGTACGAGAGCGAAAGCAAAAGAAGAAGAACAAGTTGTAAAATCTAAGAAGATTGAAAAAGCACCAATGGAAGAATCTGCTCAGTCAACATCCCTGCCAACAGTGCCATTGGACCAGACTCAAATTATGGTGGAAATTGGCAAGTTGTCGCAAAAAATGGAGAAAAATGAGGCTTCAAGGGTGAAAGATAAAAATGAAATGTTTAAAAGGCAAGAAAAGATGATGTCAACACTGACAGATTATACCAAAAAGGTGGACTTAAGTTTGAATAAATTTGAGGGAATGCTGAAAGTGGTTCAAATCGAGGTGGATGCGGTAAAGAAGGAAGTAAAAGGGACTCAGGAGGTGGTGCGGGGCAGTAAGTTAAAATTGGAGGAACAAGAAATGAGGATAGATGCTGTTGAAGATATGATGAGAAAGCAGAACATTCTGATCCGTCAGGTACCGGAACGCACTCCGGATATGTTAAGAGAGAGGGTGGTTCAGTGGTTAAATGGTTTAAAAATGGGGAAGGAATTTGTTCAGGAGGATTTAGGAAGTGTATTCCGGGTGGGTCCAAGAAGAGGGAGAGTGGTTCAAAGAAATGTGTTGGTTAAATTTGCAAATTGGGCAGATAAATTAAAAGTAATGGCTCATCTGAAAAGTGTTGGTTCAGACGCGTTGAAATTTGATGGCTCAGATGTAGAAGTCTACAATGATATTTCACTAAAAGAAATAACATGGAGATATAAGATGAGGCCTGTTACTAAATTATTGAGGGGTAAAAATATAAGGTATAATTGGAGATTTCCACAACAATTGCGCTTTTTCTATGATAAAAGAATGCAAGTTATTGATGAAGGTACTAATCCATTGGAATACCTGGGTTTGTTGGGGTTGGTACAAGTAGATTCGGAAGAATGGAAAAATCTTAAGAAGGAAATGATGGATTCTGGAGCTTTGGGGAGGGAATATGGGAGGGAGGAGCCCGGTGGGGCAACAGGTGGAACACCACAATGAGGGGAGGAGGAGGAGGAGCTGTCCTTGATTATGGTGGAGGAGGAGATAGGTAAGGAAGGATGAGCATTAGATAGTAGTAATCTTAATTATCTAATAGAGGTAGAATGGGTAAATAGCGCATAGCGCCGGCAGTAGGGCGCATCTTGCAGGTCCCCCCTCTCCCCTCTTTGGTTGACAGAGGCGACTTTTCGTTGGAAGGTGGGGAGAGTGAAAATGTGTGTTTTATGTAGTGGGTATGGTGAAGGGTTTTTGGTGGCACGCCCGATGGAGAGTTTAAAGTTGGGAGAAGAATTTGGTTATGGATAGTATTAAAATAATATCGTGGAATGTGAAAGGTACAGGTTCTGTTCTTAAGAGACGGAGGTTGGAATCGGCGTTGAAAAAAGATAGACCAGATATTTTATTTTTACAGGAAACACATCAGAAATCAAAAGATACGAATAAACTTTATCTGGGTTGGATGCAACACTATGAGATGGCGTTTGGAACATCTAAAGCAAGAGGGGTGGCAATTATGATTTCTAGAAAGTTAGGATTTGAAATTACAAAAAAGATTGCTGATCAAGAGGGTAGGTATTTGTTGTTAAGAGGAAAAATGGAGGATGAGGAAATATTGTTGGTAAATATTTATGCTCCGAATGACCACCAAGTAGTGTTTCTTGAAAAAATCCGGAAAATAGTGGAGGTGGAAAATGTTGCAAAAATTATTGTGGCTGGTGATTTTAATTTGATCAGGTCAGGAATAGATTGCACAAATATAGCTAGAAGTGGAATGGGTGTGAAAGGGAAGGCGATGGACAAATGGATGAAAGTTATGGGTTTGAAGGATTCGTGGAGAGAGTTTAAAGGCTTGGAAAGGGCATATTCCTTTTTTTCACATGTACATGGGACCTACTCGAGAATAGATTATGTTTTTCTGTCGGAAAACTTAATTGGGGATATAGAAAGTACGGAAATTGGGATTATTAAGGAATCGGACCATGCTAAAGTATATTTGGAATTGAAAATATCAAAAAATATTCAAAGAGTTAGAAATTGGAGGTACGATCCTAATTTGTTCAAAGATCAGAAAAGCAAAGAGGCAATTATGGAAAGTTGGAAAGAAAGTTGGCAATGGAATGATAATAATGAGGTTGATTTTAACATTGTATGGGATACCATGAAGTCAGTTTTTAGGGGGGAAAGCATAAAAGTGGCAAGCCTCAAATATAAAAGGTATAAAGCAGAATACATAGAAAAAGAAAGAGAAATAAAACAATTACAGGAAGAACACGCAAAAAGTAAAGATAAAAAATTTTTCTTGAAACTACAAGGACTTAAGGCAGAAGTAACGGGTAAAGATATTGATAAAGTTAAACGAGATTTGATCTATTTAAACAGAGAATATTTTGAATTTAGTAATAAGAACTCAAAACTATTAGCAAGAGCAGCTAAGGTTAAAAGGGAAAAAAGAGAGATTGGGGTGTTAGTTGACAGGCAAGGTTCAAGGTGTAATAAGAATAGCGATAAATGTAAAATAGTTAGGGAATTTTACCAGGGGTTATATGCAAAAAAAGAAATAGATATGGAAAAGCTTAAAAGGATATTGGAGAGGCAGTTAGGGAATGGGATAAAGCAAGAGCATAGGGAGAAAATGGAGGAAAAGATAACTGATAAAGAGGTTAAGGGGGTAATAAACGGATTGAAGATAGGGAAAGCCCCGGGGGATGATGGATTATCAACAGAGTTTTATAAAGAATTTAAAGAGGTGGTGGTCCCGAAATTGGTGAAGTTATATAATTATATACTAGATGGAGGATCAATTCCGACTTCATGGTATAACACTACAATTGTTCTTTTGCCAAAGCCTGGTAAGAATTTGGAAAGAGTGGATTCGTACAGACCAATTTCGCTTATAAATCAAGATGCGAAGATCTTCACGGCAATATTGGCTAACCGTTTAAATAGTTTTATGGGGGAATATATAAATGTTGATCAAGTTGGGTTTCTAAAAATACGACACATGGCGGATTTGACTAGAAGGGTATTAGATTTAATAGACAGTGTTAATCAAACAAAGGAAAAAGTGGGATTACTATCATTGGATATTTTTAAGGCATTTGATTCATTGCAGTGGTCTTCAATTAAGGAAATAGTTAGAAAATATGGGTTTGGAGATAAATTTAATAGGGTTATAGATTTACTATATCAAAAAGGAAATGCCAGGGTTAGAGTAAACGGGGAGCTCACGGATGTGGTAAAGCTAGAGGCAGGCACTAGGCAGGGTTGCCCATTATCTCCTATTTTGTTTATAATGGCAATGGAGATTTTAGCTAAAAGTATAAGGGAGGATTCAAATATAGAAGGGATTATGGGCAATAAAGTGAGCATGTACGCTGATGATACATTGCTTATGGTGAAGCACCCGGAACAGGTAATGGATAGGATTAAAGATCATCTACAAGTATTTCAAGCTATAACAGGATTAAAGATAAATTGGGATAAATCTGAATTGATGTTGTGTAATTTGAAATTGAGCGAGATGGGTAGGACGGTGTCGACACTTAATATACAAATCAAAGATAAGTTGAAGTATTTAGGTATAATTATTTCCAACAAATTAGAAGAACTTAAACGATTGAATTATGACAGCTTGAGAATTGAATTTAGGAATAAAATACGAGAACTTCAGAAGTTAAAGCTGTCATGGTTCGGAAGGATTGCTATGTGTAAAATGATACTGTTACCAAAGATTAACTTTTTATTTGATACGCTCGCGATCCATTTAAAAGAGAAAGAAATCAATGAGTTTCAAAAAATGTTTAATGATTTTTGTAATGGAGGAAAAAAATCTAGGCTTCCAAAGAAACTATGGTATTTGTCTCAGAAAAAAGGGGGGTTGGGTATGCCAAATCTGTTAGTATATTACCGAGCATTTCAAGTCAAGAATGTTGTGAAGATCTTGGCAAGAGAAAAGGTAATTTGGGAACAATTGGAAATGAAAGAATACAGAAATATTGGAAATTTGAATTTTCTGGGAATGAAGGATAAGGTGAAAAGGTCAAATAATACTATGATGAAAGGTCTCATGGAGGTGTGGAAGAAGGTAAAAAAAGATATGGTCCCGAATCTCTCCCCAATCTTGGAATTGACCGATATGATGTGTTTCCCAATAAAATTAGACAAAGAAAAAATAGAAATATTGGATAAAAATGGAACGTTGTTATTGAAGGATTGGTTAAAAGCATGTGATGTTGATGCCGAGCGGAAAAAAATGTTCGAGATATTAAATTTGAATTGGTTTCAGAAGTTAAAGGTGGACAATTGGAATAAAAAATATAAAAGAGAACTAGGGTCAGACAGAGTACTTACGGAATTTGAGGAATTGGTAAGGAAGATTAGAAAAGGGGAAAGTAGTATTAAGGGTCTTGTAAGTAAGCTTTATAATATATTGAATAGAGGTGCAGATCCACAGGAGGATTTGAGACGGAAGTGGGAACAAAATTTGAATATAAAAATTGGGGAGATTGAATGGAAAAATAAATGGAAAAAGAGAATTATGAGAACAATGTCTGTAAGAATTAAAGAACATAATTTCAAGATGTTGTGGCAATGGTACCTGACACCATTAAGACTTTACCAGATGGATAATAAAAGAGATAAGTTATGTTGGAGATGTAAAGAATTTGATGGAACATATGAACATATGTGGTGGAGTTGTAAAAAAATAAGGGATTTTTGGGGAAGAATAGAAAATGAATTTGGTGAAATATTGGGTAAAAGTGTTAAGTTGGTGTCGGGTACTATTCTTTTAACGAATGTGGAAGATCTGGGTTTAAACAAGGAGGAAAAAGAATTACTGGAAATTGTATTGACAACGGGTAGACAATGTATAGCCAGAAATTGGAAAAACGATGTAGATATTCAGGTTGGAGAATGGTATAAAGAAATGTGGAGTTTAGCATTGAATGATAAATTGACATGGGAGATTAAAGTCAAAAGAGATAATTTAAAAGAGAATAGATTCTGGAACATATGGAAACCGTTCGTGGATCACTCTATTATGGCAGGTGATAGTTCAGGACCAGTACCATCCCAAAGAAGTTTCTGGACTTGAGTAGAAAATAAACTCTCCGGGCATTGTATATATTCACAGGGTGTTTTTTTATTACTGGTTAAAAAGATTAGTGGTAGTACAGAAAGTTTTTCTCTATTATTTTGGACTTTGAAATAAAGGTTCTTAATATTTGGTGGTTAAATAGTAGTTAATGAATATAGATATTGTTATGTGCTAGCATATAGTAATGTTTGTTAGTATGATATTACGGACTTGTTAGTGTAATGTATTGTTAATGTACTGTTAATGTTTTCTTTTTTTCTGTATGTTTATTAAAAACTTAATAAAAAAAAGAAAAAAAACAAACTTGTATGGCCAGCCCACTTACTTAAATAGGATTACATCCAGATAGGGTCAACAACACGCTTCCGCAGAAGCAGTTTGTTGACAGAGGGTCACACCTTGTTGCCATTGTGACAAGTTTGGTGAAGCATTTAATTAGGGTTCTAATTGAATTCGTCCCTTACCAGTGCTATTTCGGCCCGTTTGATCCTTAACCGTTGTTAAGGTAGGTTTATTCTGAATTTCAAAAAAAATGGCCCAATTTTCAATCCAAACTAAGTGTCCGTGTTGTTATTGGGGTGTGGGTCCAGCAAAGGTAAATTTGTTCAATTATGCAGTCTCAAAAGCAATGACAACTGCAAAGCATGGGCTTTAACAGCGGCAGAAGAAAAATGGCTGCAAGTAGCACAATGAGCAATACAACATTATTTCTTGCTGAATAATGACTCAAAATATCAATGTTCGGAATCTCACTTCACAAATAAAAAATGAGGTTATCAGGAGAAGATCACTGCTAAAAGAAGTAGTAACAGAATACCTGATGAACAAATTAAGGTGGGCTGGCCATGTAGAATACAAAAATGACAATAGATGGAGTGCCAGAATAATGAATTGGTATCTGAGAGATAGCAAGAGACCTAGGAGAAGACCAATGCACAGAGGGGAAGATTTTCTGATGAAAAATGTTGGACCAACATGGAGAAGAATTACCAGGGACAGATCACTATGAACAGAAGTTGTGCAGAATATCGTTGTGGAGACGTCTACTATACAAGAACTCCTTGCTGAATAATGACTCCAATGTATTCAAGGTAAGGTACCAAAACTCAATGGACAAGAGGCAAAAATTATCATACAAATGCACACATGTACATGCCTTCCTCCTTTTCCTGTGGATCTTCTAGCATTAGAAATGTAATATTGCTAATCTCAAGAGAAACTCAATGGAGAGCATGTGGTGCAGTGTTTTGGAATTCTGCCTATTGGCTATGGGAA
Organism: Bradypodion ventrale; assembly: GCA_035047345.1. Classification (NCBI taxonomy): domain Eukaryota; kingdom Metazoa; phylum Chordata; class Lepidosauria; order Squamata; family Chamaeleonidae; genus Bradypodion; species Bradypodion ventrale. The sequence goes on along the minus strand of JAWDJE010000004.1, from coordinate 142,583,621 downwards.
CTTTCAACATTCTTATTATATCACATGGGAGCTTTCTGCACTCTGATGGATTCCAGCATTTTGTTGGGGTAGGGTCTAAAGTATACCTTTTCCATATCATTTTTCAAGTTATCAAAGGTTCTAATAAAGTAAGCTAACTGCCTTGCTTCCCGGATGTAGAAGGCAGACACTGCTTTAACTGGAACTGGATGCATCTTCCAAGCTATCAGATAATCTCATACAAAGTACAGAGACAGGTTAATTCAGATTATTTGGCCCATGTATCAATGGAAGCTGGTATCAGCAGCTCCTCACACAACAGGCAGTTTGAGTTTGAACTTGCCATAGTTGTTGCTGCCTGCAAAATCATGTCTAGGAGCTTTTAGCACATCCTTATCTTTGCTAATAGTAATTATTATGTGCTATCAAGTTGTTTTCAGCTTAAGGTGATCCTTGCCAGGGTTTCCTAGGTACATATTACTCAACATGGTTTACCAATCTCTGCTTCTTAGGGGCCTCTAGAACTGTATACTTTGTCCAGGTCTAAACAGGCTGGCTCTTCTCCCTGGAGACACAACGGGAGACATTGCAGGCGCACCCCCCCCCAATGTTGGACTCAGACACAAATGAAAGTGGATAACGGCATGGGCCACATTTATTGATTCAAGCCCTAGTCCGAATTATAAATTTCTATTGGTAAAACGACCAATCATAATTCTTAAGGCAAGCAGGCCGAAGTAACACTGGTAAGGTACCACCCAAAATTGCCAACGGCAATTGTTACAATGTATCTATTTGTATCAATTTGTTTGTTGACAACAAACAAATTGTTGACCGTAGTCAATATCTAACTAATGACCCCACCCTCTGACGTGTATCTGTAAAATCAGGGGGTGATTCCAGCTGTCTAGTGGTAACCATCACCCCCTCGCCTGGTTCGTCGTTGACCGGACAACGTTTAAACGACTTATGCCTATCTAGTGTTGTCCAGTCAATTGCGAACCTGCCGGATACCTGTGGGTCATAAATGTTTACCTTACCAGTGCTACCCGCCAATGTGACCAAAGTCAACAGCAGCACAGACAAACCCCTATATCAAACCATAGCAACAGTGTGGGATGGGCGAAAAAGCCAGGACTCAAAGGCCAATTGCGAGTCCCAGCCAAAAATTCCCACCCGGCCCCGAAGCGACCAAGAAATCACAGTGTTAACTAGGGAGGGGGTGGAGGGGAAAAACTTCTCCGCTCCGTCGGTTCACCAAAATGGCAGCACGGCTGCCTCGTGGCCAGCCCCTTTTATTAGGGTGCCGGCCACGCCCCTAACTACCCGGATGGTTTCGTCCGGTGGGGGGGCCCGCAAAGAGCGCGGCCGCCATTTTGGCGCCGCGCTTCCATTGCAGGCGCACCCCCCCAATGATGGACTCAGACACAAATGAAAGTGGATAACAGCATGGGCCACATTTATTGATTCAAGGCCTAGTCTGAATTATAAATTTCTATTGGTAAAACGACCAATCATAATTCTTAAGGCAAGCAGGCTGAAGTAACACTGGTAAGGTACCACCCAAAATTGCCAACGGCAATTGTTACAATGTATCTATTTGTATCAATTTGTTTGTTGACAACAAACAAATTGTTGACCGTAGTCAATATCTAACTAATGACCCCACCCTCTGACGTGTATCCGTAAAATCAGGGGGTGATTCCAGCTGTCTAGTGGTAACCATCACCCCCTCGCCTGGTTCGTCGTTGACCGGACAACGTTTAAACAACTTATGCCTATCTAGTGTTGTCCAGTCAATTGCGAACCTGCCGGATACCTGTGGGTCATAAATGTTTACCTTACCAGTGCTACCCGCCACCCGGAGAGGCTTCAATAAAGGCTCGACGCCCCCCCCAAGACCGTCAGCTCGGTCAACAGGCCTGCTCGCCAATCACTCAGCAGGAGGTCCATACCTCCTCGCGACAGATGGGCCCCCTCTCCTGAATAAAGCTCATAATTTTGCAGACTGATGATGGGGAGGCGAATGACGCGTCCCCAACCCATATCAAAAAGGAACCGGGCAATAGCCCTGGAGCGACGAGCCCGGTCAAGCGCCTGGAGGCCAAACGCTCCCCTGTAAGCGTACTGCGGTATCATGTCCGACCAAATGAGGGGTGTGGCAGGCCACACATAATGTGAGTAGGCCAGGTGACTGCAAATCGCAAGCTTCCGCGATAGGCCAGTGACCTGTCCGAAACCATTGCCCCCAAGGTGAATAACCAGGACATCAGGCGAGTCAGCATCCCTGATGTAGAAAAGGAATGGCAACAGTTCCCGCCATAACATGCCGCGCTTATCACACCACCTGAGATGTGTGGATGCACCCAGTCCCAGTCGGGGTCCCACTCTGTCGCCGCAGCGTAACGCGCTGCCCTGTGCAGCGTAACGCGCTGCCCTGTGCACGTGGCAATGGCCCACCAGCCCTACTGTCACCAGTGTAAAACGACACCCAGGGTCTGTCAAGGAAAAAAGGGGAGGGTGAGAAACATTGCAGTGACTAAACTGGCACTCACGGTTGAAGAGGGTGAACACAAAACTGAAAACAATGTGATCCCCACCTTCCCATGCGGCGTATTTCAGCCCCAGAGTACCCAAAAGTAGCTGCAGTAGAAACCGCCCCCATCCTGCAGGAATGGCTGAGTGAGGGGAGACCCACCCTGGTGACAGAAAAACGGGGCATGGTGCGTGCCACACAGTGCAAGAAACTCCTGTAGGGCACCAACTGGACAGATGTCTTCCAAGGAACATCGTAGCAGTATTACTCAACTGCCTACGCCGTGCTGATCTGTTTTAGAGGAGCGTATCCTCAACTGAGCCCAATCATAGCAACATAGACATCTTCGAGTTCCAGTGCCCTACGACTTGCATCCGCCTTAGACAGCATCATAAGCTCGCTGATGCGGAGCGCTCCAAAAAAGGCCACCGTTGTAGCCGCATTAAACAGGGCTGCCTCATACCTATCGAAACATAGGTCATGCCAGCCTCGTGCCAGTTGGGTAAGTACCCCAGGGGAAATTGGGTGACGGTCGTCCAGGCAACGCCCACATTCCCGCACCCACCCCTCCAAAACATGTCTCACACGGAAATCAGCGGTACTGTCCGCGTGACCTCCCACCTTGGCCATAAAAGCCAGCGCTGATAGCCTAGATGCTATGGTGCGGGGTGCCAGGCCCTGGGCGTGCAGGTAAACCATGAAACGGAGGATGTGGGCCACTGGGATCGCCCAGGTATCAGGCAGGCGAGATTGGGAACAAAAGGTCCGAAATGCAACCAACGCGTGGTGATACGCCTTACGCGTGCGTGGCGCCAGTGACATGCCTATCGCCCGGTTCACCTCTCCTTGCCAATGGTCCATATCTCCTGCGGTAGTGGCGAGGGAAATTCCTCCGCATCCGGAGCCAAGGCACGGAACCGGGAGATCTGCAGGCGGGACAAAGCGTCAGCAATATCATTATTCACCCCCGGGACATGCCTGGCTCTGAACAGTACATTGAGGCGCAGGCTGCACAATACAAACTGGCGCACAAGATCTATGACCCTGGGAGATTTAGAGGTCTGTGAGTTGACAATGTGGACAACAGCTGCATTGTCACACCAGAAATGCACCACAGAGTTGGCCCACTCCTCACCCCATAGCATCAAGGCCCCCAGTATGGGAAAAAATTCCAAATATGTGAGATCCCTCAGGCGACCCGTGCCTGACCAGGCTGGTGGCCATCCACCATATGCCCACTTCCCATTGAAGTACATCCCATAACCAAGGGATCCCGAGGCATCAGACTGAATTTGAAATTGGGGCGAAGCCAGGAGGTCAGACCTCCAAAATGAGACCCCATTGAACTCCCTCAGGAACTGGAGCCATACGTGCAGATCTGCCCTGATGCCCCGTGTCAATCTCGCCCTATGATGGGGCCTGGATAAGCCTGCCATGGCATCGCACAACCGCCGAGCAAATGCCCTGCCAGGTGCGACCACCCTGCAAGCGAAATTGAGATGTCCATGTAGCACCTGCAGTTCCCGAAGGGATGCCTTGCGCTTAGCCAGCAAGTCCGATATAAGGGCCACTATCCTTGACACCTTGTCTGCGGGCAACCTAAACGCTTGCGCTACCGTGTCAATTTCCACCCCCAGGAATATTAACTTATTAGACGGGCCTTCGGTCTTTTCGGGCGCTAAAGGGACACCGAGTTCCTCCATTAGCGTCTGAAATGTGTTGAGGAGACGTGTGCACGTGTCCCAGCCCCGTTCACCCCCGAATAAAAAGTCATCCAGGTAATGGGCTACAGACCGAGACCCTGACCTACGGACAAATGCCCACTGCAGGAAGGTACTGAAACGCTCGAAAGCCGAGCAGGATATGGAACAGCCGAATGGCATGGCTTTGACAAAATAATATTCACCCCGGAATTCGAAACCCAGCAACTCGAAGTCACCCGGGTGCACGGGCAAGAGGCGAAACGCCGACTTAATGTCACACTTAGCCAACAGTGCACCCGGGCCACATGAGCGCACCATGCACAATGCCTGGTCAAAGGATGTATACCTGACAGAACAAAGGTCATCAGGGATAGCATCATTGACCGAGTGGCCAGCTGGGTAGGACAAATGGTGAACCAGGCGGAACTCGCCCGTGGACTTCTTGGGCACTAGTCCTAGCGGAGACACTTTAAGGTTGTGGAACGGGGGTGCAGGGAAAGGGCCAGCGACCCTGCCCGCAGCAATCTCCTTATTAATGCTGGCGGCAGCCACCTCCTCCCTTCCCCTAAGTGACAAAAGGTTAGGTGCATCCTGCGGTGACCTATCCCCCGTGAAAGGAATACGAAAACCCAGTTGAAAACCCTGAAGGAGGTGCACAGCGTCTGCTCTCCTCGGGTACAATGCGAGCCAACTCTCCAGCATGTCGACATTAATTGGGGAGGGGGCCTTTTGGTGAACCCGTTCCCTCCATGGCAGTCTTACCTGCCCCTTGTCCGCCCCTACCCCTGCCCCCGTATCCTCCCGGCCTGGGACAGGCGGAGGCAGCATTGGGGCCAGAACAAGAGGGGCACTCATGCTTGTACTTGCAATTTTTCCTGTTGCAAGAACCATTGGACGAGAAGGTCCAGCACAGCAGGCGGACTGAAACCCCCTGCCCCGCCACTTGGCGGGGTACCTGTACCGGGGCCGCTCGTTGGACCGCATGTCCACAATGGTATCTCTCCCCAGGCGCCGGGCGCGTGGGGGTCATATACAGAAGCCACAGCTTCTGGCAGGGTTCATCCCACCTCATCTCTGGGTGCAGTGGAATCCTCATGCGGAATTCTTCGTCGTAAGCCAGCCATGACGGACCCGGGAAGTCAACCATAGCCCGGTAATTATTGTCCAGATACTGGACCATAGGTATAGCCAAATCCGGCCTAGCCCTGAGGTAAACGGCCATGTAAATCAGGTACACTGGCAACCAATTTGCCCACGTGCGTTGGCGGCTTACGACGACGTGCCTGCTCCTTATCCTTCTCGTCCAGCCCTTCCCTCTCTTCCTTGGTCGGGTCCCTATTTAGAAGGGTGAAGATATCTACATACTCGCCCCTCCGAATCATTTCCTTGGTAGCCTGGGCCAAATGGTCCCCCAAGGACAAGGAATACCCTGCTGTTGGCAAAGCCGACACCGGCACTGAGGGAACTACGGGCAAAGGAAAATGAGCCTGAGCCAGCCCGGGGATCCCCAACACATTTCCAGCACATTGGGGGCACCACCCCGACCCAGGCCCTGTGTCACGGGCAAAGTCGCTGGGTGGGCCGGGGGCCATTGGGCCATCGGGCCACCCGAGCGAGGCCAAGGCCATTGAACAGCCCCCCAAGGAAGTCAGTTGTGTGGGTGCATTAGCTTGGACTGCATACTCACCCGCTGCACCCCCGCGGGCCGCCCCCACCGGGGGTTCCGGCCCGCTGGGGGCATCGGAGCTCACGACCGAAGCTGAGCTCGTCGACGGGGCCAGACCAGCACCAGACTGCTGCACCTGTGGGGTGGGGAGCTGCGAGGCAGTGGCCACCACCGGCCCGCGCGCCTCAGGCGGCTCAACCCGACCCATCGCCGGCCGCTGTTCGGCGGCCAAAGGGGGCACCTGAAAACCTAGAGACACCCCTGTTTGGTTGGCCCTTGCCAAGGACGCTTCAAGGGCCGCCACCCGGGCCAGGAGGGCCTCTACATCGACATAGGCCCCGGCCCCAACAGGGGGCAATTGGGCAACCGGCCCATAATTCACGGGTACCTGTCCAGGTCCCTGAGCCCCAGGGGCCAGATAAGGCCAAGGGCCCATGCTCAGCCCCTGGGGAGCCGTGGGAACGCCCTGCAAAGGCAGGGAACCCAACCACCCTCCGTGGCTCGCACCCCCCATAGGGAATTGCGCACCCGGGCAAGAAGGCCCCGCCGCACAGACCATGGCAGGGGCCGTGGTCGTTGTTTGCGGGCCAAGGGCCGAGGCCCCGTCCGGGGCAGCAGGTATGCTCTGCGCATCAGGCCAAGGAGCTACCGATCCCATCCCACCGTTCCCAGTGGGGTCTGCTAAAGGGGGCTGCGGAACGGGCGCAGTCGCGGTCCTCCGACCCGGCTGACGCCTCCGTGCCGATCGAGCCACGTTCGCGGCTGCCTTCTTCTTCGAGGGCATGGCTAAGGTAGCTAGGAAGCCTAAAACAAGAGAAAGCTGCCCGAAAAGGCTTCCCCCAAGAGGACACGAGCGACGGAGGTAAGGAGGAAAAACTTCTCCGCTCCGTCGGTTCGCCAAAATGGCAGCACGGCTGCCTCGTGGCCAGCCCCTTTTATTAGGGTGCTGGCCACGCCCCTAACTACCCGGATGGTTTCGTCCGGTGGGGGGGGGCCCGCAAAGAGCGCGGCGGCCATTTTGGCGCCGCGCTTCCACAATCTCCTGACTCCTTTGCCCTGGAACCAAGTACTCCCACTGCCTGAACTATTCAGCCAGATTTATCTTTTCTACCACATCATTCAATTCAGTGAGGATAATGGAACACATTCTAATAAGTTTATTTTACATCTTTTCCAAAGAGTACAATGTTTGAGAGTAAAAAACAATAAACCTCTAGTAAAATAAACCTCTAGTAAAATTTTCAACTATGATGTTTACAGTATGTTCTTCTAGAGGTCTGAAGCTTTGGGAGCACCTCCTTTGCTTTGGACAAAGCTTATATTTCTCCAAAAATGGCCCAGTTCCACACTGAATTAAGATTTTGTCAAATTTACCAACTAATGTTAATCAATAGTAAGTATTCTTTCTCTGAAAGAGATGAGGACCTGTTGTGTTACATCTCAAAGTGCCTGCAATGACAGCAAAACAGGCCATCACAGATACTTCTTTCATCTGCCCTTTAGAATGCTACCAAACAAGCCAATCATTTGGATATTTCCATTTTACAAATCAACCACAAATCAGGCATGATTAGATAATGTCTACCCATGATCATCTAAGCTGAATATTAGCTGTGAGAAATGAATCAGTATTTCTTGGCCATTGAAAGAAAGAATGGGCATTCCATATATAATCGGAGTTGTTTGAGAAGAGGGCTAAGGATGTTGTGTGCCTCCTGTTGTTGTCCGTTATGCTTTCCATTCAAATTGAGGATAATAATTGGAGTGAGAAGACAAGTGCACAAATGCAGTTCAGGTACTGTGAAGATGGGTGCTGTCACTTTTCCTTTCTTTTACTTTTAGATGCCCTCATGCTAAACATCTATAGAGTAGAATAGTTCATGACAAAACGTGCTTGTGAATTTTAACTACAGCTACAGGGTTGCCATGCCAAACCTTTACTCTGTGTGACAGAATTTTACTGTCTATTACTTTAGATCAATGCTTGGCAATGTAATAGAAAATAGTAATACAGTAATATCTCAGATGATGCTAAAACTTGGTTCCACAAGTCATAGCGTTATCCGATTTTTAACGTTATGTGATACTGTATTGCATAACATTAAAATCCTTTGGGATGAATCACATAACGTTAAAACTCCATAGAGATACATTGTAACCAACACAGACTTCAGCAAACGTTATGTGATGCATCCCATAGGATTTTAATGTTATGAGATACAATTTTTCCCCCAGATTGCTTAACGGTATGCGGTTTTAGCATTATCAAGTGCAAATGTTATCTGAGGTATTACTGTATCCTGATGCAAAAAGACAAGCTATTGAAGACTGCATTTTTCCTCACATCTCCTTGGGAGGAATTATTTTATATGTATCCAGGATCCCAACTTATTGAAACAATTCTTCTTATGTCCAGTGTATGGCTTCGTGTCTGCAAGAGAGCCATAAATTCCCAGTCCTTGTTCTTACTTTGAAGACTTGGTTTCATGTGTTGAAGGCCCAGCAGCAGCTCCCTCATTTAGTCTGCCAGAATATCAGAAGTTATTCACTATGAATCTCTAGCACTGCTTCATGTTAAACAAGACTTTGTGAATGCTATATGGGCCTTGCCTACCTGTGTAAAATCTTGAGAGTATTAGGGATCTTTTCCAAAAGAAGAAACAAGACAGATTGTACCAGACTCATCATGATTTTGGTTATAGCCCCAAAATATGGCATCCTATCTCTGAGCAAGTTTGCATTAGGCCCCTCCTCATATTGGCACAGTTTTAGTCAGATTCAATCCCAGTTTCATTGCCTTCATTTGGGACATTACCAGTTTTTCTGTGGCTGTTCTTTTTATTGGGGACCTCTCTCACTCAAATGGCTATGGTGGCTTAGTGGTTAAGATGCTGTGGTTGACAACTGGGAGGTGGGCAGGTCAGCATTTTGAAACCTGAGTGCTGTCTGATAGAGTGAGTGTCTGTCATCTGTCCCAGCTCCTACCAACCTAGCAGTTTGAAAACAAGAAATTGCAGGTAGATAAATAGGTACTGCATCAGCAGGAAAGGTAACAGCATGCTGTGTGCGCCAGCATCTAGTCATGCCTGCCACATGACCACAGAAACCTCTGGAGAAGCAGACACACTGGCTCTTTGACTATAAATGGAGATGAATATTGCTTCCTAGAGTCGGACACGACTGGCTTTTAAGCAAAAGAGACCTTTACCTTTACCCTTTTTCACTCAAGAAACACAACTCTTTTCTTCATTGGTTGTGTCTAAATGGGTCTCAAAACTCTGTTTATTTGAATCTGCTTTTGACAAAAACTGATTTTGATTCACTAACTGCTGCTGTAGTCAGACAAATTTAAAAACTCCCCAAATAAATGTCATGGTTGCTTCTGTTTATTTTGGTAACATTTTTGTTTCACTTGGTTTTACATATCACCAGAATTTAATCTTGATCATAGTTGTATTGTAATTTTTTTCATTCAGGCTCAGTGAAAATTAGTTGCTATATTTTTTTTAAATTCTACACACAGGTATTGGAGATGTACAGGATTAGGGTGCAACTGTATCCACTTCTAAATGTATACAACAATAGGTGTGAAGATTAGGACACAATATGAAATTTTGCAAAGAAGTGAGTATAGAACAGTGATGACGAACCTTTTAGAGACCAAGTGTCCAAGGAGGAGGAGGAGGCACATGGGCAAGCACGTTGCGTGGCCACACACCCATGTGATGTCATTGGCTTGCCTTCAGCACCACCATGTGAGTTTGTGCACACGCACACTGCTTGAAGCATGCCAGCAACATTATGTGGGCACATGTGCCTGATCCTGCCATGGGTGTGCCTGAACACCCCCACACATGTGCCTGAACCCCCCAGTTGTGCAGGGCCTCCTTGCTGGTACACAACCCCTGTGGTTCATATTAGATGAAATGTCAAATATAGAGCTCTATATTTTCATTTACAAATCTTTTTGTTTTTCCTGGGCATGCATAGTCCTGATTTCATGAATTTATTTCCCAATTCAAAGCATTTGTCTCCCAAAGAGTATACTTTGCCAAGAACATTTTTATGCTTTCCAGGGATTGATGTTGGCAGTGGGTCAGTGTCTGAAAGTAATGGGCTTCCACCAATGTTCGATAGCTGGCTGTCAGAAGGTTGTGTTATAATGTTGACTTCTCTGATTTCTGCCTCATGTTATTTTCTACAAAGGAAAAATGGCCTGTATCGACACTAGGGCAGCATCTTTGACACACATTTTTAAGAGCCTGCCTTCACTTTATGTATGCCTTCAGATTAACCAGCATGTCAAAAAGGACTAAGCCTTTGAAGCAAGAGCTGCTTCTAATCAAGCAGTCTTGATTATCAACTGAGGCTTCTCAGTCTCTTACATGAAATGCCCAGCTGTAAACATATGAAAGATAAGTATGGCTAGAAACTTCAATCTGGCTGGTTAGTGACTGGTCTGGCTAGAGTTAGGCAGATATGCAGAAGTGTATGGGCCAATTCAGCATCATCTGGACAGTGAGTGTACAATTTTACTTGAGACCCTACAACAGTGATGGCAAACCTTTTAGAGACTGAGTTCCCAAGGAGGAGGAAGAGGCACATGGGCAATCACCTTGTGTGCCTACCCACCCATGTGATGACACCAGCATGCCTCCAGCACCACCATGTGAGTTTGTGCACATGCACATTGCTTGAAGCATGCCAGCAACATCATGTGGGCATGTCCACCTGACCTTGATGTGAGTGCACCTGACCTCCCCGAGGGTGCACCTGAACCTCCCCCATCTGTGCCCAAACCCAACACCTGTGGATGGATATGATCCCCACATGCACACCCTCCCTCTCATAGGTGCACCTCCTCCATCTCCTAGGAGGAGTGGGTGAGGTTGTCTTGTTGCTTCATCTCATCCCTGCTGCTGTCTATCAGGTGGGATTTCAGCCTCCTCTTTCACCTCCCCATTGTCAGAGGGAGAGGGATGGGTGGGGAAGCATCACTGACACTGGTGCCAGTGTTACAGGGCTTGCCAGCAACAGCATGTGTGCCAACAGAAAAGGCTCTCCAATGCACCTCTGGCATGTGTGTTATAGGTTTGTCTACACTGCCCTACAAGGCAAGAAACTCGTGGGTTGATCTTGGATCTCTCATTCTGCCTGTATCTGACTCCCTGTATCAGCGGGCAATATGTTCAAAGACATTCTACAGAAGTCAGAACTGTGGAAAGCAGTGAGCCATTAATTATACCAGAGTCATAGAAGGTGGGTGAAGGAACAAAATCCTCTAGTAGTTTGATATGACTGCATAAAGCAGAAGCTGGAGTAAATCGTCTCCTGCCAAACAGGCAAAAATCTTTTACATACATTCATAAAATGGCTCCCCTGGAAATATGGTTTATTAGAACACTATATATTCTCAACAAACACAGACAGTAGGAACATTCCATACATTATATTATATATAGTTGCCTCTAGTGGCCAGTTCAGACAATGTGTCTTGGAAATATATACAGTATATATTACACATTTCCAGGATTTTTTGTGGAATATTTTCAGGTTGTGGATAACTGAAACCAAGGATACAAAATCCAGGGATATGGAGGACCTACTCTTCTTGACTCTGAGCAAGGAGAAAGTAATCTGTCAGTTTCACTTTCTCCAGCACTTAAAATTTGTAAATTTGGACTGGAAAAACAAACTGCAATTCTCAGCCATCTCTAGCAGTGTGGATGATGTGGAAAAGAATATGATTATGTATACTACCTTTCTTTCACTGAAGAAAAGGCAGGATATAGATGTAAATCATAAATGTATGCGAAAGTCTATGGTAATACAGTATGGATATTATGTGAGTACAGAAAAGGCAGATTCCTGAGAATCTTTTTATTATGTATTTTAAGGGAGGGACAAGGTATCTAGTCCTCATGGTGGCAAGAACATAATTAAAACTCAAATAAGTAGCATCAAAATAGTAAAAGTACAAAATTCATTATATTAAATATATTATAACAATTGACCTAATTTCCACAATGTATGTAACCCACAAAAATCAGTATTACCTGCCACAGAATTTGGATTGTGCAGCTGCAGAATTTTAATAATATTTATCATGAAATACACTTACAGTCCTTAGTGTACAATTATTCTTCCTTATTTCATCAAGCATATCCTTTATCAGCATCTCTAAGGAGAGAATTTCTTCCCCCTTTTCCACATCAACTCAGTTCATTTTCATTATGCCAAAAGAAATATTTGTTCCTGCAGGTCCAGTTTCATCTCCAGCAGTCTTCAGCTATCTTAAAAGATGAATAAGAGCCTCTTTCTCCCACCTTGATTCAGATGACAGATTTTTAGTGAGCTTGTAACCTTGAAGACAGAACAAAAACAGGGCAGTTAATTGAATGGAACAAGAAGACATAGGTAATAGGGGCTCAGTGCTCATCAACTTCATGTCCCAAAAAACATTGCACTTTAGGCAACCCATGACTTGCCCCTAAGGCTGAACTTGTTTGTCTCACTGATTCTCTCCCCCTCCTTCCATATTTAGAATTCATGGTCATGCTTTAAACCAGTGATGGGCAGTCTTGGCCCTCCAGCTGTTCTTGAACTTCAATTCCCAGAAACCCTGACCAGCTGGTGTGTTGACTTGGGATTCTGGGAATTGAAGTCCAAGAACAGCTGGAGGGCCAAGACTGCCCATCTCTGCTTTAAACAGATGCAAGCACTGTACAGTCATGGCTTCCAAAGGAAGAATCAAGGAACTAATATGGGTTAGATCACATGCCAAATACCATTAAAAGCATAGGAATAGGTTGAGGAAAATCTTAGACATCTCTTTTAACTATAAAATGGAAATAATAAAGAGGTGCTTAGTTTCTGTGCATGTGCAGAACACTACCTATGCTCTGAAGAGTTAATCTGGAGGAACTGGAGTTAGGGAGGGGAATAGTCAAAATAATCTAACTACTTGCATGCATGGATTATTCAAGCAGGGCCATAGTTTTTATCACAGCAGATATCCCAGTCCTCTTTTTGTATTATTTCCCCTTGCTTCCCATACACAATAGGATCAAGGGTGGGACTAGAGGAGGAAGAGGAGCAGGAGGAGTTTGCTTCATACAAGAAGAGTAAGAGAGAAAGCACAGTACAAAGTAACGGGAGTCTTGAAGTTAGAAGTAAAGCCAGAAGAAAATACTAGTGTGTCGACAAGGCAAAGGCCAGATCCCTAGTATTTATGCTAGACCTGTATATAGTCTGACAATCACACAGATACTTTTGCTTAACTTCTGTGTTTTGAGAAAGGTGTTGAGACGGTACACTCTTCAAGAAATCTTAGTATTCTCGGCCCCAACCGTAAGCCACTTGGAGTTATTTCCTGGTCGCTCCATGGCTGAGGTTTATCACAAATAGATTCCAAGTGAATGACTTGACTCCACATGCAGCTCTTACTGCAGAGAGAGAAAGCAATGAAGTAAAGTGCTTAGTACTGACTTTGCCACTGAATTTATTTCTCTTGAAGGAGAAGTTCAGGAAGTCTTCTCATTTTGAATTTCATCCCACCAATCCAAATGATAAAATTCTAATGGTACCAATCTAACATATGCTGGTTCTCCTAAACTGGGAGACTTCTTAAACTCCAGGAATAATACACATTTTCATTCAAATCAATTGCCTTAGAGACCATTATCTTCTCTTCCTCCCTGTGACCCCTTGCCCCATGCCTTCTTAAGAGTGTCACATTCCTCTGGAGATTTGTTAGAGACATCCCAAAAGGGAGGGAGGAAGAGAAAGAGAGAACAGCCATTGCTGGACCCACTCCCCAATAATGAGACGGACACTTGTGATGGATTTAAAATTGGGCCACTTTATTAAATTGTAACTTTTCTTAACTTTGTTAAGGCAAACAGGCTGAAATTGCACTGGTAAGGACTAGCTGCTTCTACAGGTCTTAATTAGCCACATTGTATCAATTTGTTTACTTAATTAAACAATTTGTTGACCCCAGTCAGAATGCCACTTGTTGACTCCAGCTTCTGACAAGCATCCGGTGAACTCTAAAGGTTTTTGCAGGCTGTCTTGAGCATAGCATCACCTTGTTCATGTCCGCCTTTGATTGGCCAGCCCAACATTCCCTCTACCTTGTCCTTCAGGTGGCCAACCAACTGCGTACCTGCCGGATCGTAGGGGTCATCCACTTTCTCCTTACCAGTGCTAGCTGCCACACGGGGAGGAGTCTTACATGACTCACCCCCCCCCCCCCGACCGCCAGCTCAGTCACCAGGCCCGCTTACAAAGAAGCCAAAAGTTGGTCGATGCCCCGTGCAGAGAGGTGCACTCCATCTCTGTGGTACAAACCAGCATCTTGTATATGGATCGTAAGGTGCTGGACCATGGTCCCCAAACCATGCTCCTCAAAATGTCGAGCCACTGCCTGATTAACAGACCGCCGGGCCCGGTCAACACAACAAGGATCACCACCTTCCCGGAAATATGACCTTGGAATTATATAAGACCATATAATACGGACCTGCAGCCAATGTTGTCGAATCAGGTAGAGGTCCTTCCAGATGGATATAATCAAATCCAAGCCAGTAATTTGGCCCAAATCATTGCCACCAAGATGTATTACCAGAATTTGTGGTGGAATAGAGTACCCAGATGACAGAATGAAGGGTAGTAGCTCCTGCCACCTCCATGCCAGACCAGGTGTGCCACTGCATGGAGCACCAGGTGCATACCCCACATGGACGAAGCAGCATGACGGGCAGCCCAAAATATGTAACTGTGGCCGACAAGCCACACCCATATAGGTGTGTCCAGGTGCTCCGGAGCTAGAAAAGAAGAAAAAGAACAAGTGCCAGTGAAGTGCTCAATGCATCATGGGGTGAATGTAGGAACGAAAATGAGCAGATCCCCACCAGCCCAACCTATGGATGTCATCATCTGAGTACCCAAAAGCTGCAGCCGTGGATGCTGCACGTATGCAGAATGAATGGGTACCATACCTTACCACTGGAAGGCCCAAATTGGCAAGCGCAGCTCCCGTGACCCACCAAAACTGGAACTTAGTCAATGGAGACCCATCCTGTTGGCAAAAGAGGGGCCCTGGAGCTGTACCCTGAATTGTCAAAAAGAACATCAGCACAAGAACTGGGCAAATAGCCCGTGTGCTGCAAGTAAGTAGAGTGACCACACTGCCACTGCCTAGCTGGTTTACCTTAGATGAACAGACAGTCAATTGGACTGACTCGTTAGCGAGTGAGACATCAGCCCGCTCTAAGGCCCTGCACGACTGGTCATTCCATGAAAGGGACACCAATTCGCTCACTCTGAAAGCCCCCGAAAAGGCCACTGTGGAGGCCGCATGAAAAAGGGTTACTTCAAAGCAACAGTCTGGCCATGCCTTGGCCAGGCTCAAAATAAGTGCAGGTGATACCAGATGCCGCAGGTCAAGGCTAGGGCAACAGCAGCCTTGGATGAAATCGCGCCACTGCGGCCTCTCCGCGCCCGTGTGGTTAGGTCATCCCCGTGGTTCACGGATGAACTGTGGGAACTCAAACGGGCAAAGAGACGCCTAGAGCGCCGCTGGGTGAAGACCCAGGATGACTCCGATTGGACACTAGCTAGAGCTGCTATTAGGGCCTACCTAGTGGCGATGGGGGTGGTGAGGCGGCAATACTTCACCACCCTTATTGCCTCCGCTGATAATCGCCCAGCCGCCCTGTTCCGAGTAACCAGGTCCCTCCTCGGTAGGGGGAGATCGGTGCCAGGTTGGCAGGGTTCGGCTGAGGACTTTGCTGACCATCTGGTGGAGAAAATCGATCGGATTGGTTCAGGACTGAATCCTGGCGTGGATGGGGAGTGTCGGGGGGGAGGGGTACCGGAGCACAGTCTTGCTGTACGATCTGGGATCAGTTTGATCCTGTTGTCCCTGATGAAGTGGACAGGCTCCTTGCAGCTGTGCGTGCCACTACATGTCCTTTGAACCCCTGTCCCACCTGGTTGGTGAAAGCCTCCAAGGTGGTGACAGGTGGCTGGGTTGGGGCGATAATAAATGCATCATTACGGGAGGGGGTATTTCCTGCACCGCTAAAACATGCTTTGGTGCACCCCCTCCTGAAGAAAATATCACTTGACCCAGCTGTCCTTAACAACTACAGGCCGGTTTCCAACCTGCCCTTTCTGGGTAAGGTTTTGGAGAAGGCGGTGGAGTGCCAGCTGCAGAGTGTCCTGGAGGAAGCGGATTATCTAGACCCCTTTCAATCAGGATTCAGGCCCGGGTATGGTATGGAGACGGCATTGGTCGCACTGATGGATGATCTCTGGCGGGAGCGGGACGGGGGTTATCCATCCGTCCTTGCTCTTCTTGACCTCTCAGCGGCCTTCAATACCGTCGACCACGGTATCCTTCTGGAACGGCTCAAAGGATTGGGGATCCAGGGCACTGTGTTGTCCTGGTTTTCCTCTTTTCTGGAGGGCCGTACCCAGTCGGTGTGGTTAGAGAGTGAGAGGTCCAGTCCTAGGCTCCTCAAGTATGGGGTGCCTCAGGGCTCGGTGCTCTCTCCTCTCCTATTTAACATCTACATGAAGCCACTGGGTGAGATCATTCGTTCCCACGGGGTGCGGTACCATCAGTATACGGATGACACTCAGTTGTACATCTTGGCCTGTGGGGACCCCAGTGATGCTGTTGAAATCCTATCCGGATGCCTGGAGGTCATTGGGGTCTGGATGGGGGCCAATGGGCTTCGGCTGAATCCCAGCAAGACAGAGTGGCTGTGGATAAGGGGCCCCGTGTTATCCAGGGAGTTACCATCTTTGGTACTGGATGGGGCTGTTTTGCCCCAGACAGACCCAATGCGCAACTTGGGGGTCCTTCTGGACTCGTGGCTGCTGCTAGAAGAACAAGTAGCGGCTGTGGCCAGGAGGGCTTTTGCCCAACTTCGGGTGATTCACCAGTTGCGCACGCTCCTGGACCGGGGCTCCTTGCTTATGGTCACCCATGCTCTGGTCACTTCCCGACTAGATTATTGTAATGCGCTCTACATGGGGCTGCCCTTGATGACCATTTGGAGGCTGCAGCTGGTCCAGAATGCGGCAGCCCGGGTGGTGATGGGATGTGGGCGATATGCCCATGCCTCACCGCTACTTCGGGAGCTGCACTGGTTACCAGTTTGTCTCTGGGTGCAATTCAAGGTGCTGGTTTTGACCTTTAAAGCCCTATATGGCAGTGGGCCAGGATACCTTAGAGACCGCATCGTCCCAAGAGTGTCTGCCCGTCCAACCAGAGTGGACCGGAGGGGCTCTCTAATGGTGCCATCAGTTAGGGGTGCACATCTGTCCAGCACCTGAAGGAGGGCCTTCTCCGTGTCCGCACCAACTCTCTGAACCCTCCTGCCAACAGATCTAAGACTTCAAAGAGAATTGCTGCCCTTCAGGAAAGGATTGAAGACCTGGCTGGCAGGGCAGGTGTGGGGCCCGAATGGGAACACGGTCCCCGCCTGCTGGCTTATGTAAAGAATTAAGAACTCTCTCTTCTTCTTTTTATAGCGGGTGGGATGGTTGGGTGGGATATGGGGTTTTTTAAAGTGGGTGGGATATGGGGCTTTTAAAGTGTTTTTATGTGTTTTTAGAACTTGTTGTAATGCCGCCCTGAGTCGGGTTCTGCCTGAGTGGGCAGCATATATAAATATGACTATTAAATTAAATTAAAAATTAAATGTTCCCGAGCCCAACCATCCAAGACCCTGCAGATCCGAAAATCACCCGTGGTGTCCTGATATTCTGTCTCCCCCGCTCACTCCCTTTTCCCTGTCGGGAAAACACCCACTGTAAGGGATATCCGAAGATTAGTCTAAGTCTGGTCCAAAGTTCTAATTCCAGAGTTTCCGAAGAGTAGTCCAAAACCAGTCCAAAGTTCTATTTCCAGAGTTTCCAAAGAGTCAAGATGCCACGGTACCAAGCAAGAGCAGGGAAGCTAAACTTGTTCCATCACAGAGCCACACCCGGCGTCCTGGTTCCTTATATGCCTCCATGGGTGTGGCCAGAGGCTTCCTGATTACCTGCTGCCCCTCCTTCCTCTCAGCCTCTGTAAACAACACTTCACCCTGCTTCGATGCCTAGCGTCCAGCCACACCTCATCCCCAGAGCTGTCTGAATGCGAAGACTGCTGTTGGAGGACATCCTCATTGCCATCCTGCTGCTGCAGTTCCATGGGAGGCTGAGGCAGTGCTGGGGGGAATCCCTGAGGAATAGGGTCCTGTCAGATCCTCCCCTTCATTCTCAGAGTCTTCATCCCCAAGGTGGGCTGGTTCGGGGGCCAGAGGTGGGCCGGGGGCCAGAGTCACAACACCTGAAAACCTCGGGCCTTGGCAGTGAAGGCCAATGCGGAAATGCGTCCGCTAATGGTACGTGCTGCCAGTCCCCTACTGTGCAAGTGTACCATGTATTGAAGTACAAGGTCCACAGGCAGGGGCCACAAGTCGGGTAGGGGAAGTGTATGGCGAAATATGAGGAAGGCATGGTAAGTCTGGTGGTATGCCTTACGAATGTGGCTGGCAATGGAAAGGCCAATGGCCCTGTTCACTTTTCCTCGCCAAGTGTCCACATCTCGTTTGGGAGTGGAGAGGGAAGCTCCTCGGACTTCTGGTGCTAGTGCCCGAAATCGGGCAATCTGCAGGCGGGATAAAGCATCAGCAATATTGTTATGGATGACTGGTACAGGCCTGGCTTTGAAGAGAACATTATGGTGCAAGGAGCACAACACAAACTGACGCACAAGGGACATAACTCTGTGCGAACGAGATGTCTGGGCATTGACAATGTGCACCACAGCAACATTGTCGCACCAGAAATGTACCACATAATTTTCCCAGATGTGACCCCATAACATCAGTGCACCCAGGATGGGAAAGAATTCCAAAAACGTTAAGTCCCTAAGCAATTCAGTACCGTTCCATGCCTTGGGCCACTGTCCACAGCACCATCGGCCCTCAAAATAGATGCCATATCCCAATGACCCCAAAGCATTGGACTGCACTTGAAATTTAGGCACAAGGAAAAGATCATTATGCCAAAAGGAGACCCCATTAAAATTGGTGAGAAATCCCAGCCATACCCAAAGATCAGCCCGCATACCCCTTGTGAGACGAACCCTATGGTGCTTCCGAGATAAACCAACCATGGCATCACACAGGCATCTAGCAAAAGCACGGCTTGGTGTAATAACCCTGCATGCAAAGTTGAGATATCCATGAAGCACCTGCAGGTCATGGAGGGACACCTTGCGCATGGCCAGCATGGCTAAGATCGTACCTGTGATGTGAACCACCTTGTCTTCAGGCAGCCTGGACATCTGTGCTATGGTATCAATTTCAATGCCCAAAAATGTTAATGTAGTGGCTGGGCCCTCGGTCTTTTCAGGGGCTAATGGTACTCCCAACTCTGCCATGAGCCCCTGAAAAGTGACCAGCAGTCGTTCACAGGTCCCAGAGCCATGCTCCCCTCCAAACAAAAAATCGTCCAAATAATGAGCAACATTTTGGACCCCGGACCGGTGAACGAAAGCCCAATGAAGGAAGGAACTAAAGTGCTCAAAGGCTAAACAGGATATTGAACAGCCAAAAGGCATGGCCTTGTCGACAAAACATTTCCCTTCAAAGTGAAAACCTAACAGTTTGAAATCCTCTGGATGGACCAGGAGAAGCCAGAATGCTGATTTGATGTCGCACTTGGCCATCAGTGCCCTGTGACCACAGGACCGGACCATTTGCAATGCCTGGTCAAAAGAAGTATATCGGACAGAACACAGTTCATCCGGTATAGCATCATTGACAGATGAGCCAGCCGGGTAAGACAGGTGATGAATCAGGCAAAATTCACCTGAAGACTTCTTGGGCACCAGGCAAAGGGGAGACACCTTCAAATTCCAGAATGGGGGCTTGCTGAAAGGGCCAGTGACCCGCGCTTCCCGTACTTCCTTAAAAATTTTCTCTTCGGCCACCTCCTCCCTACCCCTCAAGGATTGTAAATTTGGCACATCCTGGGTGCGCGTGCACCTGCAAAAGGAATGCAAAAGCCAAAAGAAAAACCTGCTAACAAATAAGCCACATCAGCCCGTTTGGGGTACACGTGAAGCCAACGCTGAAGTACCTCAAGTTGAATTGGGGAGGGGCCCTTTAGCAATTGATGCTGTATCTGGGAGGGCACAACCTGAAACCTGTTGTCTGCAGCCTCTACCTCACGACCCGCCTGCTCTGAAGCAAGTGGTGGCCAAATGAGGTCCAGCGCAGATGGTACACTCATGCTTGAATTTGCACTGCTTTCGTGTACAGACCCCCGGGGATGAGAAATTCCAGCACAGCAGGCAGGCTGGAACCACCTGCCCCGCCAACTGGTGGGGAGACTGTGCGGGGTGAGGTCGTTGTACAACATGGCCACAATGATAATGATCACCAGAGGCAGGGCAGGACGGCGTCATATAGAGTAGCCAGAACAATGGTGGGCATCAGCAGGTTTGCACCAGTTCGCCAGAACTGGTAGCAGAAATTCTGGCTGGCCCCGCCCACCAAAGTTTTGAAATAAAGTAGTTCTAATTCAGGTGCAACAAAGAGCTTTCCCCCTGGCCACGCCCACCATACCATGCACACAGTGTGGTAGTAAATTTTTTGGAGCCCATCACTGAGCCAGAGCAACTGGTTAGGTTCATCCCAACGCATCTCTGGGTGGAGGGCGGCCCGCATACGAAATTCCTCATCGTAAGCGAGCCAGGAACCCATGTACAGTGATCTTACTTGACCTGCATACTCAGTGGGTGCACTCCCCCAGGCCGCCCCCAGCAGGGGTTCTGGCTGTTGCAGAGCGTTGGAGCTCACGGCCAAATTAGAGCCCGCTGGATCAGATGTAGACAAGCCCTCAAGGTCATCACCGGCCGGTTGTGAAGCGGGCAGGCTGGTTGAAGCAGCTCCAGCTGGTTGGAATACCACTGGGAGCCGTGCGGCCTCAAGCTGTTCCACCCTCCTATTAAGAAGTGTGGACAACTGAGGCCAGCTCATATCAGCCTGATCATGCTCCAGATGCACTGCCCTTTGCACAGACTGATGCGTGGTGTTGACTGACTCCAGGCCTACAGCGTGCTCCAAGGCTGCAATACAGGCCAGAAGGGCCCCAGCCTCAGCAGGCAAGGCCCCGTGTGATGCCTACTGCCCAGCCCCTCTTGAAAGTCCAGGGATGATCCCTGGTGTGGCGGCGATCCCAGCTGGGCCTGAGCCGCCATGGGAGCCAGATGCCCAAAGCTAGTGCTGTGTTGCACCTGTTAAGGGGTGATGCAAGCGGAAGTAGTCGTGCCCCACCAGAGTGAGACCCCCCAAAAGAACCACGGCCAAGCGCCACAAGGGAAGGCTCCGATGGTGCTAGGTTTTGAGGCCTCGCCTCGCACCATCCAAGCTCAAAATCAGCTGGGAAAGGGGACAAACATGCCCTTGGTCCAGCCGATAAATTTTTTAAAGCTGGCGAGGGTGCGTGGAGGCTCCCCTTTTAAAGGGTAGCTCCGTACCACCCCCTCACATGGCGAAAGTGCCTGGCTCAAGGGGGCGGGGCCAGCAAAGTGTGCAGCAGCCATGTTGCTTCGCCACACGTCCCTTCTATTGGTGGATGAAAATCACTGGATACAAATTCGGACATTTAGGATGGAGTGTATTGTTAACATAATGTAGCATTAAGAAAGATTTTGGGATTTATCCCTACAGTGAGATAAAGACAAACTGAATTTTAAAAATCAGGACAGATGTTTTATTATTTTTAAAATGAACATTAATGCATGTGCCTGCAGGGTAAATAAATCAAGCACTGGTACCATTCACAGCAAGAGCTAATACTGTTTTAAAAATATTATTATTTTGGTAAACTGCTGGTTGACTAAGACATCTGCTAACTAAGATTAAGCATGAGGTCATGTTGGGTGACACATTTAACAAGGGTGGCATTTAAATGGAATTTGCAATAAACTCTGTGGCTCTATTTTAATTTCCTGATATTGCATTTGAAAGTGAATATGGAGATTACATTTACAATAAATGAATCACTGATGTTAATTGCCTAAAGCAAAAAGCTAGGCTTTGGTGAGACTTTTTTTCATCACAGTCTGTTAATACTATACAATATGTGGCCTTTATTAGCAATTCCTATAAAGCAGGATTCAGCAGAACATTGTTGCCAAAGCAGTTTTCAGTACTGTGCAACCCTAGACCTATGAAATTATGAAACCCATAATAAAATCTCCATCTTTCACTTTTTGTACTGTTAATAAACTCTGATTTTTAAAAATGAAGTATTATAAAATTCTTGCCCATTGCCAGATTGGATTCCCTTCTCTACATAGAGAAACACGAGGGAATTTATGCAGTGGGAACCCTTAAATTGAAATAGATAGCTATCACTAAACCTCTGAGATTTTGAAGGAGTGTCTCAACCTATCATTTCAGCATTGACATAGTGATTAAGTATCTCAACTGTAAGCTTAAAAAGTCACTGGTTCAAACCTGGCCTTTGCTATGAACTCAGCATTGCATCTTTGACATGTTAGCAAGTTTTTAGCTGTCCTGACTGTAAGTACTTAAAAGAAACTTGGAAGGACTAAACTCAGGGTTGTGGTCTTAAGGCAGCATCAAGATAGCATTCTGAAAAGGCAGGGCTAGAATATGTTTATGAGGGACCAAATAGCAAGGCATTTCAAGGAGCAGTCAACAAGGAAGGCCAGGATAGAAACTAAAGTCAAATCCCAAAACCAATTTTTTTTAGAAGAGCCAGAAAAGAAGTTGATTGAACAAAGCCAAGGTCAGGTTACTAAGTCAGTTGCACAGGAATCACAGAAACACAGGAACTAAAGACAAGCTGAGAAAAGTCTTTGTTGTTTTCACCACAATCAAAGTGGATTATACATTCAAGAATTCTCCAAGCTTTGCCCCTGGGATTTTAGGAGACTTTCAAAGGGGGAAAAGTACAAAAAAATAAGGTTTTCCTCATTTTCCAGTTATTTCATGAGTTCCTCTAAAGCATTCTTTTCAATCAGCAAGAGATAGCATCCTGTAAGAGTAGGTTAAAAAAATCTTATTGATTTTTTGTTTTGTATTTCATCTCCTCTTCACTGCCCTCACTGTTTGCTTCTTCCCTTGTTGTGTCTGCCAGCCCTAATCTTTCACTTTCCTTTCTTTTTCTCATTGCTGCCATCACCACTCACACCTTTGCAGCCTTTCTTCTTTGCCATCTTCTGCTTTCCCTTCTTCTCTGCCACCATTTGCCTCTTTCCCTCATTGACAGCTGTGCCAGATTCATTCCCCCCCCCCCATCATCACTCCCAACATCACTGAATTGCTTTCTTTTGTGGTCTACAAAGGAGTGTCTGAAAAACTGTGAACTAAAGAGGCACTCCCTGAAAGAAAATGAAGGGTTTCTGATGTTCACTTCCTTAGCACGAAAACAATGCATTCCTGTTATTTGGAACAAGCAGTCAGTGGCCCAGCCACACAATTCCACTATACACGGGCATGCTAGCTCTATCAAACTTGCACAACAGACAAGAGACTGCTAGCTCAATCAGTTTTATTAGAGGCTACTAGCTTTCACTGGATCTTATAACAATGCACATATTCTATTAAATATCAAGGTCTTATTATTTGTCTCCAACTTAGACTGCTTGAAGAAAGAGAAAGTGTTGGGATTGTTTTTTTGAAATGAATGTTTTTGAGTTGTGGGTTACCATTTTCTTCCAGAAACAGATGGACATCAATTAATATCAGTTTTTAAAATGTGTGAAAATAGCTCCAATCCCAACTGTCCTGATCCTTCCTCCACTTCTGTTAACTTTTTCCTCTCTCCTACTTCTAATCCTATTCCCTCATTCTCTTCCAATAGCATCTATGATTCCTCCTGCTCCCTTGGAATAGCCTCTTCTCTAGTTCACTCATAAACTAGAAGTTTCAAATTCTTAGCTATCGCCTGCAGTGGGCAATATACCTCCTTCTTCTCTGGGCTCTCCTTCACAGAAACAATCACCAACAACTAGAACATGAAGGGATTTCACTACTCCATATCTCTTGATACATTTTATTCTTGTTTATGAGCCCAGCAGGCAGCAGCAGAGAAACAGCAAAAATAAGCCAAGGAAAGAGCTCGCATACCCACAAATGATGAGTGGAGAGAGAGAGAGAGAGAGAAAGTACTCCTACTGGGTTTTAACCAAGCCAAGCTCTTTTACACTTTCAAACTCACTCTTGGCTGGTCATCCTGTTTGGCTGCGGACTGTAGCCCCTGTGATGCTATTGGATAAAAAAAATTCCTCAGGCTATTTGACAAAGGATAAAAGAAAGATCAAAGAAAAGAGCAAAATATGAATGAACAGAAACTTTTATTTGCCCCTCTTTCAATTGTATTTGAAAGGCTCTCTTTGAGTAATCAATGGAAAAAATAATTAAAAAGGAAAGCCCCTTTTCTGATTTTTTTTAGTGAAACACAAAAGTCTTATTTCTAGCAGATAGTGTTTCTTAACTGTTACATTTCTAACTCTTCATTACAGCTCCTCTCATGAAAATTGCTTTCACCATGCAACTATCACTGATTTGCTTGTTTGATTATTGCAGTTAAGTATAACAAAAGTATGTTTTTATTTCAGTGAGAGAGTGCGGTATTTTATGGCACTGCCAGCCAGAGAAGGAGAACGAAGACAAGATTTTTGGCTCTCTGGCTTTCTTTTCCTTTCCTTTTTTACATTTAGTAATTAAAATGTCAAAGTGACAAAGGCTCATGTTTTGTTTGGCACAAACGTTTAGGATATTTTCACTTTTGCAACTTATAGCTTTTGGACAGTATTGCATCAGTCACTCTGAGACTAGGGGATTCTCTCTGTGTTTCAGCACTGATTTGAATCAGCCTTCTGCCTGCTTTCAGAAACCCCAGAAAATGTCAGAAGTTCCAAACTTGGATTTCCCACAAAAACTGTAGTTTTGAACCTCAATGGTGTTCCTGAGCTCATAGGTTTTTGAGGATCTGGAGTCCAAGGAGATCCTCAAAAACTTACGAGCTCAGGAACACCAGGGAATGTGCGGAACCTTCGACATCTAGTGCTCCTTTTTTAGGGCAGCGTGTATGACAAGGCAAAAGGAAAACCTAATCTTCAACTATTCATCTAGAACGTTGTCCCCTATTGAAACCCGTGTATTTTCTCTCGGTTTAAATTTTGTCCCCATGCCAGGCTATAATTCCTTTACAACTAGAGTGGATCTCTTTAAGTTGATTAGACTGTTAAAACTCAAATATTTCTTCAAAGGTTTGGACTCGGGTAATGGAGAGGAATTCAGACTTAACTCGCGCTTTATGCCCCATGTGGATTGCCCGTCTATCGAGGTATTCCACAAATTAGTACTTAAGGACATCACCAAGATTGAATGGAATAGTGGGTATTTTTACAGGAACATCTCCTATGCTGAAAGACAGGCGCTGTTGGTACTGGCTAAAGATGCTTCCATCACCATTAAGCCGCCCGACATGGGTGGAGGCATTGCTATATAGGATACTGTGGACTATGATCAAGAAATCTTTAGACAGTTGGGTGATGTTAGATTTTACAAACGTCTTAAAGGTAACCCTACTAAGAATATTGTCACCATCTTGAAAACAGTGTTATATGAAGGGTATTCCTTTAACTTCATCAACGATAAAACTTATGAATATCTAGCCTATCCCTTCTATAAGGTACCTGTTTTTTTACACACTACCCAAAATCCACAAAATGTCCAAGGAGAATCCACCTATCCCAAGGAGGCCAATTGTGGTTAATACGAGTTCTGTACTTGAAAGATCCGCTAAATACGTCAACTCCTTCGTTAATCCGTTCACTAGGAACACACCTTCTTTCGTCAGTGACTCCTCGGATTTTATCAACCAGCTGGATAATGTTTATGTCCCTATGGGCACCGGGTTATTAACACTAGATGTTAAATCTTTGTATACACATATTCCTCTAGAAAGTGTAAGACCTATCTTGGAGGAGGTTTTAAATACTAGAAGTTCAGCTTTACCTCCTACTCATTTCCTATTAGACCTAGCAGATGTAGTTTTGGAAAATAATTATTTTAGATATAAAGATCAGTTCTTCCTGCAGGTGCAAGCAGTCGCCATGGGGAGCGCTCTTGAGCCAGCCATGGCGAATCTCTATATGATTAAATTTGAAACTACATGTATGCTCAATAGTGAAATTAACCCGTTCCATCATAATATGTTAATTTACAAACGGTTTATTGATGACCTGTTTTTCGTATTTGACGATATAGATCTGATTCCTAAATTTATCAAGTGGCTGAATACATTGGACAGTAACCTTAGTTTTTCTGGGCATTATGATGCCGCGGTGGTACCTTTCCTGGATATATCTGTGTATATACAAAATAACAAATTGCATATGTGCCTCTTTAGAAAACCCACTGATAGGAACGCCTATCTGGATTATTGTTCCTTTCACCCGGGCCACCTTAAAAGAAACATACCTTTCAGTCTCCAAGCCAGGGCCAAGCGGAACTCTACCAGGGATGGTGACTTTATAAAATCAGCTGCCACAATTAAAAGCTTCTTAGAAGAAAAAGGGTAACCCACCCATATTATCAATAATCAATTGCAGTGTGTCTGTAATACCCCCGAAAAGTGTTTCTAACCCCTAAGATCAGGGAACCTTCTTATTCCATTCATTGTGCCTTTGAATATTCGCCACTTGCATTTAAAATCAAGAATATTATTTCTAAATATTGGCACATCATTGAGGACATCCCGGGGTGCTCTCAGAAGCCTTTTATTGGCTTCAAAAAGACTCAGAACATTGGTAATATGGCGGTTCGTGCAGACGCCTCATGTATTCACTCCCTCATCTATCATTCAAGGGCACTATCGATGTGGGGGCTGTGCAGTATGTTGCTTTGCGATAGAAGCTAAAACCATGAGGATTCCTGGGGAACAACGAGAACACATACTCACGGGGTGTACTAATTGTAACTCCCAAAACGTGGTGTAT
Source organism: Bradypodion ventrale (assembly GCA_035047345.1). NCBI lineage: Eukaryota > Metazoa > Chordata > Lepidosauria > Squamata > Chamaeleonidae > Bradypodion > Bradypodion ventrale. The sequence goes on along the minus strand of JAWDJE010000004.1, from coordinate 142,556,685 downwards.
GCTATCATCTGCCCATGTGCACAGTTTTATATCGGTTGCACTGGTCGCCCTCTGAAGGTTGGGATCCTGGAGCATCGCTCCCGGATCCAGAGCCACTTACTCTCTGCACCTCTAGTGTCTCATTTTCTTGACAATAATCACAATGAAGACGACCTAAAATTCATTGCACTAGAGAAGATACTTCCCAATATGTATGACAAAATGGATATGAACAACAAATTATTACGGAGGGAAGCTCATTTCATTCATTTATTTAAATCATTAGTAAGATTAGGATTGAATTCGGATCAGGATCTTAGCTGCTTCTTGTAAATTGTTGAATGATCGCTTTGGTAATATTATACTGTGAAAAACCTCATTGTTGCTTTAAGAATTTTCAGTGTTCGCTAGCATGATTACACCTGGCCTTGGTAGAGTGAGAATATAAGCAGTCCTTTTGACTGCCTTAATAACGTCTAAGGCTAATAGAATTCTACCATAAGCCTGACGCGAATGAAATAAAGAATAACAATTACATTGTTCATTGAAATTATACCTTGAGGTAAGCTAAATTTATTTGACTGTAACATGCTTGTAAATAAATATGCATAAATATGTATATAATATACTCATAACTGTACTTAATAATTACCTTTAGAAAACCTGTGGAAGATTCTCGAAAAGCTGTAAACCGGAGAGCTTCGTTTTCTCTCAGCCAGTGAGGCATTTATTTTCCTGCAGTAATGAAAGCGCGGTGCCAAAATGTCCGCTGCGCTCTTTGCGGGGGGCCCCACCCGGACTCAGACATCCGGGTAAGTTAGGGGGCGTGGCCACCCCTCTATAAAAGGGGTGGCCACGAGGCAGCCGAGCTGCCATTTTAAAATAGCGACGGAGAGGAGAAGTTTTCTCTGTCACAGTTCCTTCGATTCTTCAGCTCTTTAGCCCTTGGCTTTCCCGGCTGGGAAGGAAGGAGTTGCACAGAGCCTTTGGCTTGCTTGCTCTGTGTTTTTTGGCATCGGTTGATCCCTGGCCAGGGATCCTGCTATTGCTATCGATATGCCTCCCAAACGGAAGGCCCGGGCGACGAAACCGCGGCCAACGGGGAGGACTTTTGCTGGCCCTGTGCAACGCGGGGGGCAGCCCTCAGGTCGGAGGACCAGGGCTGCGCCCACGCAGCAGGGCACTACCTCCACCGATACCGGTGGGGCGATGCAGGCTGCTTGGCCCTCGGCTAGCCAGGCTTCAACCGGCCCTTCTGGGGCTTCGGCCCTCGGCCCGCAGTTGCCGGCCATGGGTCCGGTCAGCAGGGGGGGGCGGTGCTGGTGCACAGCACGTTCCCCCTCCGGCCCCTCATGGGCCGGAGTTTTGGGCCTGGCCCTATTCAGGCCCAGGCTCTCACTTTGGGGTTCCTGGTCAAATGCCTGGTGGGCCGTCCGGCCCACCCAGCCCACTTTATACTGGGGGATCTGTGGCAGTTGATGCATTGCTAACGTGTTTAGCTGTGCTTGAGGCATCCTTGGGGATTGCACACAACCCAATGTCAGGTGGCCCTTCACTCTCTGCGGGGGGCCCTTCGGGTTCACCGGCTACCTCGACGGCCGCCACACTGCAACAAGCGGCCAGCCGGGTTGAGCTACTTGAGACGCCCCTGCCTGCCCCTGCCGGTGTCTCGCAGCTCCCTGTTCGTCCAGAGCTACAGCAGGAGAGTGGTCAGGTGTGGCCCCAGAGCTCGATTCCGGTCGCGAGCTCCGACGCCCGCCATGGGCCGGAACCCCCAGTGGGGGTGCACCTAGTGAGTATCAGGTTCAAGTTAATGCACCCACATCACAACCCACTTCCAATGGTGGGGTTCAGTGGCCATGGCCTCGTCAAGTCGAGGCGAGTGGGCATCAGTTACCAGCCTATCCCAGTGCCCCTTGGTTCCATACTGGTACAGCGTTGGGGGTGGGGGTTTCCGCCCCCGGGGCAGTGCCGGGCATCGCAGGGACTGTCCAGTTTCTGCTGCGTATGCCCCGGGTACCTAATGTGCCGGTGACGGCCTTGCCGACGGCTGGTTATTCGTTGCCCCTTGGTGATCATTTGTCCCAGGTCACGAGGGAAAAGATTTGGCGGGGGCAGTACGTGGATATATTCTCCCTATTGAACCGTGAGCCCACTAAGGAGGAGAGAGAGGGACAGGATAACAGACACAAAGAGCTGTCCCGCCGTCGTAAGCCACCACGCACCTGGGCCAACTGGTTGCCCGCATATCTTATTTATATGGCGGTGTACCTCAGGGCCCGGCCTGACCTGGCCATTCCTATGGTCCAATATTTGGACAATATTTACAGGGCAATGGTGGATTTTCCTGGCCCATCGTGGTTGGCTTACGATGAGGAATTTAGAATGAGGGTGCCCTTGCACCTGGAGATGAGATGGGATGAGCCCTGTCAGAAATAGTGGCTATTGTACATGACCCCACGCGTCCGGCGCCTGGGAATAGGTACCATTGTGGACATGCCGTTCAGCGAGCTGCTCCAACGCAGGCTTCCCGCCAGCCGGCGGGGCAGGGGGTTCCAGCCCGCTTGCTGTGTTGGAGCTTCTCGGCTAGCGGTGGGTGCAATAAGCGGCAGTGCCGATACAAACATGAGTGTCCCTCTTGCGCTGGTCCCCACGCCGCCGCCATGTGTCCGCGGGCCGGTGGGTCACGGGGCAGAGGTAGAGGTGGACAGGGAGTGGGCAGAGCTTCTGCTGATGGAGCTAGCCAGACAAAAGGCCCCCTCCCCAGTTAATGTGTATATGTTGGAGCGATGGCTCTCAACTTATCCAAGGAGAGAGGACGCGAGGTACCTCCTCGAGGGTTTTCAGTGGGGCTTCCGAATCCCATTCAAAGGAGTGCGGGGACCCCAAGATGCACCCAATTTACTGTCCCTGAAGGGTAGAGAAGAGGTGGCTGCCCTGAGTATTGCTAAGAAGGTTGAGGCCAAGAGGGTGGCAGGCCCCTTTTCTGTACCACCCTTTCCCAACCCGAAGGTCTCCCTTCTGGGGTTGGTACCCAAAAAGGCCCAGGGGGAATTTCGTTTAATCCACGATTTATCGTACCCGGCGGGTTATTCTGTCAATGATGCTATCCCTGATGACCTTTGTTCGGTCAGGTATACGTCCTTTGACCAAGCCCTGCGAATGGTGCGCTCTTGTGGTCCTGGTGCCCTCCTGGCAAAATGCGACATTAAATCGGCATTCCGATTGTTGCCAGTGCACCCGGAGGACTTTGAGCTATTGGGTTTTAGATTCCAAGGGAAGTTTTTTGTAGATAAGGCCATGCGTTTTGGCTGCTCTATATCCTGTTCAGCATTTGAACGTTTTAGCACTTTCCTTCAGTGGGCCATTGTTCGCAGGTCCGGGTCTCGGTCTGTAGCCCATTACCTCGATGACTTTTTGTTCGGGGGTGAACGGGGCTTGGACACGTGCACGCATCTCCTCACCACATTTCAGACGCTAATGCAGGAACTGGGTGTCCCTTTAGCGCCCAAAAAGACCGAGGGCCCATCCACTACCCTCACATTTCTGGGTATTGAAATTGACACGGTCGCACAGGCATCCCGGTTACCCATCGATAAGGTCACCCGGATCTCTGCGATGGTTTTGGCCTTGCTGGCCAAATGTAAAGTGTCACTTCGTGAGCTTCAGGTGCTACACGGCCATCTTAACTTTGCCTGCAGGGTGGTTACGCCTGGCAGGGCATTTGCTCAGCGCCTATGCGATGCCATGTCTGGCCTGACAAGGCGCCATTATAGGGTCCGACTGACCAGGGGCATGCGGGCTGACCTTTTGGTTTGGCTCTCATTCCTGCGGGACTTCAATGGGGTCTCCTTTTGGAGATCCGACTTTTTAGTTTCCTCTAGGTTTCAAGTACAGTCGGATGCCTCCGGCTCCCTGGGATATGGGATTTACTTCCAGGGGAGGTGGGCTTATGGCCAATGGCCTCCAGCATGGCGGGGCATGGATCGCCTCCGCAATCTTACATTCCTTGAGTTTTTTCCAATCCTGGGAGCTTTGATGCTATGGGGCGAGGAGTGGGCCGACTCTGTGGTTCACTTTTGGTGTGACAATTCTGCGGTAGTGCACATTGTCAACGCTCAGACGTCTAAATCACCCAGGGTGATGGCTTTAGTTTGCCAATTCGTGTTACGTAGCCTACGCCTCAATGTGCTTTTTAGGGCCAGACATGTACCAAGCATTAATAATGATATTGCCGATGCTTTATCCCGCCTGCAGATTCCCCGGTTCCGCGCCTTGGCTCCGGACGCAGAGGAATTCCCCTCGCCACTCCCGGCCGAGATTTGGACATTTGGCAAGGAGAGGTGAACCGGGCGATCGGCATGTCCTTGGCGCCCTGCACGCGTAAGGCGTATCATCATGCTTTCGTTCAATTTATAAATTTTTGTGTGCAACTTCAGTTGCCCGAGGTGTGGCCCATTCCAGTGGAACAAGTTTTACAATTCATGGTTTATTTACACAGTCAGGGCCTCGCTCCCCGCACTATAGCATCCAGGCTGTCAGCACTGGCACTTATTGCCAAGGTGAGGGGTTTTGCTGACAGTATGAATGATTTCCGCATACGGCATGTTTTGGAGGGGTGGACATGGGAATGTGGCCGCCGCCCAGACACTCGTCACCCAATTTCCCCATGGGTGCTTACCCACCTTGCACGAGGCTCGCATAACCTATGTTTTGACAGGTATGAGGCAGCTCTTTTTCATGCGCCTACCACGGTGGCCTTCTTTGGAGCGCTCCGCATCAGTGAGTTGGTACTACTGTCTAAGGCGGATGCGACTCGTAGGGCACTAGAACTCGATGATGTCTATGTTTCTAATGAGTGGGCTCAGTTGAGGATACGGTCCTCAAAAGTTGATCAGTACGGCGTAGGCAGTGGAGTTAGACTGCTACGATGTTCCATTGCAGACATCTGTCCGGTTGGTGCCCTACAGGAGTTCTTGGCAGTGCATATAGCACGCACCCTGGCCCGTTTTTCTGCCACCGGGATGGGTCTCCCCTTACTAAATTTCAATTTTGGAAGGTGACCGGTATGGCACTATCCAGTGTTGGCCTCCCAGGGGCTCGTTACGGCATTCGTTTAGAATAAGTGCTGCTTCAACTGCAGCTGCATTTGGGTACTCTGAGGCTGATATACGCCGTATGGGAAGTTGGGGATCTATGCGTTTTGCATTATATGTTCGCCCTCTTCAGGCATGAGTACCAGTTAAGTCACTGTCCTCTTTTTTCTCTTACAGACCCTGTGTGTCCTCGCACACCGGTGGCAGTATGGCTGGTGTGCCACAGTTACGTGCACTGGGCAGCGCAGTATGCTGCGGTGACAGAGTGGGGACCCCAGCTTGGACTGTGTGCGGCCGCATGCATACGTTGGTACAGTAAGCGTGGAATGAGATGGCGGGAACTGTTGCCATTCCTTTTCTCCATCAGGGATGCTGAACCGCCTGATGTCCTTGTACTGCACCTCGGGGGCAATGACCTCGGCCAGGTCACTGGCCTTTCTTTAAAATTCATGATTTGCAGTGACCTAGCTTATTTGCATTATGTGTGGCCGTCCACAAGGCTGCTATGGTCGGACATCATACCACGTCACACTTACAGGGGAAGTATTGACCTCCGTGCCCTTGACCGCGCTCGTCGCTCGGTGAACAGGGCAGTTGCCCGGTTCGTGGCAGACAAGGGTTTGGGGATGGTCATCCGACACCCCACCATTAGTTTACAAAATTATGATCTGTATGCAGGGGATGGGGTCCACCTGTCGGCTAGAGGCATGAACCTCTTTTTGGAAGATTTGCAAGCAGGCCTGTTGACCGAGCTGACGGTCTGGGGGGGGGGGGGGCGGTGAGTCTTCATTGAAGCCTCCCCATGTGGCAGGTAGCACTGGTAAGGTAAATATTTATGACCCATAGGTATCCGGCAGGTTCGCAATTGACTGGCCAACACTTAGACAGGTACAGGTGTAATAACGTTGACCGGTCAACGACGAAGCAGGCAAGGGGTGATGGCAGGAGATTTTCAGCATGCATCACCCTGTGATTTGACGGATACATGTCAGAGGGCGGGGTCAGTAGATAGTTTATTGACTACGGTCAACAATTTGTTTGTGTCAACAAACAAATTGATACAAATGGATACATTGTAGCCAATTGCCGTTGGCAATTTTGGGAGGAACCTTACCAGTGTTACTGCAGCCTTAAGAATTATAATTGGATGAGTACCAATTGAAAGTTATAATTCGGACTAGGGCATTATTCAATAAAAGTGGCCCAATGCCTTTATCCATATACCAGTGTCTGAGTCTTTCTTTGGGGGGTGCGCCTGCAATGAAAGCGCGGCACCAAAATGGCCGCCACGCTCTTTGCGGCCCCCACCCGGACTCAGACATCCGGGTGAGGTAGGGGGCGTGGCCACCCCTCTATAAAAGGGGTGGCCACGAGGCAGCTGAGCTGCCATTTTAAAATAGTGACGGAGAGGAGAAGTTTTCCCTCCACCCCCTCCCTAGTGAACAGTATGATATTTTGGTCGCTTCGGGGCCAGGTGGGAATTTTTGGCCGGAACCCACAATTGGCCCTTGGGTTCTGGCTTTTTTGCCCATCCCACACTGTTGCTGAGGTTTGACATAGGGGTTTTCTTGCTCTTGACTTTGGTCACTTAGGCGGGTAGCACTGGTAAGGTAAAGATTTATGACCCATAGGTATCCGGCAGGTTCGCAATTGACCGGCCAACACTTAGACAGGTACAGGTGTAATAACGTTGACTGGTCAACGATGAACCAGGCAAGGGATGATGGCAGGAGCTTTTCAGCATGCATCACCCCGTGATTTGACGGATACACGTCAGAGGGTGGGGTCAGTAGATAGTTTATTGACTACGGTCAACAATTTGTTTGTGTCAACAAACAAATTGATACAAATGGATACATTGTAGCCAATTGTCATTGGCAATTTTGGGAGGAACCTTATCAGTGTTACTGCGGCCTGCTTGCCTTAAAGAATTATAATTGGATGAGTACCAATTGAAAGTTATAATTCGGACTAGGGCATTATTTAATAAAAGTTGCCCAATGCTTTTATCCATATACCCGTGTCTGAGTCTTTCTTTAGGGGGTGCGCCTGCAAAGGATTTTTGTTTGATGGAATTTCATCCTCGTCTCTTTGATTCTAAGCTCCATCCTGCCATTGTTTTCTTATTTGAAAGAATTATGAGGCCTTTGCAAAAAAGCAAAGCTATATTCTAAAACAGTTTAAAAACCAAATAGACTCCATGTTCAATAAATTGTGACCCATTCCATCACAGAAGTAGAAGCTTTTTAAAAATCTTTTTGAAACATAACTGGCTGTAATTGGAAATAAACACATTATCAACAGTTATGATATTTAGTGGTATAGTGGACAGAGAGATGAACTAGGACTTGGGAAACCTGGATTTGAATCCTTGCTTGGCCATGGAAACCTACCAAGGGTGAAGGTCAGATTATTCTGCTGTATTTGAATCCAAATATTGGTGATAATTACGGCGATCAGCCATGAAGACTGTCCTGATAATATAATGCAGTGGCCTTTCATCTGCCTTCCACATCGTAGCATGACACCCGCACCACTGATCCAATTCCATGAGTCATTTTCTGGTCCTGATCTCTTTTGACACACAAAGTCCTCATCAGCCCCAGGGCCAATATTGATAAGCTGCTGCCCTCCATCAATATGGATTCAAGTAGGATTTAATCCACTTGGGGACCATCACCCTTCCCGGTGGGCTTTGGCACCCAAGGCCATTAGTCCTCAGGGTTATCAGGTTAGTTAACCACTGCCTGACACTTGACATTGAGTTGCTTGAAGTATAGTCTACTCTATTACCATAGCATACCATTACCTGGACATACCTGTGAAGGTCAGATAGTACTGATAAAACTACTACATCAATACCACACATACCATACCTTAAAAGCTCTTTATTAGGTTTTCTCTAAGCTGACATCACATAACACATGATCACCTGAATGCACCTATATTTTCTAGTTTCACAGGCTAAGTAGGATTAAGTCTGATTAGTACTTGCATGAGACAAAACTGACAAATAGCAGATGTCCCCAGGTAATGGTAGAAAAGGCTCTTACCTGAAACCTTAGAGAGCCACAGCCAGTTGACCATAGTGGATCAGGTAGAGAACTGCTTGGAATCAATATAGGATAGTTTCTAATTTTCCTGTGTATGATATATATGTTATCATAGAAAAGTTTGTGTTAAGGGAGGCCTATGCATTTTACCTCCAGAGTGTATAGAGATCATCTGTGCCCATTCAGAATTGTGTGGAATATGTATTATTATTTTTTAAGGATTCTATATGTGCTATACATTTTTTTACAACAAATAGCACCCATTCTACTTACAGTACATTTTAAAGACAATAAACCCAGTTCTCCTGCTGTGCCATTCAGGCACTGAATCTTACTTTTATTTATTTCCCTCCCATTGCCCATGGTGCTATCTAAAGCTGATCACTTTATTGTGATACCAGCTCTCATAGCAAAAGCTCACAGTACAGCCCTGCCAGGTTTGTACTATTTCAGAATAAACAAACACTATACCTCCTCCTTCCCATTATACAAATTTGCTCAATGCTATCCATAGCATCATCTGTTGACATAGGAATGCTTGGTTGTACTAATAGGATGAGATAATTCTTGTTGATGGTAACAAAACCTTATAGATCAGATGTAGACAATGTGTTACATTTTTCATGACATTTCCTTCTTACCTTTGTAAGAAAAGGTCACTTCTTCTGTGAATCAAGGCTCTGATCTGCATTTGTCAGTGAGGAGTGCCATACTAATATTAAATATATACAGTACTTATTGAAATTCTGACATTTGGTGAACTGTGGGAAATGAGCCATTTCTGAACAGCAGCCATTTATTATTCAGAGAATGCACACTTGACTGCTTCTTAGACTACAAGCTGATTCTTACAACTTTGTACTTCTGATCTCAATGGCTGAAACCCAGTAATAAATTATGACTAAAGTAGGCTCATGGAGATTAGGTAAGTCAATGCCATTATAAGTCCCATTGATTCGGTGAGCCTACTCTAGTTGTGACTTGCTTCTGGATTTCATCCACCAGAACAGGGGTTCCCAATCTTTTTGTGCTATGGGCCAGACCATGCCCCCTTAGACAGCTGAGCAGGCCAGAGGCATGGTTCCTCCCACTGCTTCCACCACTTCTGGTGGCAATGGCAATGAGTGCAGCATGTTTTTGCTGCATTTTTGGCTGTTTTGCTGCATTTCTGCCACATTTTTGCATGTTCTGTGAGATTTCGGTGATATTTGGCAGTTCCCATAAGATTTCTGCACTTCCTGCGAGATGTTGGTGAGATTTTGACACTTCCAATGCATTTTGATGCTTCCGGTGGCGGCGGCGGGGTACTCACCATGAGCCTGATTAATTAGTACCATGGGTCAGGTCTGGCCTGTGGGCAATAGGTTGGGAACCCCTGCACTAGAAGGAATATAAGTAAGCTGTAGCAATAGCAATTGCACTCTATAGTTCTCATAGCACTCTCTGAGCAATTCACTGAATTAGCATTTTGCCTCCAACACACTGGGTACTCATCTTACTGACCTCAGAAGGACCGAAGGCTGAATCAATCTCAGACCATGAACAGAATTTTGACTGCAGGACTGCAACTTAACCATTGCATCACAAGGCTTCTTCTACTCATCAATCAATCAATCAATCTCTCTCTCTCTCTCTCTCTCTCTCTCTCTCTCTCTCTCTCTCTATATATATATATATATATATATATATATATATATATATATATATATATATATATATATATATATATATATATATATATATATATATATATATATATATATATATATATATATATATATATATATATATATATATATATATATATATAAATGAACCTGCAGACTTGTGGGTGTGGAATAGAAATCCACACCCCTGCACTGACCACATTGAAACCTGGCGCACAACCTACCTTGAGTGCTGGATAATCATGCTGGGGGTGGTCCGGCAGCCCATGAGGGGTTATGGTGCCCCAAAAACTGGGTGGAAAGGGGATGTTCCCCACTGCTGGGGGACGGCACCAGGAAGAGTGCCACTGCACAGGTGCATAACTTTGTGCACACATGGAACAGTGCCAGGAGTGGTGCCAGTGTACATGCCCGGATGTCCAACATATCATTTGAGGAGTGGCCGGAGGCGGAAGAGGCCAAAGGCAGAAGAGAAGAGCCACGAGGCATGCCAGAGAACCAGGGAATGCTGAGTGGCATATGCGCTGACTTCATCCTGGTGACTGGGCATGGGCCACTCCTTCCCGGCAGGGCAGCGGCCTTTCCTTCACTGTGGGGAGATGCGCCAGCAGCTCTGCCAACTAGTCATGGCTTGTGGGCAGGAGGCTATGGGGAGACACACCCACTCCAAGGGGATGTCCGGCCGTGGCCGCCGTGGCCACCCATGTCTGTGCCCGCACCCATGCTTCTGCCAGCTGGCTGCAGCTTCTGGGCGGGAGGTCATGTGGAGTCACACCCAGGACCCTGCCCACTTTCCGCTGGCACCCGTGCCTCTGCCGATGCCCCAGGCCTCTGCCAACTGGCTGAGGGAGTGGTTGGGTGCAGGAGCCCCGGGCTGGGGTGCACGGAGGATGCACCACAGGTGAGGTGAGCAATGTGGGGAGGAAGGGGGCTCCATAGAGCCTAGCCCGGCATTACCTCACATCTCCCACCAGCATGGCCTGCGGCTCCAGACAATGGCCGGTGCTTCCGGAAGCAGGCCATTACCTGGAGAGGAGAATAGAGAGAGAGTATGTGTGTGTGTGTGAGAGAGAGAGAGACACTCACACACACAGAATGGATGTGTGTGTGTGTGTGTGAGAGAGAGAGAGAGAGAGAGAGGGTGCATGGATGTGTGTGTGTGTGTGTGTGTGTGTGTGTGTGTGTGTGTGTGTGTGTGTCGGGGTGTGTGCATTGTGTGGGGGTGTCATATGTGTTGTGTTGTGTGTCATGTGTGTGGCTGTGGTGTGTGTGGGTTGTGTGTGTATGTGGTGTGTGTGTTCTGTGTGGGGGAGTATTGTGTGGGGGTGTCATGTGTGGGTATGTGTTGTGTCGGTGTGTTGTGTGGGTGAGCTATGTGTGTGTGTGGGGGGTGCTGTGTCAGTGTGTTGTGTTGTGTGTGATGTGTTCTGGTGATACTTATGCCCTGGGTTGGGTCCCTCACCCTGGCAACACCGGGCACCCTGCTAGTAAGTATATATGAAAAGCATTATGATGGTGTTAGTAAAATATACCTAAATTTAAATCTCCAGTCATTCACAAATATGACTGTATGATACTTATTTTCATTTTCATTTATTTTTATAATTTATATTGCCGCCCAACTCTGAATACGCTGAGCGGCTCACAGAAAATAAAAACAATCACATTTTAAAAACCAATAAAAATCCCATTAAAACTGCAACAAAAATTACCCCGACCCCTACAGATTAAAAGAGATGCTTGGCCTTTTCATTCAGTTTCACAGCATTGTTTAGAGGCTGAAGATGGGACCAGAATCATGTGCAGTGCTTTGAGTTCCTTGGAGAAAGAATGGAATAAATATATGTAATAAAAAAATATTCTAAGTAAGCTTGAATAGAATTGCAGCTTGAGTATATCACTCCTCCCTGGACCTGGAGGGTGGGAGGGAGCATCGCTGGCTCACTGACACCGACGACACCAACAGAACCACCTGTGTTGGCAGAGGCCGTCAAAAGGAGCCATGGCAGCCCACCCCTCCTTGGTGCAATCCTCCCTGGACCTGGAGGGAGGGAGGGAACATCGCTGCCCCACCGCCACCATCACCAACAAAATCACTTGTGTTGGTGACGGACATCAAAATGAGCCGCGGCAGCTGCCACCCCTTGGCGCTCTCCTCCCTGGACCTGGAGGGTGGGAGGGAGCATCACTGCCCCACTGACACTGATGCCAATGGAACCACCTGTGTTGGTGGTGGGCATCAAAAGGAGACTCTTTAAAGAACTGCCCCCTGGCGAAGCTGAAGAAGCAGGTGAGGCAGGGAATGCTCTCCTAGGTGGAGGTGAGACCAGCCAGGTGGGCCTTGAGAGGAAAAGGGGTGATAGTGCGTGGGACCCGGGTGGCTTTAAGAACTGGCACCACCGCCCCGCTGCTGGAGACTGGACCCTCTGCTCAGCCATGCAGGCCTCAAGAGGAGAATGACTTTTCGTCATCACAGCCCATGGACTTGGACTTGGTCGGGATGAGGAGGCCTGCTGGCTCTGAGTGCCAAGACTCATTACATCTGCCGCCGTGTTCGGGGTCCAGCCACCCCCCCCCCCCTTTTTGGGCTTGAAGAGTCTGTGTTACGAAACAGTGATACCTCATGCAACATCCAAACTTGGTTCCACAAGTTTGGACTTTATATGGATTTGGACTTTGTATGAGGCATGCAAAATCCTAGCCGCGATGCCTCATACAACACCAAATCCTTGCCGCGATGCCTTGTACAACATCATTTCCATAGAGATACACTGTACTGTAACAGCACAGATTTCAGGATGAAGTCAAGGAAACTGACAGAACTTTAAGGAATCATTGTCTAAAGGCTAAATACATCACAAAAACATGTCAAACATCCTTGATTTTAGGGGACAAACCATACAACAAGTTGTTAACTTTTGAAAACTTTATGAAGTGCAGGTTTAAAAGTTAACATGTCCCATCATGCAGCACAGTGTTAATCTGCAGCAAATGCAGCCGACCATCCATTTTGTACAAGCTACTGTAAACAATTACTGGATGGAAGCAAGGACAAAATGGATGCCAAGATGTCCCATCATGCAGTACAGTGTTAATCATCTAAATAGCAGCAAACATAAAACAATTGCCCACCACACCAAACAGTGCCCCCCCAAAAGACCAACATAAGAAAAATTATGGAGCATGCAATCGGTTTTTAAAAACCACAGCAACAAACACCAAACAATTGCCCTCCCTCATCCACCGCCCTCCCCAAGCCAATCAGAAACAGAAAACCGCATTTACCTACCTTTCCACTGTGCCAAAGAATGGTCCAAGAACCTGAAGAATGCTGCAAAAATCCCAGGAATGCTTCCAAAAATTCTGATGAAAAAAATCCAAAAAAGTCCAAAGTCGCACTCAAAACCACCCCTAAACAGTCTTTGCCTCATGCAAAACCCACAAGAGCAATGCATGCATGCACACCTTTTATACTGCCCAGGCACAAAGCAACCTGGGGAAAATCCCAATGCCTCATACAAAGTCGCAGTGACTTTGTATGAGGCAACTTTTCCCAAGGAATGAGGTGATGTTGTATGAATTCAATGTTGTATGAAGCGGACATTGTATGAGGTATTACTGTACTTTTATTGTATAATTTTGTATTTACGCTACGGGAAATGTATATCCCTGGTATTTTTTGTTAACTTTTCCTCTTATCTGTAACTATATTATATGATGTTATTTACACTATGTACTGCACTGTGTTTTATTATGTCTTGCATTGTATATTGTTTATGTAATTGTATTATATATTTGAGAAAGCTTTCATTAGTTGTAGAAAGCTCTCTTTTCCCTCATATTGTGAGCCGCTCTAGGTGGCACTTGTGCCAGGAGAGCGGGATATAAATAAACACAAACACAAACACAAACACAAACACAAACACAAACACAATAATAATAATAATAATAATAATAATAATAATAATAATAATAATAATAATAATAATAATAATAATAATAATAATAATAATAATATCACATTAGAAACAAAGGGCTCCATTTACAGCCTTATAAGAGTCTACAAGTGGCTGGTCTGAGAGAAACACAACAAGTGCAAACATGTTTTTGGAAATGTAGGTGTTATTTTATGTAAAGAGAATAGAAATTGGAACCAGATTGTACTCTTGGGTAAAGTCAATTGTTTTTCTTGATGTATTACAAATTGACTTCCATTCTTATCAAACATTGGAGATGTAAATCTTTGCAGGCGCACCCCCCCAATAACGGACACAGACAACATTGAAAGTGGATAACAGCATAGGGCCACATTTATTGATTCAATGCCCTAGTCCGAATTATAAATTTGTATTGGTAAAACGACCAATCATAATTCCTAAGGCAAGCAGGCCGAAGTAACACTGGTAAGGTACCACCCCAAAATTGCCAACGGCAATTGGTTACAATGTATCAATTTGTATCAATTTGTTTGTTGACAACAAACAAATTGTTGACCGTAGTCAATAACTAACTCATGACCCCACCCTCTGACGCGTATCCGTGAAATCACAGGGGTGATGCATGCTGGTTAGCAATCGTCATCACCCCATCGCCTGGTTCGTCGTTGACCGGACAACGTTTAACTAATTTATTCCTGTCTAGTGTTGTCCAGTCAATTGCGAACCTGCCGGATACTTGTGGGTCATACTGTTTACCTTACCAGTGCTACCCGCCACACGGAGGGGCTTCAAAGAAGACCTGACGCCCCCACGCAGACCGTCAGCTCGGTCAACAGGCCTGCTCGCCAATCACCTAACAGGAGGTCCATACCTCCTCGCGACAGATGGACCCCATCCCCTGCGTACAAGTCATAATTTTGTAGGCTAATAGCGGGGTGATGACTGACCCATTCCCAAGCCCTGTCGGCAAGAAACCGCGCCACCGCCCTGTTGACCGTGCGCCTAGCACGGTCAAGGGCCAGGAGGTGAACGCCCCCTCTATAAGAAAGGCGCGGGATAATGTCCGACCAAACTAGGGTTGTGACAGGCCAGACATAATGCAAGTAGGCGAGGTCCTCGCAAATCGCATGCTTGAGCGATAAGCCGGTGACCTGGCACAAATCATTGCCCCCAAGGTGGATGATGAGAATGTCAGGCGGGTCAGCACTCAGGCCAGAAAAAAGGAAAGGCCGCAGCTCCCGCCATAACATCCCAGGCTTACCATGCCATGTGAGACTGGACTGTTGACCCAGTCCCAGTCGGGGTCCCCTCTGTCGCCGCAGCGTAACGCGCTGCCCTGTGCACATAGCTGTGGCCCACCAGCCATACTGTCACCGGTGTTATACGACACCCAGGGTCTGTAAGAAAATTGAGAAAAATTGAGAAAAAGATGGTAAGGTGACTGGATTGGTACTCATGGCGGAAGTGGGCGCACATAAAACTGAAAACATTGCGAGCCCCACCTCCCCATGCTGCGTATGTCAGCCCCAGAGTACCCAAAAGCAGCTGCTGTAGAGGCTGCACCAGTACGGAATAAATGTGTGCCATAACGGGCACCTGGTAGGCCCACCCTGGTGAGGGCTCTGCCTGTCACCTTCCAAAACTGAAATTTAGTAAGGGGAGACCCATCTTGGTGACAGAAAAACGGGCCGTGGTGCATGCCACGCAGTGCCAGGAACTCCTGTAGGGCACCAACCGGACAGATGTCTGCCAAAGAACACCGTAGCAGTCTTACACCACTGCCTACGCCATGCTGATCTGTTGTAGAGGAGCATATCCTCAACTGGGCCCAGTCTTTGGCAACATAGACATCCTCGAGTTCCAGTGCCCTACAACTTGCATCCGCCTTATACAGCATCTCAAGCTCGCCGTTGCGGAGCGCTCCAAAAAAAGGCCACCGTTGTAGCCGCATGAAGTGGGCTGCCTCATTTCCAAAACAGAGGCCAGGCCAGCCCCGGGCCAATTGGGTAAAAACCCTGGGAAAATCTTGCATCCGCCTTACTCAGCATCTCAAGCTCGCCGATGCGGAGGGCTCCAAAAAGGCCACCGTTGTAGCCGCATGAAGTGGGCTGCCTCATTTATCAAAACTGAGGCCAGGCCAGCCCCGGGCCAATTGGGTAAAAAACCCTGGGAAAATCTTGCATCCGCCTTACTCAGCATCTCAAGCTCGCCGATGCGGAGGGCTCCAAAAAAGGCCACCGTTGTAGCCGCATGAAGTGGGCTGCCTCATCTATCAAAACAGAGGCCAGGCCAGCCCCGGGCCAACTGGGTAAAAAACCCCTGGGTAAATGGGGTGGCGGTCGCCCGGGAAACGCCCGCGCCCGCGCACCCACCCCTCCCAAACATGTCTCACCCGGAAGTCATTGGTGCTGTCCACACGACCTCCCACTTTGGCCATAAAAGCCAACCCGACAGCTGAGATGCTATGGTGCGTGGTGCAAGGCCCTGGGCATACAGGTAAACCATGAACCGCAGAACATGGGCTACTGGGATCGGCCAGGTTCCTGGCAGTCAGAATCAGGTACATAATACTCTGAAGGAACTAAATGCGTGGTGGTACGCCTTACTCATGCATGGCGCTAGTGACAGGCCAATCGCCCGGTTCACCTCTCCCTGCCAACGTTCCATCTCTCGTCCGGGAGTGGCAAGGGAAATTCCTCCGCATCCAGGGGCCGAGGCACGGAACCGGGAGATCTGCAGGCGGGACAAAGCAGCAGCAATATCATTATTAACCCCTGGGACATGCCTGGCCCTGAAAAGAACGTTGAGGCGCAGGCTGCGCAACACAAACTGGCGCACTAGGTCCATAACCCTGGGCGATTTAGAAGTCTATGCATTGACAATGTGGACAACAGCCGCATTGTCACACCAGAAATGCCCAACCGAGTTGGCCCACTCCTCGCCCCATAGCATCAAAGCACCCAGGATAGGGAAAAATTCCAGATATGTGAGATCACGCAGGCGACCCGTGCCTGCCCAGGCTGGTGGCCACCCACCATAGGCCCACTTCCCATTGAAGTACATCCCATAACCCAGGGATCCCGAGGCATCGAACTGTATCTGGAAACGAGGGGAAGCCGGAAGGTCAGACCTCCAAAATGACACCCCATTGAACTCCCTCATGAACTGGAGCCAGATAAGCATATCTGCCTTAATACCCTGGGTCAGTCTCACCCTATGGTGGGGCCTGGATAAGCCTGTCATGGCGTCGCACGAGCGCCAAGCAAATGCCCGGCCTGGTGCGACGACCCTGCCAGCGAAACTGGGGTGACCATGTAGCACCTGCAGTTCCCGCAGTGATGCCATGCGCTCAGCCAGCAAGACCGAGACAAGGGCCACTAGCCTTGACACCTTATCCCGCTGCAACCTAGAATCCTGCGCTACCGTGTTACTCTCCACCCCAGGAATACTAGCTGTGGAGATGGGCCCTCGGTCTTTTCGGGCGCTAAAGGGACACCAGTTCCTCCATTAGCGTCTGAAATGTGTTGAGGAGACGTGTGTACGTGTCCCAGCCCCGTTCAGCCCCGAATAAAACCATCCAGGGAATGGGCTAGAGACCGAGACCCTGACCTGCGGACAAAAGCGCAATCTAGGAAAGTGGTGAAACGCTCGAATACCGAGCCCCAATGGAATAGCCAAAAGGCATGGCATCATTGAAATAATATGCTCCCCGGGACGGGGGTGCAGGGACAGGGCCAACGACCCTGCCCGCATGGACCCTATGTCAAAGCTGGCAGCAGCCACCTCCTCCCTCCCCTTAAGGGATAAAAGGTTGGGGGCATCCTGAGGGAACCTATTACCCATGAAAGGGATCCGGAACCCCTGCCTAGAACCCTGAAGGAGATAACCTGCATCCTCTCCCTTCGGGTACCGTGTGAGCCAACGCTCCAACATGTCCACCTTAAATGGGAAAGGAGCCCTTCGGTGAACTAGATCCATCTGCGGCAGTCTTGCCAGCCCCCTGTCTGCCCCACCCTCTGCCCCGCATCCTTCTAGGCCTGGGACAGGCAGAGGCCGCATGGGGGCCAACACAGGTGGGACACTCCTGTCTGTATTTGCAAGTCTTCCCATTAGAGGAGCCATTGGACAAGAAAGTCCAGCACAGCAGGCGGGCTGGAACCCCCCCGCCCCGCCCCCTGGCAGGTGACCTGTGCTGGGGCCGCCCGCTGAACCGCATGCCCACAATGGTATATCTCCCCGGGTGCAGGGCGCGTGGGCGTAACGTACAAAAGCCGCAGCCTCTGGCCTGGCTCATCTCGCCTAATCTCGGGGCGCGGTGAAATCCGCCTACGGCATTCCTCGTCACAAGCCAACCACGCTGGGCCCGGAAAGTAAACCATCGCCCGGTAGGCGTTGTCCAAATACTGGACCATCGGAATTGCCAGATCCGGCCGGGCCCTAAGGTACACCGCCATGCATATGATGCAGGCCGGCAACCATTTGGCCCACATACTTGGTGGCTTGCGACAATGTGCCTGCCACTATCCTTCTCATTCTGCCCCTCCCCCTCTCCTTGGTGGGCACACTGTTTAGGAGTGAAAAGATATCCACATACTCCCCCCGCCAAATTTACTCTCTGGCGGCCTGTGCCAAGTGGTCACTCATCGGTAAGGAATAGGGGCTTGGACCAACCCGACCACCCAAAACATTCCCCTAAGGTAGGGAACACCCCCCACCACGGGGCCCTGGGTGTTAGCTGTCATCGCCGGGGAGGCGTCAGCGGGTGCACCGCCACACCACCCGCGCGAGGCCAAGGCCATTGGAAAGCCCCCCCCCCCATATTGGGAATGTGTGTGGATGTACTCGCTTACACCGTATACTCACATGCTGCACCCCCGCGGGCCGCCCCCACCGGGGGTTCCGGCCCACTGGGGGCGTCGGAGCTCACGACCGACGTAGAGCTCATCATCGGGGGACCTGCCCCTGGCTGCTGGCTGGGGAGCTGCGAGGCAGTGGCCGAAACCGCGCCACGCGCCTGCAGCAGCTCAACCCTCCCTGTCGGCTGTTGTCCTCCTGCCGACAGCGCCTCAAAAGGAACCCCAAAGGAGGGGGGGCCCCCGCCTGACTTCCACGTTGACCTGGGGCCAAGGGCCGGCTGGCCCGCCTGGTCCAGGCGTGGGTACAGGTCCCTGTACCCCAGGACCCGAATATGGCCATTGGCCAGCACCGAAGCCCGGCAGGGTCGGTGACAAACCTGCCAAGGCAGGGGGCCGCACCACCCCCCGAGGCTAGAGGGCCCCGGGAGAGGCTGCGACCCAAGAGGAGTAGGCCCAACAGGGTGGGCAGGTGGAGGAGCGGCGTCCACCGCTCGCGGGCCGCGGGCCGGAACCCCTTCCGCGCCCGCACTCTGGTCGCCCACTCCGGGCCAAGGGGCAATAGACCCCATCCCGCCGGCCCCGGCAGGGGCGGGCAAAGGCGACTGCTGAGGAGGCGGCACCGCGGTCCTCCGACCTGTGTTGCGCCTCCTAACCGCGCGAGCTGCACTCGAAGCTGCCTTCTTCTTCGAAGGCATCTCCACCGAAGCAAAGGGAAGCCAGCAAGGCAGAATCGCTACCCAAAAGGCTTCCCGGTAGGCTCAAGAGCGACGGAGACACAGGGGAAAAGACTTCTCCGCTCCGTCGCTGAGGTAAAATGGCAGCTCTGCTGCCTCGTGGCCACCCCTTTTATAAGGGAGCTGGCCACGCCCCTAACTACCCGGATTCTCTGTCCTGTGGGGGGGGGCCCACAAAGGGCGCGGCTGCCATTTTGGCGCCGCGCTTGCATTATTTCTTTTGTTCTCCATGTCAGAATGACTGGACAGCACAGTTTTCTTCTCAGTGGGCAAAATAGAATTTTGTTCTGAAAAAATCTAGAAAGTAGTGTTTCATAAAAACCCTGTGCAAGAAAGTTCAAGTATTTCTTACAATACATGGTATTTGTGGTTCCAAATATTTCTTTAAAATATATATTCAACAAATATTCATGATACTTCTGCTCCCCTTTTTTACAGCCGGTGTAGCTAGCTGGTCCTTAAAAGGTAGATTTCTATTTTTTTATAATTTTTATTGAATTTGTCAAAAATATATAAACATACAATAACAATACATCATAAAAATACATATTTTTAACAAAAAATAACTAACATATTTGATAGTTGATCCCATACATTTTTATACTCATCTTTATAATAAAACATCCCATATTGAAACCTTGTTTAGTAGTTAAGATCTATCCTACTTCCAGAATTGTTCCCAAATATCTTTATTTATTGCTACCACTAAATCTATTCATAATATACCATTCAATAATAGTTTAGCATAAGTACAACCATCAAAATCCAAAGTACACATAAAATACACCCTGTGATTTATTTACATCGCCCTGGAAAGCTCAGAGTATCTCATTATTCACCTCCAAAAGCTACTTTGTTCCGGTACAGGTCTGTTTCTTTCTGGGCCCGCAATGGAGTGATCCACGAAAGGTTTCCAAATATTCCAAAATCTATTCTCTTTCAGTTATCTCTTTTTTCTCCCATGTCAGTTTATCATTCAAAGCTAAATTCCACATTTCTTTATACCATTCCTCCATTTGTATAGTTACCTCATTTTTCCAATGTCTGGCAATACATTGTCTACCCGTTGTTAACATTATTTCTAATAACTCTTTTTCTTCCTTGTTTAAATTCATCCCATCCACATCTGTAAGCATAATGGTACCAGACACCAGTTTGATCATTTTGCCCAATATTTCATTAATCTCTTTTTCTATTCTACCCCAAAAATCCGTTATCATTTTAAACCCCACCACATATGTTCATAAGTTCCTATAGTATCTTTACATCTCCAACATAAATTGTCCTTTTTGTTATCAATCTGGTGTAACCTCACTGGTGTCAGATACCATCTCCACAGCATTTTATAGTTGTGTTCTTTAATTCTAGCTGACATAGTTCTCATTATCCTCTTTTTCCATTTATTTCTCCATAGATCTTTTTCTATCTTTATATTCAAATCCTGCTCCCACTTCAATTTCAAATCCTCCTGTGGATCACCCTCCCTATTTATTAAAATACAGAGCTACTAGTTCTTCAAACTCCGTCTTTTCTCTATCTATATCTATTTCTCTTGCATATTTGACATTCCAATTATTAACCTTCATTATCTGAAACCAATTCAATTTCAACTGTTCGAACAACTTTTTCTTCCTACTTTCAACACTGCAAATCCGTAACCAGTCTTTCATCAAGAAAACATCATTTTCTTCCAATATTTCCTTTATTTCTTTGTTTATTTTTAATGGAAAACAACCCATATCTGCTAGTTCCAAAATTCGGGAGAAATTTGGTGCCAGATCATTCTTCAACCTTTTCCACACACCCATAACTCCCTTCATCATTATATTATTAATGGTTATCTTTCCTACTTCTGCTCCCAAAAAAATCCTTTTACCTATCTTCTTAAAATCTTTCATCTCCAATTCCTCCCACATCGTTTTTTCTCTTGCCAAGATCTTCACTACATTCTTAATTTGAAAAGCACGGTAATATGCCAGTAGATTCGGCATTCCTAAGCCCCCTTCTTTCTGAGGTAGGTACCATAATTTTTTTGGTAGTCTAGACTTTTTACCTCCATTACAAAAGTTATTGAACAACTTTTGAAACTCATTGATTTCTTTGTCTTTCAATTGAATTGCCAATGCATCAAATAAAAAATTAATACTAGGTAACAACATCATTTTAGTAAGTGCAATTCTCCCAAACCATGACAATTTCAGCTTTTGGAAACTTTGTATTCTGATCTTAATCTCCGTTTTTAAACTATCATAATTCAATCTTTTAAGCTCTTCCATACTATTTGATATAAGTATCCCCAAATAGTTCAACTTATCTATAATTTGAATATTACTTAGTCCCTTTATTTTCTTAATTTCTCTTTCACCCATATTACACAACATCATTTCCAATTTATCCCAATTTATCTTCAAACCCGTGATATCCTCGAACTCCTTAAGTTGCATTCTGATCTTATCCATAACCTTCTCTGGATGTTTAACAATTATCAATGTGTCATCGGCATACATGCTTATTTTATTACCCGTTATCCCTTCTATTTTTACATCCTCTCTTATCATTTTTGCCAATATTTCCATTGCCATGATAAACAATATAGGAGACAACGGACAGCCCTGTCTGGTGCCTGCCTCTAACTTTACCCCATCTGTGACCTCATCATTTACTCTAATACTGGCTGTCCCTTTCTGATATAATAAATCAATTACTCTTCTAAATTTATCACCAAATCCGTAGCTTTTAATTATTTCCTTGATCGAGGTCCATTGTAGGGAATCAAATGCTTTAAAGATATCTAAAGATATTAAACCCACTTTTTCTCTTGTTTGATTCACATTATCTATTAGATCTAATACTCTTCTAGTCAAATCTGCCATATGCCTCCCTTTTAAGAAGCCCACTTGGTCTTCATTTATATATTCCCCCATGAACTTGTTTAAACGATTTGCCAATATTGCTGTGAAGATCTTAGCATCTTGATTTATAAGAGAGATTGGTCTGTACGATTCCACCTTCTCCAAATTCTTTCCCGGTTTTGGCAACAGAACGATTGTGGTTCTATACCATGAAGTCGGAATTTGCCCACCGTCTAATATATAATTATACAATTTCGCTAATTTTGGTGCCACCACATCTTTAAATTCCTCATAGAAATGGGCTGGTAAACCATCCTTGCCTGGAGCTTTGCCTAACTTCAGCCCCGCTATTACTTCTTTTACCTCCTTTTCTGAAACTTGCTCTTCCATACTATCCCGATATTCCTGTTTTATTCCACTTGTTGTTTGCCTCTCTAACAACTTTTTAAGCTTCTCCTCATCTATCTCTTTTTTGCATACAAAGTTTGATAAAATTTCTTCACAATTTCACACTTGTCCGTAATCTTGTTACATCTTACCCCTTGATCATTAACCAAAACTCCCATTTCTCTTTTTTGTCTTTTAGCTTTTGCCAATAATCTTGAATTTTTATTATTGAATTCAAAATACTCCCTATTTAAATAAATCAAATCTCTTTTGACCTTTTCTATTTCTTTACCAGCCAATTCTACTTTCAGTCTTTGCAGTTTTGTAAAAAAATTCTTATCTTTTTTTGAATGTTCTTCCTGTAACTGTTTTATTTCTTTTTCACTTTTATCTTGTGCCAACCTGTATTTTTTATATCTGTTACTTACCAACTTTATACATTTCCCTCTAAAAACCAACTTCATGGCATCCCAAACCATGTTAAAATTTACCTCATCATTATCATTCCATTGCCAACTTTCCATCCAGCTTTTTGTAATTTGTTCTTTACTCTTTTGATCTTTAAATAAACTATGATCGTATTTCCAAGTCCTCCTTCTTCTACCATCATTCTGCCACCTCAAATCCAAAACCACTTTGGCATTATCTGATTCCTTAAAAATTCCAATTTCAATCTCCTCGATATTTTTGACCATATTTTCAGATACAAATATATAATCTATTCTAGAATAGGAGTTATGAACGTGTGAAAAATATGAGTGCCCCCTTTCGGGCTCCCTAATCTCTCTCCAAGTATCTTTCAATCCTAATGCAGCCATCCAATTATCCAAAGGTTTGCCTTTAATGCCTACCCCACACCTTGTTACATTTGTACAATCCAAATTTGATCTCACTAAATTAAAATCACCCGCCACTATCCTCTTTGCTGATTTTTCTATTTCCACAATCTTACGAATTTTTTCTAAAAAATTAGCTTGACATTCATTTGGTGTGTAAACATTCACCAAAGTTATTTCCTCATCATCTATTTTCCCTTTTACTATCAAATATCTGCCTTCTGGATCCGAGATACTTTTTGTTATCTAGAATCCTAATCTAGTAGAGATCAAAACTGCAACTCTTCTTGCTTTTGATGTGCCAAATGCCTTTTCATAATGTTGCATCCACCCTAAAAAGATTCTGTTTGCATCCTGTGATTTCTGATGAGTTTCCTGAAGAAAGACTATGTCTACCCTTCCTCACGGCCGCTTCTAGCCTCCTCCTCTTGAGAACAGATCCTGTACTTTTTACATTCCACATTAATACTTTAATGCTTCTCATATTTTAGTTCAACATCCTCTCCTCTCTCTTCCAAGCTCTCCATTGGGCGTGCTACCTTTAACCCAAAACAATTTTTTTAAAAAACCATATAACATACAAAATCAACCTCCCCACTTTCTTTTTTTAAAAAGCCGCCTTCATTCTCCAAAGGGGGGAGGGGGGGAACATGCAAGATGAACTTGGGGGTTAATGCTCTAGCGCACCCTTCCCATTATAACACCAATTTAAAAATTAAAAAAAACCTTGTATCCTATAAGAATTCGCAACCCTTTTACCTTCTAACCCTTACCTATCTCTTCCTCCACCACAATCAATGATAGCTCCTCCTCTTCTCGTCCCTGTTGCCCTCCGCCTGTGGCGCCACCCGCTTCTGCACCCCCATAGTCTCTTCTTATGCCACCTGATTCCAACAGATCTTTTCTAAGAGTTACCCAATCCTCTGAGCCCGTCTTAACCAAATCAAGCAAACTCCAATGGATCAGTCCCTGCATCAATGACCTGCATTTTTTTTCATAGAAAAATCTAAGCTGTTGTGGAAATCTCCAATTATATCTTATGCCTTTTTTCGTCAACAATTTGGTTACCGGTTTCATCTTATATCTCCAAGCTCGCTCCTTAATAGAAATGTCATTATAAACTTCAACATCAGAGCCATCAATTTTCAGAGCGCCAGACCCAGCTTGTTTTAAAAATTCCATTACTCTGAGCTTATCACCCCAATTTGCAAATTTAACCAAAACATTTCTTTGAACAACTTTTCCCCTTCTTGGGCCCACTCTATATGCACTTACAATATCTTCCTGGACAAAGTCCTTTCCCATTTTCAAATTATTTAGCCATTGAACAATTCTATCTCTTAGCTGGTCTGGCATCCTTTCAATCAAATGACGTATCACAATGTTCTGCTTTCTCATCAATTCTTCCGTAGCATCTATCCTTTTTTCATGCTCATCCATTTTCATCTTATTCTCCCTCACACCTTCTTGAGTCTCTTTTATTTCACCTTTCATGCTTTTCACTTCATTTTGCATCAGCTTAACATTTCCCTCTATTTTTTGCAAGCTTAATTCCACTTTTTTGGAGAAGTCCACAACAGTCGTGACCACCTTATCCTGTTTTTTCAACATTTCATTCTTATCCTTCACTCTTGCCTCCTCCATCTTCTCAATTTTCTGAAACAATTTGCCAAATTCAACCATGATTTGGGTCTGATCATAGGGTTCAGGTGATGGTGATGCTGATAAGAGCACCTCCTCCACTGGTACTTTATCCTTTCTTTTAGATTTAACCACAGGCTAGTCCTCCTTTGCATCCTTTGCCTTTCCTCTTGTGACCTTATCCATGGTAACGTCGAATAAAAGTTTCAATGCTGCAATACTCTTGACTCTCGGTGAAACCTCCCCTTGAGCCTGTTCCAGTGTTGCAAATATTGTAATCAGTGATAATAATTAATCCTCTGGCTTGGTTATGAATTTAGCAAAAAATTGATTGTTCTATTCCACAAACATCAAAAATCCAAAAACAAATTATATCCAATAATAAAGGGTTTCAAAATATATAATCCACTTGTTAAGAACCACACCTTATGTTTGATGATGCTTGATAATACCAAAATAACCAATATTAATTTTAATCCCTTATTCTTGATTAGAAATTCAATAAAAAATTGTTATAATCCACTTCCAGCAAAGACCCAGAAAAAACAAAAAAAACTTTAAAGGTTGTAATCCACTCGTTACAGAACAAAAAAAATTTAAAGGAGGAAAGAGAAAAGAAAAAAAAGTACTTTCCACATCCAATCTTGCTTGTAGAGATATCCTCAATAATACAGAGAAAAACAAAAACACACCACCAGGGACAGATTAATTTGTATCACAGCTATGAGACTGTTACCATGCCTTGAGATAGAGAGGAATACACTGTAGCAGTATAGAGGAGAATAACTATATGTTTCAAAAGAAAAAGATTCTGAGTAAGAAGATATCAAAGTTTAAAAACCTAGTCAAGCAGACAAAACCGGCGAAGCAATGCTCAAATTACACCTCCATAAATATTTCCTTGTAATCCCAGTAGTGGCAGTGTAGTCATGAGGCGGCCCCTGCCTTCCTCTCCTCCATCTGCGGTTCAAAACTCGGGCTCGTCTTTAATTCTTTTTAAAGCATTTGGAGTCTAAACCACGACAATCCGCACGTTGTTCCCCCTCTCCTTCCTCTTCGTCCAAACAGCACCAAAAGACCAGCTCTATCCTTCTACACAAGCCCGGTTTCAGCAGTGCTTAAGTTTTGTTTTTAGGGAACCGCCTCCACTACTCAGCCCTCCTCCTTCTTCTTCCTATTCAATTTCCTCAGCACTTACTGCGACCTTGGGACCACAAAACTCCACAGAACTCCGCTTTGAGCCACTCTTTCATCCTCCTCCGCCCTCGCAGCCACGCTCTTTTTATTCCATGCATCCAAGCCTCCAAACCTCCAGGTCAGTCTATTCCAAGCTCCCATCCAATCTCAGGCACCTCGATCGGTGCGGCTTGCGCCGCATCTCTCTCGCCACCCGATCTTCGGATTCCGAGCACTTATGACTCTCTCTTGATACCAGCAGCAGCAGGAGGATCAGGGCTTACTTTAAAGTCTTTTTAAATACTTTTTTACTGCCGGTTTGTCATCAGTTTAAAAGTTAAGCCACTTTTGCAGTGTGAGCAAAACAAAGTTCTTGTTACTCCATGGCTATCTTGGCCACACACCCCAAAAAGTTTCACAGCATTGTTCAGAGGCTGAAGATGGGACCAGAATCATGTGCAGTGCTTTGAGTTCCTTGGAGAAAGAATGGAATAAATATATGTAATAAAAAATATTCTAAGTAAGCTTGAATAGAATTGCAGCTTGAGTATATCACTCCTCCCTGGACCTGGAGGGTGGGAGGGAGCATCGCTGCCCCACTGACACCGATGACACCAACAGAACCACCTGTGTTGGCAGAGGCTGTCAAAAGGAGCCATGGCAGCCCACCCCTCCTCGGTGCACTCCTCCCTGGACCTGGAGGGAGGGAGGGAGCATCGCTGCCCCACTGCCACCATCACCAACAAAATCACTTGTGTTGGTGACGGACATCAAAATGAGCCGCGGCAGCTGCCACCCTTTGGCGCTCTCCTCCCTGGACCTGGAGGGTGGGAGGGAGCATCACTTCCCCACCGACACTGATGCCAATGGAACCACCTGTGTTTGTGGTGGGTATGGTCCTTAAAAGGTAGATTTCTGAGAATATAGCTGCAGCGCTATTTGAAGGCTGATACACTATTATGTCAGAAGGCACATAATTCTCAACAGAGAATTATTAATTATTCATTATGTCATTCAGATTGCATCCCTGTACCTGTTTCTCTAGGATACATCTCATGGAACATAATGGATTCATTTTTGAGAAGACTTTCATGAGGTGGAATTATAAGAGATATCCTGCCAGACAATTGTGCATGTGCAAAACACAACCAAGATGTAGCTTTATGTTATGATGATGTTGATCTGGATCATGTTGATCTAAAGTTTCAAACCATTTAAAAAGTGATTACAGTGTAGAAGTCTAGAAGTTCTTTACTTCCCAATTCCTGAAAAGTAACTAAATAAATACATTTCAGTTGATTGGAATTATTTACAAGCCATGGCATTTTCACAATCCACCTAAAGTTATATCCATAAGAGAGTTGTTAGTAGAAGGATGGCACACATACACACACACGCACACACATGCAAGCCACTAAATGAAAGCATGGGGTATTCTCCTTTCACCATTTAGTGAGACCCCCTCCATCACAAAT
Organism: Bradypodion ventrale; assembly: GCA_035047345.1. Taxonomy (NCBI): domain Eukaryota; kingdom Metazoa; phylum Chordata; class Lepidosauria; order Squamata; family Chamaeleonidae; genus Bradypodion; species Bradypodion ventrale. Next base: position 142,528,995 of record JAWDJE010000004.1, on the reverse strand, counting down.
ATAAAAAGAATGAAAAAGGAGTCACATTTATTTTTTTGCTGAGCTATCACTGAGGCTGTGGTGGCTTAGTGGTTAAGAAGCTGAGCTTGACGTCTGAACAGTTGGCAGGTCAGCAGTTCAATACCTGAGTGCTGCACAACAGACTGAGCAACAAGCATCTGTCACAGTTTCTGCTAACTTAGCAGTTTGAAACCAAGAAATTGCAAGTAGATAAATAGTTACCACTTTAGTAGGAAAGGTAACAGCATAACAGCATTCTGGGCGCTCTGACATCTAGTAATGCCTGCCACATGACCACAGAAACATCAGCAGATTCAGACAGTGCTGGCTCTTTGGGTGTAAACGGAGATGAACACTGCCCCCGAGAGAGAGAGAGAGAGAGAGAGAGAGAGACCTGTTTTAAGCTGTCACTAGCCAATCAGTGATGTAATTCTTGGCCAATTGGTCATCTCCAGCAGTGCCTTTTCTTCTGCATATCCAGTGGGTGAAGACTCTGCTGCCCTTCCTCTTCTGCTGGGTTTGCTTGCTTGGTGAGCAGATGGATGGTGGTGGTAGTGGTGGCCAAGGAGTGTTTGGGTGGCAGCATATCAGTACTACATTAGATGTGCCCTTTAACCTGCTTGAGGATCCTTTGGGATCAATGAGAGTTCATTTAATCACAAGAAACTCAAGATTCACTGATTCGAGTGAGTCTATTTGAAGCTTGGCTGTGCCTCTATCCAACACAGTAAGTATTATTAATTCCAGAAAATCCTTAGTAAATTCATTTTAAGTCATCACACCCTTCCAGCAACTTGGAGCATCAATGTTTGTCATTAAAGTCTAAGCCACATAGTCTGCTGAGGTTTCACAGCATTGCATTTCTTCTTTCAGACAAAAATAAATATATCCAGGAGATGCCCTGGATATTTTTTGCAGATTTTTTTAAAAAAGTCAGAAATTCAATGCTGCTCCAGGTAAGAGAGTGGAAGCTCAGAGAAGAGTCTAATCTTCAAACAGCTATGTAAAAAATATTGACCTTCACGCCCTGTTCAAAATTCACTGTCTCACATTTTCCTTAATCTTCCCAAAGGCTATTTGATTTGAGGCTTTATTGGGATATTCATAACCTACAAGTATATTCTCAGAACACTTTGCTCTTGTAATACAAGGTTATATCAGTTTGGGTATCAGATCTTTTCCCCCAGCAGTGTATTTATGAAAGGGAGATATTTTCTGAAATTACATAAAAATGCTTGCTTTTGAAAGCAGTAAGACTTTTATTTGCATAATAAAGACTGGGGATATTAAATATAGTCGAACAAAACAATGGGAATTTATTCTGAGAGAAAAACAAAACCTTTACTTTTGTGCAGTTCCCTCGGGCTATTTTAATCAAAATCAAAGGATTGCCTTTCAGATAGGAAATTAAGGAGGCAAATGTTGAACCATGAATAGCCTCCAATTCCTTCTTTCTGAGGTGAGGCATGTAGGCTGATAATGCCTTCTGTCACATCTGAGGTATCATAATTTACTATGATTAGGTGGGTATAGCAGTTTTCTTCCAGTCCATGTCACCTTTTCACAGGTTCACTACTCTTGTTCTATTTCTTCAGTGGGGAAAACATATTTAAGTATATAAAGAAATGCATAGCATTTAATTTTTTTCTTACAAAGTTGCTTTTCTAAAGAGATTTTTATCTCACAAGATTGAATTTGAATGGCATCTGTCAGGTTAAGCTGAGATTTCTTGAGGTCCCTTCTAACTATATTTCTAAGGTTTTTGTGAAGGGAAAAATGTTTGAGCCTATTTTTCAGCTTAAATTGCATCAGAAGATTTGAGAAACACAAAAAACAGGTTCAGAAAGTACAGGTTTGTGTGGTTTTTAACTGGACATCTCAAAAATTAAAATCTTCAAGTATCTTAAGCAATGTAAGAAGAAGGGAGCCCATGCTAAAGTTCTGCCTCATACTAGAGTTCCCAGATCTTAAGGTAATTGTGTGGAGATATATTACTAGAGATTGGAAAACTTTGAATTTTGTGTGAGAAAAAGGGTGCTTTAAAACTGAGGTTCTTTTCTCCAGAGCTCATTGGTTCAGAGCAAAGATATTCATAGTTGTGTTGTGTTGTGCTTGTACTGGAGTGGGAGAGGGATGATGGGTAATTGCACTCAGACCACTATTCCATCTGAAACAAACCACCAGCCCACGACTTGTGAGCCTTCATCTATACCTATAAAGAGGGACGTTAACATTGGAATCCAGCATACACACCCACACCCGTCCATACTATCTCGTACCGAGCCCTGTACACTTGGCTTTTCACTGACCGACCATCGCCACAAGGGTCCAGCAGCCGCCAGTGGGGCAGCCACCCCACGAATGTGGACAAAAAAAATCAAACTACAACTTCCATCGTCCTCCACGCTGTGACCACTTCAGCCAACCAGGCTGAAGGGCATGAGCATGGAGAACATTGAAAAAGCTGGTGCGCGAAAAATAAAATAAAATAATGCCTCACACAATGGGAGTGCAAGGCCACCGCAGGCGGACGCAGCGCCTCATGCAAAACACATGGCGAGACACCCACCGGCCTTCTTTCCCAGAGTAACGGGGAGAAGAGGGACTCCCTCTCCTCCTGACTACCCCGCCGAAGACATAGCGAGACCGCCACCACCCTCAAGGTAAGTTGAGGTGGTGGGGGGGAACCAGCAGCAGGCAGCACTTCGTCATGGGAAGCACACTCCCTGGCGAATGACTGGTTGCTGCATTTGTACTACCTACATCACTGTTTCGAAAACTAGCACGAAACAGTGGTGGAGGTAATAGAAAAGCAGCAGCCAGCAATCCACAAGGAAGAGCACCACCCCTTATGGATCATTGCCTGCCGATCTCCCATTAGGTAAGCCAGGGGAAAAGGAGGCTGAGAGGAGAGAACCATCATGAAGCAGATAGCTCTTCTTTGCCTCCTTCTCTCCCGACCGACCTAATGAACCTTACCAGACGAAGAGTGAGCTGATGGCCAGCTCTTCATTTTCCCAGTTTTTGTATCGAAACCTAACTTTGAAACACCAATGGGGAAAAGAGGAAACGACAGACAGGCTGTTTTTCACCCTGCAAAACACAACCACAACAAAACAAAAACAGTTTAACATAACGCTAACCATAAAAAAATAATTCAAATAAACCCAGTAAACAACAAAACAATAAACAACAAACTCAACAAAACACATCCTAAATAACAAAGGCTAACGAAAAAAAATGAAAACTCACTAAAAACACCTATCTACATCATAACAACACAAAAATACATTACTCAAAAAACAATAATAACACAAATTACAAAAATAAATACGGAAAAATCAAAACAATAAATAACAACCAGAAATATCCAAATCAATAAAACACATCTAAAATCCAGAAAAAAACAAAAGAACAAGCAAAAACACTTTGGGGGGTTTCAGTGGAAACACTCTACTTAAACCCCCCAGCCCAGCACCCAAAAATCAAAACAAAATAAAAATAAAATAATAAGTCAAGAGCACTTGTGAAAGACATCCTCTCTCCATGCCTCTGCAACAGAACTGAAGAAAGAAAAACATTTGCACTCTTAATCACAGCCCCAACGAGAGGCCAGAAAGTGTATGCAATAGTCAAACAATATTTTAAAAATCCAAATAAAAAATAAATCAAATAAATCAAATAAATTCAAAAACCACAAATTCAAGTCACTAACACCCAAACCACCCCTAACCAGAAAAACAAAACAAAACACACACACACACACACACACACACACACACACACACACACACACACACACACACACACACACACACACACACACACACACACACAAACACACACCTGCCCAGCAAAGCCAGGCAAAATATGCTAGTGTTTCATAAGAGCAGGGGTTCCCAATCCTTTCAAGCTGGGAGCTGGGTCACACTTCCTCAGTCAGCTTCAAGGGCCAGATGGCCATTTTGCCTTGTCTGCACTATGAGGGTGGCCATTTTGTCCCGCCAGCTTCAAAGGTGTAGCCATTTTGTTTCTTGAATGCCCTTGGAGGGGTGGGGGGCACATGAAATGGCACCATTGGCCAGATCCGGCCCATGGGTGTTAGGTTGGGAACCCTATATAAGTGGGATAGAAATGTGCAGGACATCTGAAGATCTATCTCACAGTATCACAACTGCCCACTCTCCAGTCTTAGGTTTTGGCTCTGAATCTGTGGAAGAAGGATGTTGCTGACATGGCAATTCTACCTTATGCCAGCACTTGGTTGTCATTTTCCCACAAGCTGACATGGAGAGGAACTGTAGGCCTGACCTTCTCCCATATGTTCCGATCAAGATTTTTTCTGCTACCACAGCAAAAGAAAGGCATGAGGGACATGCACTGCCCATGATGTCCAATCAAATTGAGTTATGTAAGAATTCAAGAATGCCTCCAATATTTCACTTGGCATTGCACAGAGGTCTTTGAGAATTTCTAGCAAATTCTGATTAAAAACATTTGAGAGTAATAAATTATAATATTGTTATTTGTTGTGTAACCAGAGTTGTAAGTTTGATTTCCAATGTGCCTTCTGCAAGAAAAACAGCCTGTGTAGCCATTAGCAAACTATACATTTCTAGGGTGCCCCCAGAAAAAAGGAATGGTAAACCACTTCTGTGTATTATCTAGCTAGAAAACCCTGGAAATGTTCACAACATCTCAGATGTAGCTTGATGGCACTGTCCCATGGCAGCCCCAGAAAAAGGGAATGGTAAATCACTTCTGAGCATTTGCTACCTAGAAAACCTGGGAAAGGGTCACCACAAGTTGGATTTGACATGGTAGCACACAGTTCTGATCATCATTTGCATCTCATATGGACTTCCTCTTCTACTCTACACATTTACAGTTTATTTTGTTGGCCTGTGAAGATATTATGTGATGGAAGAAACTTAAGAATTGGCATTTCCTATCCAGCCAGACACAATGCATTTCAGACAAAAGAATTATACATGTTTTCCAGATCCTTTCTAATATCACTCTTTGTTTTCTGACTGCATGGCAGAATATGATTAATTAGCAAAAGTTGGGGTACACAAAAAGAGCCTCCATGAAGATTGTGGCATTTTAAAAACACAATGGTGTGTTTCCTGGGACAATGGCAACCTTGTGCTAGCTAATCCTTCTCATACTTGGCCAGGCTAAATGAATTGCGAATATAATTCACCAAAAGGTGGTTTCATTTTGGCAGTTTCATGTCTGACCTAGTCATGGAAGAAGAAGCATAAGTTATTGCACTCCATTGCCTGTGAATCTCTCAGCACAAGTCTGACCTCTAGTGAAGAAAATAAAGTTGGAAAAGCAGCACTGGAGTGTCAAGATGTTGTAGGACATGTTCTTTTGACGTGAGAGGCCAATCATAGGTGTTCCATTTATATCTGCCTGCTTCCTCCTGTCCTTGAACAACTTGGTGTCCTGTTACTTCTCAAGCTGCTAAAAGTATCTTCTTGTTGTCCTCCTTACAGCATGTTACTGGTTTGCCTTCTAGCCAGGCTCTGTCATAACATCTATCAAAAGTCAAATACTTTGTTCTATACTCTGGAGAACCATCTCTCAATAGCAATAGAAAATTATATATATAATATTACAAGACCTTGTTGTAATTCTCTGTGGTTTAACATATTTTGTAATAATAGAAGAATGCCCACAAGGATGGAATACTTTTTCAAGTTCATCAGTAGGTATCGTAATATGCAATGATTACACTGGAAGAATGACCTCATAAAATGCCTTTTGATTTGAATCCCATTTTAGTAAGGAAAATCAATCACTTTGCTCTGTTCTGACTCTGTCACCTTCCTACTAGATGTACTATGGGAGCTTTCTGATTAATATATCTGAAATAAACTGCATAGACTTTAAGTCTCTGCATTTCTCCATCCAAAATGACTGTAGAATGATTGCCAATTTGTAGTAATTCAAAAAAGTTATTACATATTACATCTATTTCAAACTGATCTCTACCACTATTGCCAGACTTGTAAGAAAAATAAAGAAATGTGTAGGATATTTGTGCATTTTGAATTTGACTTTTAATGGTGGTTCTCTTGAGCCTCTGCTTTCAGAGAAGGTAAAATAAAGTTGATTAAACATCAACATTGTACACAATTTAAATCCTCCTCCTGTTAATGAAGGTCAATTCAGGGTTTCCATTAAAAGGACAGATTAGACATTCTGAACATAAATCTGATTGATAATGAAATCTATAAACAGAAATCCTTTTTTTGTGCGGTATCCTATTGGAACATGACATTTACTGTCCACCAGCCTTTAATTTTGTTGAAAATTTTACTACATTGCATTTATTTCTGGGAAGAAATTAAGACCAGTCAAACCAGAAGGTATTCTTTAATAAGAGCACAATTAAATATCCCTTTATGATGCAGGGATACTGTATATTAGATTCTTAATCTGTTGAATTAAACTATGTTGTCTGGTGAAACTCTCACTACAAATAAAATTTCTAAACTGCTTGAAATATTTTTATTTTTTTTCTGGTAAACTGCACTGCTAAATAAATGTACAACTAATCAAAACATTGACATTATGACAAAGAACATATCAATATTCAGGACCCTCTTCAGATCAGACATTCTTTGAGGCTCCTTTCATGTCCCCCATCATGCAGCTATCAGGTATCAAACCATTTCCATGAATGCAAAGATGTGAAAATCTTTCACCAAAGGATACATTTGTTTAATTATGTTTGATGGTATTACTATCTGCATAACTTAAATAGGAGTGAAAGAATTAAGATATTCATTCTAATATTAATTCTGGTTTAAAAGTAAAAATCATTTTCTCAGCTACTCTGTAAAGTTAAAGAGATCAGATTGACCTAATCAATATAGAACATGATGATGAGGCTAAAGTAAACAGAAGGCCTTGTGTCCACAAACCCAGCACAGTTTGTACAGCTGACAGGGATTTCTCCTAGACTGAAGAAACCATAATGCTGAATAATATTTGTGTGACATGACATGAACAAATATTCTGAATGTTCTAACCTGAACTGCATGACAATGTCAAAAGATTAATTAATAATTTTGGCTTATCCCATAGTGATGAAATGTGTAGAAATTTCCTAATTAAATGGTATAAAAAGATGGCTCTGAAAATGTATTGTCATTCAGGGATTATTGGCTTGTTAAAGCGTCCCTGAATCTGTTTGGCCAAATAATAATAAATCTCTTATCTGTCTTAGGTGGAATGTGGGTTTGTCTCATTTTCATTCCACAACATAACTAGGGAGTCAACTAGATACCATAATGCTTATTAGGATATGTATTACATCAAATCTATCTCTTCTTTTTGTCTACCCAGTAAGATCTGTAAGTGACCCAGTTTGATGCAGAGAATAGGACTCAGGTGACTTAGGTTCAAATCCCTTCTTAGCCATGAAACCCATTGGGGAGGTTGTAAAATCTCTGTTTAATACCTCACATATCTTGTAAACATTAAGGTTATTATAAGTCAGATGCAACTTGACAGCATATAACACATAGAATCTACAGAACACAAGAAACAATATTACTTTTGAACTGTTGTTTATTGTTTGAATGCTGCTCAGGTGTTTGGATATGTGCTTAATGGCTTCTTGCCTGCATCTCCTCATTCACATTTTCCCCAATCACCCTACATTTTAAAAAAGTTATATGTTCTTCCTTAAAAGTAAAAAAAGGCTTTCTTTGGCTGTCTTCCCTAAATACTTATATATAACAATACAAATGTTTATAAAAAACAAAAATAATTATTGTTTTCAATAAGCAAAGACAAGCCATGTGATCCGTACGTAAAATAAAATAAATGCAGGAGGATGGCAATACCCATTGTAGGATCACTTAAAAAAATCAAACATTGTGAGCTTTTGTGGTTCAAGATCATTACTTCAGGCAGGGTAGGAAAACTACAGGGCATGAAACCCCTCTCCCAAACAAAGCAAGCTCTTTAGCTTCAAAGAGGGCCATCTGGGCGGGTAATATGCAAATACCTGTCTTCCTGTTTTTGAGATTGTAAAAGGATGTAATCTGATGTCATCCCCCCACAAAATATAAGATACAGAGCCTGGCTGAAACATCATGCTATGGATTTATGGGACATTTCTTTGTAGTTTTCCTACCCTGCCTGAATAATTTATCTTGAATTACAAAAGCTCACAATGTTTGATTTTTAAGTGATACTTAAAAAGTTATTGCTTTCTTCCTGCATTTATTTTATTTTATGTATGGATCACATGGCTTGTCTTTGCTTATTGAACTATTGAGGATACTGATAAAAAAAGACATATCAAGAATTCTACATGGACTTTGAACATCATCACAGATTGAATAGACTTCCACTAGGTAATATTCCTAATTGACTTTGATTTGGCTACAATTGGAATGCCTAGAGGCCATTTTTTGGCCAATTCCGGAGGGCTCTGGAGAGTTGGATTGCCCCTCACTCCCAGCCACAAAGAATGCAAGCGCGGCGCCAAAACAGCCACCGCGCTCTTTGCGGGCCCCCACTCCTACCCGGACGCAGACATCCGGGTTAGTTAGGGGGCATGGCCACCCCTCTATAAAAGGGGTGGCCACGAGGCAGCCTTGCTGCCATTTTATGAGAAGCGACGGAGCAGAGAAGTTGGCTCTGATGCTGCTCCCTGGCTTGCTCCTTTTTCTTGAAACTTGATCGGAGGATATCTCTCCTCCGATCAGCACCTGCTTGGGTGGCTATGGCACCCAAGCACAAGGCCCAGGCGGCCCCTTGGCCGCAACCTAGGGGGAGGGCTCGGCCCACCCCCTCGACCTCTTTGGGGCAACCACCGGGCCGGAGGGCTCAGGCGGCCGCCCCACAGGGGGCTGGCGGGGTCATAATCCCCACTGCCACCAATGAGGGTGACCAGGCCTCTGCCTACCCACCCAGTCGGAGGACTCGGGCAGGGGCTGCACAGGCCTGCTCCCCTGGAGTTTCTACCCCTGTTGCACCTTTGCCAGGCTTGGGGCATAGCGGCCCACTCGGGTGCGGTGCGGGATTGTGCCCCACCATTCTACCGGCCCCTTATGGGCCAGATTATTGGGCATGGCCCTATTCTGGCCAGGGATTGCCACACGGTTTTATCCCTCTGAACACTCATCAATTACCCGGCGAGCCGTCTGGCCCATCTGGCCCGCCTTATTCTGGTGGGTCTGACACTGTGGATGCTCTCCTTGCCTGCATATCGGCACTCGAGGCATCAATGGGAATTGCTCCACCACCTTCGGATGGTGGGCGTGTCAGCTCTTCAATTCCGGCCCACATGCTGGCCATGGCCGCGCAGCGGGCCGACAACAGGGTTGAGCTGCTGGAGGCCATCAGGCCAGTGCAAGCTGGTGCCTCGCAGCTCCCCATCAGGCCTTTACAGCAAGGCTTTCCACCGGGGACTGGTCCTGCTTGGCAGGGACGCACCGGGACACAGAGCTCGATAGCCATCATGAGCTCCTACGCCCAATGCGGGCCGGAACCCCCAGTGGGGGCGGCCCATGGGGGTGCACCGAGTGAGTATCCTGGTCAAGTCAGTACACCGGTGACACTAGCTAATAATACTGGGGGGGGGGGTACAGTGGCCATGGCCGCAACAAGTTACTGCGGGAGGGCAGTTTAATCCACAATATCCTGTTACTTCCTGGGTGCCCAATTATCCCCCGGTTATTGCAGGGGTGACCGCCCCTATGAGTACGACTAACTTCTCGGGGGTCCGACAGGGCCCATTATGGGTACCCCCACTTCAATCCATGCCAACGACGGCCCTGCCAACGGCCGGTTACTCCCTACCCCTGGGCAACCATTTATCCCAGGCTACTAGGGGAGAAGATATGGTGTGGGGAATACGTTGACATTTTCACCCTCCTGAACCGTGAACCCACTAGGGAGGAGAGGAAGGGGCAGGATGACAGGGACAAGGAGTTGTCCCGTCGTCGTAAGACACCCCGCACTTGGGCCAATTGGTTACCGACCTATCTGATTTATATGGCAGTATACCTACGTGCCCGTCCTGATTTGGCCATCCCAATGGTCCAGTACCTGGACAATATTTACCGGGCCATGGTTGATTTCCCTGGCTCGTCATGGTTGGCCTATGACGATGAATTTAGGATGAGGGCGGCCCTTCACCCTGAGATGAGGTGGGACGAGCCCTGCCAGCAGTTGTGGCTGCTGTATATGACCCCCACGCGGCCAGCGCCTGGTGACCGGTACCACTATGGCCATGCCGTACAGCGGGCTGCTACTACACAGACTCCCCACCAGCCGGCGGGGCAGGGTGTTCCAGCCCACCTGCTGTGTTGGATTTTCTCCACCAACGGAGTGTGCATCAAGCGCCAGTGTAGATTTAGGCACGAGTGCCCTTCTTGTTCCGGCCCTCATGCTGCCTCCACGTGCCCACGGGCTGGTGGGTCACAAGGCAGAGGAAGGGGTTTTCAGGGGGCGGCCAGAGCTCCCTCTGACGGTGCTACCCATTCAAAAGGCCCCCTCCCCAATTAATGTCCCGGTGCTCGAAGGATGGCTGCGTGCTTATCCTAGACAGGATGATGTGATATACCTACTTGAGGGCTTCCAGTTTGGCTTCCGCATACCCTTTAAAGGTGTTTGTGGGCCTCAGGATGCCCCGAACCTACTGTCTCTCAGGGGTAATGAGGACATTGCTGCGGAGCAGATAGCCAAGGAGGTTAAGGCACAGAGGGTGGCGGGGCCATTTGATGACCCCCCATATCCTAACTTGAAGGTATCCCCTCTAGGTTTAGTCCCTAAGAAGTCCCCAGGTGAATTTCGTCTAATTCACCACCTTTCTTACCCTGCGGGTTCCTCGGTCAATGACGCTATACCGGATGAGCTTTGCTCTGTCAGGTATACGTCCTTTGACCAGGCCTTACAGATGGTACGCTTGTGTGGTCCCGGGGTGCTATTGGCAAAGTGTGATATCAAATCGGCATTCCGATTGTTGCCAGTGCACCCGGATGACTTTGAGCTGTTAGGTTTTTGTTTTAGGGGCAAGTTTTATGTGGACAAGGCCATGCCTTTTGGCTGTTCGATTTCCTGTTCGGCCTTCGAACGATTTAGCACTTTCCTCCACTGGGCTTTTGTTTGTAGGTCGGGGTCCCGGTCTGTAGCCCACTACCTCAACGATTTTTTGTTAGGGTGTGGACATGACACGGGCACATGTGCACGCCGGCTCACCACATTTCAGATGCTTATGGGGGAACTGGGTGTCCCCCTAGCACCTGAAAAGACAGAGGGCCCAGCCACCACCCTTACCTTTTTAGGTATTGAAATCGACACCGTCGCTCAGACATCCAGGTTGCCTATGGAAAAGGTGACTCAGATCTCTGATGCGATTTTGGCGATGCTTGCCAAGCATAAGGTGTCCCTCCGGGAGTTCCAGGTGCTTCACGGCCACCTCAACTTCGCCTGTAGGGTAGTGACACCAGGCAGAGCCTTTGCCAGGCATCTGTGTGATGCTATGGTGGGCCTTTCCAAACGACACCACAGGGTACAGCTGACTAGGGGTTTACGAGCAGACCTTGGGGTTTGGCTCACATTCCTACAGGACTTTAACGGCGTCTCCTTTTGGAGATCTGAGCTTATGGTCAGCCCCCAATTCCAAGTACAGTCAGATGCCTCCGGCTCCCTGGGCTATGGGATTTATTTTGAAGGACAGTAGGCCTATGGTCAATGGCCTCAGACATGGCAGGGCACGGATCGCTTACCGGTTGACCAGATTTTACAGTATATGGTGCACCTTCATGATCAGGGGTTGGCCCCACACACTATCGCCACCAGGCTTTCCGCCTTGGCATTTATGGCCAAGGCACAGGGCTTTAATGACTGCATTAATGACTTCCACATATGCCACGTATTGGAAGGGTGGACACGTGAACGTGGCCGCCGCTCGGACACACGTCACCCTGTTTCACCAGGTGTTCTGACCCACCTTGCATGAGGTTGGCATAGACTGTGTTATGATAGGTATGAGGAGGCTCTTTTTCATGCAGCTTCTACCGTAGCTTTCTTTGGAGCTCTGAGAATCAGCGAGCTGGTCCCATTGTCAAAGGGGGACGTGTCTCGTATGGCAATGGAACTCGACGATGTGTCTATCAACCAGGAGTGGGCTCAGTTGAGGATTCGTTCCTCAAAGGCCGATCAGCATGGAGTAGGCAGTGGTGTTAGACTGCTATGATGTACATTTGCTGACATCTGTCCGGTTGGTGCCCTACATGCATTTTTGGCAGTGCGTGGTATGCGCCCTGGCCCTTTGTTCTGCCACCAGGATGGGTCTCCCCTTATCAGATTTCAGTTCTGGATGGTGACCGGTATGGCACTTCACAGTGTCGGCCTCCCTGGGGCTCATTCATTCAGGATAGGCACCACTTCAACTGCGGCTGCGTTTGGGTCCTCTGAGGCTGATATATGTCGGACGGGCAGGTGGGGGTCCGCGCGTTTTTCCTTATATGTACGTCCCCTCACTGTATGAGTACCAGTTATGTCCTTAATTCCTTCTCCTTCTTTTACAGACCCTGTGTGTCTATGCACACTGCTGGCAGTGTGGCTGGTGGGCCATAGTTATGTGCACTGGGTGGCACAGTATGCTGCATCAACAGAGTGGGGACCCCGTCTCAGGCTGCGTGCATCCGCACGTATGCGGTGGTATGGTGTGCAACGGCATGAGATGGCGGGAACTGTTGCCATTCCTGATGTCCATCAGGGATGCTGGACTGCCTGATGTTCTGATTCTGCACCTCGGCGGCAATGATCTAGCACAGATCACTGGCCTTTCCTTAAAAATGTCGGTGTGCAGTGACCTGGCATTTTTACATCATTTATGGCCGTACACACGGTTGCTATGGTCTGACATCGTGCCGAGACATTGTTATAGAGGAGGCATGGATCTCCGTGGTTTGGACCGTGCCCGGCGTTCAGTTAATAGGGCTGTTGCCCGGTTTCTTGTTGAGAATGGCTTGGGGACAGCCAGTAGACACCCAGGGATAGGGTTGCAGGATTTTGACCTGTATGCAGGAGATGGGGTCCACCTGTCAGCCAGAGGTATGAACCTCTTTCTGGAGGATGTGCAAGCGGACCTGGTGACCGAGGTGACGGTCTGGGGGGGGGGGTGAGTCATCATGGATGCCTCCCCGTGTGGCGGGTAGCACTGGTACGGTAAAGATTTATGACCCATAGGTATCCGGCAGGTTCGCAATTGACTGGCCAACACATAGATAGGTACAGGGGAAACAGGATTGGCTGGTCAAGGGCGAACCAGGCAAGGGATGATGTTAGGAGCTTCACAGCCTGCATCACCTTGATATTTGGATGGATACATGTCATAGGGTGGGGTCAGTAGATAGTATATTGACTTTGGTCAACAATTTGTTTGTGTCAACAAACAAATTGATACAAATTGATATATGTAGCCAATTTCCATTGGCATTTTGGGTGGAACCTTACCAGTGCTACTGCGGCCTGCTTGCCTTAAAGAATTACAATTGGATGATACACCAACTGAAAGTGATAATTCAGACTAGGGCATTATTCAATAAAAGTGGCCCAATGCCTTTAATCCAATACCTGTGCCTGAGTCTTTATTTGGGTGGTTGCGCCTGCAAGGCAAGCGTGGCGCCAAAATGGCCGCCGTGCTCTTTGCGCCCCCCCCCACCCAGATGCAGACATCTGGGTTAGTTAGAGGGCATGGCCACCCCTCTATAAAAGGGGTGGCCATGAGGCAGCCTTGCTGCCATTTTACGAGAAGCGACGGAGCGTATAAGTTTTTTCCTCCACCCCCTCCCTAGTGGACAGTGTGATTTTCTGGTCGCTTCGGGGCCGGGTGGGAATTTTTGCTTGAACCTTCAATTGGCACTTTGGTTCTTGGCTTTTTCGCCCATCCCACACTGTCGCTAGTGTTTGAGATACGGGGTAAGTTGACTTTGGTCACTTTTGGCAGGTAGCGCTGAGTAAGGTAAAGGTTTATGACACATAGGTATCCGGCAGGTTCGCAATTGACTGGCCAACACGTAGATAGGTACAGGGGAAACAGGATTGGCCAGTCAAGGGTGAACCATGAAACGGGTGATGTTAGGAGCTTCACAGCCTGCATCACCTTGATATTTGGATGGATACACGTCATAGGGTGGGGTCAGTAGATAGTATATTGACTCCGGTCAACAATTTGTTTGTGTCAACAAACAAATTGATACAAATTGATACATGTAGCCAATTTCCATTGGCATTTTGGGTGGAACCTTACCAGTGCTACTACGGCCTGCTTGCCTTAAAGAATTACAATTGGATGATACACCAATTGAAAGTGATAATTCGGACTAGGGCATTATTCAATAAAAGTGGCCTAATGCCTTTAATCCAATACCGGTGCCTGAGTCTTTATTTGGGTGGGTGCACCTGCAAAGCTCTTTAGCTTCAAAGGTAACCATCTAGGAAGGTAAAATGCAAATACCTGGCTTCTTGTTTTTGGGATTGTAAAAGGATACAGTCTGCTGTTCCACCCACCCCAGGAACATCTTACAGAACCTGGCTGAGATACCATGCCATGAATTTCTGGGACTTTTCTCTGTAGTTTTCCTATCCTCTCTTTTCCCCTGCATCAGTGAGATATCCCAATGTTTTGCAAAAAAGAAAAAGAAAAGAAAAAGACCTCCCCCCCCCCTTTCACTTCTCCTTTTTATTCATTTATTGCCCACTGTTATGCATGAGACTGCTGTGTTCTGTATAGCTTAAAGCAGGGTTGGCCAACCTTGGTGCTCCAGCTGTTATTGGACTTCAATTACCAGAAGCCCACATCAGCGCATCTTCTGGGAATGGAGGTCCAAAAACAGCAGGAGCCCCAAGGTGGCCACCCCTGGCTTAAAGCCTTTCTAGTAAATCCTGCATTCTTAAGGGGAAAAAAATCAGTCCTGCATACTAGAATGTTTCTTCTGCTCTTTCCAGGTGAATCATTTGTAAGATTTAATAAATTAATTAAAAAGAAATGTGACGTGAAATTATTTATCCTTTAAAAGCAATATATGAGGCTTTGTTTATAGTTTGCATAGTTACATATGTAATCTAAGGCTAGAAAAATGTTGTTTAAGAAGGCAATTAAGAACAAAGGAAGTTGGATAAGAGGGAGGGGACAATGTAACCCATGCTGGCCAGCAACAGTTATGCTGCCAAAAACCCTTTTAAACTTAGGTGGGTCAGCAGCTGGTAAGCGATAAAAATGGTGATTCATCTCATATCCCACATTATAAATATGCAGTTTCTCATTGTTTTATTCCAGTGACTCACTAATGCCAGTCTTTGCTGAAAGACATCAGATCATTGAGCCAGCAAAAGTATGTTCTGCTTGATAGCAAATTGTTATTCTTTTATGTACCAAAACAAAGAGATAAGCGCTTCCACTGAGAACAAAGACTGCCAGTTAAAATTAATTCTATAGCTCATTGTAAAGGGAGTGTATATCTACACATGCTTTATGTAAAGATTGTTGGAGTACAGAATTTATTTGAGAATTTTGAATTTTGTCAAAATAAGCTAGAATTTAGTTTCTGAGGATGAAGAACAGTTTCTACTGTGCATTTTTGAACAGGAAATATCCTTTCCTATCCTATGCCCACTTAGGAGAGAATGGCCTGGGCAAGCAAACAGGTCTCTCTCTTTTCCAGACAAATCAGGAGCTTGACACACTGTGTTCACAAAAGTCTGTCTTGTGCCAACCATGGTCAGAGCTTTTACAATGACAGATTTGGCAAGACATTTTCCGCCCTAGAAAGCTTGACAAAGTGTATCACCCCATAAACTGCCAGATGAAAGATTTATTCATCACATCCAAGTGCCTATGTTGAACACAAACATTCACCTCTTGCAGTTGGGTTCTAACTTGTTCTTCACGGACTTCCAAAGAAGCTTACAGGACTTTTTAATTGACAGGTGGGGGAAAGAAGAGTTAATTATAGTGAACTCTGTTTTCTTCCAGTGAACATCTCCAGCCTTCACACTTGGCTCATCTACTCTCTCAATGCAGCTGAGGGAAACTGTATATAGCAATTGTAGCTTCTTCCATATGTAAAATACTGTATATTCTGTGTTGAGATTTTGTCTGGATCTGCCTTATTGAAAATTACAATTGATTGCTCTGAGGCATGTTATCCTACCTCTTACCTGAAAACTGCTCCACCAGTCTCTTCCCTCCAGATTGATATCGACCAAAGAGGTTGTCCCCCCTTTAAAGTCATCACTATCTTCAGCATCTTTATTCCTCATGGAAGGGCAAAGAAATTTCTCCTACTTTATTGATACAGATGGGGGCTTTTGTGTTCACATATGTGGGGAGTGAGGGTTCTTTGCCTTGCCTCCTCCCTCTCACCCTTTAGGGGTGGGGCGACGGTGTGGAAGGACTCCATTGGTTGTTTTTTAACTAAGGGATGGAGGGACAGTGTCTTATAGTGGTTACTGCTCTGTAAGATCTTTGTGGGTTGGGAATTTGATGAAGCAGGTTGTATGTAGTAATTGGGAGCATGTCGATGAAATGTGGACAGACTATGGGGGTTGGTGGAGAGCCTCTCCCTTCCAAGAGGCAGCAAGGCAAGGAGGCCATCTCTGATTCCTCAGAGGAAGAAAATTTAGAGGAGTTGGCTCTGATGGTGGCTTGCTTAAGATCTTTAAGGTGGGAGCAGGGCGTGAAGGGGCTCCTTCACCATTGCCACTCACTGCTGCTTCAAAGAAGGGAGGAAAAGAAAAGGGAGCGGTTTGGAAAGATGCTCTCCAAGAGTAGGAGGCTTGAATTGTACTCCTGGAAAGTCAAAGATCTTTTGTTCCACCAACCCAGCAGGCGTTTGGATCAGGCAAATTGGAACTGGAGGAGCAGGCCATGCCGTTCAAGTTGGTTGAAGAAAGAAAGGATCACAAAATGACTGTGGAGGCTGGAGCCGTTGCTATGGAGATGAGAGAAGGTAGCAGACAGGAGAAAGGTGCGGAGGCGGTTCGGGAGGAAGACATCCCAGGGACTGCCTCTGGAAATCAGTGACAAATGGGAGGTGGTTCAATGGCGCCGTGAGGTGAGTCTGCACAGAGGGTCCAGGAAGCGGGTTGGTTGGGCATGCCTCAACCCCAGTGGTGGCCTTGGCCATGGGGCATCCTGTGGAAGGATCCACAAGCCATGAGGCCACTTCCTCAACAGGCCATGGGTGGGGGGCAAGGTATGGGGTTTTTGTTCCCTTGGTTTTGGGGTGTGAGCCCTGGGGGGCAAAGGGGTGGTGCGGAGGCAGGTTGTCCTCTGGTGGAGTTGAGTGCACAGGGCACTAGGTCTTCGGCCTCGGAAACAGGTGCAGTTGGGGGAGTTACAGGGGCCGTAGAAATGGGGAAGTCTGCTGTGATCGGACCAGGGGCTGCCCAGGGGACCATTTCGGTTCCACCAGGCAGGCCTAGACCAATGGTCGGGGCAGGGGAGGATCTTGCTCAGAGCGGGAAAGCCTTGGAGGCAGTGCAGTCAGAGGAGAAGGAGCAAGAGAAAACAGCCAATGCTGGTTCGGCAGGGACCAAGAAAGGTCTGACCCCTTTTGGAGAGCACCTCTCAAAAGCTACATGGGAAAAGATTTTGAAAGGGGAGTATATGGATATATTTTTGCTGTTGAATAGAGAGTTGGAAGTTAAGGAGTTGGAGAATTTGGATGAAAGAGAAAAGGATTTGGTAAAACGAAAGAAACCACTAAGGAATTGGGGGAGCTGGCTTCCAGCATATTTAATTTACATGGGAGTGATCATTGCTAAACAACCGTACAGGGCCCTTCCCATGCTCAAGTACTTGGATTTTTTTTTAACAGGGCATACATGAATTTTGTGGGGGCGTCATGGTTATGTTAGGATGATTATTATTTTTTGTTCTAATAGCCTTTTTGCATCAGAATTTTGATTTCAAGAGATTTGCAGGCGCACCCCCCAATAAAGGACTCAGACACCGGTAAAAGTGGATAACAGCATCGGGCCACATTTATTGATTCATGCCCTAGTCCGAATTATAAATTTCTATTGGTAAAACGACCAATCATAATTCTTAAGGCAAGCAGGCCGAAGTAACACTGGTAAGGTACCACCCCAAAATTGCCAACGGCAATTGGTTACAATGTATCAATTTGTATCAATTTGTTTGTTTACAACAAACAAATTGTTGACCGTAGTCAATATCTAACTAATGACCCCACCCTCTGACGCGTATCCGTGGAATCACGGGGTGATGCATGCTGGCTAGCTATCGCCATCACCCCGTCGCCTACTTCGTCGTTGACTGGACAACGTTTAACCAACTTATGCCTGTCTATTGTTGTCCAGTCAATTGCGAACCTGCCGGATACCTGTGGGTCATAATGTTTACCTTACCAGTGATACCCGCCCATGTGACCAAGTCAACAGCATCACAGAAACCCCTATATCAAACCATAGCAACAGTGTGGGATGGGCGAAAAAACCAGGACCCGAGAGCCAATTGTGGGTCCCAGCCAAAAATTCCCACCCGGCCCCGAAGCGACCAAAATATCACACTGTTAACTAGGGAGGGGGTGGAGGGGAAAAACTTCTCCGCTCCGTCGCTTTGGAAAATGGCAGCTCGGCTGCCTCATGGCCACCCCTTTTATAAGGGAGCTGGCCACGCCCCTAACTACCCGGATGCCTTCGTCCTATGGGGGGGCCCCGCAAAGGGCGTGGCGGCCATTTTGGCGCCGCGCTTGCATTGCAGGCGCACCCCCCAATAAAGGACTCAGACACCGGTAAAAGTGGATAACAGCATCGGGCCACATTTATTGATTCATGCCCTAGTCCGAATTATAAATTTCTATTGGTAAAACGACCAATCATAATTCTTAAGGCAAGCAGGCCGAAGTAACACTGGTAAGGTACCACCCCAAAATTGCCAACGGCAATTGGTTACAATGTATCAATTTGTATCAATTTGTTTGTTTACAACAAACAAATTGTTGACCGTAGTCAATATCTAACTAATGACCCCACCCTCTGACGCGTATCCGTGGAATCACGGGGTGATGCATGCTGGCTAGCTATCGCCATCACCCCGTCGCCTAGTTCGTCGTTGACCGGACAACGTTTAACCAACTTATGCCTGTCTATTGTTGTCCAGTCAATTGCGAACCTGCCGGATACCTGTGGGTCATAATGTTTACCTTACCAGTGATACCCGCCACACGGGGAGGCTTGCAAAGGCTCACCGCCCCCCCCCCCCAAGACCGTCAGCTCGGTCGACAGGCCTGCTCGCCATTCCAGTAATCCAGAGGTCCATACCTCCCTGCGACAGATGGGCCCCATCCCCTGAGTAAAGCTCGTAAATTTGCAGACTGATGGCGGGGAGGCTAATGACGCATCCCCCGCCCTTGTCAAGGGAACCGGGCAATAGCCCCGTTCACGGAGCGTCGGCTCAGTCAAGAGCCCCGAGGCCGAACGCCCCCCTGTAAGCGTACCGCGGTATCGTGTCCGACGTGCGGATGCACCCTGTCCCAGTCGGGTACCCACTCTGTCGCCGCAGCGTAACGCGCTGCCCCATGCAGCGTAACACGCTGCCCTGTGCACCTGGCTACGGCCCACCAGGCATACTGTCACCGGTGTAAAACGACACCCAGGGTCTGTCAAGTAAAAAAGGGAAGGGGGGGAGAAATAGTGCAGTGACTAAAACTGGTACTCACAGTTGAGGAGGGCGAAGACAAAACTGAAAACATTGTGATCCCCACCCTCCCATGCGGCGTATTTCAGCCCTGTAGTACCCAAAAAACAATTGCAGCAGAAGCCGCCCCTATGCAGAGCGAACGGGCGCCGCAACGAGCCCCTGAGAGGCCAACACTGTCTAGTGCCTTCCCACCACCCTCCAAATTGGGATTTAGGAATAGAAGACCCACCTTGGTGACAGAAAAACGTGCCATGGTGCGTGCCACACAGTGCACGGAAATCCTGTAGGGCACCAACCGGACAGATGTCTGTCGAGGAACATCGTAGCAGTCTACTCCACTGCCTACGCCGTGCTGATTCGTATTAGAGGAGCGTATCCCCAACTGAGCCCAATATTGTCCACACAGACATCTTCGAGTTCCAGTGCCCTACGACTTGCATCCGCCTTAGACAGCAGCTCAAGCTCGCTGATGCGGAGCGCTCCAAAAAAGGCCATCGTTGTAGCCGCATGAAGTGGGCTGCCTCATTTATCCAAACAGAGGCCAGGCCAGCCCCGGGCCAATTGGGTAAAAACCCTGGGAAATTCTTGCATCCGCCTTATTCAGCATCTCAAGCTTGCTGACGCGGAGCGCCTCCAAAAAGGCCACCGTAGTAGCCACATGAAATGGGCTGCCACATCTATCAAAACAGAGGCCAGGCCAGCCCCGGGCCAATTGGGTAAAAACCCTGGGAAAATCTTGCAACCGCCTTACTCAGCATCTCAAGCTCGCCGATGCGGAGCGCACCAAAAAGGCCACCGTTGTAGCCGCATGAAGTGGGCTGCCTCATTTATCAAAACTGAGGCCAGGCCAGCCCCGGGCCAATTGGGTAAAAACCCTGGGAAAATCTTGCATCCGCCTTATTCAGCATCTCAAGCTCGCTGATGCGGAGCGCCTCCAAAAAGGCCACCGTAGTAGCCGCATGAAATGGGCTGCCTCATCTATCAAAACAGAGGCCAGGCCAGCCCCGGGCCAATTGGGTAAAAAAGATCCCTGGGTAAATCGGGTGGCGGTCGCCCGGGAAACGCCCGCGCACGCGCACCCACCCCTCCCAAAGATGTCTCACACGGAAGTCATTGGTGCTGTCCACACGACCTCCCACTTTGGCCATAAAAGCCAACCCGACAGCTGAGATGCTATGGTGCGTGGTGCAAGGCCCTGGGCATACAGGTAAACCATGAACCGCAGAACATGGGCTACTGGGATCGGCGAGGTTCCTGGCAGTCGAAATTGGGTACATAATGCTCTGAAGGAACTAAATGCGTGGTGATACGCCTTACTCATACATGGCGCTAGCGACAGGCCAATCGCCCGGTTCATCTCTCCTTGCCAACGTTCCATCTCTCGTCCGGGAGTGGCGAGGGAAATTCCTCCGCATCCGGGGCCGAGGCACGGAACCGGGAGATCTGCAGGCGGGACAAAGCAGCAGCAATATCATTATCAACCCTTGGGAAATGCCCGACCCTGAAGGGAACGTTGAGGCACAGGTTGCATAACACAAACCAGCGCACTGGCTCCATAACCCCGGGCAATTTGGAAATCTGTGCCTTGACGATGCGGACAACAGCCGCGTTGTCGCGCCAAAATTGCACAACCGAGTTGGCCCACTCCTTGCCCCATAGCATCAAAGCACCCAGGATAGGGAAACATTCCAGATACGTGAGACCATGCAGGCGACCCTTGCCTGCCCAGGATGGTGGCCACCCACCATAGGCCCACTTCCAATTGAAGTACATCCCATAAACCCAGGAATCCTGAGGCATCAGACTGCATCTGAAAGCAAGGGGGAGCCAGGAGATCAGACCCCAAAATGACACCCCGTTGAACTACCTCTGGATCTATGGCCAGACAAGCACGTCTGCCCCGATACCCCGGGTAAATCTAAACCTATGGTGGGGCCTGGATAATCCCGCCATGGCGTCGCACCAGCGCAGAGCAAATGCCCTGCCCGGTGCGACGACCCTGCCAGCGAAATTAGGGTGACCATGTAGCACCAGAAGTTCCCTCAGTGATGCCATGCGCTCGGCCAGCAAGTCCGAGATAAGGGCCACTAGTCTTGACACCTTATCCCACTGCAACCTAGAATCCTGCGCTACCGTGTTACTCTCCACCCCAGGAATACTAGCTGTGGAGATGGGCCCTCGGTCTTTTCGGGCGCTAAAGGGACACCAAGTTCCTCCATTAGCGTCTGAAATGTGTTGAGGAGACGTGTGTACGTGTCCCAGCCCCGTTCAGCCCCGAATAAAACCATCCAGGGAATGGGCTACAGACCGGGGCCCTGACCTGCGGACAAAAGCCCACTCTAGGAAAGTGGTGAAACGCTCGAATACCGAGCCCCAATGGAATAGCCAAAAGGCATGGCATCATTGAAATAATATGCTCCCCGGGACGGGGGTGCAGGGACAGGGCCAACGACCCCGCCCGCATAGACCCTCTTGTCAAAGCTGGCAGCAGCCACCTCCTCCCTCCCCTTAAGGGATAAAAGATTGGGGGCATCCTGAGGGGACCTATTACCCCTGAAAGGGATCCGGAACCCCTGCCTAGAACCCTGAAGTAGATAACCCGCATCCTCTCCCTTCGGGTACAATGTGAGCCAACGCTCCAACATGTCCCCTTAAATGGGGAGGGAGACCATCGGTGGACTAGATCCATCTGCGGCAGTCTTGCCAGCCCCCTGTCTGCCCCACCCTCTGCCCCGCATCCTTCTAGGCCTGGGACAGGCAGAGGCCACATGGGGGCCAACACAGGTGGGACACTCCTGTCTGTATTTGCAATTCTTCCCATTGTAGGAGCCATTGGACAAGAAAGTCCAGCACAGCAGGCGGGCTGGAACCCCCCGCCCCGCCACCTGGTAGGTGACCTATTCTGGGGCCGCCTGCTGGACCGCATGCCCACAATGGTATATCTCCCCGGGAGCAGGGTGCGTGGGCGTCATGTACAAAAGCCGCAGCCTCTGGCCTGGCTCATCCCACCTAATCTTGGGGTGCGGGGAAATCCGCCTACGGCATTCCTCGTCACAAGCCAACCACGATGGGCCCTGAAAGTAAACCATCGCCCGGTAGGCGTTGTCCAAATACTGGACCATCGGAATTGCCAAATCCGGCCGGGCCCTAAGGTACACCGCCATGAATACGATGCAGGCCGGCAACCATTTGGCCCACCTACTTGGCGGCTTGCAACAACGTGCCTGCTACTATCCTTCTCATTCTGCCCCTCCCTCTCCTCCTTGGTGGGCACTCTGTTTAGGAGTGAGAAGATATCCACATACTCCCCCCGCCAAATTTACTCTCTGGTGGCCTGAGCCAAGTGGTCACACAGCGGTAAGGAATAGGGGCTTGGACCAACCCGGCCACCCAAAACATTCCCCTCAGGGTAGGGAACACCCCCCACCACGGGGCCCTGAGTGGTAAAAAGCTCCCCCCATAGAAGCAATGTGTGCAGGTGTACTGGCTTGGACCGTATACTCACATGCTGCACCCCCGTGGGCCGCCCCCACCGGGGGTTCCGGCCCACAGGGGGCGTCGGAGCTCACGACCGACGTAGAGCTCATCATCGGGGCCTGACCTGCACTCGTCTGCTGGCTGGGGAGCTGCGGGGCAGTGGCCGAAGCCACGCCACCCGCCTGAGGCAGCTCAACCCTGCCCGCCGCCTGTTGTCCTCCCGCCGACGGCGCCGCAAAAGGGACGCCAAAGGGAGCCCCAGCCTGGCTGGCGCGAGCTAAAGACGCTTCGAGGGCCGCAAGGCGGGCCAGTAAGGCCTGCACGTCGATCTGGGGCCAAGGGCCGGCCGGCCCGCCAAGTCCAGGCGCGGTTACAGGTCCCTGTACCCCAGGACCCGAATAGGGCCATTGCCCAACACCGAAGCCCGGTAGGGTCGGTGCAGGAACCTGCCAAGGTAGGGGACCACACCACCCGCCCAGGCTAGAAGGCCCAGGAGGAAGAGAGGCAGGCCCAACAGGATGGGCAGAGAGAGTAGCGGTGTCCACCGCTCGCGGGCCGCGGGCCGGAGCACCTGCCGCGCCCGCATTCCGATCCCCCGCGTCCGGCCACGGGGCGATGGACCCCATTCCGCCGGCCCCGGCGGGGGCCTGGACAGGCGGCTGCTGGGGAGGCGCCACCGTGGTCCTCCGACCCGGGTTGCGCCTCCTCACAGCTCGAGCCGCACTCGAAGCTGCCTTCTTCTTCGAAGGCATCTCAATCGAAGGAAAGGGAAGCCGAAAAGAAGATTCGCCGCCAAAAGGCTTCCCGCAAGGTAAGGAGCGACGGAGACACAGGGGAAAAACTTCTCCGCTCCGTCGCTTCGGAAAATGGCAGCTCGGCTGCCTCATGGCCACCCCTTTTATAAGGGAGCTGGCCACGTCCCTAACTACCCGGATGCCTTCGTCCTATGGGGGGGGGGGCCGCAAAGGGCGCGGCGGCCATTTTGGCGCCGCGCTTGCATTCTTGTCACGTTATAGGCAGTTCCGGAATGTGATCAGAAGTCTCTTGATATTAAAAAATATATATGCCAAAATGAAGCACTTCCTTGGTTTCGTCATTGGGCAAACTTAAATCTTCATTGGTACAAGTTTCTAGTAGGAACCAGTAGACCAGCAATTGTGCCGGATTTTGTATCTCTCCACATTCACACAGCATGTTGTTGTCTTCCAGCTGCCCTCACTTGAGCATATTGGTCTTACATTTAGGGACTGTTCTATTCAGGAGCCTCCAAGAGACATAGGGGTGGTTGAGGTCCTCAGCAATGTCTTCAATGTTATTCCTTGTTTAGTGAACATCTTCCTCCATCTTCTAATTTAATCTTGCTTTTGTGTAACCTCAAGAGTGTTTGTTCTTGCGATAAAGTTCTTCCTTGATCTGAGTCAGTGGACTTGAGGCACATATCCATGCAAACATCTAGAGCAGGGAAGGCCAACCTCATGTCTCTGAATAAAGCTGACAATCCTGTAATAGTCTAGCTCATGGATGGACAACCTTGGTCCTCCAGATGTTGCTGGACTTCAAATCTCAGAAGTCTCCATCAGCAGGTGTTCTGACTTGAGCTTCTGGGAATTGAAGTCCAAGAACACCTGTGGCACAAAGGTTAGCCACCCCTGATCTAGAATGTTATAGGTAACCCTGTTTTATTCGGTGATACCAGATAGTTGAGGAACCATTTCAAGTCTTCTGATTTATAAACTTATGGATTGTTAACTTTAATTCTTATATAAACTGTAAAGCGTTTCTAGCAGAGGAGTGAGATAGTATGCATGTGCTTTCTATATAAACTAGATGATCTTTTGTTCCCATCCAGTTAGGTGCTTCTATGAATAATTAAGTTTGAATGAAACTGCTAATGTTGAATGCAAATATTTTTCCACAGGCATTTATTGTTAAAGTTTTTTTTTTGTGATACTAGTCAATAGGCAGAATCTTGTTGGTCATGCACCTGAGTATAAATTAAATGACAAAACTCTGCATAGTGAAATACTTCTGACTAATGAGGTGCGGAACATGCCTCTTGTGCGCTTTGCTATGTGAGTAGCAGCACATTAGTTAGTAGCAATTCTTCATGGTGACAATTGTAATGCAACATGCATATAAAATCACCAAAAGGATTCCAGCCACCTTTCCCCAGTTTGACTGAACTGTCTTTAACTTTGTATTTATGCAGTGGTATATGTAGCCATCAAATTTTGTTAGGGACCTCTTCTGTTTGATGAAAAGTCAGATAATTTATCTTCTTGCTTTCCTTATTTCTATACCTGAAATGCATCTAAGTAACTTTAGGTCAGTAAAGGTCACCCTTGTTCAAAAGCCAGTCATGTCTGACTCTAGAGTTCATGCTCATGTTTCTTTATAGCCAAAGAGCCAGCGCTATCTGCATCTGCAGATGTTTCCATGGACATGTAGCAGTCATGCCTCAACACAGGAGTGCACGGAATGTTGTTTACCTTCCCACCAAAGTGGTCCCTATTTATCTACTTACAATTTCTTGCTTTTGAACTGATAGGTTGGCAGGAACTGGGACAGAGGCAAAAGCTCACTCTGCCGTGCAATACTCGGGAATTGAACTCTGATCTTCTAGTTGTCGAGTTCAGCATCTTAACCTCTTGAGTCACCACAGTCCCTCTAAGTAACTTAAGTGACTTGTTTATTCTAAATGAAAGAATCTTCAAATGTGAAACATTGCTCTTTTTCCTCAAATCTCAACCTTCTCTGAATCTTTCCATATTGAAAATGGCTTGAGACTGATGCAGAATTGCAATCACTTATCTCTGGAAGAAAAATTTCCTGCCACAATAGATATTCTCTCCGAAGAAGCCCTATAAATCTTAATTCATAGCAAGGTTTTTTTGGACCAGTTTGAAAATTTTCTGAACATAATAGCTCAAGATATTTATTTCCTTAACTAAAATACAAGTAGAAAAGGCAATCTTTTCCAAGATTGGCACTGAATAGATGACTGCCAAAGAATGTCTCCCACCAGACAAAATTCTGGCTGGACCATATAAAAATCACTCAATAGACTTCATAAGCTTGAATTGAAATAACATGTTCATAAAAAAACACAAAGATTAGGAGCTATCCTCTTCCCCTGTGCACCTTGGGAAATACTTTGACTATATCTTTGTCCATGTCTCTACTGGGATTTCTGTGTTTCTAAATCTCTGAGGAGGAAACCATTCTCTCAACTTTCTGTTCTCCTTGGCTTCTTTCACTAGTGTGAATGCCAAAACAAGCCAATGCTCAGGATTTGTAATCCATATTCTAAATGCCTGCTGAGCTCTATGAATAAAGAAGCATCCCCCATCTCCCTCCCCTGTATGTGGGGAAGAACATATGAATGCAAGGTATTATATTATTGTCCCCCAAAGAAAAAATATAGTCAATATTTTCAGAATCATGGCCTCTTTGCTTGTTATTTTAACACATAGATACTGCAAAATACAAGGTGATATGCAGTTATCACTTTCTTTCACCCACCTCATTAGGAGATGACTTTTGCCTTGATTGGCATATTTATCTAAAACAGTGTTTCTGCTCTTCTCTTGAAATATAAATCATCAGAAGTGACTCATGCCTTGTCACCCTCTGAAGCTCAAGTCTGCTTTTATTAATCTGCTGGGGAAGATATATTAGGTGAGCAGAAGATAAAAGGGATCATAAATTAGCATGATGGTTTTTGATAGACATAGCCATCATCTGGGAGAGTGGGCAGGTTAAAATGAGCATGAGAAGAAAGACAACTGAAAGTAAGCGTATGAGGAGCCAATTAAAGAATTCTCTTAAATGATACCAGTTGTTGTCTGGGATGTTGGGTGATCTATACCTATAAAAAGAGGGTTGGACTGTGCATGTCCGGCATGCATGTCTGCACATGTCCAGTCCATCCTGTAATGCGCCAACCCCATTTACCTTATGACAACATCGCCATGAGGGTCCAGGAACTGAGAGTGGGGCCAACGCCCCACGAACATGGGAAAAAAGAAAGACTACACTACCCAGTGATCTCTGTGCCGCGGCATGCCTCAGCCAATCAGGCATGAGGACACAAGCGCAGAGGAGGCGGGACAGCCCATGCGTGCAAAAAAAATGGCTGATGCATGAACGCCTAAAATGGGGGGCAGGGGGTGAAAGCACACCTGCCTTCAGCCCCCATGTACCAAGGGAAGAGAGCCAGTTCCCCCAGAAGGTGAGGTCAGAGAATGGTGCTGTTTCACCATCGCCTCACAGAGGGAAATGAGCACCTACCATGGGGGGCAGGGGCAGAATGCACAGCTGCCTTCGGCCCTGCCAATCGAGGGAAGTGAGCCACTTCCCCAGGAGGTGAAGGCAGAGAACGGTGCTCCGTTCCGCCTTTGCCTCCTGGAGAGAAGTGAGCACCTACCAAGGGGGGCGGGAGCCAAAGGCAGCCATGCTACCAGCCCCTGCCAACCAAGGGAAGCGAACCACTTCCCCGGGAGGCGAAGGCAGAGAACAGTGCTCCGTTCTGCCTTCACTTCCCAGAGGGAAGTGAGCGCCTACCATTGGGGGGGGGGCTGAAAGCATGGCTGCCTTCAACCCCTGCCTACCGAGGGAAGTGAGCCACTTCCCCGGGAGACAAAAGCAGAGAATGGCACTCCGTTCTGCCTTTGCGTCCCGCAGGGAAGTGAGTGCCTACCATGGGGGGAAGGGGCTGAAAGCACAGCTGCCTTTGGCCCCCACCTACTGAGGGAAGTGAGAAACTTCCCCAGGAGGAGGCACCAGGCAGGGATCTGCCGGGGTAGGCTCCTCCCCTGTCGGATTCCTGCCTCTCGCCCTGCAATTACCCCTTCACTGTTTCAAAAACAGCCATCAAAACAGCA
This sequence comes from Bradypodion ventrale, assembly GCA_035047345.1. NCBI lineage: Eukaryota > Metazoa > Chordata > Lepidosauria > Squamata > Chamaeleonidae > Bradypodion > Bradypodion ventrale. The sequence goes on along the minus strand of JAWDJE010000004.1, from coordinate 142,500,924 downwards.
GAGGGGAATGTCAAGGGTGAGAGACAGGAATCCATCAGGAGAGGAGCCAACCCTGATGGATTCCTGCCACTCGTCCTGCAATTTCCCCTCCGCTGTTTTGAAGACAGCCCTCAAAATCCCTGGTGTAGGGATTGGGGCAAAAAATGTGACATCAAGGATAGAACCAGAATACTGAAGAATTACATGTAGATACACTTTTGGGGTTGGGGGCAATGGTGTAAATTCTGGCAGAATTCTGACAATCAGAACAAGCAAGAGTGGTGGGGCAGCAACAGCAGCATACAGCAGCAATAAAACTATAGATGACCACTTCAGGGATGGAAGTACTGGATAAGGAAAGTTGTGGTCTTAAGTGATTTTTAAAGAAGCTACTTCTTGCTTTCTCATGAAAAGGTTGCTGAGAGGTTGGAGTTCATGACAGTGAAAATACTACCCTGTAACTTTACCATGAATGTTCAGTTTGAATAGAAAGCAGGAGAGAGGAGGATGCAAAGGAAGCAGAAGTTCATACAGTCACTTTGAAAGAAAGGTTTTGGATTGCAATAACTTTTTGCAGATCACAAGGAGGATTGTACATCATGTTGCTGTATGGGTTATAGCAAATATCAATAATCTAGTGAGTTACAAAAATTATTTCTTTGGTCATAGATTTCTTAGTTGGGCTTCTGTTTTCCCCTCACTACAACTTTTAAAATTAAAATTCCTCAATTGTTTGTAAAACTTATAAATATGAATATAAATAATTTTATGTCTGAATTGTATGTGTATTTGCTTCCACTTGAAAACATTTAACATTGCTGATTTATACTAATTAATTTATATTTGATAATTGTAAGATTTCATAGTTGCTGTGGTACCTTTTTTTTGAAAGAGGGAGTGACTACATGGACATTTGTACCACTTGTTGGGCTGCAGTGAGGAATGGGTTGATTATCTCTTTTTTACTAGTGGCCAGAAAACTTAAGTGCAACATGAACCAGCCAATTGGCAAAGTGCTCCTACCCACACTTGAAACTTGCTTTAAATTTCCAGTCTGGTTTCACTTTACCAATGTTTGTTCATTTGTTCCTTTGTTTGTCCATTCGTTCATTCATTTGTTCGTTTGTTAGTGTATTTGTATTCTCGCCTCCCTCACCAAAGTGACTCCAGGAGGCTCACAACAGTATCAAAAGTTCAAAATACAAAACGTCATCATCATACAGGACTAAACAATTAAAACTTTAAAAACCATTAAAACCAGATTAAAACACCCTCCCTATAAAATTGAAAAACCCAGACAGCCTTATATAAGCCATCAAAAAAAAAGGGGGGGGGGTTCCACACCAGCAGTGTCTCACACCTGCTGCACTGAAGGCTGGCATAGTCACTCAGCTTTATTCAGACATTAAAAACTTCCTCTGATCCAAACCAGCAATTCCCACCTCTAGTCCATACCTGTCAAGCGCAGTTCCGGAGATTACGGGACCTGCACAGAACATTTCTGTGCATGTCCGTTCTATGCATGCGTAGAAGGCTTTTACGCATGCGTAGAACAGACCTGCGCAGAAACATTCTGTGCAGCTCACTTCTACGCATGCGTAGAAGGCTTTCACGCATGCTTACAATGGACCTGCGTAGAACTGTTCTGCACAGCTCACTTCTACACATGTGTAGAAGGCTTCTTTGCATCCCCATAGTCTATTAGCTAGACTATGTGGCTTGGTAAATATAAGAACATAAGAACAGCCTTGCTGGAACAGGCCACAGCCCATCCAGTCCAGCATTCAGTCTCACACAGTGGCTCACCATTTCCTTCAGGGTATTCCCAAGGAGATGCCTTCACCTGCTTAGGATTCCCTGGAAATGGCATTGAGAGATATCCTGCCTATCTCTCCAACCCGGAGGTTGTCCTTAGGTAGCCATAATTATAGCCATTGATACCCTTGTCCTCCATGAACTTGTCTAATCCTTTCTTAAACCTGTCAAGACTGACAGCTGTCACCACTTCTTCTGGCAGGGAGTTCTATAGACCAGTAATCCTCTGGGTGAAAAAGTACTTTCTCTTATTTGTTTGAGAACTAGTACCCAAAAGTTTCATCGAGTGTCCCCTAGTTCTAGTGTTGTGCGATAGGGAAAACAGTTTTTCCTTATCTACTTTGTCCACACCGTGCATGATTTTATAAACTTCAATCAGGTCACCTCTTAGACGCCGTCGTTCAAGAGTGAAAAGGCCCAACCGTTGCAGCCTCAGATGGTAAGGAAGGTGTTCCAGTCCCCTAATCATTCGGGTTGCCCTCCTCTGTACTTTCTCCAACTCCATAATATCCTTCTGGAGGTATGGCGACCAGAACTGTACACAATATTCCAGATGGGGCCTCACCATAGATTTATAAAGAGGCAAAATGACACTTGCTGACTTATTTTCTATACCCTTCCTAATGATCCCTAGCATTGAGTTTGCTTTTTTCACTGCTGAGGCGCACTGGGTTGACATCTTCATTGAGCTGTCCACCAGGACACCAAGGTCCCTTTCCTGGTTTGTCGCAGAGAGTTCAGAACCCATCAGTTTATAAATGTAATTGGGGTTTTTTGCCCCAACATGCATCACTCTGCACTTACTGATGTTGAAGCTCATTTGCCACTGTTTTGCCCACTCCCCCAGTGTCAAGAGATCCCTCTGGAGCTCTTCACAATCTCTCACAGTTTTCACTACCCTGTATAATTTAGTGTCGTCAGCAAATTTGGCTACCTTGCTTTTTACTCCTACCTCTAGATCATTTATGAAGAGGTTGAAAAGCAGGGGTCCCAGTACTGAACCTTGGGGGACCCCACTCTTTACTTCCCTCCACTTGGAGAAGTGTCCATTTAGTGCTACCCTCTGTTTCCTGTCCCTTAGCCAGTTGCTGATCCAGGACAAGACCTGTCCCTTTATTCCATGACTGGTAAGTTTATTCAAGAGCCTTTGGTGTGGGACCTTGTCAAAAGCCTTCTGAAAGTCCAGATAAACAATGTCAACTGGATCCCCCTTATCCACATGCTTGTTGACACTCTCAAAAAAATTCCAACAGATTAGTGAGGCATGATTTGCCCTTGTAAAAGCCATGTTGGCTCTCCTTTAGCAGCGCCTTCTCTTCTATGTACCTATTAATTCTATCTTTTAGGATGGTTTCCATCACTTTACCTGGGACACATGTCAAACTGACAGGTCGGTAATTTCCTGGATCACCCCTGGATCCTTTTTTGAAAATTGGTGTTACATTCGCTACCTTCCAGTCATCAGGCACAAAGCCTGATTTGATGGAAAGATTATATATTTTGTCTAGGAGATCAGCAATTTCATCTTTAAGTTCCCTGAGAACTCGTGGATGGATGCTATCTGGCCCTGGTGATTTGTTAGTGTTTAGCGTAACAAGACATGCAAGGACCTCCTCCCTGGTTATTTCTATCTTGCTTAATTCTTCGGTTTCCCTCCCTACGAAGATAGGCTCTGTTTTGGGCATGTGGTCTCTGTCTTCTTCAGTGAATACTGAAGCAAAGAATTCATTGAGTCTCTCTGCAATCTCTGTTTCCTCTTTAATAACCCCTTGCCTTCCATTGTCATCTAATGGTCCAATGGCCTTCCTAGTTGGGTTCTTACTTCTAATGTACTTAAAGAAATCTTTATTATTTCTCTGAGTATTTTTAGCTATACGCTCCTCAAAGTCTTGCTTTGCTTTCCTGATTGTTGCCTTGCATTTGTTCTGCCAGAATTTATGTTTCTGCCTGCTGTCCTCATTTGGACAAGCCTTCCATCTTCTAAATGAGCTTTTCTCGCTCTTGATCACTTCCCGAACAGCTCCTGTAAGCCACATCGGAGTCCTCTTGGACCTGGCAGTGCCCTTTTTCCTTTTGGGTATGCATTCCAATTGGGCCTCTGTTATTGTTTTTGTAAACAACCTCCATGCCTCTTGGAGTGTTTGGACTCTCTCAATTTTCCCTTTCAGTTTCTTTTTTACTAGTTTCCTCATCTTTGGGAAATTTCCTTTTTGAAAATTTAAGGTCTCTGTGTTTGATTTTATCAGTGACTTGCGGTCTATGATCAAGTTAAACATAATTGAGTTGTGGTCACTGTTCCCTATTGGATCAGTCACATTAACATCTTGCACCAGATCCTGAGTATTACTCAGGATCAAGTCAAGGATTCTTGTACCTCTAGTTGGGTCTTCAACCATCTGTCCCAGGGAATAATCATTTAGCATATCTAGGAACTTTATCTCTTTATCATGTGCTGAACAACAGTTCACCCAGTCTATGTGAGGGTAATTGAAGTCCCCCATTATAACCAGGCTTCCCTTCTTGGATGCCTCCTTTACAACATTCTCCAACTGCCAGTCTCCCTCAAGAGTTTGGGTCGGAGGCCGATAGTATATGCCTACTGTTAGACCATCCTTGTGGCCTGGTACTCTTACCCACAGAGCTTCTAATGGTGACTCTAAATCACCATTAAATCTAAAATTCACATTTTCCCCCTCCTGCTACGTGAACACACTGATGAGGGCATTGAGGGGCAGGATGACAGGGACAAGGAATTGCCCTGTCGCCGCAAGCTGCCTCCCTATGGGGCCAATTGGTTACCGGCCTATTGGGCATCCATGGCAGGATATATAAGGGCCCGTCCTGATTTGGCCATCCCAATGGTCTGGTGCTTGGGCAATGATTACCGTGCTGTGGTTGTTTTCCCTGGCCCGTCATGGTTAGCCTAGGTCAAGACCTTAGGATTAGGGCGGCCCTTCACCCTGAGATGCCAGTGATGAGCCCTGTTAGCACTTGTAGTTAATATATATGACTCCTACGTGGCAGTGCAAATGCTCCGTGTGGAGGGCCTACTTTCGGGCAACCACATTTGTGCCTTGATCTGGAGCTCTCAGACTAAGTTAGCTTCTACCATCTTCAACAGGGGACATGTTTTGCAGGGCACTTGAACTAGATTATGTGTTGCTCGATCAGGAGTGGGCTCTGTGGAGGATTCGCTCCTCAAGGGCTGATCAGCCGGAATAGGGTACTAGCCTGGCACTGCCATATGTCTGGTTGCTTCCCCACAGGTGTTTGTGGCAGCGCGTGGTTCACGCCCTGGCCTGTCGTCTGGTACCAAGCCAGGTCTACCCTTACTGAACTAGAATTGGTACCCATTCCTTCTGGTTAGGCGTCGCATCAACTGCGGCTGCGTTTGGGTGCCTGGAGCCTGACATATGTTGCATGGGCAGGTGGGGATTTGCCCAATTTTCTCTGTCTGTTCGTCCCTTCACTGAATGAGTGCCTTGTTCTGCCCTCTATTCTCCCTCCTTATTTTACAGACCCTGTGTGTTTCCACACACTGGTAGTAGTGTGGCTTGTGGGCCACAATTCTGTGCACTGGGGCGGCACAGTGTGCTGCTTTGTCAAAATGGGGACCCCATCACGGGCTACACATACCCGCGCGTATGCAGTGGTATGGTGTGCATGGCATATAGGTGGCGGGAACTGTTGACATTCCTGATGTCCATTGGGGATGCTGGGCCGCCACATGTTTTAATTCTGTACCTCGGAGGCGGTGATCTTGCACGGATTGCTGGCCCGGACTTAAAGACTTCCGAGTGCAGTGACCTGGCGTTTCTTTGCCATTTATGGCCATCTACACGATTGCTATGGTCATACATCATGCAGAGGCAATATCATAGGTGAGACTTTGACCCAGCGGTCGGACCGTGCCCGACGGTCAATGAACAGGGCTGTTGCCTGGTTCCTTGTCTAGAATGGCTTGGGGACAGCAAGTTGTCATCTGGGGATAGGGTTACAGGAATTTGGCCTGTATTCTGGAGATGGGGTTCACCGGTAAGTGCAATGTGGCACTGTTGCCAAGTGGAAGGTGCCTCACTGAGAGTCGCAGGTGATGCATGGCTGCATCAACTTCGCCTGCAGAGTGGTAACACTAGGCAGTGCTTTCGCCTAGTGTCTGCGACACACTATGGCGGGTCTTGATAAACGACACCGTAGGGTATGGCTGATTAGGGGTTTACGAGTGGACCTGTTGGTTTGGCTCACATTCCGCAGGACTTTCATGATGTCTCCTTTTGGAGGTCTGAGCTTCTGGTCAGCCACAGTTCCAACTACAGTTGGATGCCTCCGGCTCCCTGGGGTGGGGGGATTTATTTAAGGACAGTGTGACTATGGTCATTGGCCCCAGGGATGGCAGGGCACGGATCGCTTACACAACCTTACGTTTCTGAAATTTTTTCTCAATTCTGGGTACCCTTTAGGCTCTGGGAGGACAGATGGCTTAATTCTGTGCTTCGCTTTTGGTGTGGCAATGCTGCGGTATGCACATTGTCAGTGCCCAAATGTCTAAATCCACCGGAGTCATGGCCTCAGCTCACCTATTGTTCTTGGGTCCGTGCACTTTAAGGTGCCCCTTAGGGCTAAACATGTGCCAGGCATTAATAACGATATTGCTGATGCTTTATCCCGCCTGCAGATCTCCCGGTTCCATGACTGTGCTCCAGACGCTTGGGAACTACCCTCTCCACTCCTGGCTGAGATATGGTCATTTGGCAAGGAGAGGTGAACCGGGCGAGTGGCATGCTTGGCAACTTGCATGCGCACGGCGCATCAGCATCCACTCCTTCACTTTAGAGTCTTTTGTGGGCAAAGGCAATTGCCCAAAATGTAGCCGACATTGGTCAACTAGGTTTTATAATGTATAGTCCGCCCTTATGATCTAGGGTTGGCTTCATGCACCATAGCCACCAGGCTTTACGCCTTGATATTCATGGGCAGGGCACGGGGCTTTCCTGACTATGCGAGGGTCTTCTGCATACGCCATGTATTCGAAGGGTGGACATGTGTACGTGGCCGCTGGCCGGACACACGTCGCCCTATTCTCACAGATATTCTGACCCACCTTGCATGAGGTTGGCATAGATGATGTTGCAGTAGGTAGGAGGAGTCTCTTTTCATGCAGCTACCGCTGTAGCTTTTTTCTGGAGCTCGACGACTCAGCGAGCTGGTCCCATGGTCAAAGGGGGACGTGTTTTGTAGGGCACTGGAACTCGAAGATGTCTCTATCAACCAGGAGTGGGCTCAGTTGAGGATTTGTTCCTCAAAGGCCGATCAGCATGGAGTAGGCAGTGGTGTAGACTGCTATGATGTACATTTGCTGATATCTGTCTGGTTGGTGCCCTACATACAGTTTTGGCAGTGCTTGCTGCGCACCCTGGACTGTTTTTTCTGCCACCAGGATGGGTCTCCCCTTACCAAATTTAAGTTCTGTAGGGTGACCGGTACCGCGCTTCACAGTGTGGGGCCCGTTATGGCACCCATTCATTCAGGATAGGCATCGCATTGACCACGGCTGCGTTTGGGTACTCGGAGGCGGATATGTGTGGGCACGTGGGGGTTTGTGCGTATTTTCCTTATATGTACGTCCCCTCACTGTATGAGTACCTAGTTATGTCCTTAATTCCTTTTCCTCTTTTACAGACCCTGTGTGTCTCTGCACACCGGTGGCAGTGGGGCTGGTGGGCTGCAGCTAAGTACACTGGGCAGCAGAATATGCTGCGGCAACAGAGTGTGGACCCCAGCTCGGGTGCGTGCATCCGCACGTATGCGATAGTATGGTATGCGTGGCATGGAAGGGCGGGAACTGTTGCCATTCCTGATGTCCATCAGGGATGCTGGACCGCCTGATGTTCTTATTCTGCACCTCGGTGGTGAGTATCTCACACGGATCACTGGCCTTTCCTTAAAATGTCGAGGTGCAGTGACCTGGCATTTTTACATCATTTATGGCCATACACATGGTTGCTATGGTCTAACATCCTGCCGAGACACCGTTTTAGAGGAGACATGGACCTTCGTGGTTTGGACCGTCCCAGGCGGTCAGTGGACAGGGCTGTTGCCCGGATCCTTGCTGAGAATGGCTTGGGGACAGCCAGTAGACAACCGAGGATAGGCTTGCAAAAATTTTGTCCTATAGGCAGGAATTGGGGTCCACCTGTCGGCCAGAGGTATGAACCTCTTTCTGGAAGATGTGCAAGCAGGCCTGGTGACCGAGCTGATGGTCGGGGGGGGGGGGGGGCAGTGAGTCATCATGGATGCCTCCCCGTGTGGCGGGTAGCACTGGGTAAGGTAAAGGTTTATGACACATAGGTATCCAGCAGGTTCGCAATTGACTGGCCAACACGTAGATAGGTACAGGGGAAACAGGTTTGGCCGGTCAAGGTCGAATTATGAAAGGGGTGATGTCAGGAGCTTCACAGCCTGCATCACCTTGATATTTGAACGGATACACGTCATAGGGTGGGGTCAGTAGATAGTATATTGACTCCAGTCAACAATTTGTTTGTGTCAACAAACAAATTGATACAAATGGTTACATGTAGCCAATTGCCATTGGCATTTTGGGAGGAACCTTACCAGGGTTACTGCGGCCTGCTTGCCTTAAAGAATTACAATTGGATGATTACACCAATTGAAAGTGATAATTCGAACTAGGGCATTATTCAATAAAAGTGGCCCGATGCCTTTAATCCAATACCGGTGTCTGAGTCTTTATTTGGGTGGTTGCACCTGCAAAGGACCTGCACAGAAGGAATGCACAGTAACTCCTTTCTCCCCCCCCCCCGCTGCCAAATTATGGGGTAGCGGCAGCTCCGGGCGTGAAATGATGAAAATTTGCACGAAAATATGGGAAATCCCAGCCAATCCAGGATACTTGACAGGTATGCTCTAGTCATTAACTGAATCTGTGTTCTAAGGCAGGAATACAGAAACATTTTATAAAGTGCTCTTGGGTTATTTTAAAGATTGATATTGTTCAACATTATGTTTTCCAGTCAAACACTTCTTAAAAGCTAATATGCAGAACAGATGTGCAATAGCCCTATAGCAATGCTACAGGCTCTGTTTACAGTTAATAATCATTAGTGGACAGATTTGTGGTGCATCGATCCAAGTCATATTTTTAAAGACACAAGGCCAGTGGCCATTCATCTTGCAGTCATGACTTCTATTAATAATGTAGGCTTTAGTTTATTCATTAAAAATATCATGTTTTCAAAAGTCTTTGAAAGTACTGTTTGCTCCTCATTTTCCTTTAATGTCACCTAAACTTGTCACACAGCAAATCAATGAACTTGAAATGTAGTAGGAAATTTGACATTGAATCATGATATAATTAGGCTGCGGAAATTCACAAAGAGTGCATTAAAATCGTGTGCCTTGAAAACAGAGCTTGGAAAAGTTGTTTTTTAAAAAAATAAATTAAAAAAATCTGAACTAGAGCAGCTGTGGGACTCTAGGAAAAAGAAATTTTGCAAGCTCTTCTCAGTACAAAAAAGATCCGAAATGACATATAAGAAAATTATGACTCACAAAAATTAGTTTTGAATTGGCAGATAATGTACATACTTCAGATTTGATACTTAATACTTCAATTGCTAAAGAGAATGTTTCTTAATTAGGAGGGAGATAAGTAAGATGTTCCTACATTTTCATGCCTTGTATTTTTCATTTTCCTTCTTTTAAAATAGAAAATAAACACAACATAAATCATACTTGAGACAGTGAAATATATAAAGAGGTTAAATTTGATACTCCTACGCCTTTATAAAAATGCATTGTTTTCCAAGGAAGATTATTTATTATGTTTGTCCCAAAACCCTCAACAAGCAAAAGAACATTGAAGTGTCCCATGAGATTAATCATTACATAGGAAAGCACCCAGTGGAGACAACAGGAACTGTATTCTAGAACTAGGTACAGACAACCTGTTGATCTTTTTGGAAACTTCCACCATTCAGGATTATCCACTTCCCTCAGTTTCTTCCTATCTGGCAAGATGGTTCACATTCACCTACTGCACATCCAATCTGAACTCACCAAAAGGTGCCTTCATTTTGGCAGTTTCACATCTCACCTAGACATGGAAGAAGAAGCTGATACTCCCAGAATGTTCACATCCTTCATCCTGGTTTTCCTTGTCATGGAGGTTCTCCTCTAACTGGCACAGTTTCTTAAATTGTCTTTTCCACCACCAGAAATGCAGCTCTTTTGGGTCAAAATTAAAACAGGTGAATTTGGGTTAGTCTCTGCCCTGGGTAGGTTCAGACACTTCTACTTCTGTGTCTAGGCCAAACTTTAAACTGCCAAAATGAAGCCAATTCATTCCATAGTTCCTTTTCCCTGACATAGTGTTAGAAAAGTTAGCCTGCACAACAAGAGTGCCATTGCCCGGGATGCACCCAATTGTTATTCAGAAATACCTCTGAGCCCACAGGAGGATGAATGATTGCAGAATCAGCCCAAATCAAGTACATAAGCAAATAGGATTTCACCTCCATATTCTTCAAAATAGTGTTGGAATTTGAATAAAACATGCCAGTTAGTACAGTCATATTCAGTTTGAATCAGTGGTGGGATTCAGCAGGTTCGCCTCAGTTCGCCAGAACTGGTAGCAGAAAATCTGGCTTGCCCAGCCCATTTAAGTTTTGAAAGAAAGTTGTCCTAATTTGGGAGCACCACAGGGCTTCCCCCCTGGCCACTCCCACCATACCACGTCCACAGAGTAGGTAGTAAAAAAAATTGAATCCCACCACTGGTTTGAATTAATGAAGGTATGACAACAAACACATGTGTTTGGAAAATGAGTGTGTTTCTCTCTAGCTTGGTACTCATTTGTTAATTTTAAAAAATGCCTAGTTACAGCTTTTTGTTATGTTACAGTTCTGCAGATTAGTTTTACTCGTGTATGTTTCTGAGGAGAAGTCCATCAAATTCAACACACAGTATCAGCCTTGGCTGTGATAGTAAGGTGATGCTGAAGATTTATAAAAATGACAGGGCCAAACTCTTGCCAGCTATGTTGGCACTTTACAAAACCCTCTTCATGATGATGGACAGGAACAGGGCTGACATATTCTCTGCAACAACAACTGGGGGGCAGGATAACAATGTGAATATTGCATGCTGAAAAGTCAAATGTTGCAAGCCACTGCTTTATAATTTTATCTATAAAGAAAAAAATGTTGTCTGGAAAGATGGGGTACAGTATTTGCAGAGAAACAAAAGCAAACATTCTATTCAGACACCCAATAGTTCCACATGTGTGTACTGCTTTGTTTACTTTTTAATTCACTGTGAATGATATCATCATTTTGTCCCTTAACTGAAAAGACCAGAAAACTGTCACCTGGCCCTAATACTGTATAGATTCCACTTAGGCATGCTATGAGATTGTTACGAGCATGCTCACTGGCTCTTTTTAAGACCAGTTTGCATAGAACAAGTACATTCAACAATCTTGTCTTGGTTGGAATCGAGTGTGAGGGGAAAGGTTCCATAACAGGTTGTGAAAGAAGCTTTAAGGAGGCAGAAGAGGCACACATTGGGGTTGAATACTTAACTTTTCCAATTTTTGCCCTAGGAGTTTCATAGGCCTCTTTGGACCTCTCATCCAAAGGCATATTCATCAGGACTGGGAATGGAGAAGTTGGCTGGTTTTGCCTTATTTCACATTCAACTTTTCTGAATTTTATTAAATTCTCATACTTTAAAAACTGAGGTGAACTTCTCACTTACTGTATCTCTAACCAGGACTCAAGCCTGTGGTAAAGATGTGAAGAAATCTCAATAGATTTCTCATTCTTCTTAATTCAAGCTGTCTCAATAGATCAAGGCAGTCTCAATCAAGAATGTGTCAGCCCCTCTGCAGTTTCTTTCTTTCAGTATAACAGAGAGACAACAAGAGCTTTCCTTCATGAGACTTCTGTGCTTTGTGCAAAATATGTTTGTGAAATCTAGTGTCTCGTTCATTGCGAAACAAAATGTACAAAAAAGACAGGTCCAAAAGCACTGGTTGGTTGATCAAAAAGACACAAAGCACTTATCTGGCAATTCCAGTTTTTAAAAGCCCAAGCAACAAGGCAGCAACTATTAAAATTTTCTGTTATTCCCCAGGTCTGTATTTTTTGGACATTAGATAATAGCAGAAAAATGTATCACAGGTAAGGAGGAAGTTCTTGATTTCTCAATTTATTTTTCTTACATGTATAATGTCAAGACTGCATCACATTATATTTTGAATATGGGACCTCTTGGCATCTTTAATCAGGACCAAGAATGTGAATTGGTCAAATAGAAAGATCAGACAGATTAACTTATAACTGTCAACTATCTAATAAGCCAAAGAGGAGACAATTAAGGATATATGAAATGGATGAGCCTCATACTGGGAAAACCTCCTTCATGATCAAGGTGTCACCCCTGCCAGGTAAGTATTCTTTTTAAATTGGATACCTGTCCCAAATGTAGCATCAATTTTAAGAACTGATTTTATTCTATTTTGTTTTAACTGAAACAAATGTGTTTGTGGTGGTGCATACAAAAATTTTTTTTGGCTTGGCTGGCTGTTTTATGTAACTGAATAATGTTTTAGTTTTTGGTTTTTTAAAAAATAGTTGTACTGTAGGTAATAATTTTAATAATGTGAAAGTAAATGTTTTTTACATTCAATGTTTTTAAAATGTGTTTAGTTGTTTTGGGTTTTTATTTGATTTAGAACTCAGGACAGGATTTTAATAAATTTTTTATTTTATTTTATTGACATATGTGTGTGATTTGTGTTAAATTGTGTTTTCGTGTAATTTTTTTGACTTGTTATTATTGTGACCATTTGTGTAAAATTGAGATTTTGTGTTATTGTTTTGATTTGTTTTTACTGTTGTGGCCTTTTGTTTGGGGCTGTTGTGTGTTTTTGAATTGTTTTTACTATTGTGGCCAACAGGTGGTGCTGGTAGGGGCTTTCTTGTATTTTGACTGTTTTTTCTCTCCTGGCCTCTGGGTGGAGCTTCTTCCGGTAAGTAGTCTCTTTCTTTATTCATTTCGTTTCCGGTTGTCGTGCAGGTAGGACATGTGTTCGTGAGTTGGCTTATTTTCTTTATTGTGTGTGTGTGTGTGTGTGGGGTGGGTTGGGTTTTGTATTTTTGACTGTTTTGTTTTGATTGTGTTTTTGTTTACTTTGTATTGTTTTTGGTGTTGTTTTTGTTTGTTTTTGTGTATTTTTAGATGTTTTTGATTGTGTTTTAAGGTATTTTTGTAAATTATTTATTTTTATATTTTTTTTGTTGTTGTGGCTTGGGGAGGGGTGTTGGTTTATTTCTGTGGGCCAGCCTGGCTGGCCGGACCACGGGAATTCCAATGCTGCTTTATGCGGCATTGGGGGGGTATTTCCACAGGCTGGCTTTGCTCGCCAGACCGCGGGCATTGGGGAGGGGGGCTTTATTGTGTTATGGTACTTTGATTGTGTGGAGTCGTGAAAGTAGATCGGGGTTTCCCCTTTAATATCAGTGGGTGGGGGTTGCAATCCCCCTCTCCGCTGGTTCCCCAGGGGTTGGGAGGTTTGTGGAGACAAAAGGGGTATGTCCCCCCCAACCCTTCTGGACCCAGGAGACCAGGGAGAGTGGATCGATTCCCCCCTCCTAAAAAAAACCTCCATTTTTAAAGAGAAGAAACCGCTTGGTTTCTTCTCTTTAAAGATGGAGGTTTTTTGGGGGGGGAGTGGATTCGATCCCCTCTCCCTGGTCTACTGGGTCCAGAAGGGTTGGGGGGACAGATCCCTTTTGTCCCCACAAACCTCTCAACCCCAGGTGAGCCAGCGGAGAGAGGGATCAAACCCCCCCCCCCACTTACTGATATTAAAGGGGAAACTCTGATCGGAATTTCCCTTTTAATATCAGGGTGTTGGGTTGGAATCGATCTCCTCTCTTGGGTCCCATGGGTCCGTGAGGGTTTGGGGGAACAAAAGGGATATGTCCCCCCCCCCAACCCTTCTGGACCCAGGAGACCAGGGAGAGTGGATTGATTCCCTCCTCCTTAAAAAAACCTCCGTTTTTAAAGAGAAGAAACCGCTTGGTTTCTTCTCTTTAAAGAAGGAGGGGGCAATTGATCCACTCTCCTTGGTCTCCTGGGTCCAGAAGGGTTGGGGGGACAGATCCCTTTTGTCCCCACAAACCTCCCAACCCCAGGTGAGCCAGCGGAGAGGGGGATCGCCACCCCCCACTTACTGATATTAAGGGGACAACTCCAATCAGGACCTTCAGGTGCCATTGGTGAGGGAAAGAAGGACAGTTGGTGTTTGCGTGGCTGTGAGGCGGTGAGTTATTTTTAAAAAAAATTGGGCGCCGGCTTCCTCAGTGTTCTGTGCGCTCATGTCGCGCAGGACTCTGGGGCTTGTAGTTATGGGTTTGTGATTTGTGGTTGTGGTGCATTTTTTTTCTGCGACTCTATTTTGATTGGCACATTTCTCAATGTTCTTTGTGGTCGCACCTCTCAGCCTGATTGGCTGTGGCGCGGCGCAAAGAACGTTGAAAAATGAAGTTGTTTCCCTTTTTCGCATTTGTGGGGCTGTTGCCCCACTGGAGCATTTCTCAATCCTTCATTGACCTGCAGACCCAGTTCGCCCATGTGCACAAATGGTGGGTGCGGGTTAGTAGGGCCAGGCTTAGGAACCTATACGAACTTCCAACGGTTAACCCTTGGTTTTATAGGTTAAGATTAACTTCCAGTTCTCCCTCCCAAGATAACCGATTCCCCCAATTCTACACTTTTCCAAACCATACAGAAATGACTATAATTTGTAGTCAAAGACTATATATTTCTGAACTTCTGATACATTTTGTGAAATCACCCACACAAAAAGAACTTGAAAAATGAGAAGCACCCTATTTAAATTTTAAGGTGTACAAACTCTTGATTCAATGAGGACATACATTTATTGATGAATCTTTATTTATATCCATTGCAATGTCTCAAATGAACATGAAATAATATAAACATATTATATCCCAGCTAATTTCTCCCAACGAAGAAATGTATGGCTTACCTTGACCTTTGACCCCATCTGGGGATCTTGCTCCTATCATCAATAGAGTTGAATGTCTTTTCTAACAGCTTCTGCTGTCCATTCAAGGTCCTGAAGGAAAAGAAGAGGATCTCTTTAGTAAACATTTGAAGTGATAGCAGTGTCAGTCTCTTCAAGCATATCACAGAGTAAACAAAATGAAACAACAAAAAGAAAAAAGTTGTGGCACCTTAAAAAATAATTCCTGTATTTAAATGTGAGCTTTAAAGGATATTTGTTTTGCATCCATCCTTTGGATGTGATGTATTTGCTTGCAAGATAAGTTTGTTTTTCAACCATTCGCAACTCAATAGAGCCAGACTTCACAGCAAGTTTGAATAACAACCGGGGATTTTCCGTTAGTGTCAGTTGTAAAAAGCTACAATGTTACTTTTCTGTTAGGCTAGCCAACCATTGTGTGTCTCTGTACCTGATGTATATAAACTGATGTCACAAGTCTCACTCTTATGTCTGATGAAGTAGACTTGCTCTATGAAAGCTCGCATACAAGAGATAGTCTTTAAGGTTCCACAATGTTTTTTGTCTTTTGTTGTTGTTTTTGTTTACTCTCTGGTATCTTAAGTAAATAAATTCACAGAAAAAAGATTAGTGTGAAAATGTGTGTGTGTGTGTGTGTGTGTGTGTGTGTGTGTGTGTGTGTGTGTGTGAGACAGACAGAGAGAGAGAGAGTATGAGAGAGAGGTAGCATATAGTCAACTATGAATCAGTTTCCACAGCTGACCCCAAGTGCCTTGTATTTGCTTATATTAAAATAAATTGCATTTCCTTCTACAATCTCAGGTAAGCCTATCAGCTGTGATTCATTCTGAACAATCTTAAATCCACATGACTGTAAGAGGTGGCAGAATGCATGAGAATCCTTTGGCAAGAGAGGCATACACTCCTTACCAAGTCCCAACAAATGTCTGAAGCATGTGCAGTTGGATTGAACTACTTCTGAAATATGTCACTCCAGGCTATGGAACAATGTGACAATGAAGACAGACACTGCAAAACAACATGTCACAAATGTTGATAATCTTCCAGAGATGTCTAAGATGGCTGGAGGTTACCACAAATAGTAAACCTGACAAATTTAAGGTCAGCTTTTCTTTAACATGACAACTATCTAACAACTAAGCATTAAATATAAACTTTGTTATCTGAGAGGTTCTTGGGTGTGAATATCGGTTTTGGCAATGCATATGTTTCTGCTATGGAGGAAGACAAGATGGACTATGGAACACAAGATGGACTGAAGAAAGGATTATGGATAATATTTTCTCATCAAAAGCTTGCGTTGTCACCAGTGCCATGAAAAAGATACAAGGACCATGAACAATCTAGTTAATGAAGTTTTATTCTTACCAGGGCTGAAAACTGGCTATTGCCTATAAGAGCCTGAGAAGCTAAGTCTGATGTGGACTGGACAATTTATCCCATGTCCTTAGGCAATTTGTGAATGGGCAAAAATACTCTCTGATTGTGATTTGGTGTGGCTGGGTCTGCACATGACTCCTGGCGCAAAGCTACTGAAACAGCAATCCCTACAAGGGTATATCCCAATCTCTTCAACAACAACAACAACAACAACAACAACAACAACAACAACAACAACAACAACAGCAGCAGCAGCAGCAGCAGCAGCAGCAGCAGCAGCAGCAGCAGCAGCAGCAGCAGCAGCAGGATGGGGATTAAAGTAAATTCAATGGAGATTGGCCCAATGGGAAATAGTGTACTACCCCACCTCAAACTTAGGTTACACAGTCAACTCTTCAGTGATTGTTCTGGGAGCAATTGAAGGCAGCCACATTAAACGCAAATTGTATTTCCCTTTCTTTGCCTGCAGGTGGTTCTTGCTCGTATTGTGCAGATGTTTTCCCAAAGCAGAAGCTTTAATTGCCTGCAGCTCGGAATAATGTCTTTTGCTATAAAACAAGCCATCAAATAAACAAATAAACTGAAAACAAGCAAATTCTCCTTTTTCTAGTTTTGGCAATACTGATCACCCTCCTGCCTCCTGACCAAAATAATGAAAACAAGTAAGAGATTAATTTATTGCCCTGGGGTTGTTTTTATTTTAGTGTCTGAGACACACACACAGAGAGACAGGAATGAACCATTTTCTGTGTGCCTCTTCTAGTTGCATGCACTGAACATTATATTTGTGTGCAGAAGCAAAATAGCTAAGCAAAAAAACAAGAAACACTATATGATGCAAAACAAAGCTTGTTTCTCTGCAGTCACACCCTACAGTGGGTGGTGATAATTTTTTATTCAGCAACTCTACGTTTGTACTGGGATTGAAATTATGAGAGCTGATATTGCTTGATTCTGTCCTCCACACCCTGCCATCCTGAATCTTGAGGCTGCTTACTGGGAGAAAAAAGATAGCTATGGGGAGAGAGTCTCCAGTTTCCTCGCTGAACTTTGGTACAAATTCCTAGAAGATAGAATGGGTCATGTACAATACCGTACAAAAGTCTTAGGCCTCCACCAGTTTGGGGAATATTCAGTGAGTGATTTGTGGGGACATAACAACCTCAGAGCAACCTAGACACACCAAACTTGGAGAGGTTTGAGAGGAATCGGAATATCAGCAGAAGACCCTGTCCTATTTTGGCATGTCCAGGTTGCTCAGAGGCTGAGATATGAAACCACAAATCACTCATTAAATTATTTTCCAAACCATCTGATGGTGGCTGTATGTAGAGCAATAGCACTCATGCTATACAAATCTCTCCTTTGAAATAAAATTATCATTCTCATTCTATACTTCTAGTCCTGAAGCATGAATGTATACTTACTTCACGTAAACTAAGTTGTGGCAAAAATGGACGTGCGGCAGCGCTGATCCGCTGCTGTGCGCTTTGCCGGCCCTGCCCCATAAGAAATGGGATGAGGCCGGAAGGAGTGGAGGCCGGGCCTTCCCTTAAGGGAGAGGCTCGGACTGCCCTACCTTCTCTGGGACGACTGGGCCAGGCAGCGTTTGCTGCCTGGCTCCGGTCGGCCATGCTCCTCCACACGGCTGGGCCTTTTGCCTCTGGCCGCATGGCTTCCTGCTTGCTGCAGCGGTTGGCAGCGGCCCCTCCAGGGCGGCTTGGGCTGCCCCCTTTGCCGTGGGCCTACCATTGCCCCCCCGGATGTGGCCAGGGCCGGGAGCTCGCGGAATGCTTCCTGGCTTTGCCGCCGCTTCCCCTGTGGTTCCTCCTTACCCCCGGTGGCATCCCTCGGCGAGCGCTGCCTCTCCGGGGGCCCCTTGCCACCTTTGGGCACTTGCCGGGGCTCGCAGCCCATTGGGGGGCTCTTCGTCAGCCCGGCTTGCCCCCCTTCTAAGTCGGGCGGCCTCCGGGGCCTCTGTGGGGCTGGCTGCAGAGCACAGCGCCGCCTACCGCGGCTCCCACTGTGGCTTCCCCGCGCCTCTGCCGGGGCCTGTGGCCTCACCCTCTTTGCACTCCTCCGGGCTTTCCCTTGGCCTCTCACCCCTTCTCTGGCCCACCGAGGCACGGGCCAGTGCTGGTCGGGCCTTTGGGCTCTCTACCAGGCATGGCGCCAGGCCGCAGGGCACGGCCTGGGCCCTTGCCATTTGGCCGGTTTCTCAACCTACTGCCCTTGGGCAGGATCTGGCCCATGGTGCCATTTCGTGTGGCCTGCCAGTCTCCCCTGGGCCTGGTGCCCCTCTCCTTGCTAGGGTGGGGCCGGCTTCCCCTCCTTCGTCAGGGTCAGCTGCCGGGCTCATGGCATTGAGCGCAGCCCGGTGCTCCTCTTTCCGGCCCATGCTGTGGCATGCCCGTGGCCCCTGCTGGCCCCGTCTCTCACCGGCCGCCCTGGGTGTGGGGTTGTCCGGTGGCGGGCGGCCCATGGGACCTCTGGTTGGGCCTGCGGGGTTCCCGGGCCGGTTGTGGCTCTTGCCTTTGGCGCATGGCCCCTGCCGGGGCAGGCCCACTTCTGGCCTTGTCTGCTGCGGGCTGTGGTGGCCCAGGTGTTGGGGCTGCTCCTTACTGGCAGCACTCTGGGTTTGCGTCGTCCCTGCCATGTGGCCGCGGGAGTGCCTGCGGAGGTGGACGGTGCTGGCCCTTCGGCTTCAGGGCGGGGTTGAGTGCTGCACCCCGGAGTCGGTTGCACCTGGCCTTCCAGGCTTTCGTGGCCATCCCACTGCCTTCAGCAGTGGTCGCCCATGGGCCATTCTCCCAGGGTTCTCTGGGTGTGGCGTGCTCCTGGGTGGCTCGCCGCCTTTGTGCCGCTTGTTCCTGCTGGCTCCGGCCCGCTCCATCTTGGGTGGCTTGGTTACGACGCTGGCTCCTCCAGTTTGGCTCCTTGGATTGTTGACCCCTGCTCGAGTGCGATTGCCCTGTTCGGTGGCATGTGCAGGCAGGCTGTGGTTCCGTGGCTCTAGAGCAGGTGAGTCTTACCATTTGGGTTTTTGTACCTCTCTCCTTTCCCTTCTGGGATGTCCGGCCCCTTTCTTCTTAGATTTTGGTTCTGGCTGTGCGGTGGGCCATCACCGCCCGCTGTTCTCCTTGCCGTGCGGTCCCCGGTGTCTCCTGCATTTTCCTGGGGTCTGTCTCCCTTGGCGTTAAGGGGTCCTTCTCCCGCAGTTTTGGGGGACCCTTTGGGGATCCCCTGTCTTGGTTGTGCGGCCATGCCCCTTCCCCTGTAGGTATCTGTCCATTCTTTTTCGTGCCTCTACTCTCCTCTCTCTGGTGTGCTGGTGCATTGGCGGCCGCTTTGGGCGGCTCAGCGTCCGGCCCTTATGGCCCGATGGCCGTGGCTGCACCAGATCTCTTCGGGGTTCTCTGCCCTCCGGCCCTCCATTTGCCCCCCAGGCCATCTGCGCATGGTGGCCGCCTTCTCCAGTAGTGCTTCCGTGGGTCCCGCCTGTGGGGCCTGCTGCTTGCTATCCTCGGCTACCTGCCCTAGCGTGCTTTTTTCTCTTGGGGTCGCCACACTTTGTCTCACTTTACCGTGCCATTGGGATGTCCAGTTCTCTTGGGATTGGGTGGGGTTCCTTTACTCCATGACCCTCTCTTTCCAGGCGCTTCTCTTCACGTGGGTGTTTGGTGGGCCGTTGGTGTGTCTTCTTTGTTGCCGACGGCACCTGTCCCGCCTACTCAGGGCCTTGGCTTGTGTGCCGGCCCGGCAAGGTTTGTGCTCGGACCTGCCTCCCTGTATCTCAGTCATCTCCCCTAGGGGTGGGTTGCTCCGGCCTCCGCTGCTTCGGCGGTTTGTCTGCTGCCTGCTCCTTCCATTCCTCCCCCCTTTTTTCTCTGCGGACGCTGGCCTTTCTCTGGACTGTTTGTCTTGTTTGGGACTGCGGTTGGCTGCGCCGCGCCGTCCGCTTCTGGGGGCATGGGTTTCCTTTGTGTCAGGCTGCTGTTTCCCTTCCTTACTCCGCTGTTCGGGCCTGGCTTGGTTCCGGCCTGCCCCTGCTAGTAGTGGGTCCTGGAGTGTTGCCGTTTCCTTTTCTCCTTGCCATACTACTGGCCTTGTATTGCCGGGTTTCCATTTCGGTACCCGGTGCTTCATCGGGGGCGGCTGTGCCTGTGGCAATCCTTTATCTTCCCTGGCCTTGGGGGCTTGGTTTCTTCTTCCTTGGCCATTGGCCCGCTGGTCTGGGGTCTGCAACTTCACCTCTTTGTGGGGAGCACTGTGCTCTATGGGCATCACTGCCCGGGGGCTTCTGGCCACCTGCTCGTTTCTTTTTGGCAGCTTGCGTCGGGGCAGGGGGTGGCTATTCCCCCGCGGGGTCTTCGTATCCTACTGCCATGCTGGTCATTTTGGCCTCTGGATTGGGCACCAGAACGCATGGATCCCGCCTTGTCCTTGACAGGGCTGGCGGGTTTCCGGTTGCTTTCTTGTCTAGGTCGCCTGCCGCTGGGTTTGCTCCGGGCTCCTGGGTGTTCCTTGGGTGCTGCAACCTGGCTGGCTCTCCGCTCTTTCCCATCTGGGCGTCGCCAGTGCCTGTGTTGCACTGCAGTTGGTTTTGCTTGGGGGCCTCTCGGGGCCTGACTTGCGGGTAGTATGCGTGCCGGCCCTGGGCCTGCCCCCCAGTTTTGCTCACCTTCAGTGGTCTGCCTCTTTGGCTTTCTGGACTGCTGTCACACCTGTTCTCGGGGCCGGCCTGATCCTTGGCGGGGGTTGGTGCGAGGCTTTTCTCCCTCTCTGGTGAGGCCTCGGGTGTTGGCCCAGCCCTGGCAGGGTGCAGGGTGCCCCAGCAGTTTGGGTTTAGGACTGCTTCCTTTTCGGGGGGACCTCCTTCCGTGGGGGTCTTGGGTGGGGTTCCAGTGAGGCCATCCTTCCGTGATGGCTGGCAGTGGTGCGCGTCCTGCGCCTCCGCACTCCTGGTTCATTTGGGGTCTGTTTCTTGTCTGCCTGTTTGTGCTGCGCTCCCCGCACCATGCCCTTCTCCTTTCGGGGTTGCATGCGCTCCTGGCACTGGTTTTGTTGTTCCTGCTTCCCTACCCTGCCGCTCCTCGCCCAGTGCCCAGCACTGGCGCCGCCAGGCTGGGGGTCCGCCCCTGCCCTCCCATACTCACTGAGCATGCCTGGCTTGGTATCGGGGGCGGGGTTGTTGGCCTGTTCCTTCTTGGCCGCCCCTGGGCCGCTCAGCCTGCTTTCCCGGCTCTCCTGCTATTCTTCCATTTGTGCCCCTGCTGCCTTGCAGTGGGTGCTGCTGGGCTGGGTTTTTGGTCTTGGTGCACTTTCGCGTTGGTCAATTGGCATCCGGTACCATCGGTGGGGTGCCCATATCCCCCGCCTTGGCGGTTATGTCTCGAGGTCGGCTCGTCACCTTGGTGGTTTGCTGGGGGCTTGCCTTCGGCTCCCCTTTTGGCTCCCCTTGGTGCTGCCGGCGGTGCCCTCTTTGCCGTCAGGGTGGGTTGCCCGTGCTGGTCTACCTGTTTCGGGGTTGTTGGTCCTTCTCATTCCCAACCCCACCTCCTCTGGCCTCTGTGTGGTGCCCGTTCCTTGTGCAGGTGCTGCATTGGTCGCTGCTGTATTTCGGGTGTCCCCGGTTGCTGACATCCATGGGGCGGGCTGGGGTGGTCCTGTTCGCTTCCATTTCTATGAACACCTTGTGTTCCGTTGGGCACCCTGCTGGTACTTGCTCTCTCTGTTCTCTGTTTCATCTCCGGAGCCCCTTGATGCGATGACACAGGCGTGCAGCGACGGCCACAGCTGCGAGTGAGAATGCCTGGCTGGATGTTTCCGCAACGATGGGCGTGTTGCTGGGGCTTTGGCTGCCTGTGCCTGGTGTGGCTCTGGTCCTGTTGACATGCCGGTGGTGAGATGTCCTGCCCCTTTACTGGAATTCCGGTGCACCTTGTGTTTTGCTTCTCTTCCCCAGTGCCTCCGACCTTCGGCCTGGTCGTTGGCTTGGATCTGGCTACTGGGCCTGGACTCTGGAGGGGACCACATTGCCGGCGTCTTTTCGGCTAGCGCTGGCCCCAGGACCAACTTGGTGGGGTCGTGGTGGAGCACCACCCAATTCGTACAGAGGATGTTGGATGTATTGAGATCCTGGATTACTCCTTCCTGCACTGTGGCTTGGTCCTTCTTTAGCTGGGTGGCAGGTGGGCCTGGGGCGGTGGGGAGTTGTGGTAGGCGCCTCCCCATGTGGCGCCTACCACTGGTAAGGAGGCTCTGGGTGACCCCTACGGGTCCAGTGGGAGCACACCTGGTTGGCCTCTGGCAGGTCTAGATAGAGGGATAATCGCCTGGCCAATCCAGTGTGCTCAGGAACAAGGTGATGCCATGCTTGACACAGTGTGCAAAGCCTTATAAGTTCACCAGACACACGTCAGAAGCAGAGGTTTGGTCATTTGTGCTTCTGTGGGGTCAATATAGTTGGCTATGACCAGCACTCCTTACCAGTGCTATGTCGGCCCGCTTGCATTAGTGAATTATTGTTAATAAAGTGGCCCAGTTTCAATCCCAGCATTGAGTCCATCTCTTTATTGGGGAGTGGGCCCGGCAATAGTGCAGCTAGTATGTAGAACCTTTTATATAATTCTCCTGCCTAGCTTTTTTAAAAAAATGTTTGTATTTTTATGTTGCATTGAAGTTGTGTGTAAGAATGTGTGTTTAGAATCCATAGATGAGCACTTCAAAACAGAAACTTTTGTTATGCTCAGAATTGCTTAGCCATCATACTATTACAATTACCTAGCTGTCCAGTGATTATTATTTTACATGTTGTAATATATCCTTAGTTGGCATTAGTTGGAGTGGATCCTACTTTCTTAAACTCATTATCTGATTTCTTTAACATTAGTCAGGACCTGGAAGATAGATAGATAGATAAATCTTTATTGTCATTGTCCTGCACAGAACAACGAGATTGGGGGGGGGGGACACTTAACAACCCAACAAAACCTAAACAAAATACAACTATACAAAATTATCAACATACTCCCACCCCACATATACACATGTAACCCATAAAAGCTCTAAAACTCTAAAAACTCTAAAACTCTAAAAACTCTAAAACCCTAAAAACTATAAAAACTATAAAAAAAGGAAATGTCATTAGCAAAAACATTCCATAATCATTCTGGTGGACAAGAGATTGAAACATTTAGCTGATTGAGTCAGTTTGGCATTTATGTTGGAAGGAATAGAAGACCCGGATCTTTACCTATAAAATGGTGTGTTAACCATTGGTGTCCAGCATGCATGCCCGCACCCGGCCCAACCATCCCAAACCAAGCCACCTACACTTACCTTTAGACCAACCGAGCATCACAGAAAGAGTCCACTAGCCACAAGTGGGGCAACTGCCCCACGAACAAAGCAAGAAAAAAACTACAAGGCCCAGCATCCAATGCACTGTGCCACCCCACAGCCAATAAGGCCCATAAGGCTGAAGGGTGTGAGTGTGGAGGAGGCAGGGCAGCTAGTGTGCATGGTAAAAAAAATGCCAACGCGCCAACTACTTCCCTCTGGGAGACACTTTTCCCCCAAAGGGTAGTTAAGTGGGGCGGGGGAGTGAAACGGACCAGGCTGTGGGAAGGAACTCCCAGCCACAACCCAAAGTGCCTCTGGCATTCCCGTGACCCAGCCAGCAAGGCCATGGAAAGAAAAATCCCCCCCCCCCCCGCCGCCACCGCTGGGGCTCCCACAGCCCAGCTAGTGAGGACAGGATGCGGGAAGAAAAATCCCCCTGCCATCGCTATGGGGGTTCCTGCAGCCCAGCCAGCGAGGCCAAGCCATGGGAAGGAAAAGTCCCCCCACCTGCTGCTGCCCCCCACACTGCCACAGGGTTTCCCACAGCCCGGCCAGTGATGCCAGGCCGTGGGACCTCCCCCCGCCATAGGCAAAAGTTAAGTTGGACAGGGGAAAGGGACTGAGGGGGGGGGAATGGCCCAGGAACTACTCTTTCCCCACCACCATCCTGCATCACTTCGGCGAGGCAGCGGGGAGAGCCCAGTCTCCCCGCAGTCCTGGAAACCAGCGCCGTAGCTTGGGGTGAGAGGAAGAGCCCCTCTTCCCCCCTGCACGTGGCTTTGGCAAGGCAGTGGGAAGAGCCCAGTCTCACCGCAGCTTCAGAGGCCAGCAATGTAGATTCAGGAGGGAGGAAGAGCCCCTCTTTCACCACCACCACCCCTGGACTCCCTGTTTGCCCAGGGACACAGGGCTGAAGGACCGGCCACTGCCTTCTCCCCAGGTGGCAGGCAATGCAAGGGCCCCAAGGCACCTGCAGCGCACTACCCGTTCACCCGGGGAGGAGGCCATGGCCAGGTCCTTCGGCCCTGCATCCTCCCCGGGCACTGGCAAAACTGCCCTTCCCTTAGGCAGGGAAAAAACCTCTCTCTCTCTCTCTCTCTCACACACACACACACACACACACACACACACACACACCACCGCTGCTTTGCCGGGCGATTATTCTCTGTGTGTTGGTGATTGGGGAGGTTTTTTTTGGGGGGTGCACTCACACCAAAAAAACCACCCCAAACACCCACTTGCACATAAGAATTGCACAGCAGGGCCGGGCAAAATAATGCTAGTATTTTATAAAACTGATAAGGACAAATAGGGAATATTATGTTTAACAAATAAATACTGCAGGGACAAACTGCTGAAGACATTTGTTCAGGACACCATGCTGATAAAATCAAAAGGGAAGTTTGATCATCTGGGGATGATAGGAATGTTAACCAAAAATATCTGATTAGCACTTAATTGCAAAATAATCATACATTATATAACATTCACATTAAAAAGTTTCATTGGTATTGAAAGGACTAATTATATTTGAGGGAAATGTTCTGCAGCAACACATTGCAGGCGCACCCCCCCAATGATGGACTCAGACACAAATGAAAGTGGATAACGGCATGGGCCACATTTATTGATTCAAGCCCTAGTCCGAATTATAAATTTCTATTGGTAAAACGACCAATCATAATTCTTAAGGCAAGCAGGCCGAAGTAACACTGGTAAGGTATCACCCAAAATTGCCAACGGCAATTGTTACAATGTATCTATTTGTATCAATTTGTTTGTTGACAACAAACAAATTGTTGACCGTAGTCAATATCTAACTAATGACCCCACCCTCTGACGTGTATCCGTAAAATCAGGGGGTGATTCCAGCTGTCTAGTGGTAACCATCACCCCCTTGCCTGGTTCGTCGTTGACCGGACAACGTTTAAACAACTTATGCCTATCTAGTGTTGTCCAGTCAATTGCGAACCTGCCGGATACCTGTGGCTCATAAATGTTTACCTTACCAGTGCTACCCGCCACCCGGAGAGGCTTCAATAAAGGCTCGACGCCCCCCCCCCAAGACCGTCAGCTCGGTCGACAGGCCTGCTCGCCAATCACCCAGCAGGAGGTCCATACCTCCTCGCGACAGATGGACCCCATCCCCTGAATAAAGCCCAAAATTTTGCAAACTAATGGCGGGATGATGACTGACCCGCCCCCAGCCCTTGGTCGAAAGGAATCGGGCCACCGCCCTGTTTACCATGCGCCGAGCGCGGTCCAGGGCCTGGAGGTCAAAGCCACCCGATAAGCGTGCCGTGGGACCATATCTGACCAAACAAGGGTTGTGGCGGGCCATACGTAATGTAAGTAGGCGAGGTCCGCGCAAATCGCATGCTTCAGCGATAAGCCAGTGACCTGACCCAAGTCATTACCCCCAAGGTGTATGATCAGAATGTCGGGCGGGTCGGCACTCCTCGATGAAAAGAGGAATGGCAAAAGCTCCCGCCACAACATACCGGGCTTACCGTGCCATGTGAAATGTGCGTATGCACCCAGTCCCAGTCGGGGTCCCCAATCTGTCGCCGCAGCGTAACGCGCTGCCCTGTGCACGTAGCTATGGCCCACCAGCCATACTGTCGCCGGTGTGATACAACACCCAGGGTCTGTCAAGGGAAAAAACAGGGAAGGAGAGATACATGGTGACTCAGAAGGTACTCACGGTGGGAGTGGGCGAGCATAAAACTGGAAACAGTGTGAGTCCCACCTCCCCATGCTGCGTATGTCAGCCCCGGAGTACCCATAAGCAGCCGCAGTAGAGGCCGCCCCAATTCTAAATGAATGGGTGCCGTAACGGGCCCCAGGGAGGCCAACTCTGGCCAGTGCCTTCCCTGTCACCTTCCAAAACTGAAGTTTAGTGAGGGGAGACCCATCTTGGTGACAGAAAAACGGGCCATGGTGCGTGCCACGCAGTGCAAGGAACTCCTGTAGGACACCAACCGGACAGATGTCTGCCAATGAACATCGTAGCAGTCTTATTCCACTGCCTACGCCATGCTGATCTGTTTTAGAGGAGCGTATCCTCAACTGAGCCCAATCATTGCAAACATAGACATCTTCGAGTTCCAGTGCCCTACGACTTGCATCCGCCTTAGACAGCATCACAAGCTCGCTGATGCGGAGCGCTCCAAAAAAGGCCACCGTTGTAGCCGCACGAAACAGGGCTGCCTCATACCTATCGAAACATAGGTCATGCCAGCCTCGTGCCAGTTGGGTAAGTACCCCAGGGGAAATTGGGTGACGGTCATCCAGGCAACGCCCACGTTCCCGCACCCACCCCTCCAAAACATGTCTCACACGGAAATCAGTGGTACTGTCCACATGACCTCCCACCTTGGCCATAAAAGCCAGCGCTGATAGCCTAGATGCTATGGTGCATGGTGCCAGGCCCTGGGCGTGCAGGTAAACCATAAAACGGAGGATGTGGGCCACTGGGATCGGCCAGGTATCTGGCAAGCAATATTGGGAACAAAAGGTCCGAAATGAAACCAACGCGTGGTGATACGCCTTACGCGTGCGTGGTGCCAGTGACATGCCTATCGCCCGGTTCACCTCTCCTTGCCAATGGTCCATATCTCCTGCGGTAGTGGCGAGGGAAATTCCTCCGCATCCGGAGCCAAGGCACGGAACCGGGAGATCTGCAGGCGGGACAAAGCGTCAGCAATATCATTATTCACCCCCGGGACATGCCTGGCTCTGAACAGTACATTGAGGCGCAGGCTGCGCAATACAAACTGGCGCACAAGATCCATGACCCTGGGAGATTTAGAGGTTTGTGAGTTGACAATGTGGACAACAGCTGCATTGTCACACCAGAAATGCACCACAGAGTTGGCCCACTCCTCACCCCATAGCATCAAGGCCCCCAGTATGGGAAAAAATTCCAAATATGTGAGATCCCTCAGGCGACCCGTGCCTGACCAGGCTGGTGGCCATCCACCATATGCCCACTTCCCATTGAAGTACATCCCATAACCCAGGGATCCCGAGGCATCAGACTGAATTTGAAAGTGGGGCGAAGCCAGGAGGTCACACCTCCAAAATGAGACCCCATTGAACTCCCTCAAGAACTGGAGCCATACGTGCAGATCTGCCCTGATGCCCCGTGTCAGTCTCGCCCTATGATGGGGCCTAGATAAGCCTGCCATGGCGTCGCATAAGCGCCGAGCAAAGGCCCTGCCAGGTGCGACCACCCTGCAAGCGAAATTGAGTTGGCCATGTAGCACCTGCAATTCACGAAGTGATGCCTTGCGCTTAGCCAACAAGTCCGATATAATGGCAACTATCCTTGCCACCTTGTCTGCGGGCAACCTAGAAGCCTGCGCTATCGTGTCAATTTCCACCCCCAGGAATATTAATTTATCAGACGGGCCTTCGGTCTTTTCGGGCGCTAAAGGGACACCGAGTTCCTCCATTAGCGTCTGAAATGTATTGAGGAGACGTGTACACGTGTCCCAGCCCCGTTCACCGCCGAATAAAAAGTCATCCAGGTAATGGGCTACAGACCGAGACCCTGACCTACGGACAAAAGCCCACTGCAGGAAGGTACTGAAACGCTCGAAAGCCGAGCAGGATATGGAACAGCCGAATGGCATGGCTTTGTCAAAATAATAGTCACCCCGGAATTTGAAACCCAGCAGCTCGAAATCACCCGGGTGCACCGGCAGGAGGCGAAACGCCGACTTAATGTCACACTTAGCCAACAGCGCACCCAGGCCACATGAGCGCACCATGCACAATGCCTGGTCAAAGGATGTATACCTGACAGAACAAAGGTCACCAGGGATAGCATCATTGACCGAGTGGCCGGCTGGGTAGGACAAATGGTGAATCAGGCGGAACTCGCCCGGTGACTTCTTGGGCACTAGTCCTAGCGGAGACACTTTAAGGTTGGGAAATGGGGGTGCGGGGAAAGGGCCGGCGACCCTGCCCGCAGCAATCTCCTTATTAATGCTGGCGGCAGCCACCTCCTCCCTTCCCCTAAGTGACAAAAGGTTAGGTGCATCCTGCGGCGACCTATCCCCTGTGAAAGGAATACGAAAACCCAGTTGGAAACCCTGAAGGAGGTACACAGCGTCTGCTCTCCTCGGGTACGATGCGAGCCAACGCTCCAGCATATCGACATTAATTGGGGAGGGGGCCTTTTGGTGAACCCGCTCCCTCCATGGCAGTCTTGCCTGCCCCTTGTCCGCCCCTACCCCTGCCCCTGTATCCTCCCGGCCTGGGACAGGCGGAGGCAGCATGGGGGCCAGAACAAGAGGGGCACTCATGCTTGTACTTGCAATTTTTCTTGTTGCAAGAACCATTGGATGAGAAGGTCCAGCACAGCAGGCGGGCTGGAACCCCCTGCCCCGCCGCTTGGCGGGGTACCTGTACTGGGGCCGCTCGTTGGACCGCATGTCCACAATGGTATCTCTCCCCAGGCGCCGGGCGCGTGGGGTCATATACAGAAGCCACAGCTTCTGGCAGGGCTCATCCCACCTCATCTCTGGGTGCAACGGAATTCTCATGCGGAACTCTTCGTCGTAAGCCAGCCATGACGGACCCGGGAAGTCAACCATAGCCCGGTAAATATTGTCCAAATATTGGACCATGAGAATAGCCAAATCCGGCCTAGCCTTGAGGTAAACGGCCATGTAAATCAGGTACGCTGGCAGCCAATTTGCCCACGTGCATGGCGGCTTACGACGACGTGCCTGCTCCTTATCCTTCTCGTCCAGCCCTTCCCTCTCCTCCTTGGTCGGCTCCCTATTTAGAAGTGAGAAGATATCTACGTACTCGCCCCTCCAAATCTTTTCCTTGGTAGACTGGGCCAAATGGTCCCCCAAGGGCAAGGAATACCCTGCTGTTGGCAAAGCCGACACCGGGACCGAGGGAACTACGGGTAAGGTAAAATGAGCCTGAGCCAGCCCGGGGATCCCCAACACATTTCCAAGCACATTGGGGGCACCACCCCGCCCCAAGCCCTGTGTCGTGGGCAAAGTCGCTGGGTGGGCCGGGGGCCATAGGGCCGCCGTGCCACCCGAGCGAGGCCAAGGCCATTGAACAGCCCCCCCCCAGTGAAGTCAGTTGTGTGGGTGCATTAGCTTGGACTGCATACTCACCCGCTGCATCCCCGCAGGCCGCCCCCACCGGGGGTTCCGGCCCGCTGGGGGCGTCGGAGCTCACGACCGAAGCTGAGCTCATCGACGGAGCCGGACCAGCACCAGACTGCTGCACCTGTGGGGTGGGGAGCTGCGAGGCAGTGGCCATCACCGGCCCACACGCCTCAGGCGGCTCAACCCGACCCATCGCCGGCCGTTGTTCGGTGGCCAAAGGGGGAACCTGAAAACCTAAAGATACCCCTGCTTGGTTGGCCCTCGCCAAGGACGCTTCAAGGGCCGCAACCCGGGCAAGAAGGGCCGCCACGTCGACATAGGGCCCGGCCCCGACAGGGGGCAATTGGGCAACGGGCCCAAAATTCACGGGTACCTGTCCAGGTCCCTGAGCCCCAGGGGCCAGATAAGGCCAAGAGCCCATGCTCAGCCCCTGGGGAGTCGTAGGAACGCCCTGCAAGGGCAGGGACCCCAACCACCCTTCGTGGCTCGCACCCCCCATAGGGAACTGCGCACCCGGGCAAGAAGGCCCCGCCGCACAAACCATGGCAGGGGCCGTGGTCGTCGTTTGCGGGCCAAGGGCCGAGGCCCAGTCCGAGGCTGCGGGTATGCTCCGCGCATCAGGCCAAGGAGCTACCGATCCCATCCCACCATTCCCGGTGGGATCCGCTAGAGGTGGCTGCGGAACGGGTGCAGTCGCGGTCCTCCGACCCGGCTGACGCCTCCGCGCCGATCGAGCCACGTTCGCAGCTGCCTTCTTCTTCGAGGGCATGGCCAATATGGCTAGGAAGTCTAAAGAAAAGAGAAAACTGCCCGAAAAGGCTTCCCTCAAGAAGACACGAGCGACGGAGGTAAGGAGGAAAAACTTCTCCGCTCCGTCGGTTCGCCAAAATGGCAGCACGGCTGCCTCGTGGCCAGCCCTTTTATTAGGGTGCTGGCCACGCCCCTAACTACCCGGATGGTTTCGTCCGGTGGGGGGGGCCCGCAAAGAGCGCGGCGGCCATTTTGGCGCCGCGCTTCCATTGTACCCCTTCCAACTTTTTCAGTTATTTAATTTTCAATTGTTTCACTAGTTTAGAAATCAATGTTAACATTCTACATTTATTGCAAGCCCATATTAAGCAGCCACAAATAATGTTACAGGAAGGAGCAACACAGAAGGCAGATGATCCATAGGTATTCCTCTGTCATAGAAAACATGTTCACACATTGCATTGAATGAATGAGAACCCTGAAAAATTTTCCTTAGACAATTTGAGTGACTGGATATCAGTCATGAGAAGAAGATTCCCAGGCTGCTGTTCTCTCATGCACATGTACTGTGCCCACTTCAAATGCTTTCAAAAGGGTTCAGTTAAGACAATGTAGATCATTGTTTTTAATACACAGAAGGTGCCACAATTGTTTTGTTTTTCCCTCCTACATTCAAATATTTGAAACCTCAAGACTATATTCCTTTAGAATGGGATTTTTTTTAGCATTTCGGTCAATTCTTCAATACTAGGGATGTAAAGAATCATCACTATTTTCATTATTTTCATTTATCTTGGCCTGCTTGACAAAACACTTCAGTGAACAATCTTCAAACCATTTGAGACTCCACAGCTCAAAGAATGAACAAGACAAGGATGGCTATTTTTCAATGTCCCCACGATTTGTGCAAATTGTCTCTGAACAAAAATGTGTGTCCTTTCTCTTGGACAGGCAAAGAAGTACATAATGCAAGCGCGGCGCCAAAATGGCCGCCGCGCTCTTTGCGGGCCCCCCCCACAGGACGAAGGATCCGGGTAGTTTAGGGCGTGGCCAGCTCCCTTATAAAAGGGGTGGCCACGAGGCAGCCGAGCTGCCATTTTAGCTAAGCGACGGAGCGGAGAAGTTTTTTCCCCTGTGTCTCCGTCGCTCCTTACCTTCTTTTGGGAAGCCTTTTGGCGGCGAACCTTCAGTTTTTCGACTTCCCTTTGCTCTGCTTGCGATGCCTTCGAAGAAGAAGGCGGCTTCGAGTGCGGCTCGCGCTGTAAGGAGGCGCAACCCGGGTCGGAGGACCGTGGTGCCGCCTCCCCAGCAGCCGCCTTTGCAGGTTCCCGCCGGGACCGGCAGGATGGGGTCTATCACCCCTTGGCCGGAAGCGGGGGACCAGAGTGCGGGCCCGGTAGGGGCTGCGGCCCGCGGCCCGCAAGCGGTGGACACCGCTCCTGCCTCTGCCCATCCTGTTGGGCCTGCTGCAGTTGGGTCTCAGCTTCCCTCGGGGCCTTCTAGCCTTGGGGGGTAGTGTGGCCCCCTGCCTTGGCAGGTGCCTGCACCGACCCTACCGGGCTTCGGTGTCGGGCAATGGCCCTATTCGGGTCCTGGGGTACAGGGACCTGTACCCACGCCTGGAACGGGCGGGCCGGCCGGCCCTTGGCCCCATGTCAACGTGGAGGTCTTACTGGCCCGCGTTGCAGCCCTTGAGGCATCATTAGCTCGGGCCAGTCATGCTGGGGCTCCCTTTGGGGTTCGTTTTGAGGCGCCGTCGGCTTGACAACAACAGGCGACGGGGAGGGTTGAGCTGCTGCAGGTGCGTGGCGTGACTTCGGCCAGTGCCTCGCAGCTCCCCAGCCAGCAGACAAGTGCAGGTCAGGCCCTGATGATGAGCTCTACGTCGGTCGTGAGCTCCGACGCCCCCAGTGGGCCGGAACCCCCGGTGGGGGCGGCCCGTGGGGGTGCAGCATGTGAGTATACGGTACAAGCCAGTACACCCACACACGTTGCCGCTATGGGGGGGCTTTCCAATGGCCTTGGCCTCGCGCGGGTGGTGCGGTGGCCCAGCCGCCGGCACCCCACCCGGCGACGATAACTGCCACCCAGGGCCCCGGGGTAGGGGGTGTTTCTTACACTGCGGGGAATGTACTGGGGGTGGCTGGGCTAGCTCAGGCCCCTTTTCAGATGCCTGCGGTGCCGCTTTCGGCCTTGCCAACGGCGGGGTATTCCTTGCCACTGGGTGACCACTTGGCACAGGCCACCAGAGAAAAGATATGGCGGGGGGAGTATGTAGATATCTTCTCACTCCTAAACAGAGAGCCCACCAAGGAGGAAAGGGAGGGGCAGGATGAGAAAGATAAGGAGCAGGCACGTCATCGCAAGCCGCCACGTACCTGGGCCAACTGGCTGCCGGCTTACTTAATCTACATGGCAGTGTACCTGAGGCCGCGGCCGGATTTGGCTATTCCGATGGTCCAATATTTGGACAACATCTATAGGGCGATGGTTGATTTTCCAGGCCCCTCGTGGTTGGCTTATGACGAGGAATTCCGTATGCGGATTCCCCTGCACCCTGAGATGAGTTGGGACGAGCCGTGCCAGAGGCTTTGGCTTTTGTACATGACGCCCACGCGCCCCGCGCCAGGGGAAAGATACCATTGTGGACATGTGGTCCAGCGAGCGGCCCCAGCACAGGTTCCCCGCCAGGTGGCGGGGCAGGGGGTTCCAGCCCGCCTGCTGTGCTGGACTTTCTCGTCCAATGGTTCCTGCAATAGGAAGAATTGCAAGTACAGGCATGAGTGTCCCACCTGTTCGGGCCCCCACGCAGCATCTGCCTGTCCCAGGCCTGGAGGGACACGGGGCAGAAGGAGGGGCGGACAGTGGGCTGGCAAGACTGCCACAGATGGAGCTGGTTCACCGAAAGGCCCCCTCCCCAATTAAGGTGGACATGTTGGAGCGTTGGCTCACATTGTACCCGAAGGGGGAGGATGTGGAGTATCTCCTTCAGGGCTTTAAGTATGGGTTCCGTATCCCTTTCATGGGTGATAGGTCCCCTCAGGATGCCCCCAACCTTTTATCCCTTAGGGGGAGGGAGGAGGTGGCTGCTGCCAGCATTAGGAAGGAGTTAGATGCGGGCAGGGTCGCTGGCCCTTTCCCTGCACCCCTGTTTCCCAATCTTAAGGTATCACCCCTAGGCTTGGTTCCCAAAAAGTCTCTAGGCGAGTTTCGCCTTATTCATCATTTGTCCTACCCAGCCGGCCGATCGGTTAATGATGCTATCCCTGACGACCTTTGTTCAGTCAGGTATGCATCTTTTGACCACGCGCTGCGCATGGTGCGCTCGTGTGGCCCGGGTGCCCTGCTGGCTAAGTGCGACATTAAGTCGGCTTTTCGCCTCTTGCCAGTGCATCCGGGCGACTTTGAGTTGCTGGGTTTCAAATTTCGGGGCGAATATTATTTTGATAAGGCCATGCCTTTTGGCTGTTCCATATCATGCTCGGCCTTTGAGCGTTTTAGTACCTTCTTAGAGTGGGCTTTCGTCCGCAGGTCAGGGTCCCGGTCTATAGCCCATTACCTGGATGACTTTTTATTCGGGGGTAAATGGGGCTGGGACACGTGCACACGCCTCCTCAACACATTTCAGACGCTAATGGAGGAACTCGGTGTCCCTTTAGCGCCCGAAAAGCCCATCTACCAAGCTAGTATTCCTGGGGGTGGAGATTGACACAGTAGCGCAGGCTTCCAGGTTACCGGGGGATAAGGTGTCCAGGATAGTGGCCCTTATCTCGGATTTGCTGGCCAAGTGCAAGGCATCACTGAGGGAACTACAGGTGCTACATGGTCACCTCAATTTCGCTTGCAGGGTGGTCGCACCGGGCAGGGCTTTTGCTCGGCGCTTATGCGACGCCATGGCAGGGTTATCCAGGCCTCACCATAGAGTTAGGCTTACCCGGGGTATCAGGGCAGACATGTTTGTCTGGTTACAGTTCCTGAGGGAGTTCAATGGGGTCTCATTTTGGAGGTCTGACCTCCTGTCTTCCCCCAATTTTCAGATCCAGTCTGATGCCTCAGGATCCCTGGGTTATGGGATGTACTTCAATGGGAAGTGGGCCTATGGTGGGTGGCCACCGGCCTGGGCAGGCACGGGTCGCCTGCGTGATCTCACATACCTGGAATTTTTCCCTATCCTGGGGGCTTTGATGCTATGGGGCGAGGAATGGGCCAACTCGGTCGTGCATTTCTGGTGTGACAACGCTGCTGCTGTCCACATTGTCAATGCACAGACTTCCAAATCGCCCAGGGTTATGGACCTAGTGCGCCAGTTTGTGCTGCGCTGCCTACGCCTCAATGTCTTGTTCAGGGCCAGGCATGTCCCAGGGGTTAATAATGATATTGCTGACGCTTTGTCCCGCCTGCAGATCTCCCGGTTCCGTGCCTTGGCCCTGGATGCGGAGGAATTTCCCTCGCCACTCCCGGACGAGATGTGGACCATTGGCAAGGAGAGGTGAACCGGGCGATTGGCCTGTCACTAGCGCCACGCACGCGTAAGGCGTACCAACAAGCATTTAATTCTTACAGGGCATTTTCTGCCCAATTTCACCTGCCAGAGACCTGGCCTATCCCGGTCGACCATGTTCTGCGGTTCATGGTCCACCTGCATGCCCAGGGCCTCGCACCTCGCACCATAGCATCCAAACTCTCGGCGCTGGCTTTTATGGCCAACGTGGGGGGTCATGTGGACAGCACCTCTGACTTCCGTGTGAGACATGTTTTGGAGGGGTGGGTGCGCGAGCGCGGGCGTTGCCCGGACGACCGGCACCCTATTTCCCCAGGGGTTCTTACCCAGTTGGCCCGGGGCTGGCCAGGCCTCTGTTTTGATCATTATGAGGCAGCCCTTTTTCATGCAGCCACAACGGTGGCATTTTTTGGAGCGCTCCGCATCAGCAAACTTGTGATGCTGTCTAAGGCGGATGCAAGTTGTAGGGCACTGGAACTCGAGGATGTCTATGTTGCCAAAGACTGGGCCCAGTTGAGGATACGCTCCTCTAAGACAGATCAGCATGGCGTAGGCAGTGGTGTAAGACTGCTACGATGTTCTTTGGCAGACATCTGTCCGGTTGGTGCCCTACAGGAGTTCCTTGCACTGCGTGGCATGCACCATGGCCCGTTTTTCTGTCACCAAGATGGGTCTCCCCTTACTAAATTTCAGTTTTGGAAGGTGACAGGCAGAGCCCTCACCAGGGTGGGCCTACCAGGTGCCCGTTATGGCACACATTCATTCCGTATTGGGGCAGCCTCTACAGCAGCTGCTTTTGGGTACTCCGGGGCTGACATACACAGCATGGGGAGGTGGGGTTCGCAATGTTTTCAGTTTTATGTGCGCCCACTTCCGCCGTGAGTACCAATCCAGTCACCTTACCTTCCTTTTTTCCTCAATTTTCTTGCAGACCCTGGGTGTCGTATTACACCGGTGACAGTATGGCTGGTGGGCCACAGCTACGTGCAAAGTGCAGCGCGTTACGCTGCGGCGACAGAGTGGGGACCCCGACTGGGACTGGGTGAACACGCCAGTCTCACATGGCATGGTAAGCCTGGGATGTTATGGCTGGAGCTGCTGCCTTTCCTTTTTTCAGGCATGAGTGCTGACCCGCCTGACATTCTCATCATACACCTGGGGGGCAATGATTTGGGTCAGGTCACCGGCTTATCGCTCAAGCATGCGATTTGCGAGGACCTCGCCTACTTGCACTACGTCTGGCCTCCCACAACCCTGGTTTGGTCGGGCATGATCCCGCGCCATTCTTACAGAGGGGGCGTTGACCTCCTGGCCCTTGACCGCGCTAGGCACACGGTCAATAGGGCGGTGGCGCGGTTCCTTGCCGACAGGGCTTCGGGATGGGTCAGTCGTCACCCCGCTATTAGCCTACAAAATTATGACTTGTATGCAGGGGATGGGGTCCATCTGTCGAGAGGAGGTATGGACCTCCTGTTGGGTGATTGGCGAGCAGGCCTGTTGACCGAGCTGACGGTCTGGGGGGGGCGTCAGGCCTTCTTTGAAGCCCCTCCGTGTGGCGGGTAGCACTGGTAAGGTAAACAGTATGACCCACAGGTATCCGGCAGGTTCGCAATTGACTGGACAACACTAGACAGGAATAAATTAGTTAAACGTTGTCCGGTCAACGACGAACAAGGCGACGGGGTGATGGCGATAGCTAGCCAGCATGCATCACCCCGTGATTTCACGGATACGAGTCAGAGGGTGGGGTCATGAGTTAGATATTGACTACGGACAACAATTTGTTTGTTGTCAACAAACAAATTGATACAACTTGATACATTGTAACCAATTGCCATTGGCAATTTTGGGGTGGTACCTTACCAATGTTACTTCGGCCTGCTTGCCTTAAGAATTATGATTGGTCGTTTTACCAATACAAATTTATAATTCGGACTAGGGCATGAATCAATAAATGTGGCCCAATGCTGTTATCCACTTTCAATGGTGTCTGAGTCCGTTATTGGGGGGTGCGCCTGCAATGCAAGCGCGGTGCCAAAATGGCCGCCGTGCTCTTTGCGGGGCCCCCCCCACAGGACGAAGGATCCGGGTAGTTTAGGACGTGGCCAGCTCCCTTATAAAAGGGGTGGCCACGAGGCAGCCGAGCTGCCATTTTAGCTAAGCGACGGAGCGGAGAAGTTTTTTCCCCTCCACCCCCTCCCTAGTTAACAGTGTGATATTCTGGTCGCTTCGGGGCCGGGTGGGAATTTTTGGCTGGGACCCACATTGGCTTCCGGGTCCTGGCTTTTTTGCCCATCCCACACTGTTGCTATGGTTTGATAAAGGGGTTTCTTCTGCTGCTACTGTTGACTTTGGTCACATGGGCGGGTAGCACTGGTAAGGTAAACAGTATGACCCACAGGTATCCGGCAGGTTCGCAATTGACTGGACAACACTAGACAGGAATAAATTAGTTAAACGTTGTCCGGTCAACGACGAACCAGGCGACGGGGTGATGGCCATAGCTAGCCAGCATGCATCACCCCGTGATTTCACGGATACGAGTCAGAGGGTGGGGTCATGAGTTAGATATTGACTACGGTCAACAATTTGTTTGTTGTCAACAAACAAATTGATACAACTTGATACATTGTAACCAATTGCCGTTGGCAATTTTGGGGTGGTACCTTACCAGTGTTACTTCGGCCTGCTTGCCTTAAGAATTATGATTGGTCGTTTTACCAATACAAATTTATAATTCGGACTAGGGCATGAATCAATAAATGTGGCCCAATGCTGTTTTCCACTTTCAATGGTGTCTGAGTCCGTTATTGGGGGGTGCGCCTGCAAAGCATTCCACCCGTTCCCCCACTCCCCTCTTTGGAGGTCAAAGGCATTTTTCTCTCTTCTTTTTTTGAAGGAAAAAGCAGGGAGGTTGCTAATGAGTGTTTTATGTTTTGTTTTTATTTTGTTAGGTTAATTGGTAGCACACCCATTGGAGAGTTCAGGAGGGATAAAAGTGGGGGACAATTCAAATTATGAGAGCAATAAAGGTATTAACATGGAATGTGAAAGGTACAGGATCTCAGATTAAGAGGAGGAGGATAGAATCAGCTCTGAGAAGGGATAGACCGGATATAGTCTTCTTACAGGAAATTCTCATGATACAAATAAAATATTTTTAGGTTGGAAAAATCTCATGATACAAATAAAATATTTTTAGGTTGGATGCAGCACCATGAGAAATCCTATGGTACATCAAAATCAAGAGGAGTAGCAATTTTGATTTCAGCTAGATTGGGGTTTGAGATAATAGATAGTATTTCAGATTTGGAAGGGAGATTTTTGACAGTGAAAGGGAAAATAGACGATGAGGAAATAACATTGGTGAATATATATGCCCCAAATGATCATCAAGGGGAATTTTTAGGAAAAATACGTACGATTTTGGTAAAAGAAAAGTCAACAAAGATGATTGTCTCTGGAGATTTTAATTTAGTAAAATCAAACTTGGATTGTACAAATTTAGCAAGAAGTGGAAAAGGGATTAAAGGGTGAATGTTGGACAATTGGATGGCTGCTTTAGGCTTGAAAGACTCTTGGAGAGAATTTAAGGGTACTGAAAGGGTATACTCATATTTTTCGCAGGTTTACAACTCTTATTCCAGATTAGATTATATATTTGCAATTGAAAATTTGATTAAAATCTTGGAGGACATGGAAGTGGGAATATTTAAGGAATCGGACCACGCTAAGGTGATATTGGATTTAAAATTACGGAATGAGACTAGACAAAGGAGAATTCGGAAATATGATGCTAATTTATTTAGAGACCAAAAGTGTAAAGAACAAATTATCAAGAATTGGAGTGAAAGTTGGCAATGGAATGATAATGGGGAGGTAGAATATAATGTGGTCTGGGATACCATGAAGTTGATTTTTAGAGGGGAGTGTATAAAGATGGCAAGTAATAGATATAAAAATTATAAGTTGATACAGGATAAGCTTGAAAAAGAGATAAAGTTGTTACAGGAGGAACATTCAAAAACAAAGAATGAAAAAGTCTTTGCTAACTTATTAAAATTAAAGACTGATTTGGTAGGTAAAGAAATAGAAAAGGTGAAAAGAGATTTGGTTTATTTAAAAAGGGAATATTTTGAATTTAGCACTAAAAATTCAAAACTTTTAGCAAAAGCAGCAAAGAATAAAAGGGAAAAGAGGGAAATTGGAGTTTTGATTGATGATCAAGGGATAAGATGTAATAAAATAAAGGACAGATGTAAAATTGTGAAGGATTTTTATCAAGCTCTTTATGCAAAAAAAGATATAGATGAGGAGAAACTTAAAAAGCAATTAGAAAAGCAAATAATTAGGGGAATAAAACAGGAACATAGGGATAGAATGGAAGAATTAGTGACAGAGAAAGAAGTAAAAGAGATAATTGCCAGATTGAAGTTGGGAAAAGCCTCCGGAGAAGATGGGTTGCCTGTGGATTTTTACAAGGAATTTGGAGATATCTTGATACCAAAGTTGGTAAAATTATATAATTATATATTAGATGAAGGGCAAATTCCGACTTCATGGTACCGGACCACAATTGTACTTTTGCCAAAACCTGGAAAGAATTTAGCGAAAGTAGAATCATATAGACCCATCTCATTGATAAATCAGGATGCCAAGATCTTCACAGCAATACTTGCCAATCGATTGAATGTTTTCATGGGGGAATATATAAATGCTGACCAAGTGGGGTTTTTGAAAGGTAGACACATGGCAGATTTGACCAGAAGAGTCATTGATTTAGTTGATACGGTGAGTCATAAAAAAGAAAAAGTGGGATTAATATCTTTGGATATATTTAAGGCATTTGACTCTCTACAATGGATTTCAATCAAGGAAATAATAAAAAGCTATGGATTTGGCGTTAAATTTAGAAGGGTAATTGGTCAATTATATCAACAAGGAATAGCCACTATTAGAGTGAATGATGAGGTTACAAACGAGGTCAAGTTAGAGGCAGGCACGAGACAGGGTTGCCCACTATCTCCAATATTGTTTATAATGGCAATGGAGTTATTAGCAAATGCTATACGAGAGGAAGCAAAAATAGAGGGAATTATGGGGAATAAGATAAGTATGTATGCAGATGACACTTTGATAATTGTAAAACAACCAGAGAAGGTAATGAACAGAACTCGGCAACAATTAAAGGATTTTGAGGATATTACTGGATTGAAAATAAATTGGGATAAATCGGAAATGATGCTTTGTAATATGGATGAAAAAGATCAGAAAAAGATAAAGAATATAGTTAATATTCAGATTAAGAATAAATTGAAATATTTGGGAATAACTATATCAAACAAATTGGAAGAGTTTAATAGATTGAATTATGATAGTATGGAAACTGAAATTAGGAATAAGATACAAAGTTTTCAAAAGTTGAAATTGTCCTGGTTTGGAAGAATTGCACTTGCTAAAATGATGCTGTTACCTAAAATAAATTTTTTATTTGATGCGATAGCAATTCAATTGAAGGATAAGGAAATTAAGGTGTTTCAAAATTTAATCAATGACTTTTGTAATGGTGGAAAGAAATCTAGGTTATCAAAAAAAGTTATGGTATTTATCGCAGAAAAAAGGAGGGTTGGGAATGCCGAATTTGATGGCATATTATCGAGCATTTCAAATGAAGAATGTTGTGAAGATCCTGGCAAGGGAAAAGGTAATATGGGAGGAAATTGAGATGAGGGACTATAAACATTTGGGCAAAATGGTCTTTTTAGGAGACAAATTGTGAAAGGTAGCGACTAAGAATACTATGATGAAAGGCTTAATGAATGTATGGAAGAGGGTAAAAAAGGATTTGGTCCCAAATGTCTCTCCAATATTGGAAATTTTAGATATGGCCAATTTTCCAATTAATATAAATGAGGAGAT